>OX411751.1:12185523-13414645 GCA_948252205.1 Orthosia incerta | reverse complement strand
ACGGCACATATTAAAAAAATATACATGAGAACAGTGTTATTGCATAGGAAAATAGTTATGCATGTATAGATACTAACTTTCGTTATCAACTTCGCAACGAAAATATCCCCCGGGAACATACTATCGGGATAAGGCAGTGTAACCTATGTTCTAAACCCGGTTCTTACTTAGCACGCGGATCGTTCCAATCCACGCAGCAGTTGAGGCGTGAGTTAACAAACACCCAAGCTTTCAAACATTTAGACCTTCTCATTTATAATATTATTAGGATTTACATAATTTAGAACTTCTGAACATCAGTCAGCATTAACAAAGTAAAACTCCAACACCAAGAAACATGACCATTACTACGAATGTAAAGACCGGTTTAAACGGAGCGTAATACAACAAAAGTTCTCCTTTAGTACATGCTTGTTTACAAACGGATTGTTCAGGAAACTTCCCAACTTAAATATTGTCTTCTACGAAATATTTACGTTTATAACGAAGCGACGTCTTTCAGAAATGCCCTCTTGTATCACCACTGAAATGAGACGAAACTGGAAACTCAAACCTTGAAATTTTAACTCATCTTTGTCTTGTAATAGAGCCTCTTTCATTGAGTCTTACAATATTCATAATGAAACAAAAATGGTTGATCTTGTGAAATGGGACACTTTCTGAGAAATGGTTTAATACTTTGGTATCGGATAAGTTAAGGGTATTTTTTAACTAGCAATAGGCGCAAGCTTGGGCGCTTTTGGGCAACCCCGGTAATTAGCAGGGTGCCCTACTTGGCCACAGAGCACGCAGCTGGGAGGCTCCGTGCATTCTGCGCGATCTTTAGGACGGGTGCAGTCCTTTGTGCTATGTTCGCCCAGGCACTTTACGCACCTGGGGGTGGCATAGCAATTGGTCTGCGAATCACCATAAAGTTGGAAGTTGTGGCACTGACCAACGAGGTGGGGGCGATATGGTTTCTCAATCGATATGCCCGGCAGGGAGCATACCATTTTGAGGTTAAAAATGGGATTGCGACCTTCACAAGGGCTGCAGACAACAAGGACAATGTCAAACTGTTGTCCACCTCTTGCTTTATGCAAGCGGTGAACCTCAGTGACGGGTACTTTTTGGGCTAATAAATCCTTACTGACTGCCTCCGTAGAGATTTTTTTCGGTATACGCCGAATAACCACTCGGAGAGGCCATTCCTCCGGAAGGGAGTACGTGTGGAACGAAACGTTCCTTTCTTTCAGAAAGCGAGTTAGATCTCGGAAATCGCGGGCAGTAGGGACTTGGATTCTGATGCCTTGTTGGCATGCAGTAGCCTTGGTATAGTTGATTTTGCGCTCAATACAAGCGCTTGAAATGTCATTCCATTTCCCCTTATATTGGAGATAAATGGGCGGAGGAGGAGGAAGCTTCCTAGTGGTAGTTATTACCATAGGGCTAGGAGGTCGACTAGTCCGCTGGGAAGCGGTAGTGGGGGTGGGAGTGGTTTGCCTGTCGGGTGAAGCCGCTGGCAGAACTGACTGAGGGGAAGATTTCTTTACCGCCTTTTTGGGCTTGGTAGCATGGGTGGGACTTTTCAACTTCCTCCTCTTCTTACTATCAGAGCAGACATGGAGTCGTCACCGTCTGAGGGGGAGACGGTGTCATAGTCGTCTGATTTGTCGGGGATATCTGGGTTGTCAGCAACTGACTCATCCTGGTTAGCTACTGCTTCCCATTCTTCGGCAGTGCTAAGGGTTGCTCCATCTTCCATGGGGGAGTCATCGTCATCAGCCCATATATTGAACTGGTTATTGGACTTCTTGGACCTACGTTTATCCAAGGTTTTGTGCAAGGAGGCAATGCGCTCCTTGTAATCTTGGTATTGTTTGTTGGTTGGAGGATCTCTCCATGATTTGGGCTCGACGGCCTTGGGCGAGGGTTTTGGAGGAATTGGATCTCTCCAAGAGGGTTTTGCAGCAGGTTTGACCTGTGCATCGCTCTGAGACGGGGTGGAAGAACAAGGTCTTGGAGTAGTCTTGTCAAGAGGGGAGGGCGACCTTTGCGAGTCCTGAGCCACGCTCGGCACGGGGGCCTTGCTAGGTCCAGGGGCCTCGGTCGGGCCCGAAGCGGGCATAAAAGAGGCTAAAGCCTCGTTTACGGCATGGTCGTATTTCTTGCTGAGACCTTCCTTGTCGAGAATCTCACGAAGGAGTTCGATTACTGCCGCTAGCGACATAATCGAGGACAATTCCGGTGAAGCTGGTAGGGTATATTCCCCGGGTGGGTGAGCCCGGGGTGTGGGAGCCTACCCTCCCAGTCGGGTGAGACTGGGAGGTGTGTTCCTGGTGAGCCCTAAGTTTGTAACCCTGCACCAATCTTAATGTGTGCCAGGGGCCCTAAGATACCGGTAAACCCACCGAAGGTGGGCCACCCACCACTGTGTACCGAAAGTCTGGCACGTCGGGGTAGAAACACCCGACCGTGCCAGGTGATCGCTGTGGAACGAAGACAGGGGTTGATTAGGCTATCTACCAAGGCCAACGATCCTGCTCCCGAATCCAATGACTGCCGAGCCCTGAAGGGGCTTGGCGGGTGCTTGGGTCGACACCCCCTTGGGTTTGTTAACACCGTAAGGTATCCGCCAAGGACCACAAGAGGTGGATTTGAAAAAGATGGCACTACTATCAACCTAGGTTACTAGTAGCGACACCTGTCGGCGGCGTGCGGACACGCGACGACCGCAGCGACGTCACGCAGGGGCGCGGCGAGGCGGGAGCCGGGGCGCGGAGCGCGCAGCGGTGGGGCGGCGAGCGGAGGCGCGTCGGCCGCAGTGACGTCACGCAGGAGCGAGACGAGGCGGAGAGTGGGGGCTCGCAGCGATGGGGCGGCGAGCGGAGCGGCAGCGGGCAGCGAGACGACCGCTCGGGGCGACGGCTGGCGAAGAGTGTGCGATTATTTCAACATGCACTTTTAAAGCATTTATATCTAACCAATCAATCTGCCTAGCCTTTTCCCAACTATATTGGCTATATTCGGCTTCCAGTCTTACCGGATTAAGCTGAGTACCAGTGTTTCTACATGGAGCGACTGCCTATCTGACCTCCACAACCCAGTAACTGGGTAACACGATACCTCTTGGCAAGACTGGTGTCAGATCTCAGGCTTCTGACTACCCATACCAACTGTCAAAGATCTTCAAATGACAGCCGGGACCTACGGTTTAACGTGCTTTCCGAGGCACGGAGGAAACTCGGTATATTGAGAAATGGTCACCCATCCACGGACCGACCTCGTCTAGCGTTGCTTAACCTTGATGATCGACCAGTGCGGCTGTTATTATTTAGCCACGAGCTCCTCTTTTATATCTAGCATTTATATCTAACCATGTAACTATTTTATTGAAACTGTTATTTATATTAATCTCGTGTGATTAACCCACTTACGCCTAAACTAAAACAACGGGTATTTTTTTAAATTTATTTAAAAAAACACAAATAACAAAATTTCACGCAATTTTTTCACTGCCAACGTGTTTTTGTGTTTTTGTCTACTCCGGGCGGAGTAGACAAAAAAACACGTTGGCATCTCATCATAATCTTGTTGACACATGGTACCGATATCAACTTTCTGCTTATATATGTACAGTACTCCATGTCTTTACTTTTCCCAAAGATAGAACGCTGTCGTACTTAGTGCCCATAGTACAGACACTGTTATCAAGCCATCGTACAAACAAGACCTGGTGGACCGAACCATCAAATCAAATAATTTTCAAAAATACTCACAGCATTCTGATTTTTGAGATTATCAATAAACTTTTCTCTTTCTGTGCATTGCTTTCAAGAGATCCAATATGCTCATAAATAGGGTCACATTTACGCCAGCGGGATTTTTCCATATTCGATCTCGGCTTCTTAGCCACAGCAGCAGTCATTTCTGTTTACAAATACTTCAACTTTCCCTGGTATATCATGCGGAATTACTTTTATCGGTATATTATCATCAGCATCTTCTTCTTCGTCGGTTAGGTTACTTGGTTCTGGGGGAAGTGCAACTAAATCTACCTCTGTTTCAAAATCATCATCATTCATATAAGTTTCTACTGCCTGCTCCCTGCCATCTTGTTAGCCTGTGGAAAAAAAAATTACTTCCAATGCACCCATTGCCACAAATGGGGACATCACTATAGACATACTTTTCAGATTGTGTAAAACCAGATTTTATTCAGAAACGAAATTTTATTGCCAACCTTAGAATATGTTCAAAACGATGGGTAAAGAAATACATACACTTATTTGAAAATAAAAACAAAACAGAAACATACTTTTGATAAATAACTTATTCTTCAATAATAAAAGAAAAATAAACAATGAAATCACTTTTAGTTATTTTTGGATAATAGTTTTGGCTTCTATACAAAGAACACTTCACATAAGAACTGCCATAATAACTAAAATCGATAAAATTGAGGGCACAATCCTCGTTTGGGCACGGCGGGCGTAAATTGGTTAATAATTCTTACCATTTACGATTCTAGAACAACTGCAAATAAAACACACCCTTGTTCTATTTTTTTAGGAAGATCATTATATATACACCTACCTACCTAAATACAAACATTATATATACCAGGAATCTATAGTAATTTTGCCGAGGCTGAGAGTTGTAGTTAATGAGACTGTTCATTTTGTCATTATTTCATAAAATTTTGAACCAATTAAGGGCTGGTCCCCTAATACCAATTCTAGATAACTTGTCGATAAGAATGGGATAATTTATAAAATAGCAGGGTTTAGGCAAGTGCTTTGGTCTGTTTAACATTAGGTAACTAATTTGTAGCTAGAATGCTTAAAACCCATAAGCTGGGCAATTTCCTGTTTGTTAAAAAAAACTCATTAATGTATTTATGTTTATTTTCCTGTACCAATACCTAATTAAATTACTATTTAAGGACAATATAAAACGTTTTCGATATAATTTATGTTTCATGTGTGTATTTGATTAAAATAAAATAAGAATAATATTTTAAAAGGGTTATATTTTTTGAGGTTACGGCCCACGCAGCAGAGTGTGGAAGTGGCGGCGCGGCGCGGCGGTATAACGTCATGATATTTAAAGAGAAAATAAAGAAAAGTTAGCGTTAGTTCGCCATCCCATCTTCTTAGCACGGCGGGCTGTGCTGGGGCAGCTGCTGCTGGTGCGGAAAACCTCAAACGGCGCAAATACAACAACCTTATTGGAAGTTATATATTTGAGCCGTTTGGGGTTGAAACATTAGGTCCATGGGGTCTGAGTGCTCTTCGAGTATTTCGAGAAGTAAGTAAACGGTTAGTCGACTCTTCACGTGACCAGAGGGCTGGGCTTTTCCTTGGCCAGAGAATCAGCATTGCCATTCAACGTGGCAATGCTGCCAGCGTTCTGGACACTTTTCACGTTGACAGCGATGTGGACGAATTTTTTGACGCCCTATGACCCCTGCCCTTTTATACGCGTTCGTAGTTTTATTTTATTTTTATTTAAGTGTATTTATAGGTAGTTATTGTTAATTAAGTATTTTATATTATGTAAATTTTAGATTATTAATAAATCAATAGATAATAATTTTGACAAAGAAAAGTTAATAAAAGAACTATACACTGTGCAGTTTTATAATCGAGTGACAATGTTAAAAAATCAAATTAAGACAGTGAAACATAAAATATTCTTAATTCAATAAACATCAACACGAAGGCTTTACTAACAATTTTACCATAAGAACAAACTGTTCATATCATAAAATGGTTTTAAAATACCTCCATATATTTCCGTAGCTTCCCAAAAGGAGCTGTCTTCAAATAATTGATAAAGCTCCAATTTATTTTTCAAACGAGAAAAGAAATGTATTTTTCCTCCTGGTAATACCGTAGGTATTAGGTAATTATATTTATGAAATTTCGGTTAAGTGGGTTCATGTCGAAGACTCCTTGTAATAGAAAAAATTAATGAGATGTTAAATTATTTTCTTGAGTATCTGAAAATATCTAGGTACAAATTAAAATTGATCAGATGTTCTTCAGAATAATTCTCAACTAGAGCTCTTTTTTGCAACTAAAGTAGTGTTGTGTAGGAATATCAGATTTGTTATACCTATAGATAGTTAAAAGAGGTAAAACTGTTCGTAGTACCTCCGTACTTTAATTTCTAGAAGTACTATTCTGATTTCAAAAATAATTTTACTGATAGGAATTTAGTATACTCGTATTACTGTTCTCTATTATTGAAAGGTACACTATCACCGAGTAAAAAAGCTTGCTTTTCATCCCGTTAAACACGGTTCCTGTTGGATAACTCATGGGCGCTATGTCGCGGGTAAAAGCTTGTATCTTATATTTTCAGCGTACACAGGTTGTAGCCGCATTATGTAGCATCTAGCTACTAAGTCGTGAGCGCACCGCTAACTCGAGCTCATGTGTCTAAGTGTTCATTATACACCGGATGGAATGTTTATCATTGCTCGCAGAACGGATGGCCGATGGGGCAGAAAAGTTCTGGAGTGGCGACCGCGAACCGGTAGACGTTGCGTTGTTGGAAGGCTTCCCACAAGGTGGATCGATGACCTGGTGAAGGTTGCGGGGATCCACTGGATGCGGGACGCACGGGACCGGTCATTGTGGCAGTGGACGTCTTTCGGCTGATATGATGATGATGATGAATGTTTAAGTCGAAGAATTCTGCTTTTGTATAAACGCATGTTAAGTGGTTATAATTAAGGTACAATATTCAGGCAGTATCTACAAAAAACCCTTGTAGAACCTTGCTAAAAATAAATTTATTGGCAACTATGAAAAATAGTTATCGTTCATTCAAATTAGAGGCATTCGTATTATTTTGGTTGAATCAAGAATGTAGACAGAAGTGTTCCATTTCGATACAAGTCGACGGAGATCAAGAAAATATTTTCAGTAGACACGTTTTTCTCGAACGAATGATCTACATATTTCCGTCTTATTATAGAATTATGAAATGCGACAGCATTTTCCTTTACCAATTTCAGTTTACCGTAATAATATTATTCTAATCAACCGAAGTTCCCGCAAACGGCAGCGAACGGTGAGATGTTACGAAGAGATCACTGACTAATAATATGTCCTAAATAAACCACGATAAAGTGATTGATTGAATAATTAATTGAACACCAGACCAAAGAATTGATCCCAGGAATTGGAAAATTAAACAGTATATTATTAGACATTCTTTCGTTATAGCTTGTTGGATATTCGGAGATTGTTGTATTAAACTTTTACAGTTATACCAAATTGATACAAACAATAGTAAACAATTTCGTGTTAGCCTGTAATATCCCACAGTTGGGATAAGGCCTCTCGGATATCTTTCTTGGCACTCTTTTCATGTCTATCAGTCAGCTCGCCACCGCCTTATGGGTCGACCCCGGTAATGCCACCATTCTCTGAAAGACTGGCACCCGTTCCGTGAAGACTTTTACCTTTAAATAAAACTAACAATATGTATGTACTGTGAGGACTCTGCCTAAGAAGGCAACCTATTTGCCTTAGTAAGACTGGCAGCAGATAACTAGTTTTGCAAGGTAGTTAAAATAAGAACGCTTGTCATGTTTATATAAAAATTATGATAGAAGAGATCTAGATTGTTCGCCTGAAGGCAGGCTCATATTGGCAAAAATATAATAAGTAAAACTAATTTATCTTTCATTACCGGTACACCTCTGTCTACCCCCCTACAGTACCTACGAAGTTTAATCATCAGAATTTTTAATGTTCCCACTGCTGGGACACAGGCCTTCTCTCTGTGGGAGGGAATGGGCTTTAATCCACCACGCGGGCCCAGTGCGGGTTGATGGATGACACTTGTAATTGTTGAATTTTTGATTCTAGGAGATGTCGGTTTCCTCACGATGTTTTCCTTAACCGTTTTGAGAGAAGTGGTGATGAAATAATTTACACAAAGTAAAGCGCCTGCCTGGGTTTGAACCCACGACCTACATCTTAAGTCGCGGCCGATACCACTGCACTTACGAAGTTTGGTTTAGTATAAATATTTATTTTATTACATAAGTTACTTTTGTTAGGTACCTATTGTTATTTGATTTACAAATAAATATCACCTATTAAATACTTCCTATAAATTAAAATTAAGTAAGAGACAAAGCGTTCCTATTGTTACCAAAAGGGTGATAAAATAGCATGATATAAATAGAAAACATAAATAAAATACACTTACCTTGTATGAATGCAACGTGCATAAACTGTAACTATTTCGGTAACCAATTTAAATTCTACGTTAATTATACTTTGACGTCGCAGTTTTTAGGGTTCCGTAAAGGGTTAAAACGGGACCCTATTACTAAGACTCCGCGGTCCGTCTGTCTGTCTGTCACCAGGCTGTATCTCATGAACCGTGATAGCTAGACAGTTGAAATTTTCACAAAATAATGATGTATTTCTGTTGCCGCTACATAACAAATACTAAAAACAGAATAAACTGAATATTTGTTGGCTCCCAAACAACAAACGTGATTTTTTTGCCGTTTTTTGCGATAGTAGTACGGAACCCTTCGTGCGCGAGTCCGACTCGCACATTCATCATTATATTTATATTAAAGCATAAAAAGCACATTATACTACAATGTTTAGCTATTCAATATTCTTGTGAATATTTTTATGATCCTCAGGCTCTGAACTAGGATACATTCCCACACATATATTTATTTAATAGCACTGGCGGCAACAATTCGTACATGTTTCTCATACTTCCACTTTATTCTTCTTGTATGTAATAAAGAATTTACGCCTTTCATTCTGGCTTTATTGTAGTTGGAAAAAAATATGATATCATGTCAAGTAAAGTGGTTTATGCCCAAATGCGAAGTCATTTATTCGTGTTGCTGCCATTACTTGTATAACACTTTTCATAGTCCTAGGTACCGTGTGTTTTAAAGCTCATATTTCATCTCGTAAAGGTAAGTTAGGAAAAACGTCATTATTCTTTGAACCTTCATAAAAAAAGAAGAAACATTTTCGATTTTTGCTTTTGAAATATCTAGAATTTTAATTTTGTAACTCTCAGTTGATGTGGAGAGCGTAAGATCATATACCAATCGTTTGCTTCATCACAGGTGAACCTCATCTCGCCTCGGTTAGCATCGGCGCTGAGCAATAACTTCCAAATTAATTAACAGCACGTAGTATTTGGATATTCACACGCTCTTACCGTTTAGTCTACATTTGAGAGATTCTACTTTTGACATTGACAGATTCTGCATATGACAGACTTTTGACAGATTCTGCATATGACAGATTCTACTTTTGACAGATTCAACTTAGGACAGATTCTACTTCAGACAGATTCTACATTTGACAGATTTAGAAAAAAAGTATGAAAAGTAAGGAACATTGTGGCATCAAAAATAATACTGTTATATAGTTATCACTATATTTATTGATAAGCATAATTTGTTTTTATACCTAGTATTAAATGTTTGTATTAAATAGTAACTAATATTTTTCGTTCAAGTTCAAGTTTCGTTAAAGCCGTTCCGTACAAAATGTATGAGAAAATGAACTGCTTACTCATTTTTTTTCACTTTTTGCGTTGTTTAAATAGATAGTCTCGATTTCAGCAGCGCTTTCAACTCTGTTGACTTCGATATCCTTCTTGGTATCCTTAAATCTTTCAATTTCTCCTCTTCCACTATTGATTGGTTCAACTCCTATCTTGGAGGCCACTCGCAGCGGGTGCACCTCGACGAGACTTTTTCGGATTGGTGCTCTCTTACTGCGGGTGTGCCACAGGGTGGCGTTCTCTCTCCTCTTCTCTTTTCTATTTTTTATTAACTCTGTCACTAGAGTGATCTCGTGTAACTTCCATCTCTATGCTGACGACTTGCAGCTTTACCATCATTTTCCAATTCAAGATGCGGAAGCCGCTGTGTCCGCCATTAACGGTGAATTGGAATTGATTGGGGAGTGGTCGCGGTCATTTGGGCTGCAAATCAACCCTAAGAAGTCTCAGGCCATGGTTATCGGCGGTAGGCATATGCGAAACAGGCTTGATGTTGCGGTGCTATCTCCTCTCAGTTTGAATGGAGTTAAAATTGAATACGCCAGAACGGCTAAAAACTTGGGGGTGATCATGGACTCCTATTTATCATGGACTGCACATGTCGCTGAAGTCAGTCGCAAGGTGCACTACACTTTCCACTCGCTGAAGTGCCTCCAGAGCTTTTTGCCCTTGAACACCAAAATTTCCCTTGCCCAAACTCTTATTCAGCCCATCATCGACTACGCCGACGCCTGTTATTTGGATGCCACCGAGGAGCTTTTAAATAAGCTTGAGCGCTTGCAAAATATATGTATTCGTTTTGTTTTCAACCTCAAAAAGTATGATCATGTTTCAGGCTTTCGCAAAATGCTCAAGTGGCTCCCTATTCGACTTCGCAGGAACTCTCGGATTTTGTGTCTGCAATTTAACGTCCTTCACAACCCTAAAACGCCTTCCTACCTCCGCGAACGCTTCTCCTACTCCCGTCCTTCCGATGCACTTTGCAGGTCGCATCTTAAGCATCTCCTTGAAACACCTTCCCACACTACAGACTTTTACTCCTACTCCTTTACTGTGCACGCGGTGCGGTTGTGGAACTCGTTACCGCCTGATATTAGGGATTGCCTAACTCTTGCAGTTTTTAAAAAGAGAGTGAAAGAGCATTATCTTTCCATTCCGTCTTAGTTGCATATAATTTATGTATTATTATTTATGATATTAACTAGTATTTATTATTGTAATATTTATTCTATTGATAAGCATGTATATAAGAGTATATATTAATTATCTATACAGTATTAATCTTCTTTATTGTGTATTGTAATATATTTTCTTTTTATTCACCTCTACACACGTTGTCTACATATTATCTTTTTTTTGCAACTCTCCTCTCGCAGGTATGCTGGAAGAGATTTCGTTAGAAATACCTTATTAATACCTTTGTACCTATTTTCTGTTCCTTCTTTTTGTCTATGTATTATGTGCGTGTACATAATGGTTAAATAAATAAATATGCAGAATCTGTTAAAAGTAGAATCTGTCATATGTACCTAGACTATGATGTCAAAAGTAGAATCTGTCAAATATAGACTAAAAGGCTCTTATTGCCTATTAGTCAATGACGAAAATTTTTCAATTTGTTTTTACAACTTAATAAATTACTAAGCACCAATAACTTAACTTTTCGCCCATAGAATTGTTATAAATTCATATGATAGGTATTTCGTTCGCCAACAGGCTCATATTTCTTACATTTTACGGTTAGTGCCCGAGGCAGCAGCTGCACAATACTATATTTTCATTCCAAGACTACGTGACTCCATAAAAAAGCAAGATTCCACTGTCTCAAACGATAAAAGTAAAAGGTGAATTTGGCTTCTTTCACCACTTGCGATATTCTTGAAGTTTGTGGCTTCGTGACAAATTACGGGGGATATATTAAGACAAAGTAATATTTTAAATATGGTTTATGTTCTAGCCGCGGTCTCGAAGGAAATCTTTCTTTGAGTTAACCTCGTTTGCGTGATAGAGAGCGCGTCTGCCGAGACCGGCTGGCGGCCCGGCCCCGGCCGGTGCAATCCCAACGCTAGGTATTAGTTCCTTGGGTAAAATTAAACAGATTATTTTTATAATTTGAAATGATGATGTTTAGTGTTTATTGTTCTAGAAAGTTATAAAAGTTAATTTTAATTGAAGCAGTATCAAATATATTTAGTATCTGTGATTGTTCTTTTACGATTATATTTAAATAGTTTTTGTATTTCGTCTGGCATTTTCTTGCCAGAACGTTGATGACCATGAGTAGGTAGATAGTTAATTAACTATTATCTGCTTAGTAGGTGCCTTAGTTATATTAAATGTGTTTGAAATTAATATTTTCCCTGATAAATTAAAATATCAGCGCAGAGATATTTAATTTATTTGAAAAAGTTTTTTGACACTGTCAGAACCAAAGAAACTCCCCGAAACTTTGATAGAATAAATAATTTCGTTCAACTTTTTTATTAATTACGTTCCTAATCAAAATCTTTGTAAACTTTGTCTTAAAGAATAGAGATCAATTTTAATGAAGGTCCTGTATAATTATCTTGCGATCGACGACGTCTAGAGGAAAACCTTTCTTTCTAACTACTTATTGATTAACTGAGTACTTTAGCAAAGTTAATTAAAGTGTCTAGCTTGTAGTTTATTATAGTGCTAATTACAGTAATACAAAGCCAATCAATGATCGCCTTATTGAACGAGTATAAATTGCATTACTTCCATACCTACCTAATAGACATATTTAATGATAGAATAATTTATTCATTAGAAAATCTCTTTTTAAAATTAGCTTTTTTTGTATTCTTCTCTGCAAACTCTTTAATATAATTCCCATATCATGGCAGTGCACAAAAAATAGCTAGTCCGCCATCTTGGACCGTCCACCAAATTAGAATGACGTCACTTAGTTAACCATGCATTGTCATCCAAACTAAACGTGTATGCAAAATTTAATCTTAATCGGTGGAGAATAACTGCTTTAAAATTCAGTTTGCAAGATTTGACACGAACATACATACACACGTACCCGTTGTATGTATTTCAGTTTTAAGTTTCCTTTTCTATGTTTTAACTTGGTGTACCTACAATAAAGTATATATAATTAAATAAATACATTGCAAAGTTAAATAAAAGCTTATAAAAAAAACTTTTTACAAAAAAATACAACCGACTTCCAAATAAGAAAACTACAAAGTGAAAAATAACTTTATTTTTGGAAGTCGGTGTCTTTCGAAGGTCTGTACCATTTTTTTTGCGTTATGGACACCGACTTCCAAAAATAAAGTTATTTTTCACTTTGTAGTTTTCTTATTTGGAAGTCGGTGGTATTTTTTTGTAAAAAGTTTTTTTACTTTTCACTTTTTAGTTGTACCTACCTAATAGGCAAGTTGTTGAGTAAGTTTCCTATAACGCCAGAATAGATTACCCGAATATCATGAAACTTAAACAAAACCGATCAAATGAGAGATCTGCTTACCCCTTAAGACCGTACTGGCGTGATGTTATGTTATGAAATGGTATAAACAATAAACAGACATGCGATTGCAGCAGTCCCGAGAGATTTGCCGTTATTTATTGAAGAGTTCTTTTGTATATCTTCGAAGTTCTTTATCAGATCTCCACCAAATCAAAATGGGATCAATTGTGGAACATATTCTTTCAAACAAAAAAAGAATTTTCAAAATCGGTCCACAATTGACGGAGATATCGGTGAACATACATAAAAAAACATACAAGAAGTCGAACATAGAACCTCCTCCTTTTTCGAAAGTCGGTTAAAAAGAAGACATACTGTACCGATCACAAATTATATTATATTTCAATTTAAAGAGACTTTGCTAAACCACTAAACAGATTTCGATTAAGTTCAGCGTAAGTAAAAAGAACTGAGAAATACCATCACTGGATAAAAATTGTACGAGCACATCAAGAATGTGAGGAGGAAGTCAGCCATGTATTATTACAAATAATGGAGATACTAGCCTGTAACAGATTGTGAACAATTTTCCATATCGTTTTATTATGATTTATCAATATTTTGTACTAAGAAACAGATTCGGGTCTTCGTCTCTGTTTGACCAAAGACGAACCCACATGAAGAAGGTAATTTTGTTGGTTATCTGCTAGTGAAATATAGTCAAAAAGATTTCGGGAAAATATCGGATTATCTAAGAAAAGGCAGGCAAGATTACTTGAAAGGCTAGCAAGTTGATTAGGCCTAGCGAATATTCCAGCATTATTTGCAAAGTTAACTTCGGGAAAAGGATGGTATGGCTGTGCCTTTCTTGCTCGACTTGTTGGACGAAAATTTTCTTCTTCATAAAGTTGACTCTTACATCTATTTAAATTACTCCTACAGGAAGGACTGGTCCAAAGAATCAGATGAGAAATATGTGTATAAAGGTTGGGGGAGTCCAGCAGTGGGATATGTCAAGCAAGACAGGTAAGATTTATTGCCATCTCACAAAATAATCGACACCAAACTTTACATTAAATCAAGCTTAACTTTGACTTTGACACAATCGAAACCTTGCTGATAAAACAAGTTTCTTTAACCAGAAACAAAGTATACTCATAGTTTCGCGATAATTTTGCATATCGACGACTCAGCGTTTCCACAAGTTTTCCGTCACCTTTTTAGTATGGAGAGCTATAAGTCTCTCAGAACGTCGAATATTGATTTCGTGACCCTTGTTCCTTTGAATAAGGAGCGTGCTAAACACGTTTCCGAGGACGGATCACATGACATACGAGCACGCTCCACGTGACTGTTGACGCATTTGTCAGCTAAAATGTGAGTAAGTTGTACCATTTATTTGGTGTTTGGTTCCTCGGCAATCCGAAAAAGTTAAAGAACTGTGTTTATCGGTTTTGTAATGTGTATTAAGATAAGATAAGATAATATAAATTTATTAGGACACCTTTCTTTAGATACATTAAGCACAGCATCAAAATAAAATGGTAAAAATAATAGCACAGATACACAGGAAAATACAAATATTTGGTGCATTAAAGAAACCCTAGACCCCACACTAGGATACCCTGTGTCGTGGGATCTAGTTTTGTTCATCGTTAATGAGACATTATTTTATGTGCACTTGGAGGTAGTTAGCAAATATCTGGTTACAACACTAAACAATAATCAAACTTAACTTACTTATCTAATGGTAACATACAAAATTATAATAGTTATTTAGTAAAAAGGTTTGTGAAGAGTGTAGGTATGTAAGTGTGTCTTTGCATGTGTAGTGTGTGTCTGTTTGTGTGTGTCTAGTGTAGTTTATATGTACTTACTCTACGACAAATTTACAACTAATTTTAAGAAATTCGTTGTTAGCAGTAGTTTCCGTGTATTTAGAAAAAAAATGCCACAGACGGATTGATGAGACAAGATTAGTCACAACTTATATCAAGATCTCTTAATACCTTAAATGTAATTTTTTGGTGTTAACCTTTATTCCTTCCATTTCTCTCGATATCGTGTTTAATCTCGCCATTTCTCTAAGAAGCCATCCAAATCGTCTGATGTGTAATACTAGCCAATATCTTAAATCACATCAAATAAAGCCTCATCAACTCAGAACTCTGTAAAGAATTCAACGTCTTCGCCTTTATGTAGCGTACCATAAACAAAACTTCATAATTGAAATAATAAGTTTCTTAACTCGCTAACTCATGCGTCCTAGTAATTTCTTGTAAAGAGAAGAAAGTTATCGCTAACCTCAGAAACTTGCCGAACAAATCGGATATTACTCGTATAAAATGGAGGATCAGTAGAAATGCTAGGCGACGGATATATCCCATATTTTATCCGGAGGACTACGCTTGTTTCCGACAGCAAAATAACTGAAAGTGCAGCCTCTCAAAGAGGGATCCAAGAGATTGGCCAGCAAGAATTCTTTTATACTCGAGTAAGTTCACTCGAATTTCGACATTCTTAGAATTTTCTGATGATTACAACAGATAATTAGGAAAGTTTCACAAAAACCTGAGAGAACATTAGAATATTAGGTTTAGTAGTTAACAACGAATGTTGGTGAAGTTTTATCTAATTACATAGGTAGATATCTAATGGCTACAGATGAACATATACAGAAACAAAAGTTGGAAGGGTGCGGGAGACTCGTATTGTTACATTGTACGCCAGAAAATAAGCAGAATTTCGTGAATATTTTTCGCACCAGATTTCTTTAATCCACTCAAACGTCATGACTGTGTCACATCGGTACACGTTGAGGAGACGTTGACATGACAATGTAGACGAGATAATGCCACATTTTAACGTTATGTTCGTAATAAATCCGACTAATAGGACGAATCGTAAAATTGACATTCTACGTTGTCACTGTAGTAAAGTGAAGTAGATAGTGTAAATTTTATGACATTGAACTTACGGAGATTTATTGCAGTCTAGTTAATAACAGACACAAAGAAATTAATAACATATGACTGTGTTTAAATTAGATCTTCTATTAAAGCAAAACGGAGATATAGCTATTAATTGAAGACAGTATCGACACCTTAATATTATACAATCAGCAATAATATATACTGTATTGAGGAATTAAGAAGAAAGCGTACATAAAGTAATAATTCATCTATTCTTTATCTTCTCCATATTTGTGTGAGGATGTGGCCACCTCTGGTGTCAGGGTTAATTATCTTTTCTTTATTATAATGATACTAAATAAACAGCAAGGACGAAACTAAACAATTTTATTCTTCTCCTAGAAAAATTAATCGCGTAAACATCGTAACTGTAGGGTACAAAAACTAGTCTGCATGTGTAATAGGCCTCAAAGTGACTTAGAACCTTTTTTTTATTATTGGTGCTATGTTTGAATATCTATGTACTTACAGCTACGATGATAGGTTTTTTATGACGTCAAAGGTTTAAGTACTGACGGGGTCATTGTACCTTTACTGGAGGATTTTTTTAATCATCATACAAATTAAGACAAGATTTATGCGAAAACAAGTCGGACAAAAAACAACTGTACCCTTCGTTTTGTCGAGGTAAACACGGCTTTTCAGTACATTTTACTGTAAATATCCCGAAAAGCCGTTTTTCAGAGTCATATGTCTGGGTTCTGAGTTTGTTTTGTTTGGTTTCTTGTGGTTCTGAGTTTTATGTCTGGGAAAATTGTATGTGAGCCCACTTGCAGATGCCCTTTAGACACTTTCAATTATCAGGCATTTTGTTAATTCTACATTATGAATTTTACATTCTCTCACTTGAATGTTTTCCTAGTTAGTTAATTTCGAGGTTTGGCTCTCGTCTCTTTCCTCCTCCAATATTGGACCAATTTAAAAGATATTCCATAAACGGTAAAGGTAAAGTAAGATATATACTATGTCCCTATGATTTCCTTTTTTCATTTATATTTGTCAAATTTGTACACTAAGCCTCTGTTAACAGCGCAATTTTGAGCATTTTTCGAGGGCTCTAATGCTGATACAGATAATGTATCATCAAAAAAGAAAACATAGGGACATAGTATATATCTTTAATTTTCAGTTTACAGAATATCTTTTCAATTGGTCCAATATTGGAGGAGGAAAGAGACGAAAGCCAAACCTCGAATTATGACTTTTTACTAAAGAAATTCAGTCGGCGCGGCGCTCTCTGTCCCCATTTCCTCTTAAGTCACTCATTTACAGAATCAAAAAGTATCTCATATTCAGCCCTGCCTTTGCAATATGTTACATCATAATCTCAAATTGAAGAGAGAATAAAATCTTTCGAGCCTACTTACCTACAGCAACATATATGATTAATAATAAAGCCAGCTACTTATAATAAGTATTTAATCCCCTTACGACCGTTTTCCTCAAATTAAATTCCTTTTGCTTAAAGGTTCGGCGGGACACACTTTAAGTAATATTAGGAACGATATATTATGTAGCTAAAGACGGCACATAAGACAATGTTGCGTGAGTGTACCTAAATCATGGTTACTTAAGAACGACATTAGCAAAGCCATTGTTTTTGGGTACTTGAAATTAAAATTAACATTCTACCATTTTCTCGATATGATTATATGAGCAAATTATGAAAGAATATTTTTATCCTGTTCTGATTCTTTTCAAAAATTATGTTTATTGATCAACTTTCTGAAAAAAAAAACCCTTTTTATTATTATTTCATTATATTCATTTTAACCAACCACATCAACCGTTTTTGCCCTTAGAAAATGATTTCATTAAAACTTCACGGAGTAGCCCATGAGAGTATTATTTAAGCTGTTAAATTTACAGTTCTGTTTCGTTATTTTTTTTTTTAAATTATAGATTGGCTCGCGCTTGGCTATCTCACCTGATGGTAAGCGATGATGTGGTCGACGGTGTAACAAGCTTGCCTAGAAGTAACCTATTCACTCTTGACTTAAAGACCCCGAGGTTGTAGCTATCTGGAAACAGACTCCGGCAGGGAATTCCACTCCTTAGTGAAACAACACTCCATAATGAAAGTATTTCCAAAACGTTTAGTGCCTTTGGGTGGGATGTCGACCATGTACCGATGGCGCATCGCTGGACGTCTTCTAGTCCGATGATGAAACGGGCTAGGCGGAATTAGATCATGCAATTCCATCGCACACTCTCCGAAATGCAACCGATAAAAAACCGACAAGCTGGCAACTCGACGACGATGTTCAAGGTTTCGGAGCTTTGACTCAACCAGTGCCTCATTGCCGATTAGCCTCTTGCCCCGTTTTTCGATCGACTCTAGTGCATCAAGCTGGTATTTGGCAGATCCGTCCCAGAGATGAGAATTGTATTCCATGCAAGATCGAACTTGCGCTTGATACAACTTAAGCAGCTGTTCTGGCGTGAAGTACCGTCCCACCTTCGCAAGGATCCCCAACTTTTTGGCAGCCAGTAGAGCCTTTGCCTAATTCATGATAGATAAGTCCAATTTTTTTAATGAAAAAGTCGCTAAAAGAATGTGACATACGCGTGTTAGATGATGTTATTTTCGACACCCAATCTTTCGCCACCCAATTCCCGACCATCACTTGATTTGCGTTCGAATTGTAACTCTAAATATTTCAGAAACTAGGGCTGTGTTTTTATTTCGCCACTAAAATTGTACCTTGGTATCAAGAGACTAAAGATGAGGAAAATCAGCTATAAAAGGCATAAACCGGACCACCAACTTTACGTGTCTGACATAAACCATGTGTAAGACCTTTAACGACTTCACACTCCGCATAAAACAATAAACACGCTTTTATGTGATTTCAGGATTTCAGGGAAGTGTTTACGTAAAGCGATACGGCCAAGTATGTGGGACCCACATGTTCTGCATGATCTGATTACTTTATGAGTTCCTGGTAAACAAGGTTGTTTGAACGAGTTTCTGGAGTTTCCAGAAATATAAGTTCACAACAAGTTTTTGTAGATTGCTGGGGTCACTAGTACTAGTAGTCCAGTTGACGTTAGTATAAACAAAAATTCATCATGTCTATTGTACCTTTAAATTACCTACTATATGCCTATTGTTAACTTTTGTGAATTACCACTGTTATACCCTGTTCTGTAGTAGCAGTCTAATGGACAGATACTGATTGCGACCATTGTCTACAAGTACCTAAGTTGAGTACCTTTATAACGAACCCCTCTCAATCGTCCCTCACAAGTAGAATGAGCAGCAGTTAATACGTACAACTCATATAATGTGCTCTGTGTTACATGCGTGTAAAAAATAGTGGTTGAAATATTGTGCGTTAGCACAATACAATGTGGCTGCCAGCAGTGGACGTCTGTCGGCTGATATGATGATGATGATGATGAGCACTGTGACGACGTTTGTTTGTGACTGTGACGGTCACAAAAAAAAACGGTTAAAGGATCTATTCTATACCCAGTAGCGGTTTCCGGCAGTCATGACCTGCGAGTGGCGACCGCGTTCTGGTAGACGTAGCTTTGAAAGACCTCCCTCTAGATGGAGCGACGACCTGATCAAAACTGTAGGGAATCCGGTGGATGCGAAACGCATAGGACCAAATAGTTTGGTGACGCTTGGGGGACGCCTATATCCAGCATTGGACGTCTGCCGGCTGGAATGATGATATTGATGAACCGCAAGCATTGCCGCGGGCAAATCCATCTATCAATAGTGCTATTAAATACAGACATGTACATGAGGAGCTCGTGGCTAAATAATAACAGCCGCACGGGTCGATCATCAAGCTTGATGAGGTCGGTCCGTGGATGGGTGACCATTTCAACATACCGAGTTTCCTCCGTGCCTCGGAAAGCACGATAAGCCGTTGGTCCCGGCTGTTATTTGAAGATCTTAGACAGTCGTTACGGGTAGTCAGAAGCTTGAGATCTGACACCAATCTTGCCAAGGGGTACCTTGTTACCTAGTTACTGGGTTGTGGAGGTCAGATAGGCAGTCGCTCCATGTAAAACACTGGTACTCAGCTGAATCCGGTAAGACTGGAAGCCGACCCCAATATAGTTGGGAAAAGGCTAGGCAGATGAAATACAGACATGTACATTTAGCCTTTGCAAAATTTCTTTGAAGTCACACTGAATACATGTTCACTTCATTTACCACATCATATTGATCTGAGCATATTTTTATGAAGCCAAAACAGCCTCCATCAGATAACAGAGTACGCATTTCAATAAACTAAGTATCGCGTGAAAATATTAAAAACTTTGATATTACGCGGCACATGCTCCATTATTACAGCAAAGTTTAATTTGATCCGGTCTGGCGGTTTTTAGGGAAACCATTTCAAAAAACTTTGCTAAAGCTTTTTAGGAATTATTCCAGTTTTAGAACAACACAATATAGTAAATATGCGTAGGCGATTCTTTGTTGGAAAGGTATGTATTCATAAGCATAACAGTTGGACCAAAAATAACTGTTTAACGAACTCATCTAGACTAAATTGCAATAATATAAAAATATCTGGTGACAGCCTGAGAGCGAATTTATTTTGAGTTGTAGACAGATGGTTTATTTCTTTTATTTTTGTCTGGAGTGAACTTGGGTCGAGAGATGAAATTATCAATGTTGTTTAAAAGTTAATTATCTGTGCAATGTGGGCAAGAATAACAAATATTTTTTGTTTATTGTTTGTGTAAATATTTACCTGTTTGCCTTCGTTTTGTGGTAAAACGTAAAATGTTCGTTGTGGTTTTCTTGTTCGCGCATGTTAGTCAGATAACCAATTCAAAATTTAACCAGATACTGGCAGTTTCGAAAACGCCCATTTATAGACAAAAGAGCAAATTTTGCTTTCCTGTACTCTCCGGTTTATACCGTTTCCGAGCACGCTTGTCCCTCAAATCGAAACCATCCCGCCACGTTAGCTGCGTACTGATTCTATTACTAACAAACTAAATTTAAAATCGAGAGTTTTATTGATTTAGCTTCTGTCAGCGGCTTCATCCGCATGAAAATTTTCCCAAGGGAACATATTGCCGAGAAAAAAAATAAGGTATCCTGCTGTGACCTCACACATCCAGAACATGGTCTACCCGTGTACCAAGTTTCAACCAAATCCTTACAACTGTAAGGACGTCGAAAGGTAACAAAGAGATAGACAGGACAGAGTTGAGTAATTCCATTTTGTTTCTTACCGATTAGTACCTACTTGGTACCGAGACGGACGATTCACGCTAAAGTTTGTACAAAACAGAGTTGCGATTGGAAAATAGTTTTAAATAAACGTCAAGTTATTTAGTTACCTGTACTTCGGTGAGTGTGCTCAAGAACTCCACGACCTCATCCCACCAGCCCCCTTCTACCATCGGACATCTAGACCGCACTGCAAGTTATCATTCCACCAATTCGAACCAAGCGCTTCCAAACATCCTTCCATACATCCGCACAGCGAATGAATGGAACTCACTACCTGCGTCTGTGTTTCCGAACGCATTCAACCCGAATCTCTTTAAAGTTAGAGTGAACAGGCTTCTTCTGGGTAAGCTCACTCCATCGTAGACTCTGTCTCTGTCACCTATGACCTAGACTAGAGTCAAGAGCAAACACATTACAAATAAAAGATAAAAAAATCCTGATGATAAATTTTACCGTAATAAATCACTGGAAAGTTTTCTTCTCTAATTGAAATTTTTAATCTAATACTTGCTACGAGTCAGTATTTGTTAGAATAATTATATCACACTAATATTATGAAGGCGAAAGTTTGTGAGTGTGTGTGTGTTTGTATGTTTGTTACTTCTTCACGCTCAAACAGATGGACGGATCTGGATGAAATTTGGCACTGAGATAGATTATAGTCAGGAATAGCACATACCCACATACATAGCACTTTTTATCCCGGGAATAAACCCTTGGGATAATTTTCGATATTCACTCGGGCGAAGCCGCTGGCAGAAGCTAGTTAAATTATAAACCTTTTTCACTCATTTTCTGATATAACAGCAACAATAACATACTGCCTACCATTTATTATTGCCTGGGGTAGTTGCCATTGTCACGAATTCGGCGATTCGCTATTGTTCGCCGATAACCCTCATAGAGTCAAGAGCAAACCCATCACAAATAAAAAAAAAAAAAAAAAAAAAAATACAATTGGATTAAAAACGCATTAGAAGATATTCCAGTGATTGTATTTATTTTCTTACTGGTTACTGTTATTCTGTAGTGTATAATCCCACTGGTGGACAAAGGTCTTTACCATGACATTGAATATTTTGGTCGAGGACTAATGTGGACCACTGGTAATAAATAAACTGATTCTGAGTGGTGTTTATCTGCTTAATTATTTTTAAGTTGAAATGTGTAACAATAAACAAGATTCATGAATTAAAATGTACCATGGACACAATAGGCCTCATCAGAAGACAATTCAACACACACTTCCCGTAAACCGATTACAGCTCAGTCCTTTGTCCTGACTGAAACGGTAGCAATATGTCTAACTGCCGCACTCGGAGATATTTAACGGTTACTTAACGCGCTCCTTAGTATAGATTGTGTACTAAAAATCTATATTAAGGCGCCTCCCCGAGCAAAACGCCGCGCTAGTCGTTTTTGTGCAGTTTTTAAGAGCTATCTATTACTCTTTATTTAAAAAGAAATATCAATTAATAAAAATACATTACATTTCTACATAATGTTGATTCTAAAATTGAAGTACACTTTTTTTTAAAGAGGTATATGTTTCACTAATCTCCTTCCAACAAAACCATAAAAATGTGAAATAATTATTGATAGCATGCATCTCCTCGTAAAGTGTTCATTAATTACTTTTATACTAACACTAATGGATAGACAATTTGATAACGAACATTTTGTAAGTTTAATTTTTTTCAAAATACCAATATTCGATTTTATAAAGATTTTATTCTAAAATCTGGGCGTATTCACTACCGTAATTCATGCGCCAACAGTGTCGCTAGGCCAATAGGAATGCTCATACCTCACGCTGATTTTTTGGTCAGGGTACGGCCTTAAGGAGAGCTTTAAGTAACCGTTAACGTCTCTGAGTGTGGCAGTAAAGGATTTATATAAAAGGTATGCTGGCGTGTACCTTACTCACGTAAGCTAAGAAAATCTGCTCAAATCCTCCTTGATGCAGGCAGATATTTGATCTAAGGATCGAAAAAAGAAAAATAAGACATAAATGATTGCTTGCGATGTTTCTGAGCTGCGGCAGAAAAGTCGTATTGAATCGGTAAATAGAGATAGAAGACAATTAACCAGCGACCCAGCAATTGATTAATAAAGGCACTTAATTAATATGCAAGCGAGGGCATGGGTATCCCTCCTAAACAAAGCCGCGTGCCTTATACCCAGTTTTTTTTATCCGTATCACAGATAATATAATACTAGCATACAGATGCCTCATCCCATACAAAGAAACCGTGCCGACGTAACTAGCGTTTTTCATCTGATTAATCTTGTTATTTTTGTAAGTACATCAATCGCGTTCGATCCCGTTTCACGGCAATAGATGGTGTTAGCAGCGACTTGCAAGTAAAAGGGTTTACTAGGTTCGTGAATATTGAATTCTTTTAATACAGTGAAGGTTCGTTTTATAGTATTTTTTTGCACGTTTTTACAGTCTTTTTGCACCAAAATGTGTTACAGTGCAAATTTAAAAACTCGGGTGGAATGCCTCAGAAATTTAAAAATGCGCCATCTACTGTCATCAATTTTATATGATTCGTTAAAACAATCTTTGAAATGTGAATTAAGAGCCCAATATACCATAATTTTGTACTTAGGCGAGTTAATTAAACAAGAACATACAATTTTTATGCTCAATTCCAGAAAATTTTAATTTTACAAACAATTATTATATTCTATTGAATTATGTGTACATGTCGCGCCATTTAGTGAGATTTATTTGAACCAAAATTTCTTTATTAGCAATGAGACCCCGTGTCTGTATTTAACTCAAGCAATGGTTAAAATATACTCACTAATGTTTTCAGTTAGTCTAACAAATTATCAATAGATTCTTCAACTTATATGACCAGTTGTGATGCTAATAATTAATGTACAAACGCATTTTACCGAAATTTGAAACTATTGGTTAGCATATTCAACCAATGGTATTGTATTGTTCACGGTTGTATTGTATTATATAAATTGAAGCCGCAAAATGTCCGACTCCGAAGGTCTGCGTACCTAGTTTAGGAGCCCGGAAAGCTGACAATAATTTTAAACTTGATAGTACAACCCACTGTTTCCATATGCTATGTACCTACTGTGTTGTTGTTTTTAACCGACTTACCAAAAAGGAGGAGGTGGACCGATTTTGAAAATACTTTTTTTTGTTTAAAAGAGCATGTTCCGAAATTGGTCCCATTTAAATTTGAGTTTTTTTTTGGTCATTACACCGGTTATTTTCATGTTTCATGTTATTCGGGTAACCTATTCTGGCGTTATAGGTACTTACTAAACAACTTGCCTGTTGTACCTATAAACTACCTAGGTTATAGGTACAACTCAAAAGGGAAAAATATAAAAACTTTTTTGCAAAAAAAAACTCCGACTTCCAAATAAAAACTACAAAGTGAAAAATAACTTTATTTTTGTAAGTCGGTGTCTATATCGCAAAAAAATGGTACCTACGAAAGACACGGACTTCCAAAAATAAAGTTATTTTCACTTTGTAGTTTTTATTTGGAAGTCGGTAGTATTTTTTTGCAAAACATTTTTTTTTTTTATGTACTCGTAACTTAAACTACGGATCAAAAAACTGGGCCTTACGAATGGAAATAAGTTTTTTGCTTTAACTTAGCTCGTATTATATTTGTTTGTTGCTTGAGTATGTATTAGTATCTAATTTGAAGACTTTCACCGCTATTGGCTCTCCTTATAGGTGTAACAAAACACAAACACTCGTACTACTTGTATAGCGGTGAAAGTATTCAAAAAAAAAAAAAAACGTACTTAATCGGTAAATTGAGATACAGCCAATTAACCAGCGACCCTGCAGTTGATTAATAAAGGCACTTAATTAATATGCAAGCGAGCGCATGGGTATCTTTCCTAAACCAAGGCAAGAGACGTAGATACCTAAGTATTAGCTTTTTATTTCGAATTTCACTAATATCGAAAGGTACTTTGGGGTGAAAATCAATCAGCGACAAGTAATTGGGAATTAGATTAAAAAGTCGAGAGACTCTTCTATAAATAAAAGTGAAACCTGGAAAGAAATCCTATTCGCATTTCGTTTTCTCAGAAGTTCTTCGATTCGACAGTTTGACACCTTTCCTTTAAAATTAAATCAACGTAAATCGTCAAAAGTTCTTAATCCTAAGAATGGTTCCAATTTTTTTTTATTATGTATATTTCTCTTTTAAGTAGTGTTCAACCATCATTTTTTCAGGATAATGAAGAGGTTCATTTGAGCAATACTGCCGAATGAGGGTTATGTGTTTATCAGTCTATGTATGTATGTTTGTTCCTATGTGGCGTTCTACAGACCAAACGCGTGGGCCGGTTTTGATGATTCTTACGTCAATCAATTCGTCATAGCTTTGTGAGTGACATGACAGTAATCAAAGTTCACCAGAGCGACCACCAGACGCCATATTGTCAAAATGAAAAAGAAAAACGGCGAACTATGTCAAGTGGGATATCGTTGAATGGGCATTTAAAAATCATCTTTTCACCATTTTTAATTTTAAATAACGGATGAGGATAAAATATAACGGTTTAAAGTTTGTTAACAACCATTTTCGCTAATTTCCTAATATCTTTCAAACTAGACGTATTTATAAAATTAAGCCATCGTTAGATACGTCTTGACCGTCAAGGTCTTCTTAGATAAGTAACGTTAAAAAATAAATATGGCGAATTTTGGGCCCCATATTGGAGGATCCCAGTTTTTTTTTCAAACCTCTCGAGTGGGGTATCAAAATAAAGTGTTTGGTAATTACAAAAATAAGTATACCACTTGTATATTTAAAGGTAATTCGTAAAAAAATATGTCTACAAAGTTGTAAATAAAAAAAGTAAAAATAATCAAAAACCTGGCTACCTAAGAAGCGAACTAAAAATTTGTAATTAAGAATGAAATCATGCTATGCAGTCGGAGGATACCACTATACCAGGTTTTTGATAATTTACAACTTTTTGGTAATATTTTTTTTTTTGAATTATCTTTAAATATATAAGTGGTATATTTATTTTTGTAATTACCAAACCCTTTTTTTTGATACTCTAGGCTTTGAAAAAAAAAACCGAGGCACATCTTTTTAGTTCGCTTTTTAAGCAGTCGGGTTTTTGATATTTTAAAATAACTTTCTTTTTTTTGTTGAAAAGTTTTCTTTTTTATGAAGAATCTTTTTGTTGAATATGGTAGTTTTTTATCCAACAACCCAGTGGCACCTCTTGTTGAATTAAAGTGAAACACAAAAAACTGTTGTAAAGCCTACCACCGCAGGCAAGCGATGACTTCACGGAATTTTAAAGACGAGCCCTGTGTTCAGTTTGATACCCTTTGTAATTAGTTTTATCTTGCCGCTCATTTTAGCGGAGTCAGGAAGGCTTTTAACATGGCTTAATAATTTTAAAGTGCTCACCAATTGAGTAATTAACTGTTCTGACTTACCTACAGATATTATACAAAGAACAATAAGACTTTTTACCCGACTACCCAAAGAGGGTAATGTGTTTATCAGTCTATGTATGTATCTATGTATGTTTGTTCCTATAAGGCGTCCTAGAGATCAAACGCGGCCGAATTTGATGATTCTTACATCAGTCAGTGTACAAATTATCATAAATTATATACTACTTAGATTTAATAACATAAAATACAAACATACAATATTACAAAAAATATACTAATACATATAAAATATAACATAGAAAGGAGAAGAATAAAAATTATAGTGAAAGGTAATGCTCCTTCACCATTTTTTTAAACGTTGGCAGCGTTTGAGCACGTCTTATTTCAATAGGTAGTGCATTCCACAACCGAGCTGATTGAATCGTGAAAGATTTGTCAAAGAAGGAAGTGGAATGCATACGAATACATAATTTTAGATTTTCCGATGATCTCAAGGACCTAGAATGGGTGTCACAGAGGAACTGAAAGCGTTCTTTAAGATAAAAAGGAGTAAAAGGATTAAAAAGTACATTATAAAGCATAGAAAGTATGTGGGCATTCCGGCGAAGGCGAATAGGAAGCCATTTGAGCTTAGTACGAAATTCAGAAACGTGGTCATACTTGCGCAAGCCAAATATGAACCTGATACAGAGATTTTGAAGTCGCTCAAGCTTATCCAATTGGTCTTGGGTCAGATCAAGATAGCTGGCATCAGCATAGTCTAAGATAGGGAGAAGAAGAGATTGTGCTATCGCAACTTTAGTGGTTATGGGAAGAAAATTACGAAGTCGTCTCAGGGAGCCCGCAGACGCAAACAGTTTTCGACTGACTTCCTGCAGTTGTTTGGTCCAGGATAGAGTGCTGTCGATGTAAATCCCCAAGTTCTTCACAATGTGATTTAAAGGGATAGTGGTATTATTGAAAGAGACCTGGGGAAGTGTCGACCAATCGATCCGAGAGACAGTCCGTTTACTACCAACAACCGTCACTTGAGTCTTCGTTGGATTAATCCTCAACCCGAACTCAGTGCTCCAGTCACCTATTCGAGCCAAGTCCATATTAACTGTCCCAATGGCATCAGATCTGTACGAGAAGAAAAATATAACCATTCCTCACTACGAAAACGCCGTTTTTATGGCAGCTGTATGGGCGTTGTGCCATCTGACGTCATGTGGCACGTCGGGCTCTCTTTCTAATTGTCAACTTTGACAAAAAAAAAAAAAAAAAAAACTTGGTCTCTGATCGAGATATTTAAAAAAATCTTTCACATTGGTTTACTATAGTTAATAAGAATTTTTATTTAGCAAATAAGAAAAATGACATGCATATTGCATATTCTTTGAGCTATGTCGGTAAATATAAACAAGTTAAGAGACATAGCCCGGCAATGAAGTGATGGAAGAAAGAGCTTTCTTCATGTATGATTCGATAGGAAAAAAACTGTTGAAAGCTACGTTGGCTTTCTATAAACGGAAATGTTTTCTGCATGTACTTAGCTGTTTTACTTATTCTAAAAGGATACAGTTGATTTCATTTAAAATGTAGGTTAGAACGAGTGCTATTGTGTACGTTTATATCTATGTGGTTCCTGCACTGAATACAAAGTACTAAGCTTTATGCAAGTATGCTATGTACTGTAAGCTTTTTAAAATGTTTGTCGCCATCCCACTTTTTGCAAACTGATTAAACTCGCATGAGAGAGGGAAATCGAACTAACAACTACTTTTTCATAACTTTGACCAATAATTCAGTTCTTAAGGCGCAGATTCCCTTGAGTAGCTGATTTTAAAATGAGAATCATGTCTAAACGGCAAGTAGTAATTTTTTGGCAAAAATATATGTTACACTAGATCATTTTTTTAATAATTTAATCTAAGAAAATTTTTAGTTTAATTCGTATAACATAGTGTAATTAATTTGTAAAGTTATGTCTAAAACGGACAAAAACACGAAAATCACACCAAAACTGCTGGGCATATTTTAATCAAATTGACACCATCTCAAAGACAATTTAATTATCTACGTTTTGATCTGAGGCTTTTTTTTTTAAAGTCATAGAATAATAAGGAAAGTACAAAAACTTCTAAATTTGGGGTCGCGCGGGTGTGAAACGAGTGCGCGTTTTGTTCCCTCAAGGTCGTTGGCGTTAGTCGTCGTCTTAAGCCGGTTGGTAAACAAGAGCTGAACTAAATAAGTAAGCTTGGCTTATTTATTTATACTTGTACCTACCCTATATAAAGTTTGCGGTCTGCATAAAAGTATAAAAACATATCTCAGCTAACCTAAACTGAATAAGCTTATCTCTTTGTCTGTAACCGGTTTCATTGTAGTCAATACATTGTCCGCGCCCAATCAAGAAACACGAAAAGAACTCTCGGTAATAAAACTCTGCACAAACTACAATAAATAACAGAGACCATCATCCATTGTAGTATTTTATAATAATTATTTCCAGTAAATCATGTTTATTAATGAGGTCAATAAATCTGGTGCAAGCTGCGAAAAACCATATGAAGCCTTATTTGTTACCCACAATGTAATTACAATTCAATATCATGTTGACATTTTCATACATAATTATGTTAAAATAAAAATAAATACCGAGGAAATATTGAAACTACTATACTAAAATCAAAATCATCAAAATCAAATATTTTTATTTTACATAGGCCTACATGGGCACTTATAAAACGTCGACAAAAGGTGCACGGTTCGGGTTAGTCGTTTCCTATGGAGAAGAACCGGCAAGGAACTCCATGGTTACTCTTTTTTTTTTTTCGTTTTACAATATTTCCATGTTACAGCATTAGTACTTGGATATGGGGGGACAACGTAGGCCCGACAATAAGTCGTACGAAATTGAAAAAAAAACAAACAAAAAAAATAATGTACGAAATAAAAAGTTAACAAAATAATGTTAACAATCATCTAGAAATCTAGAAAGCCTACAATGTTCACACATTCACAATCGGTAAAAGAATCTATAAAAAGGTAAAAAAAAAACAACACTAAATTTAACATGTGGCACAAATACTGTAATCAGTGCTGTAACTATTCTTAGCAAAGGGCTATAATGATGATTTAAAAATATTGTAAAAAGTCGATTAAAAGAGAAAACAAATGAGATTGAGAATAGTTAGAGATATCCATATATTTGTGCCGTTTATGAGTTACCAGGGAAGCCGCATGCGCAGAGGGTGTCAAAGCCAAAATTTTTATCTTCAACGTAGTCCTTGATTTTATAATATGCTTTTTTAATAAGGACACGTTTGATGTAGTTTTTGAACTTTCCATCGGTCAGTTCTATAACTGACTTAGGCAACTTGTTATAAAAGCGTATACTGTTTATAAGAAAAGACTTGCTAGTTTTCGACTTGATACTACATATTATTATACTTTTCATCATAGGCGTTTTTCTGTCCGTCTATTATGTTTTAAGTCTTAAATACTGAACTGTTTTTGGTACATTCTGGAATAAGTAGAGATAGAAGTCTCTGGACATAGTTTTATTACATTAAATACTATTAAATGCTATTTTATTGCATTTATTGCTAAATGCAATAAAATAGCATATTGAATAACTACTGAACTATGATTTCTTACCAAAGATTCATTGAATATAAAAGTATCAAATCATCCATATTTACACATTTGCTTAGGGAACAGCAAAAAATAAATTCTGTAGGCATTCAGATTCTGAATTTCGCTTATTCAAAGAAATGTTCTTGTCAGGAAATTTGATTTCGCAGATGTCAGTGAACACATCTAATTTACAATTTAAATTTAACGTGTTATGATTGTTGAGCCATACTTCGTATAAGTTATTAACTTTGTAAATGTTTGGCAACGACAATTTTCGAAGATTTCTTTTGCGGAGGCAGATGTAGATATGATGCTAGTAAGTCAAAGACTCGAACTCTCTGACATTGTGTGTGTTTTCTAACACACACACACCGTCAAAGAGTTCGTACCATAGCCCGTCAGCCTACCAAGCAAGAGTAAATAGGCGTCATCTGATCGTCCTTTCCACAAGGTGAGGTCAAGGTCAAGGGCTGGCCCTGCGAAACTGATAATTTATTTTATTATAAGCTATCCAAAAGGTACCTAACTGATTTAGTACTGAGAATCACATCACATCATCACTTCATCAGCTTATTAATGTCCCCACTGCTGGGACACAGGCCTCCTCTCTTGTGGTTTGTGTGTACTGTGGGAATGGGCCGTAATCCACCACGCGGGCCCAGTGCGGGTTGGTGGATGTCACATGTATTCGATTTTTTTTTTTGGTTCTAGGACATACCGGTTTCCTCACAATATTTTCCTTCACCGTTTTGAGAGCAGTGGTGATGAAATAATTTACACAAAGTAAAGCGCCTGCCTGGGCTCGAACCCACGACCTTCAACTTGTAAGTCGTTGATTTCCGACTTTTAACAAGTTTTCGCACTTTTAATTTCGAAACGTTCAATTATAATAGGGTCATAATCCTCTTTATGTACAAGACGTAACTGGCGTGCAAATCTCAGGGGTTAGATACTAAAAGTTTCTAGCACGTCATAAACCCACGGACATTAAAATGTAATAACTTGAACTGATTTCTTTAGCGGATATTACAGGAAATATAACTAGCTATACTAATTATAACAGAGATAAATAAAAAGTGTTTAACAAAAAGTCAAACTGACTTCAAAAACAAAACACAACAAAGCGAATAATAACTTTCTTTTCCGTAGTCGGTGTCTTTGGTACCTATTGTTTTCCGTTTTTCGACACCGACTTCTGAAAAGAAAGTTATTTTTCGCTTTGTAGTGTTTGGTTTTTGAAGTCGGTTTGACTTTTTCTTTAAAAGTTTTTTATTTATCTCCTTTTTTAAAGAAAACACGAACACCGACTGCCGAAATTGAAGTTATTTTTCACGTTGTGGTGGTTTTTTTATTTGGAAGTCGGTTATATATTTTTTTTTTGTACAAAAGTTTTTTATAAGTATTTGATTCATCATTGTCAGTTAACTATTTGAGATATCTTTTATCCGTGACAAGCTTAGCATTTAGGAGTTCCAGTGGCCATCTGTGTCTTCTTCATCAGTTCCACTTCAAATAATGATATTTTCTGAGTGCTAATGATTGCATTGTTGATGAAAATACCAAAATCGCTACACGTATGCCTATAATATTTATCTTTTTTTTTTTTTTAAAGAATAACGTTGCCCCACACTAGGAACCTACCTCGATTTCTCCCGGGTCCCATCATCAGATCCTAACCTGATGATCATGGGATGGGAACACATGGGGAACCCTTTCAAACTAAAGAAGAATTTTCCAAATCAGCGGTGCGAATGTCGTGCTGAGCACGGCCGGCTGATTTTTACCCGACTACAGCGAAGCAAAAGGGAGGGTTATGTTTTTGACCGGTATGTGTGTATGTATGTATGTTCATCTGTTCCCTCATAACTACTAAACTACATAACATAATTTGATAAATGAGGTGTCGTTGAAAGCGTCTTTTTTGTCCGCTGGTGCCACTTCTAGGGAGCACGAAGTTAAAAACAAAAATAGATATTCGCCCTACCCCATCATGTGTGGGATAATGGAACAGGGATTTTATTAAAATGAAGGTAGGTTTTGGTACATCATATTTTTGTCAAGCGTACCTACCGCTTGCGAGACAAATCCCGTCAAAGTACTATTTTTATAACAGACTATAGCTTCTGCCAGCGGCTTCGCCCGCGTGAAAGACAAAAATTATCCCGAGGGAACATTTTCCCGGAATAAAAAGTATCCTATGCGCTATTCCAGACTATAATCTATCTCTGTGCCAAATTGCATCCAGATCCATCCAGCCGTTAGAGCGCGAAAAATAACAAACATACACACTCACAGACTTTCGCCTTTATAATATTAGTGTGTGGTGATAACGGGGTCGCAAAGTCTTCATGCATTTAGGTTCATTGTTCCCTCAGGGTCTGCAAAAGCCCCAAAATACTTTAATAAAAATCACGTTCTAAAAAGTATGAAACAAGAAAATATTCCCATAAATTTACCGTGGTCGTAAGCTACTTAACAGAATGTATTGTTTTGTTACGGTAGGCGGCAATATCTATGCAAACATGGATGTGTGAATGCGTCACAGTTTCATATTGGACAGACACGTCCATTTAATTGAATTTGTATGTATTTCATAAATGTGTTATTTCATAGTTTTACTGTTATTATGACTTTGAAACAGAGCCTTTGAAAATGACCGTGTTCGCCTTAATTTTATTAGATCCTGATGAATTTCCCACGCGTTAGTTTTCACAGAAATATCTTGCTACAATTTATATTTCATAAATTCACTGTATTTGGATAAATCATATTATAAATAAGAATTTATTGCACGCACCAATTTGGTAAAGTAACAACATACAAACACTGTTTGTAATATAATCGCGTGATTTAGAGCAGTAAATCTGGTCTTTGGATTTAGAAAACTACTTTGTATACTTTGAAAATGGATAATAGTTCGTGTGAAACCCTACCATATGGCTGACTGCGAAAATATGAGCGAGATGGCCTCATCTCGCTCATATGACTGAGCAACCGCCTTTGCTTTATTTTTGCGAACATTGTGTGTTGATGCTTCTTCAGCGAGATATCGGCGATAACGTGTTTTTCATCGTTTCAATGGCACGCCCATGGGGTTTTAAACCAAACTCAACTAAAATATAAACCTAAGATTTATTTCAATAGTTAAAAAAAAAACATTCAGCCAGTTCTATTATTTACCTAAATTTCTGCAACGCTTAGTTTTAAAGACCTCCGTGGCCGCGCGGTTCACCACGTTTCAATGGCGCGGCCACGTTCAAACCCTTAAAACTTTTAACCATAACTTTGACAAATTTATGGTTTTGGAAATCAACTTTTACAATTTATACAAAATCTTGGCATAGCTTTTTTTAAATATCGCCGTGGCCGTGCCATGAATGCACATAAGCTGTTGAATTTGTTTGATTTGTTAAATTAATCCTCCAGTAACTACAGAGAGACAGTTCCCTACTCTTTGTTTAATAAGTATAAGGTGTAGCTTCGGTCGTAAATCTCGACAGCCGGATGAAATGGCGTGTGAAGTTAAGCTTACAACAGATTACAGACTCCACGCTTCACAACTCTCAGCACTTTAGCTCTACATTAAATTAAACAAAATAACGTAACCCGTGTAGTATTTTCTTTTCAGTATTGTTTATTTAAAAGTATTATCAAGTTTTTTAAAACTGGATTAAGTTCTTAATTCCTCATAAAAAAATGAGTTTAAAATCGTAATATATTTGAAACACGTATCCATTTTGTAATTGCACTCTCGGCGTTCTGGTTTGATTCGTGTTCTGGTAGCTTCAAGCTGGTGGATGTTTCAATAGAAACAGTTTGCATAATTATCTACTTTTCACCTATGGACGTCAAATAGGTAGATACATATTTTGCTGTCGTAGTTTTCTAGGTTATATTTGTTAACTTTCACAATAACATCTAACGAATATAATAACAAACTTTTGTATCTCAAAAATGTCAAATACAAAATCCCTTTGTGCAAATAAAATTAAAATAATGAATAACAAAATCCCATGAGCGAACACAAACGTAACATTTTATTGTAGGTACTTATACCCTACATAGGCGGTTAGAGCTTTACACGAGTACAATGTTGGCTGTGGGAAAAGTTCTGTTTAGACTTTATTTAGTGTTTTATATCGCACGTGTCAGTGGTAACACTTTGACCTTAAGCTGGCCTAGCTTAGTACGGAGTTTCAGTGTAATTAGAGACCACCTTTACTAGTTATGTTACTACTGAATTACTGCCTAATGTAAGTCCTGTACGCTGAATACGCTAAATCAAAGTAAATCTTAGCTTCAAATAGCGATCTACGTCGCCCTTATGCCGAGTCTTTTTTTAGGGTTCCGTACCCAAAGGGTAAAAACGGGACCCTATTACTAAGACTTCACGATCCGTCTGTCTGTCCGTCTGTCACCAGGCTGTATCTCATGAACCGTGATAGCTAGACAGTTAAAATTTTCACAGATGATGTATTTCTATTGCCGCTATAACAACAAATACTAAAAACAGAATAAAATTAATATTTAAGGCGGGCTCCCATACAACCAACGTGATTTTTTTGCCGTTTTTTACTCGATATTTATAACGGCAACAGATAGACGCTTGAAATATTCACAGAATATTTAGATGTATATTCACTTCAAAAAATAATTATTAAATTAAAATAAAATAAATTAAGGGGGGCTCCTATACAACAAACGTGATTTTTTTGCCGTTTTTTGCGATAATGGTGCGGAACCCTTCGTGTGCGAGTCCGACTCGCACTTGGCCAGTTTTTTTTTTAAATTTAATTAAGGTAAATCAGACAGATCTCCTAGATCGTCTGTGTTTTGTTACGTAACTAAACCTTATATTAAGATTGCTCAAAAACACAGCCTACAGCAAGAAATGAAATACATGATGTCAGAATTCAGAAACACGTGTGGGCGTCAAAACTAACATGTGGTAGAAACGGTAGTCAATGTAATAAATTCGACCTATTTCGACGCTCCCGCTTTCATTACAGGTTGCATCACACGCATGACTGCATCAACGAAATTTATTCTGTCAACGAAAGCGTCGTGATCATCATATCAGCCGAAGGAAGTCCACTGCTGGACATAGGCCTCCCCAAGTGTCGCCACATTGACCGGTCCCGTGCGTCTCGCAACCAGCGGATCCCCACAAACTTCACCAGGCCATCGTTCCACCTGGTGGGAGGCCTTCCATCACAACGTCATGATAGTGACTGGTAAAATGTCAAAAAAATTATGTGATTGCCAAACGCTATCGTAACGGTCGTGAACTTGCACTACTATATTTTGATATTTCGACCAACGCCTTTGATGACACGAATGACACTTGTCTAGATTTAGCCTGATTCTTATCACTTTTTATCAGGTACACCTGCTTGTATAACAACTTTTTCTTACGTTCCTTATTTTTCACAATGAGCTCGTACTTACTCCCATTCTTACTACGTCTAGCTGAGAGGTCAACCCTGCTATAATATTGGCGATACACAATCTGGAATGCTTTTGTCGAGATTTGCTATTCAGCTTAGCTTGTCCCAGCGCCATATTTAATTTAAACAACAATAATAATAATAACATTTCCACAAGGTTTTCCATAAACCACGGTACTGACTTCTGGAAAAGTCATCATCATCTTCCTGCCCTTGTCCCATATTACTTGGGGTCGGCGCAACACGTTTTCTTCTTCCATACCGTCCTGTCCCTCGTCACGCTATCACTGACTCCCTTTTCTTTCATATCACTCCTCACACAGTCCATCCATCTTTTCTTTGGCCGTCCCCTCCCTCTCCATCCATCCACATTTATATTCATAACTCTTCTAGTAACATGCGTTTCATCCCTCCTCATCAGATGACCATACCAGGACAAACGGTTTCCTTTCAACTTTTCTGTCACTGGCGCCACTTTCAAACTTCCTCTAATATACTCATTTCTAACTTTATCCATTCTCGTCACTCCGCACATCCATCTCAACATTCTCATCTCTGCTACATGCAATCTCTTTTCATCCATCTTTTTCACAGCCCAACATTCTGATCCATACAGTACGACAGGTCTTATCACGGACTTGTAAATTTTACCCTTTAACTTGAGGGGCATCCGTGGGTCGCAAGTTGTGCCAGTGACCTGTCGCCATTTCATCCATCCCGAGTTGATCCGGTGCGTTACGTCTCGGTCTACCTCGCCATCCCCTTGGACAAGCGACCCCAGGTACCGGAAGTCGGAGCATATTGGTATGGGCGTTCCAGCGAAAGCTATGGGCACGGAACTAGAGAGACCGCCGAAGTCACAAAACAAGTATTCAGTTTTGTTTCTGCTCAATTTCAGGCCAACACTCTCCAGTCTGTGCCCCCACACCTCCAATTTGCTCTGGACCTCTAAGCCACTCTCGGCAACCAGCACAATGTCATCGGCAAACAGCGTACACCAGGGTGCCTCTTCCTGTATGTCCGACGTCAGAGCGTCCATTATCATCAGGACGCTCTGACGTCGGACATACAGGAAGAGTTTATAGGAAAAATAAAATTACAAAGACTGATAAAAGTTTGTATTTTTTTTTTTTTTTTTTTTTTTTTTTTTATTTATTTAAGGAACTTTTAACATAGTGTTACACCAGTTCCATCGTAACCTTACCCAAAGAGATCACACTTACAAAGTTACTAGAGAATAAACTAATATAGCTTCTGGCGACATTGGTTTGGTCAAAATAACATTAAATATACCTAAATCTAGCTTATTTATATTCAATTGACTAATTAGCGTACTTCTTTCAAACTCATTCCTGACACACTCCAACAAAAGATGATGGACATCTTCTACTTTGTTATCACAAACTAAGCAATTCGGAGAGTCCACCATTCTCATTAGAAATGCAAAAGCTCTTAATGGCATATGTCCGGAACGAATCCTGAAAGAAGTTACCAACATCTTTCGACTAACTTTAAAACTACTAAACCATGGGGCTCGAGGAGGCTCACATTGGATTGTTTTATACCATATCCCTTTATCTCTTGATTTCTTATTGAAATATTCTTTCCACTCTTCATTACAATAGGTTCTGAATTTGGATAAAATTTCCGAATGAACTGGCAAAATATAAACCTCTATACCTGACGTTACTGCTATCTTAGCCAATCTATCAGCATCCTCGTTTCCCTGTAGGCCAATATGTGACGGGATCCACTGCAAGACTAAATTAACATTATTTAAAAGAGATGATTGTATTTTATTCAAAACAGCGAAGGCTATCGATACACCTCTGTGTCCAGAGGCGCATCGAGCCAAATGCTGGAGCGCGCTCTTGCTATCCGTGAATATAACTATATTAGTGTGTTGTAATGTGGCAATGTAGGACAACGCTTCGGAGATAGCTAACAACTCTGCTGTCATGATAGAAACCTCAGATACAATCTTGAAACATCCACTTGTTTTGGTAACGGGATCAAAGAAAGCCGCCCCAATCTTAGAACTCTTAGAACCATCAGTAAACAGTTTGTACCACCCATTATATGAACAGCTTAGTTCTTGTAAGACGTCATTTCTCAAACAATTACTTTCGTATGAACTTTTGGGCCTATTAACACTATGTAAATGAATTTTAATTACATTTTTAAATGCAATATTGCTACACCAACTATTTAATTTAAACATGTCTAATGGGTTGGTCGAGTACATTTTTTCTTCCTTGATAATATTAAAAGTTTCTATAAGCGCAGGTATTTTTTTTTTTAACCAATATCTGTGGGTAGTAAGAGCTCCAAGATCAGACAAATATTTACTCGTCACACAATTGGTCCACGATTTAACCTTAAGACAGAACTTAAATGCTAAATATTTACGTCTTATATGTAATGGGGGTAAGCACAACTCACTTTCCATCACATGAATAGGGGTTGTTTTGATGAATCCACCAACAATTCTCATAACCTTATTTTGAATTTTGTCTAATTTATATAATCGTGATTTAACACTACTATCATAGAATATGCAGCCATAGTCCAATCGACTTCTAATTAAAGATATATATAAGAGTCTCAGTTGTAGTGGATGCATTCCCCAGTTAGAACTAGCTAACACTTTCATAATATTTAGCATTTTCTGACATCGTTCATTAAGTTCATTAATATGTTTGCCCCATCGAAGTGAAGTGTCTAGCCAAACACCTAGATATTTTATACTGTCAGCTACTACCAAAGGGACTTCTTTTAAATACAACTGAACTTGTTGCCTTCTATATCCTCTACTGAATAGGCAGACTTGTGATTTAGACGTTGATAATTCTAAACCTATAGCAGATAACATCCCCACAATATGATTCAATGAAAATTGCATTTTATTAAAACTATCATTTACTTTTGCCGAGTTAATGAAGAGGACGAAGTCATCGGCGTATTGACACAATTTGACCATATTAGAATTATTAATTGTGTTACAAATTTCGAGTGTTACAATATTAAATAATAGTGGCGAGATTGGATCTCCCTGTGCCAACCCTCTATTGGTCCACCTAATGATATCACCTTTCTCATCCATGTCATCTTTAACAATTAAATGTCTCTCTTTAAGGAATTCCCATAAATAGTTACATATTCGACTGCCTACTTTTAGCTTATCTAACGTTTTAACTACACTGTCAATTAAGACGTTGTTGTATGCGTTCTCAATGTCCAAGAAACACGCTAAGGTGGGTGTGTTTTTAGTAAAGCCCAACTGTATATAAGTGATCAACTGCGCAAGAGAATCCAAACATGATCGACCCCTCCTAAATCCGGTCGTGCTAGGAGATAATAAACTAAAGTGTTCGATAAACCACTCTATTCTTTTAGTCAGCATTAAGTGGAATATCTTACAAGGGCAGGATATTAATGAAATTGGTCTTAATTTGGAGTTATTTCCAATTTTGGGTATAGCAATTATTTTAATATTACGCCATTCATTAGGGATACATCCAGACACAAAAATGGTGTTATATATATGAAGCAAAAATTTTTTTGCTACTTTAGGAAGGTTAAATATCATAGAATAAGTTATGTTATCATCTCCAGGAGCTGTATCTTTTTTTTTTATAGAAGCCTCCAATTCCTGTAAAGTAAACTCTGATTCTAATGTGACATTGTTTGAAATAAACGGGGGTTTAGGCGAAAGAGTTGAATCAGGGGCTAGACTATGCAAAAGCTCAATTTTTTTATCAATAGAAACATAGTTACCAGCTTGTCTATATCCCTTAATCCATTTCATCTTACGCCACATCTCCGATGAAGTTACAGTGCCATCAATCGAAGTGCAGAACTCTTGCCAACAATTTTTCTTGGCTCTTTGAGTTTCCTGTTTAGCTTTTAACGTTATATTCTCCAGCACAGCCAAGTTCGCCGGCGTCGGGTTGTGTCTGAATTCTTTTAATGCAAGTCTTCTTTGTGCTACAATTTTAGAAAGATGAGGGTTCCAATACGGTTTAGGCTTAAAGCTGATTTGTGGGTCATTACAAATTTTAGTATAAGGAATATTACTATCAGCAGTTTTATCCAATATAGAAGTAAAGGTCCTATACATTATTTGAATATCACCCGATAATAGATTAGTATTAACATCACAGAATAACTGTTCTACGTCTTTTCTATAACCTGGCCAATTCGCCTTTTTAAAATTACGTTTACTAATCGCATGAACAGTATCTCTATAATTCATTTTAGTTTTTATCATTAGATGATCACTCCCCAAGTTGTCATTTAACACTCGCCAAGAAAAGTAAATAGCTATATCGGATGAAGAAAAGGTGATATCAGGAGATGACTGTTGTAAATTGTTATTAACATATCTTACCCGAGTGGCACTGCCATCATTAATAGATATATATCCGTGTTCTAGCGCTGCATCTATAATTTGATTGCCTCTTGCATCGGTTTTATAGGACCAATTTGAGTGATGTCCGTTAAAGTCACCGGCTATAAGAGTTTTCTGAGAACACAACGAAAACAGTTCATCCCAATCATATTGTCTAGTTTGGATAGAGGATGGGCAGTAGACTGAGACTATATTTTCCAGGTGTTTACAATTTTTGATGTTTATATGCAATATTTCAATGCCAGTATTATTAATACTAGATAATTTTAATTCAGACGTAATAGATTTATGTACAATGATTGCTACTCCACCATATCCATCAGCTCGGTCTTTTCTATAGATATTATATTGGGATATATTTAAAAAGCTATTTTGTTCTAACCATGTCTCACAGATGATAGCTATGTGTATATGTTCTTTAAATAAAAGTGACTCAAACTCGGTGATTTTAGGTCTAATACTTTGCGAGTTCCATTGCAGTATATTAAGAGAAAATTCGCGTGATTTACTACAGGTCATTATTAAAAAAAGAGAAAACTTTCTTTACCAGATCACCGTCTCTTACAAAACCTATTACAAATTGAATCATTTCTTCAAGCATAACACTGACCACTGACTTGATTTTAGCAGCAATACTTGACTTCGAAAAGTAGATTTCTTTCAGTTTATCCATTAACTTTTTCAGATAGAATATATTTCTATATGTATGCTTCTCTTGGCCTTCTATACTTTCACTTTTATTTGAAGATTGCTCTTCCTCATAGATCTCGTTCTGTTCATATCGTCTCTTATCTCTAATATTAGATAATTTCGTAGGTTTTGATGCATACTGAAAGTTTGTGGGTTCCTCCATAGAAACATCTCGACTCGTTTCGCCATTCTCAGAGTTTTTGGGTATTGTATCCATTTTCTCTGTGTGATTTTGAGCTTGTGACAACAGCACATCTCTGTATGACTTTTCTTTGTTAACCGAAAGTTGACCTTGGTGCGTTGGAGATATAATATTATCTTCTATGTTAGTACTTTCATTGTCCTGTTGATGGTTATTTTTGTTTAAGTATATCATTAAAGCTCTTCTATAGGTGCAATTTTCCTCGCGCATGGTTTCTCGGATAGCTTTTTCTTTTTTAAAAACAGGACACGATTTACTCATAGATATGTGCGGGCCTTTACAATTTATGCACTTAAAGGTGTCGGTTTCACAATTGCCGTGGTTTCCTCCGCATTTTGGACATAAAAGCTTCTTAGTTGGACAGGCCTTAATCAGATGTCCAAACCTCCAACATCCCGAACATTGACTAACAGGAAAAGTGTATGGTTCTACCTTAAATCTGCACCCGTATATTAGCAAATACGGGGGTAAGGTAGAACTTTTGAAACCAATGCGAATTGTCTCGCTTTGTGTCCATACTCCACTATCCAATTGTCTTTTTAATCTCTTGGCAGAAACAACTTCTTTTTCACACTCAATACTCTCTAGAAACTCTTTCTCTTCAATTTCTAAGTCAATTTGTTTCACTACCCCATATGACAAACTAATTTCATCTATGAATTGACATCTATAATCCAGACTATGGAACTTACTGCAATTGATCAAACTCTGCGCGTCTTTTCTATCTTCAAATTGTATAAGTATCTTGTATGGATTCTTGTACTGTATTTTAAGAATATTCTTAATACTTTCTGCTCTTAACAATTTGGCCATGCTAAAAGGTTTGGGTAAAGTCTCTTTCGATGTAACACATACTATTATATTCTCATTAATTGTTGATATGTCTGTATTCTCCTTGGTCTCCCTATTATTAGAACTCATTGACAAACTCCTGATTATCCTCTTAGTTTTATTTCGCACTGTGATAAACCCCTCGTCATCTTCTATTATTTCTTCGTTATCAGACCGTGCTCTTTTCTCCGGTTTTTTTCCTAATTCCTTCGATCCATTATCATTAACTTGTTGCTCACGTTCCTGCACCATCTCTTCTTCTTCTATATCGCTTCCACTCGAATCGCAAAAGTTTAAATTATCCATTATCACGTATCATTTATAAAATATAATATGAAGGTAGTGAGAGAAAACAAGAACAGCGCTCGTACAAACTCGACCACGAATTAACGCGTGCGCTCACCTCGGCGATTCGCGCGAGACTGGTATTTTTATTGTCAAAAGAATGATCCACAAAGTTTACAAAAGATTATAAGGTCCACGTTTTATTACCCAACATCCAACAGACCACCAACAACCGGGATAGAAAGTTTGATATTTTTCGTATCAAATCACAAACCCCGCCATTTTCCGATCGGATATCTCCAAATCGATTTATACTGATGTCGTCATTGATTGCGTCGCTTAAATCAATTACTCGACATCGTCACCTGCAGATCCTAGCGTTTATCAACGATATTTATAAATAAAATTGGAAGAACGCTTGACCCAATTAAATTATAAAACGGTGATTAAGAAACACGGCATTAAATTGAAGCGCCCCTCTTAAAATTGTTTATTTAATTATTGCTGCTAATTCTGACCTGCATTACAGAAATATTGTTCTACACATTCATCAAATTTAAATTCGTCTATGCACAGGATCTGGGTGTTAGGGTGCGGTCTTGTCGAGAGCAATTTGCCAATTTTCTACTTCCTATAAGTTCACTTGTTTGGAAGTAGAAATAATTATTAACGCCCAGATACTGTACTTAAATGAATTGAAAATTTTAAATTGCTGTTTAGGGTTCCGTACCCAAAGGGTAAAAACGGGACCCTATTACTAAGACTCCGCGATCGGTCTGTCTGTCCGTCTGTCACCAGGCTGTATCTCATGAACCGTGATAGCTAGACAGTTGAAATTTTCACACATGATGTATATCTGTTGCCGCTATAACAACAAATACTAAAAAAAGAATAACATATTTTTTTAAGTGGGGCTCCCATACAACAAACGTATTTTTTTTGCCGTTTTTAGTGTTAATGGTACGGAACCCTTCGTGCGCGAGTCCGACTCGCACTTGGCCTGTTTTTCTGTCTAACCTTGTAGATCTAATTTCTTCGTAGCTCTTCTTGAATTATAAAACTACTAGTTAATTGCCCTCAATGGGACTCCATCCTTAATTGGGAACATCTGGTTTTAGATAGAAACAGTTACAATCTGTAAAAAAATTGGTTGTCTGTAAAGTCGGTTTACGGACGATAGTTTAACGTCATAACAAAACATTGATAACGATTAACGTTACAATGAGCGTAACGTTACATTGAGCGTAACGTTACATTGAGTCATCCTTTTTCGTGCGTGCAGCCGGCGTTCATCGATTTATTAGACGTTATCACGTCAATAACTGAAATGACACCCAACAAAATCGAACTTTTTCTGAAACTTGATGTGCCAGTCCGCCGCGTATATTACCTGTATTTAACTTGACATTTATGTACCTAATGTTTACAATAATTTGTAGAATGAGATTGAGATATTATTTTTACGAATGACAGGGACGACTGAAAACAAAAGAATAATAATAATACGTATTTCAATGCATGCCAGGAAAATTATATTTGTTGATAATAATTGTGTTTGTTGGTAACAGGCTTCCATATGAGTTTAAAAGTAATTATTAATAAGAGGTGGATGGGCAAGTTATTATGTACATAATTATTGTGTTCATGAAAATATGTTGCTATTATTTTGTATGTTTTAGTACCATCTCCATAAATTATTTTTAAAATAAATAATAAAGATATGAGAGAAATAGTAGGTTACAGTAAAACAAATTTTAAATTGTTTTTGTCACTTGCGAGTATTTTTAAAGTAACTGTCCATATTTTGATCCGTTGTTTTTGTCAGAATCCATTACATAATTAAGTCATTCGGCTTATTAAGTTATAAGAGTTGAAATTCTCATTTCAACAATACTCCGAAAATGGTTTCTAGGAAGCTTAATATTTTTAACTAAGCAGAAACCGTGGGTTCATAATAATTAATTAATCCATACACATTTTCCAAGAAAAGAAACGTAAGAGCTTTCAACAGATAAGTACTTCTCTTCTCATGTTATCCTAGATATTCAGATCTTAACGATGCAACCTTATCCCTCTTATTTATTTTCATTTTATTTTATTAAGCATCCCGACAGTACAACTGCTTAAAACCATCCAAAAAAGAATAAATTTAAAGTCCAAATTACATAGAAATCTTACAGATTATAGGTATCCAACAAATTTATCCTTAACTTTTCTGTGTCTAGTGGTGTCTACCTGAGCTCATAGAAAGAAGCGCAAATAATTCCTTTCCCAAAAAAGTCCAATCCCACATCCTTTTTTGAATACCGTCCAATATCCGACTTACCATTCCTGTCAAAAGTCCTAGAACGATTAATTCATAATCAAATTAGCTCTTTCTATCTAAAAATGGTCTACTCAATCCCTTCCAGTCCGGCTTCCATCCTGGTCACAGCACCTCCACAGTTCTACTCAATATCACAGAAAATATAAGGTCAGCCATGGAAAGCAGTAATCCAACGGTCTTAGCATTACTAGATTTCAGTAATGCTTTTAATACTGTTGATTTCGACGTTTTGTTTGGCATTCTATGCCGGAGCATTAATGTATCTCCATCGGTGGTTGACTGGTTACGAAGTTACCTTTTCGGGTGCCGGCAACGTATATACATCGGAGAGAACTTATCTTCCTGGTATAATACCTCTACTGGGGTACCTCAGGGTGGCGTTTTATCGCCTTTACTTTTCGCAGTTTTTATAAACTCAATATCAAATGAACTTATCATTCTTCCTACCATCTTTATGCAGATGATCTACAAATTTATTCGCTAGCTCCTCTGGGAAATTAGTCCGAAGCTATCATTACCATAAATCTAGATCTGGCTCGCATTTGCGACTAGAGCAAGAGGCAAGGGCTTATGGTCAACCCTATGAAAATGCAGGTTATTGTATGTTATAGTAGGTTATAGTGGGCAGTTTAAGAATGATTTCAAGGATCAACTCTCCCCCAAGTTCTTTTTGATAATTCAGTTATTGCCTTCAGCGAGAAAGTTCAAAACTTGGGGATATTCATCGACAAGAATTTCTCTTGAACTGCCGAACTGCAGGAAGTAAGCCGCAAGTTATTTACATCTGCTGCAATTTCGAGGCGGCATATTCTGCCGACAGCCACCAACATTGCGCTTGCATAATCTCTTCATCTTCCCATCCTTGATTATGCTGATGCCAGCTATTTTGACATTACTCAAGAAATACTCGATAAACTTGAGTGGCTTCAACATTTTTGTATAAGGTTCATATTCGGTTTGCGCAAATATGATCATGATTCTAAATTCCGTGTGAAGCTCAAGTGGTTGCCAATTCGCTTTCGCCGGAATGCTCATATTCTCTTTATTCCTACCACTCCTCTGTAAAGAGAAAAATCGCAGATAAACTGAAAACGATCCTTGAGGTAACTCAAGGATCGTTTTCAGTTTATCTGCGATTTTTACACGAAAAGTGTTAGGTCATCAGATAAGTTGCGATTTAAAATGGCTATGCATTCCACCTCTTTCTTGGATAAAGCCTTTACTGTCCAGGCTGCTTGTCTGTGGAATGCATTGCCTGACTCAATAAAACGCGCTCAGTGTTACTTGTATTTAAAAGACTCGTAAAAGACCATTACCTTGCTCTTGTTATTTTGATATAATGTGCGAAGATTAGCGGTAGTCATCATTTACTTTCATTGCATATAGATATATGCAATGAAAGTAAAGACCAAGGTGGTCCGACAACATTCTTGATTAACATATATTTTATGTGACGCATCCAATTAACCCAATCACTTTTAAGTCGACTACTACCGGAAAATCAGTGTCAAAAGATATCAATATGGATAAAAGGGCCAATCGATTTAGTGTGGATGGTTCGGTAACTGAGGCCAGTATGGTAGTGCCCAACGGTTTTCTGTTCGACCATATTGGTTCTGCATGAATTGTTAGATGGACCTCATAAATCTATGACCTATAGAATATGTAGAAAGAAGACCAGTAAGTACACTAGCATCCTGATAGGCCGCTGCAAATACCTACCTACAGCTTGGCGAAATGGGGTTTTACAGGCCCGTCTGATACAAAATGTGAATAGTACCTCTGTCCTAAGCATGAGTCATGCTCAGGACAGGGGTACCGTATCACCAGTCATGCTGCATGACCCACTTTGTAAGTGCTACAAATGCCCATACCCCAGCACTTTGGAGGACTTGATAAACGTCACTGATGCCGCTATAAACGTATCCAGTAATCCATCCTACTGGGCCCAAACTGTGTAAGGGTTATTCCACCATCGACTCCAAATAAAAAGAATGTACTATGTATGTATGTACTTATGTATATATTATATAGTGTAAATATGTATTTGTGTATATATTATAATATTATCGTATCTATCAATACAACCCACTCGCGATAATTTTTTTAACATATTAAAGGCGAACGGCAGGCTTGTATGGGCATTTCATACAATTAAAAAATTTGGGATATTTTTTGTTTTAATTGGCAGTTAATATGATAGATCCCTTTTTAAATTCTTCATCTCTTGCAAATAAACAAGGAATAAAGTTATACCAGGAATGACATAATATAAAATAACACATAACGTAAAAGTTATAACCAGTTATTTTTTTTTTTTTAAGGTTATGTACTTAGTGTACCAATGTAGATGTTATATATGTAGGAGGAAGGTATATGACTAATAATCTAGAACAAAGAAGTATGACGCATGTAAACTTATTAATTCAGTTTTGTTTAATTGGCAACATTTAGCCTACGATTCAATCTCAGTTGAGAGCGGGTTTCAAATTTTTTATAAAAGTTTATTTCCCTAGTTTTCTTCAATTTAAGTTACCAAAAGTACAGTAAAACTACACTGGTAGTATAAGTTTACGTTGGAAATGGATGGTAACGAGGGGGGCGGGGATAACCCGCCCGTCTCACACAAACGTCCTCGGCCTGAGGACGGAGGCACCTCCAGCGGCTTGGACTCTAGTAGCGGCGGCGGTGAGCGTATTGACTCCATGTATTTACCTTATTTAAAACCAAACTATAAAAGACTCTACCCGGAGAACTCCTCCAATACGGAATTTAAAGTGTTTGTGGAAAGTATAAATGCAAAGGACAGATTGGGAAATAAAAGTCCCATTTATTTAAATCACATTTTCAATAACGAAGTAAAGGGTGTGGTGGCAATTCAGCGTGTAAATGCTAATAAAATTGCAGTTACATTCAAGCAATATAATACGGCAAACAATTTTATAAGCAATTCAACTTTTATGGAGAAATATGAAATAAAAGCATATATTCCTGCAGCACAAATAGAAAAAACAGGCATAATCAGATTTGTACCAGGTAATATTTCTAATAAGGAACTCTACACAAAACTATCTTCCATTTATGAAATCATTGCTATCAGAAGATTCACAAAAAAAGTGGGTCAAGAGCGTGTACCACTACAAACAGTTAGCATTACTTTCTTATCAAATGTATTACCCTTTAATGTGCACTATGACTTGTTTGCGTACAGAGTCTTCGATTATATCCCACCATTGCAGCAATGCTTCAAATGCTTTAAATTTAACCATTCGGCTAAAATTTGTAATGGCAAGCAACGATGTTCGATCTGCTCAGGGGAGCATTTGTATAAAGATTGTGATAAGCCAAATGAGATCTGCTGCATCAATTGTAGCGGTCCTCATCTAGCAATAGCAAAAATATGTCCAATAAAGATTAAAAAAATTACTGAAAAGAAATCTAAAATTACTTATGCAAGTGTTGCCTTGACTAAGATATCTCAAAATACTGAATTTCCTCCACTGCCGATGCCAAAACACCCACTTCAAAATGTAAATAAACCTGTAAATATTAAACCTGTATATAAAAGTGTAAATAGTAATGTAAATAAATCTGTACATAGCAAGCCTGTTTCCCAGGCTTCCAGCAATGATGTCTTATTACCTCCAGTAGACATCAAGTCTCAAATAATGTCCAACAATGATGTACTAATGGCCCTGGTACAGACATTGGTGGAATTGGGCAATAAGGGTGACTCTACACCCATCACTACGCTAACAATTAAAGATATGTTACTTAAAAATCTATCCAAATAATGGATTTAAGTCCTCCTAGAACATCTCGATTACGTATTGCGCAGTTTAACATTCAAAGTGCTAATAGTAAAAAGCCCTTACTAATTAAGTTCTTGCGAGAACAAAATATTGATGTATGTTTGCTAAATGAGACTTGGTTTAAAGACAATAGTAACTTTAAAATACCTGGATATAATATTTATAATAGAAACTCAAAAAATGAACATAATGGAGTAGCCATATTGATTAAGGCATATTTTCAGTATAATATTTTAAACACCAGATTTTATGAAGATATTCAAACAGTTGCTTTATCACTATCCACTGAAAAAGGTAATCTTTCAATACTTTGTGTATATTGCCCTCCTATTTGCGGGCACATCAGAATGAACAGGCTGCGTAATATATTAAGAGATTTTCCTAAGCCAATTTTTATGAGTGGAGATTTTAACGCTCATCATATTGCATTTGGCTGTTTGTCGACTAAGGGTCGAGGTCGGGATTTGTATGATGTTATAGATGATTCTGAATTGTGCATTTTAAATGATGGCAGTTTTACTACAATTAATAATCCCACACGTAATCCATCTGCTATTGATGTCAGCTTCACTAGTCCGTGTATTGCACCATTTTGCGAATGGTCTGTGCATGATGATGCTATGGGCAGTTATCATTATCCTACAATAACTGAAATATCTTTGGCTGTTGATAAATATCAAGTTAATCCTCCTGTCGAAAAGTTTTTGTATGGTAAAGCTGATTGGAATAAATATCATGAATTATCAGAAATATTATTTGCAGACATGTTGATAGATGAGGCAGACCCTATGTCTTCGTATTTAGAATTCTGTAATCGTCTTGCTGCCCTGAAGTTGATGGTAATTCCGAAGTTTACTAAACATAATAATTTTAAAAGTAGACCTCCAACACCTTGGTGGAATGAAATTTGTGAGAAGGCTGTAGTTGCATCATATAATGCCCTAAAACTGTACAGAAGTGACCCTAATATAGATAACTACATTAATTATAAAAGGCTAGATGCCTTAAAGAAAAGGACAATTTCAGAGCAGAAGAAGATAGGCTGGAATAATGTATGTCATACTTTTAATAGGACTACTCCTATCAGTAAAATTTGGAATTTCATTAAAAGGTTTAAAGGAATTAAAACTGTAAATAAATCATACAGAGATGAGTTTATTCCTGCATTTTTAGACAAACTTTCGGATAACACGAACCTACTAGAATCTAATAATTTATACACTTATTTTGGGAAAAATAACAATAATCAAAATTCAAAATTTTTATTGGAATCTTTCTCATGGACAGAATTCATTTTAAGCCTACAGTCTAGACGTAATACAAGCCCCGGCCTAGATGATTTTCCATATGTTGTGATAAAAAATTTGCATGAGTCTGTTCAAAAAGTTTTTTTAAATATTCTCAATTCACTTTGGAATAAAAAGTTGATACCAGACTCTTGGAAAACACAGTGTGTTATTCCTGTACTAAAACCTGATAAATCACCAGATAATGTGAATTCTTATAGACCAATATCTCTATCATCATGTCTCGGCAAAATATTTGAAAACATGGTTAAGGCTCGGTTGGATTGGTATGTAGAGGCGAATGGTATAATCGCTCATGTGCAGTATGGCTTTCGTCGTGGGCGTAGTTGCGTTGACAGCTTTGTATCTTTGATCTCGGACCTGAAAAGAGCAAATAATTTACTTTCAAACACTGTATGTGTATTTTTAGATGTACAAGGTGCTTTTGACAATGTTGATCCCGGAATCCTGGTTAAAATTTTATCTGATATAAATATCCCTGGTCATCTATGTAAATGGATTTATGAGTTTTTAAGTAACCGAACTGTTTATGTTAAGCATAATAATATACTACATGGGCCAAAAATAGCATCAAAAGGCACCATGCAAGGTGCAACATTGTCACCTTTATTGTACAATTTGTATACAAGTGAAATATGTAAATATGTAGATACAAGTAATGTAAATATCTTACAATTCGCTGATGACATAGTTTTATATAGTAGTAACCCAAATTTACAAATAGCCATTGATAAAGTTAATAGTGCTTTAAATCAATTATCTAACTATTATAATGGTAAATTACATCTTAAAATTAATGCATCTAAAAGTAGTTTTATGATTTTTGGCAAAGATGATCCAACCTGTGATATTGTATATGGTGGAGAAGCAATTAGTAGAGTTTGTTCAAAGAAATTTTTGGGAGTTATCATTGATCAAAAAATTACTTTTGAAGAGCATATTAGACATATTTCACAAAATGCTTTAAAAGGATTGAATATAATTAGATGCCTTGCTGGAGTTTCCTGGGGAGCAGACCCCAAAACATTATCTATTTTGTATAAAGCAATAGTAAGGAGCCATTTTGACTATAGTGCTATAGCTTATCTAAACAGTGCTCATGCCCATAAATTAGACATTTTGCAGAATAGAGCTCTGAGAATCATTTCTGGTGCTATGTGTTCGACTCCCATTAGGGCCATGGAAGTTGAAACTAAAATTATGCCTCTGATTTTGAGACGTCTCCTTATTGCAAAAAGATATTGTTTGAAATTGTTGTACTCAAATAACACACAAATTATTAACAAAATTATACCTCATAGAATCAGTACTTCTGGACCTTTGGCTACTGGTAATTCTCTCCTAATCGGTCATTCCCCAATGCTGCTCAATATTTTCCTGGAAATTGAGAATAGTTGTTTTAGGATTAAAAAGCAGTATCCTTGGCCGTGTTATACTTTTTCATATCAAAGCATTATACATCCCATTAAAGTAATACATTATACAGTTGACAATAATTTTGACATGCTAAACTTTCTTTCTGAAAATAATGAATATTATACATTTTATACTGATGGCAGTAAAGGAGATGGTTATGTGCGCTGTGCTGTGTATGATTCACAGATTAAGTTTACTCAGAGTTTTGTTCTGCAAAATGTGTGTTCGATATTCACTGCAGAGGCTTATGCAGTTTTTCAAGCTCTGAGGCGAATTGAAAATGTAAATAATTGTAAATACTTTTTGATTGTCACTGACTCTTTAAGTTTAATTAAAGGTTTAACTAACCTCAAAATTAATTTTAAATCTAATTTTATTTTGTACATTATAAAAGAACAAATTCATCGATATTCGCTCAGGGGCATTGACATTTCTTTTATGTGGGTGCCATCTCATAAAGGCATTGCTGGCAATGAAATAGCTGATAGAGCTGCGTTTGAGGGTGTTAATGCTCTTGACCTAACAAATACAGTTTATGTGCCTATGACTGATTATCTGTATTCTATAAATGAAAATATTAAGAATCTGTGGATAGAGATGTGGAAGAAAGACCAGGAGACAAAAGGAAGGTGGTATGGAAGCATTCAAGAGAGCTTACCTGTAAGACCTTGGTACGATCGACTTAAAGATGCCAGCCGTGACTTTATAACCACTATTAATAGACTGCGTTTTGGCCACAACACTGTGCCATCACACCTTGCAAGACTTGGCATAATTCGAACCAGTACTTGTACATATTGTGAAGAAAAAGAGGGAGACATGGAACATCTATTCTTCAGTTGTCAGAAATTTTTGATTGACAGACTAATGTTAGCCAGTGATCTTAGTGATGTGCTAAACCTAAGTGATAGTTCTTCCCGCCCGCCGCCGCTTAAAAAATTATTAAAAGAATTGAACTGTTTTATACCGCTTTACAAATATGTTAAGAGTACCATTCAAAAAATTTAACATTATAGTGCAGTAAATACTTTATTGTGATAAAGTGTTACCCATCAAAAAGACTTGGCTTAAAGGTCTTAGTAACCAGGCCAAAATCTTCAAAAAAAAAAAAAAAAAATCAATCTCAGTTCGATTTTATTCGATTGACAACACTTTATTTGGCTTATGTCAAAATACTCGATTTTCATTGGATGTTAAAAGCTGTGAACTTTGCCCGAGGTGTTCTTAAACCAATGAAAGCAGGGTAGCCAATAATAATGGCGACCTGAGCGAAGTCTCCACCATGTTTCTCGAAGTTAGAAAAAAAATTAAGTTGAAAAAAGAGTTGTGAGGGATATAATTGAGAAGTAGCCTAAAGTGTGGCGTTATAAACTTGAAAGTGTGTTTTGTTGAGAGAAAGCGAAACGAATAGGTGGCCGAATTCGCTGCTTTGATAAGATTGGAACAAGGACTATCTCCAAAACGGCATAAGTTACCTGCTTTGTAGCATGCATATACCCACGAAAGCCCACAAGATCGAGTGTTTATCCAAGATAGCCCTACTATTTGCGACATATATTTATAATTTAAACAATATAAACAATTGAATATTTCTAATCTTATGCCTAATAACAAAACAAACTTACATACAAAGGGGAGAGGAAAAGGGGCTCATTGCGCATCAAAAAATTCATCCACATCGATGTCAATGGGAAACGTGCCCAGAACGCTGGCAGCATTGCCACGTTGAATGGCAATGCTGATTCTCTGGCTGAAGAAAAGGCCAGCCCTCTGGTCACACGAACAGTCGACTAACCGTTTACTAATGTCTCGAAACACTCGATGAGCACTCGGACCCCATGGACCTAATGTCTCAACCCCAAACGGCTCAAACATATAACTGCCAATAAGGTTGTTATATTTGCGCCGTTTGAGGTTTTCTGCACCAGCAGCAGCTGCCCCAGCACAGCCCGCCGTGCTAAGAAGATGGGATGGCGCAAGGGTATCGACACATGTTGCATCCCACACCAAAGGCCTACCCAACTTCCAAGGCATTATGGTCATCCCGTCCGGTCTCTTCCCATCGTCGCGTGCTAACCCATTGGGTTCTAAAACAGCTGGCACCCCGGCGGTGACAAGAGCTCGACGTATGATGTCATTAATGCTGGCGTGCCGTGCTATCCGACCAGCGCTCCTACTGCAGGATAGGCCATGGTGTCCGAGGCGGTCGACTGCTTCACCACATTGACAACGATGTGGAGCTCCGCTGGCAGTACCAAGGGCGCAGACATGTAGCGATCCGGAAGGTAGTGTCACTCAACATTGTACCTATGTTGGGTGACGGTAATGCCTGTAGCCAGAGGCCCGACTCCCATTCACCCACAGCCAGTAGGCGAGCACGCTCAGCAGTATTGGTGGACGTATTTATGAGTTATTCCGTTGCAATCTGCAGAGCGGCTCATCCCACTGTCTTTGGGAAGATGGGTTTTCGGGCAACGCCGTATTCGGGCAAGCCACTTTCCAGGCGCACACTGCGTCGTTCGAACACGGCACTTCACTGTTAACCACTGACAGGGATAAAATATTAGTGGTTAACGTTTCAGTGCTGTGGACCGAAGACAGGAACGCCGGTAGGCTTATACTAGAAATTTTGCGGATGCCGAGCCCACCGAAGCGAATGGGTAGCGTGGCTTGCGTCCAGGCTCGGTCATCTAAGGCCACATTTGAGATAGATGTCAGAGTGCATCGAATAATTTCGTCAATTTTTTCCAGGAGAGGTGGCTGCTTCCATAAAGGGGAAGAGCGGAGAAAATACATAAAATTTGGTCCAAAACAGCAATACCTAATAAGAGTAAAAGCCGAATGAAGGTTAATTTTGGAGAGTCTATCCGAAATATCATTAAAATGGTTAATTTTGCTATCAATGAATGAAGAAAAACTGTCTTCCAAAATTGGGGAACCTAGGAGGTGCAGTGAACTTTTATCTAAAATTTTGATCTCTGGGGCTATTGCATAGAATTTCTGTAGGGTCGGTTGTCTGTCGGTATTGTCACAAAGAAAAATTTCACATTTGGAGTTGTTGAGGTCTAGGCCGATGGATTTGAACTGCTCTTTCAGGAATTGGAAATCTGATAAAACGGTGTCTACGTCGCCTCCTAGTGTTCCATCATCCAAATACCATACGTTAAATTTCGAATTTAGTTTTTGAATGATCGGATGAATAGCCAGACTGAAAATGACTGGCCCGAGAGGGTCACCTTGTTGGCAACCAACTGAAGATTCCAACTGAAGATTTTGGGCGGCATATTATGGGGGCAAAATTTAGTTCTTCTTCCATGCCCATCGTGTACGGTATGAAAATAAAGGTTTATTTTTTAAGACGAATCGATTGACTTAAGAATCATCAAAATCGGCCGCGTTTGATCTCTAGAACGCCATATAGGAACGTACATATATAGACTGATAAACACATTACCCTCCTTCGGCAGTCGATTCTAAAGTAGCCAGTGACACTCGCTAGGCTATTGCGAGTGTCACTGGCTACATTAAAATTGTAAAATAGAAAAATGGCGGCTTTTGAGCAGCATTTATTATAGGGGCTAAATTTGTTTTTCTTCCATACTCATCTTGTGTGGTATCAAAATAAAGGATTTCAAAAGGCGATTTCAAAAATATGTAACACTTAAATATTTAAATGTATATACCTAATTCGAAAAATTTTTTTTACTAAAAAGTTATAAATAAAATAAATCATCATTTACCTAGCCTTTTTTCTAACTATATTGGGGTCGGCTTCCAGTCTTACCGGATTCAGCTGAGTACGAGTGTTTTTACTTCACAACCCAGTAACTGGGTAACACGGTACCCCTTGGCAAGACTGGTGTCAGATCTCAAGCTTCTGACTACCCGTAACGACTGTCAAAGATCTTCATATGACAGCCGGGACCAACGGCTTAACGTGCTTTCCGAGAAACGGAGCAAACTCGGTATGTTGAAATGGTCACCCATCCACGGACCGACCTCGTCAAGCGTTGCTTAACCTTTATGATCGACCCATGCGGCTGTTATTATTTAGCCACGAGCTCCTCCTTAAATAAAATAAATGATGTAAAAAAAAACAAAAAACCTGACTGCTTAAGAAGCGAAATAAAAAGACGTAAACAAGAAGAAAATCATGCAGAGCAGTCGGAGGATACATCTGGTTTTAGTCAGCCCGCTCGTGCATATGTTCTCTGTTTCTTAAGCAGTCGATTTTTTTTATTTTTTTTATTACCTTATTTTATTGCATGTAAGTTTTGTTTTGGCAAATAGTCTGTTCTGTTCCTCTTCTAGGTAAACACCACGCTTGGCTCATCATCACACATCATAGCTAAACTATGCCCACTGCAAATAAATTCTTGCAGTTTTTACCAGGACATCTGCCCACTTTGTGGGAGGCCTTCCAACGTTACGTATTCCGGAGGTTACGGTTGCCACTTCAAAAAAATATTTGTTATTTGACTTATTTTATTGCATATAAGTTTTGTTTTGGCAAATAGCCTGTTCTGTTCCTCTTCTGGGCAAACACCATGCTTGGCTCATCATCATTATTTTAGCTGAAAGATGTCCACTGCAAAGTGAATTCTTGCAATTTTCACCAGGATATCTGCCCACCTTGTGGGAGGCCATCCAACGTTACGTATTCCGGAGGTCACGGTTGCCACTTCTAAACTTTTTGACACATTCGATTATCCGTTCTGCGAATACTGTGCCCTGTCCACTGCCACTCAATTTTGGCAGTAGGGAATACGCTTGAAAAAAAAATTGTTATTTTACGAGTTTATCGATAAAAAACTAAAATAAAATGCTAATAGTGAAAACAGAATCAAAATTGATTGAAAACCGGCCAAGTGCGAGTCGGACTCGCGCACGAAGGGTTCCGTACCGTTATCGCAAAAAACGGCTAAAAATTCACGTTTGTTGTATGGGAGCCCCCCTTAAATATTTATTTTATTCTGTTTTTAGTATTTGTTGTTATAGCGGCAACAGCAATACATCATCTGTGAAAATTTCAACTGTCTAGCTATCACGGTTCATGAGATACAGCCTGGTGACAGACGGACAGACAGACAGACAGACGGATCGCGGAGTCTCAGTAATAGGGTCCCGTTTTTACCCTTTGGGTACGGAACCCTAAAAACGAAGTTATTTATAACAATTTAAAAATATATCATTCCTCACTACGAAAACGCTGTCTTTATGGCAGCTGTATGGGCGTTGTGCCATCTGACGTCATGTGGCACGTCGGACTCTCTTTCTAATTGTCAACTTTGACGCTTCATAACTTAGTCTCTGATCAAGATATTTAAAAAAATCTTTCACATTGGTTTACTATAGTTAATAAGAATTTTTATTTAGCAAATAAGAAAAATGACATGCATATTGCATATTCTTTGAGCTATGTCAGTAAATATAAACAAGTTAAGAGACATAGCCCGGCAATGAAGTGATGGAAGAAAGAGCTTTCTTCATGTATGATTCGATTGGAAAAAAAAAGTTGTTGAAAGCTACGTTGGCTTTCTATAAACGGAAATGTTTTCTGCATGTGCTTAGCTGTTTTACTTATTCTAAAAGGAAACAGTTGATTTCATTTAAAATGTAGGTTAGAACGAGTGCAATTGTGCACTGAATACAAAGTACTAAGCTTTATGCAAGTATGCTATGTACTGTAAGCTTTTTAAAATGTTTGTCGCCTTCCCACTTTTTGCAAACTGATTAAACTCGCATGAGAGAGAGAAATCGAACTAAAAACTACTTGTTCATTACTTTGACCAATAATTCAGTTCTTAAGAGGAAACGGGGGCAGAGAGCGCCGACTGAATTTCCTTAGTAAAAAGTCATAAATCGAGGTTTGGCTCTCGCCTATTTCCTCCTCCAATATTGGACCAATTTAAAAGATATTCCTCCTCCTCCTCCTCGCGTCGATTCCCCAATGCTGGGGGTCGTGACCACATCATGATTTCAAAACCTTCTCCTTGATGATGTTTCTCCATCTGCTCCTATTCTCAGCAACGTGCACGGCTTCTGAGGCTTTGATGTTCAGCGAGGTTCGGATTTGGTCTGACCAGCGTATAGGACTTCTGCCTCTAGGCCGTTTACCCTCGACTTTGCCAGTGACAATTACCTTCCGTAAGTTGTCACCAGATTTACGGGCAATGTTCGCGACGGAGCGTCATCAACCATACTAAATGGTTCATAGAAATTGAAGTATGTATGTGTAGACATGTCTGCTTACCACGGCGCGCCACCTGATACTAAAATGAATTTTAGAGGCACGTTTATATTTATACTAAAATTTTACCTACATTTTTTGAGATAGTAGTATAATGTTTTTAGTGTTTGTCAGTATGTTATAGGGTTCAATAGTTCACCCTTAACAGAGTAAAATCATTAGAAAGCATACTGATAAGAGTTATCATAGTAAAAAACATAAATTTCTGTCATACGATACGTCTGTGCTCGACGACGGATTAGTTCCGAATGACCCGTGAGAGGGAACCACACGATATAATATAGTTTTGGTGGTTTTTGAAAATATTATAGTAATTAAAATCATGTTTTTAAGGGCTTATCCTATGTACTGGACATAAAATCAGTACATAATGATGAAACTATGTGAAGACCACATAGTTTCTGCTATGTAAATAGGAATATTGACTTGATATCTCAAACACCAAATATATGGTTTTAGGTCATTTTAGGGTATATGGGGGACCTAGACCGAGACAGGAAGCCTATATACACCTCATAGTTAGCGTAGTCTTTTATATAAAGCCCATTTACTTGAGATATCAAGTCAGTATATAATAGAAAAACTGCTGTTTGTCTGGTTTTTGGCAATCGCTTACGGTTTTAGGTGCCCTAAGTACCTAGAAACATATAGGTGTACTGGTAAAAGTACTACCATTGGAAAGCTTGCTAAAAGGGCTTCCAGGCGGTTTCTAGATGGGAAGAATCGCTTGGATAGTCAACGAGATAAGCAGTCGTGAAAAATGTAAACAACGTAAAACGTTGAAATTTGTAGACCCTTCAGGTGGAATAACTCCATGAAGGGAATAGATGTACTCATGGTGTAAGTACTTTCGGATGGCTTGCTGGACTAGCTACCAAGCCATCACTTTGGAGCGAAAATCGCTCAAGTAGTTTAAGTACAATTCCAGAAAATAGGTTTCTGGAAATGTAATTTTTAGTCAGTTTTTGGCATTCCCCGGGACTATACACCCCTGGGAATTCCGAAAATAAGGAATTTTTGGGGACCTCCCGATGGCCCGTTAAACGCACCATCGTGTCGTCCCAATTTTATTAGTGTTTTTATATCTAATTTCTCTGATAGCTGGGCGCAAAGAAAGTGACCAGCTATCAAATTTGTACATATCAAGGCACCTTATGTGCATATGACCTAGATAGACTTACATAAACACTAGAAATGTAAAGTGTGGTCTATTGGCTACCAGAATCCCCATAATAGGCGGTGATTGTCTGGTTAGCCTAAGTAGGAAGTCCTAAAGTCGGTGAAATGACTTAGGAATTTATAGATTCGTTACATAAGGGATGATATCCCATAGAAGATTCCCGAAAATAAGCTTTTTCTAGACGTCAACAGACAGCCTGCTATTGGCACCAGCAGGTCAACCCAACCTATAGATATCCTTAGGCTAGGTTAAAAGCTATTAAGGTTTTAACTGGGAAATAAAGGGAATTGTCCTTTTATTTCATGGAAATAGTCTAGGGAAGCTATCAATACCTGGAAATTAGGTATATTGATTAGATACATAGATAGGGGGCGTTACTGTGTTACAGTACGAAGGAATCCAGCTATTGACAGCACCATGGAAGGGGTGCGGTAACCCTATTTACCAAATATGTATAAGGGTTTTTTACATAAATAAAAATTATTTTCGGCGAGAATTTGCGGGGCTCTCAATAATGGCACGATGCGAGGGTATAAAGAACCCCCGGGCCCAAAATAGAATTTGTAGTCATCCAAAGCTAGTCGCTTGTACTTGTCTTAGTAAATAAGAAGTAATTCTTATATAGAATCACGTCTCAGAAATTGTTGAGAGCCCTGGAATCGTGCCGTGTACTGAATAACTTAGTGTTTCATTTAATTCATCAACTTCAACCCTTATGAAGACATCCCTTTTCGATCCTGTCGAGCTGAACCTCGGAACCTGGACACCAGGAGTGCTGATCCAGAAGTAGGCAACCCGGAATCTGGAAATAACTCAAGTACAGCCAACACATCGTTGAATCGTTAGAGTCGATTTGCAACCCTACGTCACTGCTGCAGCTAGGCATCCAAGAACCTTTGTTTTCGTGATGTGGATGGGGCGTTCAGCGGCAATGGCCAGAAGGTTTACGCCCTTCTTTTCTCGGGGCCAGTGAACACGCTACGTCCTGCACATTTAATGGTCCTATCGAGCCGAATTTTGGAGCCTGGAGAGCCCCAGGACGTCGGGAACAGCAGATCCAGAAAAAAAAAAAAAAAAACAACTGGGTGCCTGCATATTAAGTCGGCTACGTGCAACACAACGTTGACCCGTTCGAGCCGAAATTCGAAGTCTGGAGCGCCCCAGGACGTCAGGAAGAAACAGTGGTGGAATTAATTTTTCGAATTTTGGAGAAATTAATTTCACAAATAAACCAAAAATCGACGTGCACTGCAGGGAACAAGTCCTACGTGCCCTATTTGCCGCTGGATCCAAGAGGTAAAATTCTGGAGACAGTTATTGAAAATACCCTATTTTTTCAATAATTGTAAGAAAATAGAAGAAATTTTCTGTGAGCCGCAAAATGCTGTATGAAGACAGATGCGCATCCTTGAAGCCCCAAGAATAGTTCCTGAAGACTTATCGCTGAAAACTACCCTATGTTATCAGTGATTTGTTCTAGAACTGAACGCTTGTTTATTCAACCAAGAATACTCGTTCAGAAGATTGGATTACGTCTTTGACGCGGAAGAATAGTTCCTGAAGACTTATCGCTGAAAACTACCCTTATGTTTTTAGCGATTTGTTTAAAAAACGAGCGCCCGTCAGAAAAATACAAGACGTGCGTTTAGAAGGCTGATGTGCATCCTTGATGATTGAAGAATAATTCCTGAAGCCTTATGACTGAAAACAACCCCTATGTTTTCAGGAAAATTTTGAGGACTGAATTTTCGTCAGTGAATGGAAGAAACGTACTCTGAAGACTTAGATACGTTTCGGATGTACTGACTATGCGGTTCCTGAAGCACTATCACTGAAAATAACTTTGACGTTTCGGTGATTTATTTGAAGATTGAATTTTCTTCAATCAAGCAAGATACGTGCTCTGAAGATTGATGCACGGCTCTGATGCTTTGGACAAGCAGTTCATGAAGCATCACCACCGAAAAGTAACCTTGACTTTTCGGTGATTTAGAATTTGATTGAATTATAGTCAATCAAATAGAACATACACGTTTATGGGAAAAATAAACTTGTATAGCAAATGCCTGAAGTTTCCTGAAGACTTATCACTGACCGTAAGTTTTTAGTGATTTTTTATTTGAAGATTGAATTATAGTCAATCGAAGTGGAGGTTAACTTCTGGAGATCGTCGGTTTGAACGCTGAAGCCCGGAACTGGGACTTATCTTTGAAAACTAACTTCGAGTTTTCAAAAGAAAATATTTCAACAACAATGCCGATAACCAGATCCAAAGGCAAGACGCCGGAGGCATGGACCGTGGAGTTGGATCAGCCAGCTGGCATCAGACATGAGCTGCCGCCGTGTTCACCTTCCACAACCGAAGGGACCGAGCCGTCGGACGAGCAGCGCCATCTAGCGCCTCAAACTGAAAGCACTCCGACGCATCAACCAATAGAAACTGATCAAGCGGTTTCTACCAGAGTAACCAGATTAGAAGGAGCTTCAGACACAACATTGAAACCTTCTCAGAAAGAGAAGATTTTCGAAGAAGACAGACGTACAGCGATGCCGATGACTACCCGGGGTGACGCCCGTATCGAACATAGCCGTCCGCCGTCAACTAGAGTGACTCGGTCACGAAAAAACATAGACAAAGCTCGCGAAGACTTACTCAAAATTAAGTTGGAGCTTGCACAACTGGCACTTCAGAGAGCGGAGGAAGAGGGTTCCGAAGCTGAATACCTGGATGACAGAAACTCGAATGACGAGTACGTGCGTTCATGGCTAGAAGAGGCACCAGAACCTCAGCCTGAGAAGGAGGATAACGTCGTGGAAGGGGGAACCAGAAATTCTATGCATAGACCCCTGACTACGACCGCCACCAAATCGCAAATAGAAGGTCAGCATCCTAAGGAAAAAGAAGTGCGAAAACCTCCAGTTGCAGCGTCAGCTGAGTGTACAGGAGGTCAGAGGGATAGTCTCCGTCCATTCCTGACGGAGTTGACGTCCGCTATAGCGTCGCTAGCCGACAGAAAAATAGAACAGCGGGACCAATCGAACCCCTCTGCGTCGAAATTCGTCATGACATTGCCGAATTTCAATGGTTCTCATACTGAATGGCTATCATTTCGGGCCATATATGAGACAACTCGAGCGTATTTTACGGACATCGAGAATACAGCGAGGCTGAGGAGAAGCTTACATGGACGTGCAATGGAAACCGTCAGCTCAGAACTCATCGGACATGCCAGGCCCGATGACATCATGAAGGAACTCGAGCTGCAGTTCGGCCGTCCAGACTCCATAGCGCAAGCTGAAACAGATAGATTACGCGGACTGCCGCGCTGCAGTGAGTCACCAAGAGACATCTGCGCGTTTGCAAGTCGCGTAAGAGGTGCTGTAGTCACGCTCCGCGCGTTAAAAAAGGGTCATTACCTTATGAACGCGGAGCTTATGCGATTGTTAACAGAGAAGTTACCCAATTCGCTACGAGCACAATGGTACCGATCATATTCGGAGAAGTACCAATCGGTGCCAGATATTTCATTGTTCAGTAATTTTATATCTGAACAGGCACACTTCTGTAGTCCATTCGCCCCACCCGAAGGCATCGCTTCGGCCGAGGCGAACACCAACAGACGCGTCACACAAAGGACGCATATAGCTACGGACCAACCGGTAGGAAAATGCCGTGTTTGCGACGTGGGACATCACTACGCCACTGGATGTGCACAATTCAGGGGCGTAGCTGTCGAGAAAAGATGGGAGCTAGCGAAAAAACACAATCTATGTTATCGCTGCCTTCAACATCGACGAGGCAACCACACTTGTAAGAGAAAACAGTGTGGCCAAGACGGGTGCAGAGATACGCACCATCGGCTTCTTCATAGGAAGAAGCAACAGCAGAGGGAAGCCAACAAGAAGCCCGATGTTCCTGAATCCCGCAAGGATCCTCAGGAAACGGTGGCCAGTTTCGGGTCACCATCGAGCCAGGCGTACCTCAAGATAGTGCCGGTCCGGGTAATCGGACCGGCGGGAGAGGTAGCAACATACGCTCTCCTAGACGATGGGTCCACCGTTTCGCTGATGGATGAAGACATCGCGAGGCAAGTCGGGGCAGAGGGCCCTGTGGACCCGCTCAAGATCGGTGCGATAGGCAACACCATGCTCACCACCCCATGCTCAAGAAGAGTCAAGGTGACGCTGGTTAGCCCGCAAGAGAGAAGGGTACAATTTAAAGCACGTACTATACCTAAACTCAGCTTGGCAAAACAAACAGTGAGCGATAGGGTTGTCGCACGCTGCAAGCATTTAACCGACTTGAGAAAAGAGTTGATGTACAACAATGGCGTGCCAAAAATACTCGTCGGCCAAGACAACTGGCATTTGTTATTGGCCAGCGAGATTCGCAGAGGTCCAAGACACCAACCAATTGCGTCACTTACAGCAATGGGTTGGACACTACATGGCGCGCACAGTAGTTTACTACGACAACAAGTACATCATGTCAATAGAATAACAACTGATGACAATTTGGATCATCAGTTGCGCGAACATTTCGCCATAGAATCGTTGTGCATAAACCCACAGCGACCCGCCTCTGACCCAGCAAGAAGGGCAGAGGACATTTTGAATCGATCAACTGTCCAATTAGAGAATGGACACATCGAAACCGCCATGCTTTGGCGTAATGAGCATGCTGAGATGCCAGATAGCTTTGAGACAGCTCTGAAGAGGCTCGTCTCAACAGAAAAGAAGCTGGACAAGAACCAGGAACTTCTAAGAAGATACTCAGACCAGATGGACTCGCTAATTGCGAAAGGGTACGCTGAAAGGGCACCCGCAATTAGCACGCCGGGCAAAACTTGGTACCTCCCACACTTCGATGTCTTCAACCCAATGAAGCCAGACAAACTTCGCATCGTACATGACGCTGCCGCCAAATCGAGAGGAATGTCACTGAATGACTTCCTGTTAACTGGGCCCGACCTATTACAGTCGCTGCCAGGCGTAATGATGCGGTTTCGCCGCCACTGCGTCGCAATAACCGGTGACATAGCGGAGATGTTCATGCAAGTGAAGGTGCGGAGCCAAGACCGAGACGCGCTTCGCTACCTGTGGAGGGGAAATCGCAGAGAAGGAGCGCCAGAAGAATATAGAATGACGTCCATCATTTTCGGCGCAGCCAGTTCGCCTTGCACAGCAATTTTTGCAAAGAACTGGAACGCAAACAAATATATAGAGAAGCACCCTGAAGCTGTGGATGCTATACTACGTAGTCATTATATGGATGACTACCTAGATAGTTATAGAACTATCGAGAAGGCGGCAGAAGTCGCTAGTATGGTGCGAAAAATACACCTACAGGCGAGGTTTGAACTCAAGAAATGGGTTTCAAATAGCTCGCAGCTCCTAGAAAAAATGGACCCATCGCATATACAAACTGAGATGGTATCCATTGGAGATATAGATACGTCGGAAAAGATACTCGGCCTCATATGGAGGCCAGGCGAAGACACGCTGGGTTTCAACCTCACACTCGCGCGTCAGCCTGAGGGTATCTTGGACCGAGAGGCGCCCACCAAGCGAGAGGCGCTCAGAATAGTAGCGTCGCTATACGACCCACTCGGACTCGCCTCACCAGTAACCATCAAGGCGAAGCAAATATTGCAAGAAGCATGGCGGCGAGGCGTCGACTGGGATCAGAGGCTAGATGTTGACCTAGCATTACAATGGAAAATTTGGGTACAACATTTACGCCAACTAAAAAACGTTAGCGTACCAAGATGCTATCCTGGATATAGCGACGCTATAGAAATGCAGGTGCATGTGTTCACTGATGCAAGCGAGATGGCATATGCTACCGCTATATACTGGCGGGCCACGACCGTGGAAGGCAAGCACTTAATAAGCCTTGTTATGGCGAAAGCGCGGGTGGCCCCACTGAAACTGCTTTCGATACCGAGACTCGAACTTCAGGCCGCGGTATTGGGAATCCGCGTAGCCGCAGCAGTGATGAGTGAACACGACTGCAAGCCCACGTCAGTAACGTATTGGTCAGATAGCAAGACCGTACTGACCTGGATTAGAAGAGGAGCGAGAGTATACAAACCTTTCGTTGCTCACCGAATAGCTGCTATTGAAGACAATAGCAAAGTCGAAGATTGGCGATGGATACCCACCAAGATGAACATCGCTGATGCAGCAACCCGTGACGTGCCACTGCGGTTCAACTCGGACCACGAGTGGTACTGCGGGCCGAGTTTTTTGTCTCTTGGGCCCGAATTATGGCCCACAGAGAAACCTCCGACTACAAACGACACGGGAGAAGAAAAAACTTTCGTTGTCACAGAAGGGGACAAGAAGAGCTTCATAGAAGCCGTTCCAGAGCCAAGCAGATTCTCCAGATGGGAGCGACTGCTTCGTGCGACCGCCACAGTTCTGCGTTTTATATCTCTTTGCAAAAATAGAACAGAGATAACGTCCTATAAACGGACGAGAAAAAACGCTGAAAAGGACCCAGACTGGCGCAAGAAGCCCGCTGTACATGCACAGAAGCAGAAGCAGGCATGCAGAGCACCAACCCAGGTCAACAGACAAATCATAGAAGCAGAATTTCTCCAAGAAGCTGAGAAAATACTTGTCCAGGTCGCACAACAACAATCGTTCGCTTCAGAGTTAGCGAATGTTGAAGAAATAAATAAAAATAGCTCGCTGCGACCTTTACAAATTCAGGTCGTCGACGGCGTGCTGCGACTAAGAAGTCGCATAGCAGCTACGCAAGAGGTAGCTGAAGAAGTGATGCGCCCGCCTATATTACATGGCGACCATCACATAACGCAGTTGTACATAGACTGGACACATCGCAGTCTACAACATAGTGGCACCGAACTCACAATTAATGAGGTACGGCAGCACTACTGGGTCGTGAAGATGCGACCAACAGCGAAGAAGGTGATAGCAAGATGCCTGCATTGCCGTATACGCAAGGCACAGCCACCAGTACCTGCGACCGGCGACCACCCGAAAACGCGCCTCGCTCACCATAAGAGGCCGTTTACATATACCGGGCTCGACTATTTCGGCCCGCTATCCGTCACCGTCGGTCGGCAGCATCAGAAGAGATACGTAGCACTATTTACGTGTCTCACATCAAGGGCGGTGCACCTTGAAATCGCCGCCAGCCTTAGCGCAGACTCCGCCATATTGGCGCTGCGCCGATTCGCCGCACGCAGAGGATGCCCAGCTGAGATACACTCAGACAATGGCACCAACATGCACGGCGCCGACAGAGAGCTGCGAGACGCCTTCAAAACAGAGGCAAGTCGTAGAGGCATCGTATGGCGCTTCGTAACGCCATCAGCGCCATTCATGGGAGGCGCCTGGGAGCGCCTAGTTCGTTGTGTAAAAAACACACTATACAATGTACTTACAGAAAAACACCCCACCGAAGAGGTGTTGTCCACACTGATTTGTGAGGCAGAGTACATTGTAAATAGCCGACCATTGACACACGTGTCGGTAGATGGTGATGATGATGAATCCATCACACCGAATCACCTTTTACTCGGTGGGTCAGCCAGACTACCTACACCTGGCACGTTCACCGAGCAAGATATAGACAGCAGGAAAATATGGCGACGATCACAGATCCTCGCTGATATGTTCTGGAGTCGCTGGGTCAGAGAGTACCTGCCGGAGCTCCAAAACCGGCGGGAGCCACATAGTAGTGGGCCCAGATTTAAAGTGGGTGACCCTGTCCTGATAGCCGACGGCCAGCTGCCCCGCAATACGTGGCCGCGAGGCCGCATTGTGGCCGTGTATCCAGGAATCGACGGAGAAATCCGGACCGCTGAGGTACGCACGCTTGGCGGTACCTTGAAGCGTCCGGTGAAGAAACTCGTCCCACTGCCCCAGTAACCAGAGATGGAGCGGCGACCGTCCTCTCGGTGGGCCTGGCCGGCAGCCGAGAAATGCCGTCCGTCGCTCACCGAAGGAATGCAGCGCCGCGCCGACAACACTTCGAGTCGACACAGCGAGTCGACACAGCACTGCACGGCGGGAGATATGTTCGCGACGAAGCGTCATCAACCATACTAAATGGTTCATAGAAATTGAAGTATGTATGTGTAGACATGTCTGCTTACCACGGCGCGCCACCTGATACTAAAATGAATTTTAGAGGCACGTTTATATTTATACTAAAATTTTACCTACATTTTTTGAGATAGTAGTATAATGTTTTTAGTGTTTGTCAGTATGTTATAGGGTTCAATAGTTCACCCTTAACAGAGTAAAATCATTAGAAAGCATACTGATAAGAGTTATCATAGTAAAAAACATAAATTTCTGTCATACGATACGTCTGTGCTCGACGACGGATTAGTTCCGAATGACCCGTGAGAGGGAACCACACGATATATATAGTTTTGGTGGTTTTTGAAAATATTATAGTAATTAAAATCATGTTTTTAAGGGCTTATCCTATGTACTGGACATGAAATCAGTACATAATGATGAAACTATGTGAAGACCACATAGTTTCTGCTATGTAAATAGGAATATTGACTTGATATCTCAAACACCAAATATGTGGTTTTAGGTCATTTTAGGGTATATGGGGGACCTAGACCGAGACAGGAAGCCTATATACACCTCATAGTTAGCGTAGTCTTTTATATAAAGCCCATTTACTTGAGATATCAAGTCAGTATATAATAGAAAAACTGCTGTTTGTCTGGTTTTTGGCAATCGCTTACGGTTTTAGGTGCCCTAAGTACCTAGAAACATATAGGTGTACTGGTAAAAGTACTACCATTGGAAAGCTTGCTAAAAGGGCTTCCAGGCGGTTTCTAGATGGGAAGAATCGCTTGGATAGTCAACGAGATAAGCAGTCGTGAAAAATGTAAACAACGTAAAACGTTGAAATTTGTAGACCCTTCAGGTGGAATAACTCCATGAAGGGAATAGATGTACTCATGGTGTAAGTACTTTCGGATGGCTTGCTGGACTAGCTACCAAGCCATCACTTTGGAGCGAAAATCGCTCAAGTAGTTTAAGTACAATTCCAGAAAATAGGTTTCTGGAAATGTAATTTTTAGTCAGTTTTTGGCATTCCCCGGGACTATACACCCCTGGGAATTCCGAAAATAAGGAATTTTTGGGGACCTCCCGATGGCCCGTTAAACGCACCATCGTGTCGTCCCAATCTTATTAGTGTTTTTATATCTAATTTCTCTGATAGCTGGGCGCAAAGAAAGTGACCAGCTATCAAATTTGTACATATCAAGGCACCTTATGTGCATATGACCTAGATAGACTTACATAAACACTAGAAATGTAAAGTGTGGTCTATTGGCTACCAGAATCCCCATAATAGGCGGTGATTGTCTGGTTAGCCTAAGTAGGAAGTCCTAAAGTCGGTGAAATGACTTAGGAATTTATAGATTCGTTACATAAGGGATGATATCCCATAGAAGATTCCCGAAAATAAGCTTTTTCTAGACGTCAACAGACAGCCTGCTATTGGCACCAGCAGGTCAACCCAACCTATAGATATCCTTAGGCTAGGTTAAAAGCTATTAAGGTTTTAACTGGGAAATAAAGGGAATTGTCCTTTTATTTCATGGAAATAGTCTAGGGAAGCTATCAATACCTGGAAATTAGGTATATTGATTAGATACATAGATAGGGGGCGTTACTGTGTTACAGTACGAAGGAATCCAGCTATTGATAGCACCATGGAAGGGGTGCGGTAACCCTATTTACCAAATATGTATAAGGGTTTTTTACATAAATAAAAATTATTTTCGGCGAGAATTTGCGGGGCTCTCAATAATGGCACGATGCGAGGGTATAAAGAACCCCCGGGCCCAAAATAGAATTTGTAGTCATCCAAAGCTAGTCGCTTGTACTTGTCTTAGTAAATAAGAAGTAATTCTTATATAGAATCACGTCTCAGAAATTGTTGAGAGCCCTGGAATCGTGCCGTGTACTGAATAACTTAGTGTTTCATTTAATTCATCAACTTCAACCCTTATGAAGACATCCCTTTTCGATCCTGTCGAGCTGAACCTCGGAACCTGGACACCAGGAGTGCTGATCCAGAAGTAGGCAACCCGGAATCTGGAAATAACTCAAGTACAGCCAACACATCGTTGAATCGTTAGAGTCGATTTGCAACCCTACGTCACTGCTGCAGCTAGGCATCCAAGAACCTTTGTTTTCGTGATGTGGATGGGGCGTTCAGCGGCAATGGCCAGAAGGTTTACGCCCTTCTTTTCTCGGGGCCAGTGAACACGCTACGTCCTGCACAGGTAATATGGCCATAGAAGTCAAATACCTTGCGGAGGCACACATTCGACAATCTAGGCCTTTTTCAATTTTGAGGTCCTGCAATATCGAGATGTTCGTCATGTGCGCCGTCCACGAGATAGATAAAAGATATGCCGTAAACTGAAAATTAAAGATATATACTATGTCCCTATGTACAAAATGCTCAAAATTGCGCTGTCAACAGAGGCTTAGTGTACAAATTTGACAAATATAAATGAAAAAAGGAAAACATAGGGACATAGTATATATCTTACTTTACCAGTTTATGGAATATCTTTTAAATTGGTCCAATATTGGAGGAGGAAATAGGCGAGAGCCACACCTCGATTTATGACTTTTCACTAAGGAAATTCAGTCGGCGCTCTCTGCCCCCGATTCCTCTTAAGCCGGTTGCTAAAAAAGAGCTAAACTAAATAAGTAAGCTTTGCTTATTTATTTATACTTGTACCTACCCTATATAAAGTTTGCGGTCTGCATATAAGTATAAAAACAAACCTCAGCTAACCTAAACTGAATAAGCTTATCACTTTGTCTGTAACCGGTTTCATTGTAGTCAATACATTGTCCGCGTCCAATCAAGAAACACGAAGAGAACTCTCAGAAATAAAACTCTGCACAAACTACAATCAATAACAGAGGCCATTATCCACATCACATCACATCACCAGCCTATTAATGTTCCCACTGCTGGGACACAGGCCTCCTCTCTGTGAGAGGGAATGGGCCGTAATCCACCACGCGGGCCCAGTGCGGGTTGGTGGATGTCACATGTCTTCGAATTTTTGGTTCTAGGACATGCCGGTTTCCTCACGATGTTTTCCTTCGCCGTTTTGAGAGCAGTGGTGATGAAATAATTTACACAAAGTAAAGCGCCTGCCTCGGCTCGAACCCACGACCTACAACTTGTAAGTCGCGGCCGATACCACTGGGCCACCACTGCTCCTTCATCCATTGTAGTATTTTAATAATAATTATTTCCAGTAAATCATGTTTATTAATGAGGTCAATAAATCTGGTGCAAGCTGCGAAAAACCATATGAAGCCTTATTTGTTACCCAATGTAATTACAATTCAATATCATGTTGGCATTTTCATACATAATTATGTTAAATTAAAAATAAATACCGAGGAAATATTGAAACTAGTATACTACATATTATTATACTTTTTATCATAGGCGTGTAAGTTTTTCTGTCCGTCTATTATGTTTTAAGTCTTAAATACTGAACTGTTTTTGGTACATTCTGGAATAAGTAGAGATAGAAGTCTCTGGGTAAAGTTGGACATAGTTTTATTACATTTAGCTGAAAGCGCTAAATGCAATAAAATAGCATATTCAATAACTACTGAACTTTGATTTCTTACCAAAGATTCATTGAATATAAAAATCATCCATATTTACATATTTGCTTAGGGAACAGCAAAAAATGAATTCTGTAGGCATTCAGATTCTGAATTTCGCTTATTCAAAGAAATGTTCTTGTCAGGAAATTTGATTTCGCAGATGTCAGTGAACACATCTAATTTACAATTTAAATTTAACGTGTTATGATTGTTGAGCCATACTTCGTATAAGTTATTAACTTTGTAAATGTTTGGCAACGACAATTTTCGAAGATTTCTTTTGCGGTGGCAGATGTAGATACGATGCTAGTAAGTCAAAAACTAGAACTCTCCGACATTGTGTATGTTTTCTACCACACACACACCGTCAAAGACTTCGTACCATAGCCCGTCAGCCTACCAAGCAAGAGTAAATAGGCGTCATCTGATCATCCTTTCCACAAGGTGAGGCAAGGTCAAGGGCTGGTCCTGCGAAACTGATAATTTATTTTATTATAAGCTATCCAAAAGGTACCTAACTGATTTAGTACTGAGAATCACATTACATCATCACTTCATCAGCCTATTAATGTCCCCACTGCTGGGACACAGGCCTCCTCTTTTGTGGTTTGTGTGTACTGTGGGAACGGGCCGTAATCCACCACGCGGGCCCAGTGCGGGTTGGTGGATATCACATGTATTCGTTTTTTTTTTGGTTCTAGGACATACCGGTTTCCTCACAATATTTTCCTTCACCGTTTATTTATTTATGTACACACAAAACACTTAACAGAGAAAATAAATAATACAGATAGAAGAGCACAAAGGTACTGCTTATTTCAATAGAAATTTCTTCCAGCAGACCTGCGACAGGAAAGTTGGATGATTTACGAAGACACAGTGTGTAGAAGGAAATAAGGAAACTTAAAATAGATCAACAGCTATACAACTATATAACTTAACTAAATATATAGAAGATAAAAATACATACATAATAATATATAATAATTACAATATGGTGGAGAGGTTGATATTGTAATTAATTAATTATTGTTAATATCTTTGACTTGTTTCTTGAATAGATATACATTTTGGGAGTCACGAATTTTAGGTGGAAGCGAGTTCCACAGTCGTACTGCATGAACAGAGAAGGAGTGGGAATAGAAATTAGTACTATGAGATGGGAAGTTTAGGCGATGCTTAAGGTGGGATCTACACGGGACATCTGCAGGGCGAGTGAAGAAGAAGTGATCGCGCAGATATTTAGGGTAAGTAGAGTTAAACAGGATGTTGAAGAGGAGACATAATACTCGAGTGTTCCTGCGAAGGCGAATAGGGAGCCACGTAAGATCCTTGCGGAACTGAGAGACATGGTCGTATTTCCTCAGACCAAAAACAAAACGGATGCACAGGTTTTGCAAGCGCTCAAGTTTATTTAAGAGCTCCTCGGTGGCATCCAGATAGCAGGCATCAGCGTATCCGATGATCGGCTGAATTAGAGTTTGAGCTAAATAGATTTTAGTTTTAAAGGACAAGAGGCTTTGAAGGGATTTTAACGAGTGAAAGGAAAAGTGCACCTTACGACTTACCTCATTTACTTGAGCCGTCAAGAGATAAAGGCTTCAAAGTTGATATGTCAAGCGCAGTGCGATAGTATCGACTGCCTATGATCATAGCCTGGGACTTGGATGGGTTGATTTGTAATCCGTAGGACTTAGCCTACTGTCTTGTGTGCGTCAGAAATTCGGAGATTGTGATACCTGTACCCTTCAGGGACTTTTTGCTCTCCCAGATCATGTGACGGTGCTCAGTGGTGTATAGTCTGACCAGTATAGGCCGAGCCTTGCCCCGTGTAGAACCCAATCTATGGCAGACATGAATGTTGCCCTTCCTAATCTCAGGCAAGCTCGTTTTATCGGACAACACCTTGTGATCCACTTCTGTCAACTTTTCACCGGGATGCTCAGTGACACCGTGGAACAGGTGTAGCTTCCTCCACATCACAAATCATCTCATGCCTATCAAAGCCCAGAGACAACATCTCTATTTGGCATTTAAATTTGGAGAGTGCCTGCCATACAAATAGTTTAAAATCTGCAAACTCACTTGCAAGTGCTGTTAACTCCATTGTAGGCGGGGTTTCAGATGATGCATTCTTGAGCTTCTTCTCGTATTCTGACATACGCGAATTGAACTAGTCGTCAATTTTGAGTCCATGATGTTTGTTGCAGAAAAAGTAAGTTGGTAGAAAGAAGTATTTGGTATGCGAATGACTTGGAAATTTTATTTAATGAGCGTAGGGTGGTAAGTATCAATTAAAACATTAAAAATACTATTAAAAAATATTTATAACAATTTAAAACTGGGAGCTGTATAAAAGGCGTGTTTACCTTGCGTCTACCCACACCGGAAAATAATCCCGTTTTGAGAGCAGTGGTGATGAAATAATTTACACAAAGTAAAGCGCCTGCCTGGGCTCGAACCCACGACCTACAACTTGTAAGTCGTTGATTTCCGACTTTTAACAAGTTTTCGCACTTTTAATTTCGAAACGTTCAATTATAGTAGGGTCATAATCCTCTTTATGTACAAGACGTAACTGGCGTGCAAATCTCAGGGGTTAGATACTAAAAGTTTCTAGCACGTCATAAACCCACGGACATTAAAATATAATATCTTGAACTGATTTCTTTAGCGGATATTACAGGAAATATAACTTAGGTATACTTATTATATAAAAGAGATTAATAAAAAATGTTAAACAAAAAAGTCAAATTGACTTCAAAAACAAAACACAACAAAGCGAATAATAACTTTCTTTGCCGAAGTCGGTGTCTTTGGTATCTACCTATTGTTTTCAGTTTTTCGACACCGACTTCTGATAAGAGAGTTGTTTTTCACTTTGTAGTGTTTGGTTTTTGATGTCGGTTTGACGTTTTATCAAAAAGTTTTTAGTTTTTTCCGTACCCAAAGGGTAAAAACGGGACCCTATTACTAAGACTCCGCGATCCGTCTGTCAGTCTGTCTGTCCGTCTGTCACCAGGCTGTATCTCATGAACCGTGACAGCTAGATAGTTGAAATTTTCACAGATGATGTATTTCTGTTGCCGCTATAACAACAAATACTAAAAACAGAATTAAAGAAAACACGAACACCGACTTCCGAAATTGAAGTTATTTTTCACGCTGTAGTGTTTTTTTTTATTTGGAAGTCGGTTTTATTTTTTTTGTAAAAAAGTTTTTTATAAGTATTTGATTCATCATTATCATATCATTGTCAGTTAACTATTTGAGATATCTTATATCCGTGACAAGCTTAGCATTTAGGAGTTCCAGTGGCCATCTGTGGACTTCATCATCAGTTCCACTTCAAATAATGATATTTTCTGAGTGCTAATGATTGCATTGTTGATGAAAATACCAAAATCGCTATACGTATGCCTATAATATTTGAGGAGTTACCTCGATTTCTCCCGGATCCCATCATCAGATCGTATCCTGATGACCATGGGATGGGACCACATGGGGAACCCTTTCAAACTAAAGAAGAATTTTCCAAATCGGTCTAGGCGTCTTTGTGTAATCTGGTAATATACATTAAAAAAAAACTCCGACGAATTGAGAAACACCTTCTGTTTTTGAAGTCGGTTAAAAAGTGTAGAAAAAATAAATTTGTTAGTTAAAAGTAAATTGGACTCTTTGGTGGACACAGTGTCGATAGCGAGGGCTCTTTCAATTTACACGTTTCGTCACAGAATGTGTCGGACTGCTGTGCAGCGGTGCGAATGTCGTGCTGAGCATGGCCGGCTGATTTTTACCCGACTACAGCGAAGCAAAATGGAGGGTTATGTTTTTGACCGGTATGTGTGTATGTAAATTTGATAAATGAGGTGTCGTTGGAAGTGTCTTTTTTGTCCGCTGGTGGCTATGTGCCGTTACCCATTAAATTGAATATTGCGCCTTCTAGGGAGCACGAAGTTAAGAACAAAAATAGAAATTCGCCCCACCCCATCATGTGTGGGATAATTGAACAGGGATTTTATTAAAATGAAGGTAGGGTTTGGTACATCATATTTTTGTCAAGCGTACCGCTTGCGAGACATGTCCCGTCAAAGTACTATTTTTATAACATATTATAGCTTCTGCCAGCGGCTTCACCCGCGTGAAAGACAAAAATTATCCCGCGGGAACATTTTCCCGGGATAAAAAGTATCCTATGCGCAATTCCAGACTATAATCTATCTCTGTGCCAAATTGCATCCAGATCCATCAAGCCGTTAGAGCGTGAAGAAATAACAAACAAACACACTCACAGACTTTCGCCTTTATAATATTAGTGTGTGGTGATAACGGGGTCGCAAAGTGTTCATGCATTTAGGTTCATTGTTCCCTCAGGGTCTGCAAAAGCCCCAAAATACTTTAGTAAAAATCACGTTCTAAAAAGTATGAAACAAGAAAATATTCCCATAAATTTACCGTGGTCGTAAGCTACTTAACAGAATGTATTGTTTTGTTACGGTAGGCGGCAATATCTATGCAAACATGGATGTGTGAATGCGTCACAGTTTCATATTGGACAGACACGTCCATTTAATTGAATTGGTATGTATTTCATAAATGTGTTATTTCATAGTTTTACTGTTATTATGACTTTGAAACAGAGCCTTTGAAAATGATCGTGTTCGCCTTAATTTTATTAGATCCTGATGAATTTCCCACGCGATAGTTATTAAATCACAGAAATATCTTGCTACAATTTATATTTCATAAATACACTGTATTTGGATAAATCATATTATAAATAAGAATTTATTGCACGCACCAATTTGGTAAAGTAACAACATACAATCACTGTTTGTAATATAATAGCGTGATTTAGAGCAGTAAATCTAGTCTTTGGATTTAGAAAACTACTTTGTATACTTTGAAAATGGATAATAGTTCGTGTGAAACCCTACCATATGGCTGACTGCGAAAATATGAGCGAGATGGCCTCATCTCGCTCATATGACTGAGCAACCGCCTTTGCTTTATTTTTGCGAACATTGTGTGTTGATGCTTCTTCAGCGAGATATCGGCGATAACGTGTTTTTCATCGTTTCAATGGCACGCCCATGGGGTTTTAAACCAAACTCAACTAAAATATAAACCTAAGATTTATTTCAATAGTTAAAAAAAAAACATTCAGCCAGTTAGTAGCTATTATTTACCTTAATTTCTGCAACGCTTAGTTTTAAAGACCTCCGTGGCCGCGCGGTTCACCACGTTTCAATGGCGCGGCCACGTTCAAACCCTTAAAACTTTTAACCATAACTTTGACAAATTTATGGTTTTGGAAATCAACTTTTACAATTTATACAAAATCTTGGCATAGCTTTTTTTAAATATCGCCGTGGCCGTGCCATGAATGCACATAAGCTGTTAAATTTGTTTGATTTGTTAAATTAATCCTCAAGTAACTACAGAGAGACAGTTTCCTACTCTTTGTTTAATAAGTATAAGGTGTAGCTTCGGTCGTAAATCTCGACAGCGTATGAAATGGCGTGTGAAGTTAAGCTTACAACAGATTACAGACTCCACGCTTCACAACTCTCAGCACTTTAGCTCTACATTAAATTAAACAAAATAACGTAACCCGTGTAGGTAGGTATTTTCTTTTCAGTATTGTTTGTTTAAAAGTATTATTAAGTTTTTTAAAACTGGATTAAGTTCTTAATTCCTCATAAAAAAATGAGTTTAAAATCGTAATATATTTGAAACACGTATCCATTTTGTAATTGCACTCTCGGCGTTCTGGTTTGATTCGTGTTCTGGTAGCTTCAAGCTGGTGGATGTTTCAATAGAAACAGTTTGCATAATTATCTACTTTTCATCTATGGACGTCAAATAGGTAGATACATATTTTGCAGTCGTAGTTTTCTAGGTTATATTTGTTAACTTTCACAATAACATCTAACGAATATAATAACAAACTTTTGTATCTCAAAAATGTCAAATACAAAATCCCTTTGTGCAAATAAAATTAAAATAATGAATAACAAAATCCCACGAGCGAACACAAACGTAACATTTTATTGTAGGTACTTATACCCTACATAGGCGGTTAGAGCTTTACACGAGTACAATGTTGGCTGTGGGAAAAGTTCTGTTTAGACTTTATTTAGTGTTTTATATCGCACGTGTCAGTGGTAACACTTTGACCTTAAGCTGGCCTAGCTTAGTACGGAGTTTCAGTGTAATTAGAGACCACCTTTACTAGTTATGTTACTACTGAATTACTGCCTAATGTAAGTCCTGTACGCTGAATACGCTAAATCTAAGTAAATCTTAGCTTCAAATAGCGATCTACGTCGCCCTTATGCCGAGTCTTTTTTTAGGGTTCCGTACCCAAAGGGTAAAAACGGGACCCTATTACTAAGACTTCACGATCCGTCTGTCTGTCCGTCTGTCACCAGGCTGTATCTCATGAACCGTGATAGCTAGACAGTTAAAATTTTCACAGATGATGTATTTCTATTGCCGCTATAACAACAAATACTAAAAACAGAATAAAATTAATATTTAAGGCGGGCTCCCATACAACCAACGTGATTTTTTTGCCGTTTTTTACTCGATATTTATAACGGCAACAGATAGACGCTTGAAATATTCACAGAATATTTAGATGTATATTCACTTCAAAAAATAATTATTAAATTAAAATAAAATAAATTAAGGGGGGCTCCTATACAACAAACGTGATTTTTTGCCGTTTTTTGCGATAATGGTGCGGAACCCTTCGTGTGCGAGTCCGACTCGCACTTGGCCAGTTTTTTTTAAAAATTTAATTAAGGTAAATCAGACAGAACTCCTAGATCGTCTGTGTTTTGTTACGTAACTAAACCTTATATTAAGATTGCTCAAAAACACAGCCTACAGCAAGAAATGAAATACATGATGTCAGAATTCAGAAACACGTGTGGGCGTCAAAACTAACATGTGGCAGAAACGGTAGTCAAAGTAATAAATTCGACCTATTTCGACGCTCCCGCTTTCATTACAGGTTGCATGACACGCATGACTGCATCAACGAAATTTATTCTGTCAACGAAAGCGTCGTGATCATCATATCAGCCGAAGGAAGTCCACTGCTGGACATAGGCCTCCCCAAGTGTCGCCACATTGACCGGTCCCGTGCGTCTCGCAACCAGCGGATCCCCACAAACTTCACCAGGCCATCGTTCCACCTGGTGGGAGGCCTTCCATCACAACGTCATGATAGTGACTGGTAAAATGTCAAAAAAATTATGTGATTGCCAAACGCTATCGTAACGGTCGTGAACTTGCACTACTATATTTTGATATTTCGACCAACGCCTTTGATGACACGAATGACACTTGTCTAGATTTAGCCTGATTCTTATCACTTTTTATCAGGTACACCTGCTTGTATAACAACTTTTTCTTACGACCTTATTTTTCACAATGAGCTCGTACTTACTCCCATTCTTACTACGTCTAGCTGAGAGGTCAACCCTGCTATAATATTGGCGATACACAATCTGGAAAGCTTTTGTCGAGATTTGCTATTCAGCTCAGCTTGTCCCAGCGCCATATTTAATTTAAACAACAATAATAATAATAACATTTCCACAAGGTTTTCCATAAACCACGGTACTGACTTCTGGAAAAGTGTTTATAGGAAAAATAAAATTACAAAGACTGATAAAAGTTTGTATTTTTATTGTCAAAAGAATGATCCACAAAGTTTACAAAAGATTATAAGGTCCACGTTTTATGACCCAACATCCAACAGACCACCAACAACCGGGAGAGAAAGTTTGATATTTTTCGTATCAAATCACAAACCCCGCTATTTTCCGATCGGATATCTCCAAATCGATAAGTTTGATATTTTTCGAATCAAATCACAAACTCCGCCATTTTCCGATCGGATATCTCCAAATCGATTTATACTGATGTCGTCATTGATTGCGTCGCTTAAATCAATTACTCGACATCGTCACCTGCAGATCCTAGCGTTTATCAACGATATTTATAAATAAAATTGGAAGAACGCTTGACCAAATTAAATTATAAAACGGTGATTAAGAAACACGGCATTAAATTGAAGCGCCCCTCTTAAAATTGTTTATTCAATTATAGCTGCTAATTCTGACCTGCATCACAGAAATATTGTTCTACACATTCATCAAATTTAAATTCGTCTATGCACAGGATATGGGTGTTAGGGTGCGGTCTCGTCGAGAGCAATTTGCCAATTTTCTACTTCATATAAGTTCACTTGTTTGGAAGTAGAAATAATTATTAACGCCCAGATACTGTACTTAAATGAATAGAAAATTTTAAACTGCTGTTTAGGGTTCCGTACCCAAAGGGTAAAAACGGGACCCTATTACTAAGACTCAGCGATCTGTCTGTCTGTCCGTCTGTCACCAGGCTGTATCTCATGAACCGTGATAGCTAGACAGTTGAAATTTTCACACATGATGTATATCTGTTGCCGCTATAACAACAAATACTAAAAAAAGAATAACATATTTTTTTAAGTGGGGCTCCCATACAACAAACGTAATTTTTTTGCCGTTTTTAGTGTTAATGGTACGGAACCCTTCGTGCGCGAGTCCGACTCGCACTTGGCCGGTTTTTCTGTCTAACCTTGTAGATCTACTTTCTTCGTAGCTCTTCTTGAATTATAAAACTACTAGTTAATAGCCCTCAATGGGACTCCATCCTTAATTGGGAACATCTGGTTTTAGATAGAAACAGTTACAATCTGTAAAAAAATTGGTTGTCTGTAAAGTCGGTTTACGGACGATAGTTTAACGTGACAACGTTATAATAAAACATTGATAACGATTACCGTTACAATGAGCATAACGTTACAATGAGCATAACGTTACATTGAGCGTAACGTTACATTAAGTCATCCTTTTTCGTGCGTGCAGCCGGCGTTCATCGATTTATTAGACGTTATCACGTCAATAACTGAAATGACACTCAACAAAATCGAACTTTTTCTGAAACTTGATGTGCCAGTCCGCCGCGTATCATTACCTGTATTTAACTTGACATTTATGTACCTAATGTTTACAATAATTTGTAGAATGAGACTGAGTTATTATTATTACGAATGACAGGGACGACTGAAAACAAAAGAATAACAATAATACGTATTTATACGTATTTCAATGCATGCCAGGATAAGGCAAGAGGATGCATATTCTGAGCTAAAAACAATTAAGGCCGGAGTACCACAAGGAAGTGTGTTAGGCCCAATCCTGTACTTGGTATACACATGTGATATCCCAGAGCTGGAAAACAACACCATAGCGACCTTTGCTGATGATACTGCTATTATGGCTATTGGTTCAAACCACAAAGAAGCAGTAGAAAAAGTCCAACTAGCTGTGAACAAAGTTTACGACTGGACACAAAAGTGGAAGATCAAACTGAATGAGTCAAAATCGATTCACATTGACTTCACTAATAAACACTGCGATTACCACCCAGTCTATATAAACGGCATGCAAGTGCCTTATGCGAATACAGCTAAATACCTTGGCATAACTCTTGACGCCAAGTTGCGTTGGAAATCTCACGTCAAAAAGAAAAGACAGGAACTCGATATACGTTACAAAAATATGTATTGGTTACTTAGAAGGAAATCCTGTCTATCAATACAGAATAAAATTATAATATACAAGCATATTCTTATGCCAATTTGGACGTACGGTATTCAACTATGGGGCTGTACTAAACATAGCAATGTTAAAATTATACAACAATTTCAAAATAAAGTACTCAGGGATGCTGTTAATGCACCATGGTACATCAGAAATGACGACCTTCACCGCGACCTTAAAATGAAACTCGTCACGACCGTTATTCAAAACTTTGCTGAAGCCCACGAACACAGACTTCATCGGCATGTGAATGTGGAAGCAATCCAGCTGCTAGATAACACGGACATAGTGCGTAGGCTAAAGAGAACTAAACCATTTGAGTTAGTGTAGTGTATAATAAGTGAAAAAATAATAGCAAACAATACTGTGCTATTCATGTAACACGTGAACTAAGTGTTTTTAACGTATCAGACTCTAAGAAAGTGCTACCGAACTGTATAAAAGTGCAAATTGACACTATTCTTAGTCATAACATTATACAATATAATTATAAGTTAGAGTTAAATTGCTTATTAGTCTATTAAGGCTAGATTGTAATTTATTATTAAGAACCTTAGTTTTTATTAATACAGAAAAAAAGAAAAAAAAAAAAAAAAAAATGCATGCCAGGAAAATTATATTTGTTGATAATAATTGTGTTTGTTGGTAACAGGCTTCCATATGAGTTTAAAAGTAATTATTAATAAGAGGTGGATGGGCAAGTTATTATGTACATAATTATTGTATTCATGAAAATGTGTTGCTATTATTTTGTATGTTTTAGTACCATCTCCATAAATTATTTTTAAAATAAATAATAAAGATATGAGAGAAATAGTAGGTTACAGTAAAACAAATTTTAAATTGTTTTTGTCACTTGCGAGTATTTTTAAAGTAACTGTCCATATTTTGATCCGTAGTTTTTGTCAGAATCCATTACATAATTAAGTCATTCGACTTATTAAGTTATAAGAGTTGAAACTCTCATTTCAACAATACTCCGAAAATGGTTTCTAGGAAGCTTAATATTTTAACTAAGCAGAAACCGTGGGTTCATAATAATTAATTAATACATATACATTTTCCGAGAAAAGAAATGTAAGAGCTTTCAACAGATAAGTACTTCTCTTCTGATGTTATCCTAGATATTCAGATCTTAACGATGCAACCTTATCCATCTTATTTATTTTCATTTTATTTTATTAAGCATCCCGACAGTACAACTGCTTAAAACCATCCAAAAAAGAATAAATTTAAAGTCCAAATTACATAGAAATCTTACAGATTATAGGTACCCAACAAATTTATCCTTAACTTTTCTTCCTTTTCTTCCTTTCCCAAAAAAGTCCAATCCCACATCCTTTTTTGAATACCGTCCAATATCCGTCTTACCATTCCTGTCAAAAGTCCTAGAACGATTAATTCATAATCAAATTAGCTCTTTCTATCTAAAAATTGTCTACTCAATCCCTTCCAGTCCGGCTTCCATCCTGGTCACAGCACCTCCACAGTTCTACTCAATATCACAGAAAATATAAAGTCAGCCATGGAAAGCAGTAATCCAACGGTCTTAGCATTACTAGATTTCAGTAATGCTTTTAATACTGTTGATTTCGACGTTTTGTTTGGCATTCTATGCCGGAGCATTAATGTATCTCCATCGGTGGTTGACTGGTTACGAAGTTACCTTTTCGGGTGCCGGCAACGTATATACATCGGAGAGAACTTATCTTCCTGGTATAATACCTCTACTGGGGTACCTCAGGGTGGCGTTTTATCGCCTTTACTTTTCGCAGTTTTTATAAACTCAATATCAAATGAACTTATCATTCTTCCAACCATCTTTATGCAGATGATCTACAAATTTATTCGCGAGCTCCTCTGGGAAATTTGCCCGAAGCTATCATTACCATAAATCTAGATTTGGCTCGCATTTGCGACTAGAGCAAGAGGCATGGGCTTATGGTCAACCCTATGAAAATGCAGGTTATAGTATGTTATAGTGGGCAGTTTAAGAATGATTTCAAGAATCAACTCTCCCCCAAGTTCTTTTTGATAATTCAGTTATTGCCTTCAGCGAGAAAGTTCAAAACATGGGGATATTCATCGACAAGAATTTCTCTTGAACTGCCGAACTGCAGGAAGAAAGCCGCAAGTTATTTGCATCTGCTGCAATTTCGAGGCGGCATATTCTGCCGACAGCCACCAAGATTGCGCTTGCATAATCTCTTCATCTTCCCATCCTTGATTATGCTGATGCCAGCTATTTTGACCTTACTCAAGAAATACTCGATAAACTTGAGCGGCTTCAACATTTTTGTATAAGGTTCATATTCGGTTTGCGCAAGTATGATCATGATTCTAAATTCCGTGTGAAGCTCAAGTGGTTGCCAATTCGCTTTCGCCGGAATGCTCATATTCTCTTTATTCCTTCCACTCCTCTGTAAAGAGCAAAATCGCAGATAAACTGAAAACGATCCTTGAGGTAACTCAAGGATCGTTTTCAGTTTATCTGCGATTTTTACACGAAAAGTGTTAGGTCATCAGATAACTTGCGATTTAAAAAGCCAATGCGAACGCATTGGCATTTTATACACCTCTTTCTTGGATAAAGCCTTTACTGTCCAGGCTGCTCGTCTGTGGAATGCATTGCCTGACTCAATAAAACGCGCTCAGTGTTACTTGTATTTAAAAGACTCGTAAAAGACCATTACCTTGCTCTTGTTATTTTGATATAATGTGCGAAGATTAGCGGTAGTCATCATTTACTTTCATTGCATATAGATATATTGAGTATGTTTGTACTTATGTATATATTATATAGTATAAATATGTATTTGTGTATATATTATAATATTATCGTATCTATAAATACAACCCACTCGCGATAAATTCTCTGCTGCTCTAAGAGCTTATGGTCACCCCCCTGTTGTATATTGCCGAAGTTCATCATCAGATCTTTACCAAATTTAAATGGGTCAACCTGAGATGCACAAGCTTTCAAATAATAAATGAATCATCAAAATAGGTTCACCTCCTCCTTTTGGAAGTCGGTTAAAATTAAGTATACTGTATAAAATCTGCCGTTAACCTTTGATATTAAATGCTTTACATCCATTTAACAGATAAGTGAAGGTCGCTCCTTACTTGGATATTTGATCAAAACGCCTTGCCAAGTAGTGTTCAGAAAATCATTTATGGGAGAACAACTATACTTTAAGTTTAACTAGTTTTATTACGAAAGCATAAAAAGTAATTACTTTTCACTATCTATTTCTAACACGCTTTTATTTCATAAAAAAAACAATAATAATTATGGACGTGAAAACTGTGTGTGTCTGGGATTCATAAAGGGTTTTTATACATATCTTTTAATTATTTATTATAATTATTCTTTTCCGTTTTAGTTTTTAACTAAATGGGTCCCGAGACTTATGGCCCCCGGTTTATTTCAATCAAACGTAATTGACACTATAGATTTACCATGTACCAGATAATTAAGGCAAAGTATATTTTTATTTTAGGAAGGCCTACCTTCGCGGTGCACAGCAATTGGCAGAAATTTCAGCCGGACAATTCAGGCGATAACGAGGACTGTGTGCACATGGACCTAAAAGGCACTATGAATGATTACATATGCGACACAAAGGCTAAATTCATATGTAAGAAGAGTCTCCAGACACTACAGTGGAATTATTACTGCAACATGCCTAATTAAGGTGGGTTAAAATCTCTTTAAGTACGTAAGACGACATTGATTGGGAAGGCAATATTTTTAACCGATTTGAATTATCTAAATATTATCCACTTTCTCACTACTGACCATGGAGTTTGTGTCGACTGACATAATAAAAATTGACACGAAAAATGTATCAGAAAAATAAACAAAGTGTGCAACAACATGAGAAATTCTAATTTTGTGTTTGTATATCTCTTGTAAGACGAAAAAAAGGTTGTCTAGTTAAAGACTAGTAGTCCTTTCTGCTGTAATGAATAGGTGCATAGGTAGTTATTAATTTATTCAACCATCACCGACTCTTCACCTGCCTGGCTTTTTATTTCAGATTACATTTACAACAAGAATACTGGCAAGTGCTACAAACTCTACACAACTCCATTGAACTGGGTCGACGCATATGAAATGTGCCGAATAGAGTATACCACCCTGGCAGTAATCGAAGATCGGATAGAAGCAGATTACCTAGCGCTATTAACGAAATCAACACCGAAACCAAGGGTCAGTGAGCAGCACCAAAAAGGCTTATATCACGTGGGCTTCCATAACAGATTCAAGGAAGGCTGGCAGACAATTAAAGGTACGTGAATCTGTGTTTCTAAGACTGCCCTGGTGTTGAAAGATTAGATCCGTAGTTTAAGGGTACACTAGTCGAAAATTCTTTCATACAAACGTAGTCTAGGGATTATTCCACTGTTTGACAATGTACGTTCAAAATAAAAAGTGATATCAATTTGTCTCATCATTATCTAGCCCTGTATGGAAGCAAAAAAGTAAAAAAAGAAAATATTTGAAAGTTATGAGCGTCGAAAGTTCCAAATTTCTACACTAATATTAACGCATTTTTGGGCGCAAATAAATACCATAAGAAGACGGAAAATTGCAAAACGGCCGCCATACAGGGATAGATTAGTAGTTCAACAAAGCAAGTAATTTTATTTTGAACAGATAGATTTAGTAGTTTTTTCATGATATCTAGACTCCCAAAGGTCTGTTTATAAAATTTTGCGCGCTCGGTTTCGTCCTAAATCATTATCCATTTCGCTATAAATTTGCAAAAGTGTGTATTCGTACGCGAACTAGCTTCCTACTGCTCATCACAACATCTATCTCTTCCACACGTGTTGTCGGTTGATATAAAATGCATTTTAAGCCCGCGCACAACATAGTTCGTGCCGTCGACTAGTGTACCCTTAATCACTAAAACAACATCTACACCAGTTTTAAAACTTTTGTGGTAAACTTCATCACTTCATGTTTACTACATACATTGTTTAAATTACTGGGGGATGGAATTCTAGTGACCTGTTATACAGGTTCTCATTATCTACCACGGGCACCAGAGTTTAAGGACCATTTGTTTTTGTGTAATTTGTTTTTGTGCCAAATAAATTTATCATACATAGGAGCCTGCTCAGAGCAATGACTAAAGGGAGCCTGTTTGGTAATTCTGACAGGCAGAATGTGACAATCAGGCATTTTTTTTACTACATTTTCTACTAAACAGTTTTGTTGCAAAAATACTTTTTTGGGATATTTGTTACAAATATTAAGGCTTCACTGTCCGGGCTGTGATTGGTTTCCTACATACACACATGGACCATGTAGGACAACATGATCACTTTTAGTGGAGAAGCTCAAGTTTATCTGACCTTCTATCATAGATCAAACAAATTACTATGAACATTGACAAGAGAGCCTAGATAATAACAAGAAAACTTAGACAAAGTGAAGCGTTGGGGTTAAGGCACATTGACACAGAGTCGACTCTTCCCACCAATATTATACTATTACATTAATATTATAAATGCGAAAGTTTGTGAGTTTGTTTGTTACTTCTTCAGGCTCAAACGGCTGGACAGATCTGGATGAAATTTGGTACAGAGATAGGTTTTAGTCAGGAATAGCACATAGGACACTTTTTATCCCGCTAATATGTTCCCTTGACATAATTTTCGACATTCAAGCGGACGAAGACGCTAGCAGAAGCTAGTACGCTAAATATTTCCTAGCATATTGATCCCATATCGTTAATATTATATATATATCCCGGTTTAAGTTGTTGATTGGTCTTAGAATTTATTTTAATATTCCAGGAACACCGATGAACGTAGATGACGATGCCTGGTTCGACAATTGCCAGCCAGATGGAAACCAATATGAGGAGTGTGGCTCAATGTTCTTCAACGGACGTCTGATCAACACTAACCGCAATATGAAGAGTTTGTTCATTTGTGAACACGAAGTAAAATCTCAATACTCGCCGCTAAAGACTTATTACCCTTTGTAGTTTTACACTTATATTGCTGTGGAACTAGAAAAAGCTGCTAGCTGCTATTTGTATGAATATAATTATTAAATTTCTGAAATAAATATCACGTAATATTTTAATTTTATTTTTAGAATCCGTACTAATATATTTATTATGCTGTGGCTTCGCCCGTCTGAACAGTTTTTTTATCATCTCAAGGTAGAATTATACCGGCATGAAAAGTATCCTTTATTCTCAATCCAGGTTCTGGTCTATCCATATACCAAATTTCATTTAAATCCGTTCAGCCTAACATTAAAGTTACGATCTTTTATAAAAAACTTGACATATAGCTTATCAGAGCAGTTTCTTTTTCTTTCTTGCTTACAATTCGATAATTTAGACATGCCATTGCCAGACATTACAAATGAAAGAAAGCTCGCTCTTTCTTGCATTCCAGGCTTCTCTCTGAGCTATGCAATCAATCATGTAGTTTTATACAAAAGTGCCACTCTAATGTGGTAATTTTATGTCGTTTATTCAATTTCCTAAAAACTTTCTAATTACGTTTTTAAATAATTCTTTATAAAATAAAAAAATATTACATTTAAAACACTTCCTCACAATGCGAGCCATATCAAGGACTTCTGCCTTCTGTATCAGGCCCTTGATCCAACCGCGCAATGACAGCCTCGTTGGTTAGTAGTGTTATTATTATGGTTTTAAACTTTAGTTTCTCAGGTAAGAACCTGCAGTCTTATTGAGTAATGAATTCGACAAGGAAAGGGCAAAGAGTATATAAATCAACCTAACACATGCGAGATGAAAGACGCGATGTCGATTTCCATCTATGTCGACATTTCTCTCTTTTCCCTTTGCCTTGCGAATACATTACATGATGTCACGGATGTGCACCAAGCTGAAAACTAATCTAATTTTCTATTTGAACTGGTAAATTGTTTTTCATTTCTCATACTCGGAAAGTAGTGTTTATTTGATCCGAGTAGCGGGTGGAAGATGCTACTTCCCACCTTTGGGCGGGAAAGACTCATAGTAATTACTGCCCTCCCTAGGGGGGAATAAATTAAAAAAATAGAACTAAATTTGGTTAGGCAGTCGGTTGTAAACAATCTAACATAATTAAGAAAAATGCTGCGGTCTTGTGGGTTATAAACGTCCAGTGTGAATAAAAAAAAAAAACTAAGCTCGTACACCCGCGGAAATGACGCGTTGTGTTCCATAGTTAAAATTTTAAATTTACTATATAATTTGGCGGGATACTTACTCTGTAAGCTGTATCGAATTCTCGGATTAAGACTAATATCTTATTAAAAATGAGTTGAAAGTGATTCTGAAATGTTTACCCCAGAATCTGTTAAAGACGAGGCAAATACAGTTATCGAAAATCTATTGCCAGAAATTTCTAAGGAAAGATACTTTTTTCTATTTTATTTTTTTATCTTATATAGGCTCGCCTCGCGCTTGACCAACATCTCACCTGATGGTAAGTGATGATGTGGTCGATGATGGAGCACGAAATAAATACATACAATGACTTTGTGAAGTGGCGAGCATATAAGAAAATAAAATCTTTTTCCGAAAGTGTATTTCTTACATATTTCAATGGACTATCTGGCAAAATAAAGCCTTCTACGCTATGGAGCAGGTATTCAATACTCAAAAGAGTCAAAAGAACCGAAAGAATCCAAAAGAAACTTGTTCGTCACCTAGCTTTTCGGTTTAGAGTTAGGAATTTGAGATCATATGCGGACAAGCTGAATTATTTTAAAATCATTCCTCTCAAGTCTCGCCGTACAGTCTCTGATTTAACATTCCTGTTTAAATTTCTTAACAGTAGTATTGACTGCTCAGACATTCTTAGAAGAATAAACCTTGATGTTCCTGCTAGGATCCCGCGTTATCGCCGCCCATTACTCAAAGCCCCTCAATGCCGAACAAATCTGGGTAAACACTCACCGGTTTTAGGATGAGCCAGCAGTACAATGCCTTAGCATGTGCATCAGAAGACATAGACATTTTTCTAATACTCTGGGTAAATATAGGTCATTGATCCGTACACAGTTGCGTATTATGTAAGTGTTGATCTGCCTGCCTAATTGTGTTTTGTTTACTGCCGTTTTTGTTTGTCTGTGGGTCTGTTTTTTTTTTTCTTTGCTCTTTGATCTTTTGTATCTTTGTTTTTATTTAATTTAATTGCATGATGTGGTCTCCTATAATTGAGGAAACACATAGTTTTTCTTGTGTTCTGTTACTTTATAATAATGTAGCATGTAAGGTGTATTCTTTGTTGGAGATCCTAATAAAATAAAATAAAATAAGAGTACACTAAGAGAAAACCATAATGTCGATTTGAAAAGATTCCATACTCTAACATCGTTTCTGAAAAGACAGTCTCAGGGGTTCAAGAGCAAAAAATCTAAGGTTTTCACCACTTACGAAGTGGAAACATTTTTAAATGAAGCCCCTCACGAGATATATTTGGCAGTGAAGGTAAGCTATAAACGTTTATCTAGGTAGGGAGAGGTCTTTTACTGTAAAAATAAACGTCGATCCCAACGACTTTACTCTGATATGTATTATATATAGGTTTCCATAAAAAGAGGCAATCATATCAATCAAACACACTGACCAGATTGCGTATATTGAGAGTAAAGACGTCGGATAGGCGTGGCTATCTGGAGTAAAAGATCTATGCTTGTTATTCTATCGTACATAGGTACCTAAAAGATTAACAGTAATGAAGAAATCATGTTTTTCACAGGTAGTGTTGATACTCGATATAAGCGGCGCCTGCAGAAGCGGTCATCTCACAATTTTAACAATTAACGACTTTGAAAATCAAGGCCAGTTATTACTCGTAAAACTGACTAAAATAAAAACAAATATTCAGCGCACGTTTGTGGTAGTTTACACAAATAGTAAAAAATATCAAAAAATCAGACCTAATTACATAAAAACGAATCGCTTTTTTATCAACTACCAAAAGAGAAAATGCTATAAACAAGTGATCGGTAAAAACTAAAATCCCAGGTATGCCGAAGCAAATAGCAACATATTTGAATTTACCAAACTGTGAACAGTATACCGGGCATTGTTATAGAAGAACTTCAGCGACACTGTTAGCCGATTCTGGAGCGACCTTGACAATGTTAAAAATACATGTAGGATGGAAATCCAGCACAGTTGCGAAAGGCTACATTGAGGATTCTGACCAAAATAAAACTAAAATTTCAAACAAATTTACTGAGACTATAAATTTACGCGCCATTTTGCCTCAACCAACTAATTCAAGGGAGTCTGCGCCATGGGTTCCACCGTCTAATCGAATACTGGAGTCTCCTACTTTTACAGAAATTCAACACAGCCTAATTTGTCACAACATCATATCAAACATTATATTCCGAACAAAAATGTAACTTTAAATTTCACAAATTGTTCTAACTTCTCAATTAATTTTAAATAGGTACACTCATGTTACATGCCGCCAGGGCGGCACCGCAACTGAGGCGGGCCGCGATGTCGTAGTCTCCCATACCCATATAATATCGCGGCTGAGAATTGAAGGCCACTATCTCACCTGATGGTAACCGATGATGTGGTCGACGGTGAAGCACGCTGGCCTAGAAGAAACCCATTCACTCTTGACTTAAAGATAATCCCCTAGATTGAAGCTATCTGGAAACACAGATTCCGGCAGGGAATTCCACTCTTTAGCTGTACGCATAATAAAAGTGTCCCCAAAACGTTTTGTGCGTATGGGTGGGATGTCCAACATGTACCGATGACGCATCGCCGTACGTCTGGTAGTCCGATGATGGAACAGGCTGGGCGGAATTAAATCATGTAATTCCATCGCACACTCCTCGAAATGCAACCGATAAAAACCGACAAACTGGCAACTCGGCGACGATGTTCAAGGCTCCGGAGCTTTGACTTGACCAGTGCCTCATTGCCGATGAGTTTCTTGGCCCGCTTTTCGATCGACTCAAGTGCATCAAGCTGGTATTTGGCAGATCCGTCCCAGAGATGAAGAAGAACAGTACTCCACGCACGATCGAACTTGCGCTTGATACAAGTTGAGCAGCTGTTCCGGCGTGAAGTACCTTCTCACCTTCACAAGGATCTGTAACTATTTGGCAGCCAGCTGAGGCAAAGGGCCTCAATGTATGGCCCAAAATTGAGAGTCGATGACAACGTAACGCCAAGAAACTCAAGATGGTCCGTAATTTTTATTGTTGAAATATTATTATTGTATTATGATTTTTGTTCATGTTAATTTATCGGGAATGTAATTTAATTAATTTGGTTGATTAAGAAATATTATTACATTGTTGAAAATGTAATAATTATATAACATTGACTCTTTGCACGTGTTGGGTTACACTGTTAGTGCAAGGAGTAATTGTATTGAAATAAATAAATAAATAATTGGCACGGTTACATCATGGAAATTTGGAGCCGGGTGTAATAGGTTCTTTTTAGCGGGAAAAAGATACGCCTGGGTTTTATAAGCATTAAACTTGACCAGATTGGCATCGCCCCATTCGGAGACTGCTTGCAAGGAAAAGTACAAACGCTCCACCATGGCCTCACGGCCTGGACGGGGTCACCACAGTCTGATGGCGGACGCGGTAGGGCCGCAGGGGAGGAGGAGTGTCGGTATAGCGTTAGCCACTATCCTTATCCCCCGCGGCCGAAAAATGGTAGGTGGCGGGGCCATTGAACTTGACCAATCACAGGGAGTCGTCTGGCGCACATGTACTGGTTTGGTCCCTGGGGTGGTCACGACGTAAAGTGTGTTCTGGCGCGCTGGTGATGGGGTTACTCCCCCGAGGAGGGTCCGGCAACGGACTGCCGCGGTGGGTTTGCGGTGAATGCTGACGCATGCCCATGTTCCCGTCATAAGCGGCACAGGAGGAATCCGTGGAGTCTTAGTGGGTTGGAGTCCCACATAACTGCGCTATTTCCCCGTGGTGGCGAAGTATGCATGAATATTTCTCCAAACAAAAAAAAAAAGATTATGTGTATTTTGATATATTGAGAACATTAAATCAATTTAATGTTATGAGCCTGTTATGTCCCACTGCAGGGCAAAAGCCTCCCTTCCATCTTCCATGTTTTTCTGTCGCTTGCTACACCTGGTCAATCCTTTGGATAGGAGCCCAATTTTTTTGTCGGGCTTTTTGAGAACTGTCACGTCTTATTGCCGCCTCCACACGCTTGGCGAACAATGGCGAACAACAAACACTAACGTGTGGATTTGTGGTATTCGCTATATTGTGGTATATTATATATAAGGTGTTTGTTTGTATTCGCCTGTTTCGTTTGTGTTCGCCCGTGTTCGGCATCGGTGTCGGTTTTTATGCACAAATCAAAGGGTGTTTGCGATGTATCCAGACGCTTGTTCAGTTGGGGGTGACCATAAGCTCTTAGAGCACTATCAATTTGAGATCGAGTAAGTGACAGATGTATACACGTCAGATTCATCTGTTCCTTATTCGATCTCAAATTGATACCGCTCTGAGCTTATGGTCACCCTACGCGCGAGCTTGCGGGTGGCGGACGGAGTGAGACAGCAAGTGGTTGGAGGCGGCATTAAGTGACTTTCGCAATATAAGACGAATCGGTTGACGAAAGAATCATCAAAATCGGCCCATGCGTTTGGTCTCTAGAACGCCACATAAGAACAAATTTACATAGATTTCTAAACACATAACGCTCCTTTGCGTCATACAGTCGGGTTAAAATAATGTCAGCTTTTATTTTATTTTATTTTACCACAATCATGAAAAAAAAAAATATGAGATGAAATGCAGAAATATTTTATTGAAGTGAAAATTTAAAAAAAATACGATTCTAAGAAAGGTAGTGTTGAAAAACAATATTTTTGATTCCTGAAATCAGCTACTTATAATTTTTCTCATTCTCCGAGCTCGCACTGACTCCCTCGTGTTCACAAATATAGAAGCTTCTCATATCACAATTGATGTGCGTCAGAAGTCCGTTGAAGAACATTGCACCGCACTGCTCACGATCGTCTGTTTCAGATTGGAAGTTACCCCACCAGGCTTCAGAATCGTTCATTGGAGTACCTAGAAAACAAAATAACATTCAAACCACAAGCAAAATTTATGAAATTTCTGATATTCGAGAGAGATCGGTTTCCTAAGATAGTACATACGTAAACACTACCACGTACCTTTAACTGTCTGCCAGCCTTCGTTAACCTTGTTTTGAAAGCCCACATGATATATTCCTCTAACCTCTTAGGTAGTCCCCTTTGGCCCTTTGTTCCGGTGCGGATTCCGTTAGCATCGCAAGATAATCCGCCTCCGTCCTGGTGGTGATCACTGCCAGATAGGATTGTTCAGCACTGCACGCAGCATGCCTCGGTCCAGTTTAGTGGAGTTGTGTGGAACTTGTAGCATTTCCCAATACCCTTATTGAAAGTGTAATCTGATAAAGAAAATAATTTGTATTATATTAATTCATAGTAATACTATTAATAGGTTTTCGTTTCAGTAAAATACAAAATAAACACTTTTTTTTTCAAATACTGGAACAACATAATCAACCTCGAGTTTATAGCTGCAATAGTTTTACCTCTTCATTAATAAGTCCACCAGGGCTTGTCTATTTACAACGAGGTACATGTCTATTTAATTGCGATATTTTTAAGTGCTTCCGTGGAATTTCTCGTGGAGTTTATGCTGGTGGTCTATTTGAATAAAATAGGAGGCTAAATATTCGTAAACTTACAAAAGGACAATTTTTATGTAGTCTTATTAGTCAGTGTTTCCGGTTACACATATTAAAACCTACCTAAATTGGACATATTGCCGTTATAGTCCCACTGTAGTGATAGGAGACTCTTCTTGCAAATGAATGGTTTCTTTTTATCACATCGCATATCGTAGTAGGTGGAGAAACATCTCTGTTCAGCCACACGCAGTCTTCTATACCGAGCCAGTCCTTCGGTTCACCTGCCTGCCAGTTGCTGTACACCTCCGAGACTGGTTTATCTAGGCAATGTATTATGTCTTAAAAGATATACGAAATTGACTGATAATTATGGCGTTCATCATTTAAATTTTAAATGCTTGGAAGAAGTACTTAAGAGCATTGACCTTATTACCTCAAGCCCAGTTGCACATATTTTGTATCTTGCCACTAACTTAATGAGTCTAAGGTACAATTATTGTGAATGGGTTTAAGTCTTGTACAAATAAATATTGTTTATTGTTGTTTGTTTATTGTTTATTATCTCAATGCTCAAGAGAGGATAAGGTTTTTTTTTACATATGGAGATTTTACGAACACTTAATGGATTAAAGTTGAAACGTGTACCTACTTGTGGATATTTTAGTTATAGTTTAAATATTTATAAGCACTATTTATACCACTGTTTTAGAAATTATACTATTGAACCTAATGGACATTTTTGTGAACGTTCATACAAAAAAATATATATATTCTTATTTCTATAAAACAAAAAAAATCTTCATACATACTGTCAATGGTTTCATATACACCTTTGGCTTTTAAAGCAGATATACACGCATATACCCATAAGATCGTCGGCTGGGTTCTTTTCCAAAATGATTTCACAGCGTTTGCTTCATTATTGTTTTCTGGGCAGAACAAACTGGCCCCTTCCAGAGAACGCATTTGCTTTGCATCAGCGAAATTCTTTTAGTATTGTGGTGTGCATCTTATAGAAACCCTGCGATGCTTCATTTCCTTTGTCCGTCTACAAAAAACATAATAAATGATTATGGTATGAATATGGTACCTAAGAAATTGAAAGAGACAAGAGGAAATAAAAAGGGAGAACGATAAAAAGATAGTATGACGACTTTTCAAAAAAGTGAATAAGAGCAGCAGAGGAGTGAATTAGAGGAGGCTTATTTCACAAGACAACCTAACTCGGTAGTTGATAGTTAGTTAAATAAACCCTAAGATTGAATTTGGATTACTATGTATAGTAATCGCAAACAAGATAATTATAAGATTGTAATTTATAAAAAGTATTGTAAACAGGTTGCAGGAAATAAAAGCAATTTTTATTTTATTTATAACCGACTTCAAAAAGGAAGAGGTTCTTAATTCGAATGTATTTTTTTTATTTGTTTCACCTGAAAACTTTATACTAGATTAACCGATTTTAATGTTTTGTTGTATTTGAAAGCTTGTGCTTCTCATGTGGTTTTTGCATGCATTCAAATTGGGTGAAGATCTGATGAATAAATTCGGAGATATACAACATAACCCTTCAATAAACAACGGCAAATCGCCGGGGATTGCTGCAATCGCATGTCTGCTTATTGTTTACGCCATTTCATAAAACCACTCCGGTACGCTTTAAGGGTACAGTTCACCCTGGTACACTCTCATATCACCCGTTATGTTCAAGATTAAGTTATTCGAGTAATCTATTCTGGCATAACTTTGTACTTTACAGGTACCTTATTAAAAAACTTGTTCATTATGTACCACAACCACAAAGTGATAAATAAAAAACTATTTACAAAAAAATACAACCGACTTCCAATAAATAAATAAGTGAAAATACCTTCAATTTCGACAGTCGGTGACAAAAACTCAGAAACAAAAACGGAGGCTGACCGAATATCCAAATCAGCGGTAGAGGATGGATGAATAATTAATTATATACCTGATTATTGAGAATATACTACTAAATTTAAATCTGCATGCTTTAGTTCCTGGAAACAACATTTTTTCAAAATGTTTCTGGACAAAGGCATTTGGTACAAAAGCATTCAAGGTCAGCCATCTCGTGTTCCCTGGTTCGAAGATACTAAATTAGAGATAAATTACGTTAAATTGATATTAAGACTCCGTTCTGGGCACTATCCATCGGCAAAATTCGCATTTCTTATGAAAAAGGCCGATTCTCCTAATTGCACAGTTTGCAATCAAATCGAGGACGTGCAACATTTGCTGATGGAGGGTGCTCGGAACGAAGTAGAACGCGAGTTAATCATAAAGGATTTTAAAATAAATAAGTTGGATGTAGGCATAATCCAATCCATCTTATCTGTACCAGCTTCGGAGATAATTAAAAAGTTGTGCCATTTAATTATGGTCCTCCACGAATAATTCTGATTCATTCACTATTAAGTAATGTTATATAAACTAATAATATTTAACTAAGTAATGTAATAGTACATAATGTAAAAAAATAATGTAAAAGGGCACGATGGGGCTGACATGTCTTTGATAAAAGCCCCTAAACAAAATTAGATTAAAAACAAACAATGAAAATACATAAAAGATGGATAAAAAAAAATGACCGAACATCCATTTATGATTCATTCTTACAATAGAAGTTTTACAATAGAGTCCAAATGTTTGAAAATTAACAGTTTTACTTTTCCTGTCATGTTCAGTAGAAGTTTATTTTATTGACCACCAAATGTATTCCATGTACAGTAGAATGTGTCTGCAAGAGTTATATGACACATTTGGAGCCCATTCTTTGTCTAATTTATTTTTAACAGGTAAGTGGAAGTAAGCTTGATATGCCTCGCAAATCATTAAATTTGTACTTAAATCATACTTTTTCTCTCTCACTTTAATATATTCGCCTGAAATATAGCAAAACAGGTCAGCGTCTCGTTTAAAACTTCTCGAAGCCATTTTGTACAGGTTGATACAGCAAAAAAAAATGAAACGCATTATTCCTCTGTAATATGCAAACAAATACTGTCGTATAGTTCTCGCCAAACTTCTTGGCTGACCTGAAGTTGGCTAAAATGGCTGCGCAGTAGTAAATCTCATGCAAAAATAGCACCGTTTCATGCCTCGCGTATCCGGTAAACCAACTTCATGGCGGCCCAGAAGTTTGGCGAGGACTATATAGAACGAAAGACGTAAGAAACACTTCCCCCCCCCCGCCCTCTTATCTCTCTTTCGACAGCGAAAGCACGCAAAGACCGACATTAAATGGGCACGATAGTCAAAAATGGTCAAATCGTAATAACTTCTTAAAAAGCAAATATTTTAGATTTATAATCGAACTTTTTTATATATATTTGCTTAATAATCAGAATACATTAAGTAAAACCCATGCGCAAATTATTTTTTTGTTTTTGTTGACCGGTGTTATCAGCGTCACTCACCTTTAGGCTATCATCGTATAGGTTATCATCTTCTTAAGAAGGAATGCCCAAGATTCTGTAACAAACAAATAAATGGTTTTTCCTAATAGTAGATTATAGTCATTGGGTAACCAAAAATAGGTTACCTGGCAAGGTTGCCGGGAGTTTTGAAAATTGCTTGTTTTATAAATTTTGACGTGCTTGTTTCGAATTCCTACTTGTAGCTCAGGATATACGAGTATTAGGCTCTCATTTTGCAGAATATGACACACATGCTGGAGTGTCCCACATACACCTGCACTGTGGAAGACCTTATTGCTATCGCCACTGACGCCGCAATCGACATGGTCACCTGCAGATTTGCTTTTTTGCCGCCAACTAAAAATGCTAGACTAAAAGTTTTTATTTTTTGTTATTCGGTTCTTTATTTCGTCGGTAATTTTTTTTGTTAAAAAGGTTTTCCAGTTTATGGACAATGTTAGCAGTAAGGTCTGCATTATTAATCTTGGTGACATCAGCACGTAATTCATTGATATTTTTTGAAACGCATTCAGGTTTAACTTCAGCACTCAGAGCAACAATGGCCTTCAAAGAAATAGGTGACGCAGTTTTTTTTTTTTTAAACGAAGTTCCTTAACAGGGCTTCCCATAGGAGTTGCCTGATAGAAATCGCCAAGTAAAAATAAAGCTCTCGAGAAGTTCGCTTGCATCGGGTGTAGTTCGGATCTTGTCGTCAAGCTGGCCACCATACTTGTTTAGGTACCTACATCGTAATATGTTGTTAAAAGTGAGTTTTGTCTGATAAATCAAAAAATCTAAATATCCATAACAAATTATATTCGAAGTAGAACATTCGAAGAAGAGTACACGTGATCCCTCGACCCCAAACGTTTTTGTCCGTACCGACGTTATCGCTACTGTACCGTTATCTACTATTTTAAATGTGTGAATCCCCTGAAATCCAAACTACTTATTACGGCAAACTTTCAGAACAATTACTTTCGTTATTTATTATATACTTTATTGTAGGTACACCACAAAAAAAACATACAGGACAAAAGTAAATTTAATTTAAAAAAAACGTTTCCCCACACTAGGAATTTCTTCCTGTATCGTGGGTGCGTTTACAAACATATAAACTCACATACACACTAACACCCAGATCCGGAACAACTATCTGTAGGTCATACAAATATTTGTTCCATGCGGGAATCGAACCCGCGACACGCAGCGCAGCAGTCAATTGCTCAACCACTGCGCCAACCGTGCGCAACAATATGTCTGTATGTTATCAGTTTTATTGTACAGAAGAAACGGGGCGTACCTATATAAGCTAATAACTACTCCTGATATCTTCACTTCACATTCAATCGTTGTGGCTGCAATAGGCAAGGCGCGTATCTTTGCTACAATGTTTTATAAAACGTTGTCGACGTTTCTTGTGGTGTACCTCTTCTCGGATTTATCACGTGATAAATCCGTATTAAATCCGTATTAAATCTTTGAAGCTGTTTAATTTTATAAGTGAAACAAAACTAACACTAATTATTTTCCAGTACCTACCTTATCTGATGAATCCAGGCTTAGAATGATACTCGTTTGAAAACTTTACAATTATGGAGAATTATAAAACGATTAGAGCAGTGGTGGCCCAGTGGTATCGGCCGCGACTTACAAGTTGTAGGCCGTGGGTTCGAGCCCAGGTAGGCGCTTTACTTTGTGTAAATTATTTCATCACCACTGCTCTCAAAACGGCGAAGGAAAACATCGTGAGTAAACTAGCATGTCCTAGAAATATAAAAAAAATAGCGACTGATGATGAGATACTGTTTTAATAATTTGAGCAGTGTGAATTTGGGTTAGCGAAAAATTAACTAAACTAACGACGAATATTGATTACTAATAAAATCCAGAACGAGCTTACAAAAAGTGGGTTGTGATTAATCCATTTCAGATATAAAAATTCTAGCCGTGAGACTAAATTACTAAGTGAGCGACTGGAAATACAGAGAGGGCAACTTCAATATTAAGATAGAGACGATTTTTCTAAGAGCGAGCGAAGCGAGCTCGGGAACTTAGGGCGCCCCGACACGGATAGGTTAGGTTCGAAGGGGATGACGGGAGCTGAACTGAGTGAGCAAAGCGAGCGAACTTAGCAAGTGTGTACTCAGGAAGGAGCCAGTTTGTTCTATCCGGAAAACAGTGATGAGGTCAACGCTGTGACATCGTTTTGGAAACTGTACCAAAACAATACCCAGACTGATGATACTTGGGTTTATGTGGGCATATCAGATATAGCCACAGAAGGAGTATTTGAGACCATTGACGGTTCGTGAAATATTCATTTATTTAGACTTCATGCACAAACGTACAAAGGTGGACTTAATGCCTTAGGCATTCTCTACCAGTCAACCAAGGGTGGTGAAGAGACAACATGGCAGGTGCATAGTTTAATAATAAAAAGCTAGTAGTTATTATACTAAAATAGGTAAAATACACGTACATATATGTTGAATATAATATATTTATGAAGTTATATAAAAGAAGAAAGTGAGATGACTCTGCTTATTTGTGAAAATAAATGCCAAATATGTAATTTGGAATCTTTGCTTTGTGACAACTCCAAATAAATTGGGTCAAGGCCAGATAAATTACATAAAACTGTCAGTGTAAAAACATACAGGATAATTTGGCCAATCCTTAAGAGTTCTCATTTTACCTTTTAATGTTCTAGGCAAGTCAATCTCTGAGGTGTACAACCAATGGAAGATCGGTATGCCAGACAATTCTTACGATGAAGACTGTGTACATATAAACCAAATAGGCAATTATAATGATATCAAATGTGGCTCAGAATACAGCTTTATATGCAAGAAGAGCTTTCGGTCACTAGATCCAAACTATAGCTGCGCAAAACAGCAGTCCGGTAAGCTTTATATATTTTTTTTCTTGTCTTGCTCCACATACATTTTATCAGACATACAAATCATCATCATCATCAATTTAGTCGAAAGACGTCCACAGCTGGATATAGGCCTTCAAATATTGAATGTAAAATCTTCCATACCCACCCGATAAAAAAAATCCCCGAAAATTTCCCGGCTGAAAGGTCTCCCAGTGAAAACGGATTTTGTTTTCCTTTGTTTATGTCAAGCGGTAGAAATAAACAGAAAACTTTTACTTGTTTGACCGTTATTTTTCATAGAACTTTAAAAATGGAATTGAATTTTCTAGATGGGCAAAGGGATGAAAAGTTTTTCCGGAAGGACTACACTTATATAGACGAATCGCAGGGTTTCTATAAAATGCACACGATACCAAAGAACTTCACTGATGCCAAGCGAATGTGTGCTCTGGAAGGAGCCAGTTTGTTCTACCCAGAAAACAGTAATGAAGCAAACGCTGTAGTATCATTCTGGAATAGAACCCAGCCAACAATCCCGTCTGTGCATGCGGGGATATCTGCCGTAATAGCTAAAGGAGTATTTGAAACCATTGACCGTGAGTAACGAGTACTTATTTGTTTATTTTCGGCCTCAAACAAAACTTCCAAAATTAATGCACTGCACGTTTCATCTATTAAAATTATTAATTAGGTATCATGATATCCGTCGCCATTATATTTTTGATTTCCCTGAATTTTAAATGTAGACTGCCGAAGGAGACAACAAAAAAAAAACAACAAAACAAACAAGAAAGAAATCATGTTGTGCAGTCGGAGGATACATCTGGTTTTGGTCAGCCAGCTCGTGAACATGTATACTCCGAATGCATTGCATGATTTTTTCTTGTTTACATCTTTTTAGTTCGCTTTTTAAGCAGGCGGATTTTTTGATATTTTCAATTAACTTTTTTATCTTTTAAAACACATTTTGTGTTCTTAGATAAGCCAGTCTCAGAGGGGTACAACAACTGGCAGGCAGGTGAACCGAACGACTCGCTCGGTACAGAAGACTGCGGTTGGCTGAAGAAACAAACAGGCACCTACTACGATGGTCCATGTGACTAAAAGTATCCATTCATTTGCAAGAAGAGCCTTCAATAACTAGAATGGGACGATAATTGCAATATGTCCAATATAGGTAGGTTTTTACAATCTGTGTCCAATCTCTAAATGCACAGACTTGACAATAATATATCGAACAGTACTTCGTTTTATACTTCGTCGCACGTACACTGCTCTGACCAATATGGAAAGTACTCAATCGATTGCGTAGCCCGCTGCAACGCCACCGACACTGCTTTATTGTAACCACCTACTGAGCCCAAGTCATATTAAAACATTGAAGAACAACAGTTCTTACGGTAGAGACCCGCGCTGGCTCCAGATATCTTCATATTAAAGTATGGGCAGAGCACGTTGAATTAGCTCTAATAGTTTCATGGCACGAGGGCCAAAATCGCTTAAAGTTTCACATTTTGAGAAATGTTTACCTGTCCCCGATTACCCATGACGTGACGATGCTATCATGATTCCGTTGTGAAAAAAGACTTTAACAAAAGGAAATTAATGCTGTGCAGTCGGAGGATGCACATGGTTTTGGTCATTCAGTTTGCGATTATGTATGTAGTATTCTCCGACGGTACGTCTTTTTAGTTCGCTTCTTAAGCAGTCGAGTTTTTTGATTTTCTAAGTTCAGTTTTTTATTTATAACTTTTTAGATATAATTTTTTGTTTAAATTACTTTTAAACATATAAGTGGGACATATATTTATAATCATCTCTTAAAACCCTTCATTTTGATACCTATGTATTATAATAATAATTAATATATTTTTTCCCATACACTATGTGTATGGTAAAAAAATGAGGCCTTCACAAAATGGCGTCATTGGCAAATTTAATGTTGCTATTGACACTCGCAAGGTTAAGACGAATCGATTGATGTAAGAATCATCAAAATCGGCCTAAGCATTTGGTTTCTAGAACGCCACATAAGAACAAACATACATACATACATAGACTGAAAAACACATTACCAACCTTCGGAAGTCGGGTAAAAATGAATAGTGCTATTCGTGCTGTATCCGTCTCTCTCTCACAATGGAATCATAATAACATTGCCAGAAAAGGGGTAAGTTTTAGTTTTTTATTGCACACAAATGGTAAAAATGGAAAGTCCGGGCGGCAAAATTTTATGGTATAAGGTCTCAGGAATAGACCCAGTGACTGAATTCGAAAATTTATGGGACTGACATGTCACGAAATGTCACGTGGATGTGCTGCATGTAAAAGTCGTAATGGCTGATAAAATGCCAACGGCCTTTTGTAGACCACCAGATGTCTATAAGGCATGTCGTCCAATGGCCTTCGACAAAGTCATAGAAATAGGTCCAGTGTGAGTGCAGCGTTATTATCTTTTTGTAAACAATCTATAAAATATCGGGTTTTCCGAATTGCAAGTTCAAATACCACAAGTCGTTCTGTAAGATACGGTATCTCTTAAATTTTAAACAGTTTAGTTAACACCTTCACCCCTGTTAAGCATTAATCTATAGTTTTATTTATGTTCCCAATTAATTACAGATACTTATCACTTATATATATCCTCACTGACTCAATTTAAATTGGTAGAGATAAAACTATTGCAATTTTGTTAACTGGAAGACTATAATAGTTATTTATGCTACAAGTGCGGGAAGTATGTGATTTCCGATGAGTGCTATTTTTATTCACGAGCGAGCGAAGCGAGTGAGTGGATAAATCGAGACGAGTCGGAAATCATCTTACGCACGTGTATCATACAACATTTTACTATGCATTGTGCGAGGAAATAAAAAAAAATATCTGAACCAAGCGAGAAATTAATAAAATGGCGCTCATTCAAAGGCGCTCAGCATATCCACAGATTAACTAATAAAAGCTGTCACGTCGTAACGCAAAAAGGCACGAGCAAAATATTCATTCTGCCAAACATATTTAATGAATACTTATTTAAAATTAATTTATTGATCAAAATCTAAATCTAGAGTAATAAAAACGCCTTAAATGAAGTATTAGTTTTGTTTTACCTTTTATATGAATGATAATATGTACTTAACTAATTTTTAAAACTTTTCTCAAATAATAAAAACTCTATGCGGCGGGCTGACGTTGGAGTTAAAAATTAAAAAAGTACAGGAAAGTAAAAAGCACTAGTAAAAAAAAGTGACACTTTCCGCACAGTTTGGCTGCTTGGAAAACGCTCTTTTCGAGAACATGCATTGTAAAATTTATTTGTGGATTTTTTTCAAAAAGTTTAAAGTAAGGACAGAGGTATGTGTATTTAACTATTACATTTAACTGCGAAAGTATTTACCATTACTGAATTAATAAAAAACGGATTATTGTTTTCTTAGATTACACTTTCAATAAGGACATTAGCAAATGCTACAAGTTCCACACAACTCCACTAACCTGGACCGAGGCATATGCTGTGTGCAGCGCTGAACAATCCTACCTGGCAGTGATAACCAATGGCACGAAGGCGGATTATCTTGCGAAGTTAACAGAGTCCGCACCAGAACAAAAGGCCAAAGGAGACTACCTCAGAGGAATATATCACGTGGGCTTTCATAACAAGTTGAACGAGGGCTGGCAGACAGTTAAAGGTACGTAGGATGTCTATACTTAAGTTCTATCTAGTGCAACTCCGATATGTCTTAAATTCCAAATAAGTTGATTTCGATTTTGGTTTGAATGTCATTTTGTTTTCTAGGTATCCCATTTAATGATGCCGAAGCCTGGTGGGGCAACTACCAACCTGAAGCCGACGATCGTAAGCAGTGCGGCGCGATGTTCTTCAACGGACTTCTGACGCACATCAACTGTGATATGAGAAGCTTCTTTATTTGTGAACACGACGGAGTCAGTGCGAGCTCGGAGAATGAGGAAAATTATTTGTAGCTGATTTGAGAAATCATCAAAAATAAAGTTAATTAACACAACCATTCTCGGAACCATATTTCTTTGAACTTTCACTTCAATAAAAGCATTTCTGCATTTCATATCTCAGTTCAGTTTTTGTCATATGGTGAAATAAAACAAAATAATAAATAAAATTATTAATTAAAAAATCTTTTTTTAAAACATGCTCACTTCGTATTCTTCTCAGCAAATTCAAAACCTTTTTTTGATACGCAGGCAGCGCACAAAAAATAACTTGTCCGCCATCTTGGGCCGTCCACCATATTGGATTTAGAATGACATCACTTAGCTAACCATGCATTGTAATCCATACTAAAAGTGTATGCATAATTTCGTCTTAACCAGTGGAGGATATGTGCTTTAAAATTCAGTTGCAAGATTTGACCCGAATACACATACATACACTGCAAGTTAAATAAAAGCTTGTAAAAGCTGACTATGGCAAAGTCTTTTTAAAAAAAATTGCCCACAAATACTAACACGGGGGCATAGCTTAGACTGAGGAATCTCCTAACAATTGGCAACGTGTCCGGAGTACGGCATTATATTCAGTGGGCTTTGTGTGAGTGTATACTCGTGCTCGGGCACATTGCTCGCAGAACGGATAGTCGATGGGGCCGAAAAGTTCTGGAGTGGCGACCGCGTACCGAAAGACGTAGCGGTGGAAGGTTTCCCTCTAGTTGGACCGATGACCTGGTCAAGGCTGTTGGATGCGAAATGCACAGGACCGATCGGTGTGATGACGCTTGGAGAACCCTATGTCCAGCAGTGGACGTCTTTCGGCTGAGATGATGATGATGATCTAATTCATTCAGTTTCTACCACTGCAGGGCAAAGGTAGAAAAGGGGAAAAGGTAATTTTCATATCTCTGTTGCTGTCTTTTTAGGCGAGTCCGTCAAGAATTAAATTATTTAATAATATAAAAGCTTTCTTTTATTTACTCGTTTAAATTAGTTTTAACATTCAGAAATTGTTGCCTACAGTTATAGGCTAGTAAGGGTTCAAGCCATGGTCAGATTCCCAGACAGATGATGCTTCTAACAGTAGGCATCATATGCAGGAGTACCATCCGGCCGATCGAGGTCATAAGAGTCATTCGCCATACAGTGTTTGAAGTGAACACACTTATTGAACGACTCCAGCAAGACAAACAACCCTAAACATATTTTTGTTTGATTCAGTTTACCCGTTTTAGTTTATGCCTTGGTTAGTAATTAAAACCTTTTACTTTTTTTGAGAGCTGAATAAATTGTCTTTTAAATGGTGTACCATAATCATACATAACCTCGAATAAATATGGTTTAAATTATTTTGTAGGATATTTTAGACGGCAAGGTGCGATTTTTCTGACGCCGAGGTAGATTTATGAACATAAATGAAGAAAAAGGATTATGTACCTAAGGATCGTAACACGTGGTGCTCTGGAGTTTCTGCCTACCTCCATAGGAGAAACAGTGACTTAGTCGTATAGTTCAGAAAAGTATATATTCAATAAGCATTTTATGTTGAAACTACTAGATAATGTAACCTTCTTTTATTTTCATTATCGGTTTCTTTGCCATGGCTTTCGGGGTTGCTAACAACGAAAATGGGCTCTCAATCAAAATCCACCAAATGAAACTTGCAATTATTTATTTGTGGGTTCATTGATGATTGATTTTACAGGGCGGGTCACTATTATTCCCTGTTCATGGCACAACACGCACTTGTCCGCTCTTTTATTAAACCGTTTTTAGTATAAAATAACATCATTCGTCAATTGTATACTTGTTTTTAATAGGAGTAGCACTATCCCAAGAGCCTGCGTCTATCTGACCTTCGTCATTTTATAAAAGCTTGAGGTTTATCTGTGTATGTACCCAATACAGGTAAGAACGATCCCCGAATATGAAGTTTGGATCATGGTGGCTTTGGGAAGACATGAGGTACCACAGGTGTATAAAATTGCACCTCAACTTTCGTTAAAGTATAAAGCTCAGTTTTTAATGACTTTTATATATTATATGTTAACGTCCACAAATCGTCATTTTTATCACTGACTGATAGATCAAAGCTCTAACCCAGTTCCAGATGACCTAGAAAATTCAAATTTGGCATCTAGATAGGTAATTGGGTGAATACACAGGAATAAATCTGAAACTTGTACTAATTTTTTATTATTATTTTTTTACCTAAAGTGCCTGTAATGTATGAATCAGCAATCAAAATTGATGACAGCCTGTTTTTATGTGGATTTTAAGGTCTTTACGTGAGTATAAAACCGGCCAAGTGCGAGTCGGGCTGGCGCACGAAGGGTTACGTACTTGGTAAATTGCGGTTTACGATTTATGACGTATAAAAAAACTACTTACTAAATCTCGTTCAAACCAATTTTTGGTGGAAGTTTACATGGTAATATCAAATATTTTTTATTTTTATTTTTTATTATTATTATAAATAGGCTTGCGCTTGACCACTATCTCACCTGGTGGTAAGCGATGATGTGGTCGACGGTGAAGCACGCTTGCCTAGAAAAAAACCCATTCACTCTTGACTTAAAGATCCCTAGATTGTAGCTATCGGTAAACACAGACACACACACACTTATTTCAGAAGTTACAGGGGTGAGGACACACATTTTACCACTTTGGAAGTGTCTCTCGCGCAAACTATTCAGTTTAGAAAACCTCAATATCATTTTTGAAGACCTATCCATAGATACTCCACACGTATGGGTTTGACAAAAAAAAAAAATGTGTTTCAGTTCTAAGTATGGAGAACCCCCAAAATTTATTGTTTTTTTTCTATTTTTGTATGAAAATCTTAGTGCGGTTCACAGTATACATCTACTTACCAAGTTTCAATAGCATAGTTCTTATAGTTTCGGAAAAAAGTGGCTGTAACATACGGACGGGCAGAGGGACAGACAGATATGACGAATCCATAAGGGTTCCGTTTTTTGCCATTTGGCTACGGAACCTTAAAAACCGGCCAAGTGAGAGTCGGACTCGCACACAAAGGGTTCCGTACCATTATCGCAAAAAAAGGCAAAAAAATAACGTCAGTTGTATGTATACATATACACCGTGAAATTTAATTGGTTGTTTTCCCGCGGCAGAACGACTTGCATTAAGGAGTACTTTCGAAGCATAGAGTTAAAGTAAAAAAATAACGATGTTTTTGTTTTAAAATAATTTAAAAAATATTCATCAACTCGAAAAAGTGAGTAACAATAGTAACTTGTAGGTACAAGGTACTACTCGCGTCACCACCCGCAAAGAAAAGCGATGCACAAGATAATGTTCAAACCAAAATAAACTCTCGCACGTAGTGATACGTCATAAAATAGTTTGCACGGAACAATACAAAAAATCGCCGCGAAGCCGACAAAGAAAATACCGATTTAGAAATGTTCAAAGTAAAATTAGCTCTCGCGTGTAGTGATAAGGCATAAACTAGCCTGCGCGCAACAATATCAAACGAAGCCGCCAGCGCCTATTTCACACGTGCGGCGCGCGCGGCTGTGACCCTGACCTACTTAGTTTTTCCGCGAATATCGTACGCGCAGCACGCGTCATCGCTGTAAACTGCAATGGATCGACATTACAAGTACAGCAATGTGGAGTACGTCGCTATGGTGCAGTTGTATGCTAGGGCTGATTATGACTCCCATGCTGCCCGGCGACTTTACGCAGAGCGGCAACACTTGGAGTCGCTCCGTCTTCGCGGGGTTCTGAACCCCCAAGTCCCATCGCCACGGACGATCGTAGCGGCGACACAGCGGCTACTAGATCATGGACAGTTCGACACACCGGCACATGCACAGGGCAGAGGTCGACCGGCCATTATTTTGCCAGCGCTCGACGAGGAGATCATCGAGTACTTCCAACGGGATCCTCGTCGAAGTACGCACCAGGCCGCTGCAAGGTTTGGCGTAAGCCAGTTCTACGTCTGGAAACTCCTTAACTCTGAAGGACAGCATCCTTATCATTTTCGCGGAGTTCACGCTCTCCACGAAAATGACCCCCAGAACATAATTGCGTTTTGTCAGTGGTTGATCGACAACCAAGATAAGAACATTTTGTGGACGGATGAAGCAACTTTTACGCGAGTTGGAATCTTCAACCAGCGTAACGAACATTTTTGGGCTTTTAATAACCCACATGTTATTCGCGAGTGTGCGCATCAAGTGCGTTTTAGTGTTAATGTGTGGGCCGGCATAATTAATGGCCACGTCATAGGACCGCATTTCGTGGCAGGACACTTAACAGGTGGAACCTACCTGGAAATGATACGCAACATTATCCCGGACTTATTGGACGACCTTCCGCTAGCGGTGCCCATGGACAATCTCTACTATCAGCAAGACGGGTGCCCGGCTCATTATCACCGCGCCGTGCGAGAGCACTTGAACTTGGTGTTTCCACAGCGCTGGATCGGACGCGGCGGGCCAGTGCCTTGGCCACCACGAAGCCCGGACCTAACACCGTTAGACTTTTACTTGTGGTCTGAGCTCAAGCGCCTAGTGTATCGTGAGGAACACGTTATTCGCGACGCGTTAGTATCATATTTCACCAATAGAAAGCTACATTATTCCTGAGTGGCATATGCTATTTTTTATCCCGAAAACGGGTCCTGTGGGTTGGTCCACGGGCGTGAAGCCGCGGGAAACAGCTAGTAATATATAAATTAAATATTATCATGAAACATATAAAACGCCTGTACGCTAAGAGCTTCGTTTTCCAATACTTTATTAAATCCTGAGAAAGCTTGCTATGGATAAAATCTCTATCTCCGGACATTGTTTTCAACTTTGGCTAATTCTCTCGCCTGTCGATTACTGTTAAAATCATTAATTTTCTTCTAATAAATATAGCTTTACCCTTTTCAACCGAGTTGCCAATTTTTTAAATTAATCGAGATAACTTATTTTAATACAAAATTGTATTAATAGCTTCTGCCAGCGGCTTCACCCACGTGAAAAGTGTTTTTTTTTATCGCCATGTTACTCTATATCGGGATGAAAATAGCCTATGTGTATTCCAGACTATAATCTATCTCTATGCAAAATTTCATCCATATCCGTCCAGGCATGATTGACTAACAAACATACATCCACACGAACATCTATCTATCCGCACTTTCACATTTATAATATTAGTAAGTTTAAAATCCAAGAAGAATTACGCGCAAAATAGTGGCTCTTGGAATTGACAGATAAAAACGCTGTAAGACAGGTTGCGAGCGTCTTCGACGCTGTTTATCTTTCGGAACTCCAAAATGTATGAAGAAATGTCAACAAGTGTCAATTTGCTTGACATTGAGAAGTTTTAGAGCTCTAGTGTCGCTATTCCCGGCTTGCGAATACCGAACTGTAGGTTGGCGCTGGCACAGCGCTGCGCTCAGGGCTGTATCCCTAGAGAATAACACTGCTGGATCATTTTAAATACGTACAAATACTGAGTATATTTAGCCAGCAACAATTAATAAAGAGAACGCAGCCAATGCAAACTCGTTACAGTACTATCATCAAGATGATCCATTTAGGTATGTTTTTTCTTAGTAAAAGAGTACAGGTCTAGGGTTATAACAATATTCAGACCATCGCAAATCGCAGTGCTAGTGTTTGTTATCTATAAGTTAAAAAAACGGAATTCCCAGTTTGCAAAACAAGTTATTGGACTATATACCTACGTCAATGTTATGTATACAATCATTTTAACCTTTTCACCACCACAGTCACGCATAGATGACAAACCAGCACGCCACGGTCACATGACATACTTTTATACGTAAATAAAGCTCATAAAACAGCATTATGTTTTTATTCCCGTTGCTAATTATGTTCCTTGACTCATCCTATCTTATACTAGTTGAACTTCTTTATATTTTATCTTTAATAAAATAAGATGACAAAAACGAATACCAATTATAAAGTTCGAAAAACATAGTACCCTCAACGCCATGGTCACCATGTCATGACACGTAGTGATGTAGGTAGCAATCAGTATAACAAGAATATCGACCTCGACTACCGTCGACCTACCTACTTTATATTTAATTTTTTTTAATTATTCTACAGTAAATAAATAAAACTTTTGATATTGAAGTTTTATGATTGAAAAATCATGAAAAATTTATTATACTGAACTTTCTGTCCTTAAAATGTCGGTGTCAGTTGATTAAGCCACAGTCGTATGATCATGACAATCCTATGATGTTACACGCGGCATTTTTTCAAATAGGGCTGTTCCCTTACTATTAAATATTAATACCAATGGATGATAATAATATGAGTACTGGAGTTAATACATAATAATGAGTCGACAATGACACATTTTTTATGGAAGACACTGACGAATTTCTTCAAGACGAAGATTGTGGGGTAAGTTTAATAATTGTATGCTTTTTTTTTCTTCTGCATATATTGTCCCACTGCTGGGCAAAGGTCTCCCCCATAGCTTTCCACTCTGCCCGATTATTTGCCATCTCCTGCCAATCCCCCGTAAACGTTTCTAAGTCGTCACGCCAGCGTTTCCTAGGCCTCCTACGGCGACGACGCTCATCTTCCGGCTCTCACTGCGTGACGATTCTGGCCCATCTATCGTTATGCATTCTGCATATATGACCCGCCCAATCCCACTTTAACCCACCAGACTTGCTGCCCACTTCGGCGATTCTTATTTTGGAGCGTATCGTAGTATTACGTATTCGGTCGCTGAACACGCTACGCTCTATCGCCCTTTTGCATACCTTGAGTTTGGACTTAGGTCAGGATGCACATGTCAATGAGCTTGGATAAGGGTAGGTCTCTCTTCATCAGTGACTTCAAGGACCAGTAGCTTTTACATTCGTTCTCGGCACGGCGGGCGGTCGATTACTTTGGGTTGCCTGTTTTCGGAGGATACTAACTGGTCCAAGTAAATGTAATCATCGACATAATGGATATCCTGCCCATCTACCTCAACCTTACTTTTTGTCCTATTCGCCATTACTTTGATCTTTGACCGATTCATCATTAGTCCAATTTCAAGGCTTGCGGTGGTCAGATCTTGAAGCAGTTGTAACTCGGCAGCAGTCGGTTCAAATAGAATGATATCATCAGCGAAACGAAGGTTAGTAAGTTTTTTGGTACCGATTGTAATGCCTTTGCTGGACCATAAGTCTACCAGGTTCATAAACACTTCTTCAAGAGTGTTTGTGAAGAGTTTGGGTGAGAGCGGATCACCCTGTTTCACACGTTTTTCTATTTAAAAAAATCAACCGGGAAAGTTAAGTTTAACGTTTGCTGTGCTGTTATTATAAATTATTTTGAGTATATCTATGTAGGTTTGTTCCAACTGTTGATTCTGCAGAGACAAAAATATGGCTGAATGTTTCACGCTGTCAAATGCTTTTGTATAGTCCACGAATGCCAAACACAAGGGTTTCCTATATTCTAAATGCTTTTCCATAATTTGATTTAGGGCTTGAAGATGATCGGTAGTGGAGAAACATGGGCGGAATGCAGCTTGTTCAGGTGGTTGGTGGGAATTCGGCTTTGCATCGATACGGCTATGGATAACCTTAATAAATGCTTTGTATAGGTGTGACACTAAGCTTACTGGCCTGTTATTATTAACATCACTTTTATCTCCCTTCTTGTGAAGTAGGATGATGTTTGAGTGTCTTTTGCGGTCTGCAGAATGGTGTTGAACATGTTGTTGATATGGGGGAGAAGTATGGGCGAACCAATTTGAGGGTTTCCATTGTTACTCCGTCTTCGCCCGGACTTTTGCCGTAAGGCATACTCGATAAAACCCTTTTTACTTCATAATCCGTTATGGATGGGATATTTTCGTGATCTGGGCATTCATATGCTATTTCTGTGATATTTTTTGTTGGATCTAAATAGAGCTCCTTGTAGAAGTCCGTGCGAATTTCTACAATTTTATCCCTGTTGTGGTGTTTAATACCATTATTAACTTGCAGACTAGTTATCCATTGCCTGGAATTGCATATGCCTTGTTTAGCTACTCGTAGAGACTTTTTTTTTCTGTGGTGCTATTTTAACTTTATAGGTATTCAAATTTCGGATATCGCGGCTAATACTTCGTTTGACTAGTCTATCTAAAAGTCTGCGTTGTTCGGAGCCAATGTCATATTTGCCTCTTTCCTCTATTTGTTTTTGTCTTTATCCGATTGGAACACTTGCGGATGCCTTCAACTATTCTGTTGTATTATTCATCGACATCAAGTATGCCAAGTTCCAGGCCCCGGTAGTAATTAGAGATGAAGAATAGATATTGAACTTGTCTACTTTTCTGAATTATTAAAAAAGGTTTCTCTTGTAAGCCTTCTTATTGGTCTTCTAAATGACTTTGCACGATGTATTTTGAAACTGAACCTAACCTTTGATCGAAGTGGCCGATGATCGGATTTGTATTTAATTTGATTTATTACGCCTACGTCCCTTATTTGGGTAAACAAATTAGCTTTCACCACAATAGTAACGATCAAGAAGTAGAACGCAGGACACAGCTTACCTGGAACAAATACTGGGCACTGAAGGACATATTCAAAAGCAGCATGCCGATCAAAACTAAAACTAAAGTACTAAACTCGTGCCTAATACCGTGCCTCACGTATGCTTGCCAAACGTGGAAATTCAACAAAAAAACAAAGGATAAAATAATTTCATGTCAGTGGGGTATAGAACGCAGTATGCTGAATATTAGAAAGATGCAAAAAATAAGGCACACCAAAATTAGAAACATAACCAAGGCAAGAGATGGATTAGAACACGCTCAGTCACTAAAATGGAGGTGGGCCGGTCATGTGGCGCGTCTACGTGACAAGAGATGGACGAAAACGGTGACCACATGGACGGATCCACAGGGAAAAAGAAAGAGAGGTAGACCTGTAGCTAGTTGGGAAGACGACATCAAAAAAACAGCTGGCCCCAACTGGATTCAAGTAGCACAATCTAGAGAGGACTGGCTATCTTTGGAGGAGGCCTTCACCTACAGAGGAGTTCTTATAGAATGAAGAATAATAGTATAATAGTATAAGATTAAAGAAAAAACTAACACAAGTAAATTTAGGAACCAAACTTTTACTAACAAAACTAATAATTGTATGTAAGTAAACTAACTTAATCTAATCTAACTTCTTGTTTTATAAGCTGTAAGAAATAAAAGGCTTTTATTTATTTATATTTACGTCCCTTATTATCTGTGTCTGAAGTTAAGATATAGTCAATTTCGTTTTTAATTTGAGTATTTGGTGGCTAAATAATAACAGCCGCACGGGTCAATCTTCAAGGTTAAGCAACGCTTGACGAGGTCGGTCTGTGGATGGGTGACCATTTGAACATACCGAGTTTCTTCCGTGCCTCGGCAAGTACGTTAAGCAGTTGGTCCCGGCTGTCATTTGAAAATCTTTGACAGTCATGTGGAATTCGTCACCACCATCATCCAAAAATTTGCTGAAGCCCACGAACACAGACTTCATCGACACGTGAATGTTGAGGCTATCCAGCTGCTAGACAATAAAGACTTAGTGCGTAGGCTAAAAAGAACTAAACGTTTGAATTAGTGTAGTGTACAACCACCACTGTTCTTGTTCTTGAAATGTAATGTTTCTATGTCGTTTTGTGGCAAATAAATACTTTTTAGGGTTCCGTACCCAAAGGGTAAAAACGGGACCCAATTACTGAGACTTAACGATCCGTCTGTCTGTCTGTCTGTCCGTCTGTCACCAGGCTGTATCTCATGAACCGTGATAGCTAGACAGTATTCATTCTTTCTTCTTTCTTCTTTACAAAGTGAATGAATAATGGTGACAACGCTGTGCTATACATATAACACATGAAAATAGTGTTTTTTTAAATTATATCAGACTCTAAGAAAGTGCTACGGACTTGTATAAAAGTGCAAATGGACACTATTCTTAGTTTAACATAATCTATCACGTAAAATATTAAGTTAGAGTTAAATTGATTATTAGTCATTTAGGCTAGATTGTAATTAATTATTAAGAAAGAAAGAATGAAAACTTTATTTGTCAAACATGCGTTTACATGACTAATCAGACATGTATGGTATTGAATTAATACATTTTGTGAGCGTCCATGTTTTGCCAATAATGGCGTACAAAATTTGTAGGTAAATTATTTAACATTTAATTGCATTTTACATGCAGTCATTCTAAATATCATTACACAATACAAAACAAATAAATAATAATTGATTTAAAGATATTATAGTATAATTAAGTATATTATAGTCAAAATAAATTATATAATGTCCAGAACATTCATTACTATGCAGTCAAATAGAATCATTCAAGCGTGAATAATTTAAAATTCACATTATTCAATTGTTATTCTTAACTATGTATATTAGAAGCCGGTATAAAAAAGTCCTTTTCATTTAAAAAATCTACAACATTGTAATACACTTTACTAACTACAAAATTTCTCAGCTTTTTTTGAAAAGTGCCAAGGGCATTTCTCTCCGACTTTTAGGTAATGTATTAAATATGATAGGAGCCATACAGAAAACACTTTTGCGCATGAGAGTTGTCCTCGCAGTGTGAGAACATATCCTGCTGTTGTCGCGCCTATTATGTGGAACTACTTCATCTAATCGTTTAAATCGGTGTGGATTTGTTTTAACAAAAACAGCCACTCCTAAAATGTACAGACATGGCAAAGTAAGTATTTTATATTTTTTAAAGTAAGGCACGCAACTATCAGTAGGTTTAATTCTAAATATTGAACGAACGCATCTCTTTTGAGCCTTGAAAACCGTGTCCTTTTCTGTCGAGTTGCCCCAATGTTTTTTTTCCTTAATAATTAAGAATTTTGTTCTTAATTATAAAGAAAAAATAAAACTTGCCCTATTAAAGGTATCACAAAAATCTTCTAGATCTCCGTCTGAACATGTTAATGTAGGAGCGTATGCCTGTACAATTGTTTATGTTTTACCGGGTATAATGCGAAACTTAATTAACCCCCTAGAAACTCGATGTTGTTGTCTCTCCACTTCTTAGCAACCAGAAATCCAACACCGTGAGTGCCCTGGGTTTCTCCAAAGTGGAAGAATATAACGTCGTCCCTTTCTTCTGTAAGGCGTCCCTGTTGTCTCACCTCTGCCAGTCCCATAAGATTCCATTTAATGTGTTTCAAAGCATTCTCTAGCTTTATTAGACGCTCATCTTTCATCAGTGTTCGAACATTATAGTCGAAAATATTAAGATTGTCGGAGTCCTTGAGTATTCTTGCCGAAGACGTTTGACGGTTGATCAATAACACCCAGAGATTCACCTGGCCCTGGACGCCCGAACCGGAGGCGGAGCAGGCGTCCGTTACCTGGTAGCTGAACAGCTGTGGTCGCCTAGCACTTTGGGACATAATATTGTTGTGCTTGCCATGTTTATGGGGGTTTTGGACCATAAAACCGCCGCGCTACGCGTGTGTTGGCGGTTGATCGCCTTATTACTTAACTTCATTAATTTCTCACGGTAGGCAGCGGCACGGCTTGTTCACATGGGTTTTGCAATGATATGAGAGAGTAGCCATCATGACCACGAGCGGTGGTTTCCAATTAATGTCAGAAAGAACGCATCTTCTATGGTCTGCAACCGCGGCCGACGCAAAGTAAACTTTAAATACTTACCTACGTGACCAAGCCACTTTTTTAGTATAAGCTATAATATTTGTACATATATTTGTATGTACAAATACCACCTGAGTCTAAAAACTACGTTTATTAATAAAAATACAAATTTATTTGATAATTTAAATTTGCTTTCGGATATTTTCGTCGTATTCTGAAAGGTATGGTATATACAGTAAATGGTATTTATTTCAGAAGAGATATCATCAGTAAGTGGCGTTACTTTGAGGAATTATTACTGGTTGTTCTTTTAGATAAACTTAAATTTTATTATTTGACAATGCTGATAAAATACCTATTATTATTTGGAAATTATAATAAATATCGGTTACACCGGTAGAGGCGAGAAAATTAAAAAAACCCGTACCAGCTACGCCACTGTCATCGTATGGTGATAAAAAATTGAATATAGTGCTGTAATGGTATTGACTTGATTTATCGATTGTTGTTTTTGAATTGTAGATATAAATTATAAAGAACGCAGAAACTGTGACACATATCATTATCATTTCTGACATAAAGGACAAAGCGGGACGTAATAAAAATCCTGTATTATATATTGCCGTTATAGTATCCTTCATTAAAAACATACTAAACGTAAAAAAAAAAATGTTAGGTTAACATGTGCTTTATCGATATAATGCCGAACTCACTACTATTTAGTAGGTATTAAAGGATGAAGTCGTAGCTTGGCGCCGAAGATAAATATTTGCTGTTTTGACGAGGCGGTCAAAAGGTTATATAGTTTTTAATAACAATAACTTTAATAAAAAGGTAAAAACGTGAGTCGAAACTTCATTTCATTGTTTGCGTTCTCGACATAATATTATAGTGCTTCTGCAAGAGTTCAGGCGCATGCCCATAATTAATTATCATTTAGCTGGAAGAATGTTATCCAAAACTTTGCTAGTCTTTCTTGTAGTGTACTTTTTATCGGATCTCGCACGTAAGTTTAAGACCTTATTTTCTTTTAATATTTTAATATAAACTTTTTCTTTGCTACGTACATTAGGTATCTCACGTAGCCATCTGGTTAAATTTATTATCCAGCTAATTGTACGCCCAGGCCATTCATTAAACGCCGGCATACAATTGGATGCCTAGGCCGATACTTAATTGAACTTGAATGATACAACGTTTAACAACTTGACGTATTCAAAGTCAGCTATTTGAAGATGTCTGACCAAGATTGAGCCAAGTTATTCAAATTTAGTTCAGTTTTTTTCGCTGCGGCGGCGGCGCTAGTAGTCACCAAAATAAATATGGCGACAACAGCGCAAACCGTGAATGTTATTTTTAGTTCCTGTTTGCAATTTGAAGTGAAATTAAAGTGTGATATTGTCAATTAGTATGAAAACATGGGGGTGCCAAATACGTCTTCTGCAAATTTTCGCGAAATATTTGAGTCTAAACGTGTAGTTATATAAACATTACAAATTCATCAATATCCAATTTAACTAAATGACTACACAAAATTCAGCCATCTGATTAAAAGTTGCGCCCAATGACATGGCTAGTTGTCCTTCAGCCATTTAATTGGACGCCGGCGCTTAATGTACGGCCTAAGCGTCTTTTTAGCTGGCCTCTCCGCCGACTTTTAGAAACATTTAACTGTCATTTTACTGATTTTGACATTTTTGCGCTATCGCTATCTAAATTTAAAAGAATGGTTTCTCAATTTCTTGCTAGTCGCTTATAAAATGTAGGCTCTTGTAATCCACTTCCTTCGATTCGTGTATGCAGTGTTTTTCTGCTAAATATTTTTTTTTTTTTCTCATTTAACATGCGTTCGTTATCATACTCCGATGTCACTTCGTGGACAATAGTGTGGGTTATACGTTTTCTCGACTGTAATATAACTACTTTTTCTATATGCTGTACTGTATAACTTTTTTAGTCCCAAATAAATAAAATAAAAATAAAATAATTTAACCTGATGGCTGCGACATAATATATATAAATCGTGATTAAAATATTATTTTGTTTTTCACTGAAATCTGTTTTTAAGGATAATCAATAAAAGTAACATTTTTTTTATGAATGTCATAAAATATGTCTTAGAAATAATAACATGTTGCTACTGTTTTTGTTTTCTCTTAGACGGACAAAGGGATAAAACGTTTTTCCGAAATGATTACACTTATTTAGAATCAGAAGAAAGTTTTTATAAAATTCACTCAACCGGACGGACTTGGACTGCAGCCAAACGAATATGTACACTTGAGGGAGCTAGTTTATTTTACCCAGAAACAAATGATGAGGCCCACGCTGTGGTGTCGTTTTGGAATAAAACCAGGCCTAATAATGGATGGCTTTATATTGGGAGTTCGGACTTATTGAATCAAGGACTATTTGAGACGATTGACGGTACGTATAAAACTCTTGTATTTTAAGACGCCTTTATTTTGTTTGATTGACAAAAATACGCACACAGCACTTTACATTTCGTCAAAGTACAGTTGCAACGACGATAATTGTTGAACGAAGTTTTGGTATTAGGGTCTTGATAACTCAATTGTAACAACTCCTGAATACTAGTTATCCAACATGGACTAATTTATTGTCCAAGAGTACTCGAAGCGATCTTGGAGCACCTCATTATGGATAGGCAAGGTCCAAAGGGAATGACGGGAGCTAGAAAGAGTGAGTAAAGCGAGCTAACGAACGAATTTCCTATTTTCCCCTTATGTTAGGTGCCTTTAATCCCTGCAGACAGAAACAGGAGCTTGAGTAGGAGTAGGAGGAGTTTAATCTGACTCTGCGTTAAATAAAGAAGTATTAAGAATAAAATATCTTATACAATCTGTTTTTATATAAATAAAGATTATATCTATATACACCGTGAAATTTAAGAGGTTGTTTTCCCGCGGCAGAACGACTTGCCTTTAGGAGTACTTTCGAAGCATAGAGTTAAAGTAAAAAAATAACGATGTTTTTATTTTAAAATAATTTGAAAAATATTCATCAACTCGAAAAAGTGAGTAACAATAGTAACTTGTAGGTACTAGATACTACTCGCGTCACCACCGTATTATTCACCGTATTATTCACTTAAATTTCACGGTGTATATAAAACAAAGACGGGTTTGTTACTACACCTATGGAATCCATATACCAATGCAAATAAATGGGGTAGAGCCATGATCGCTTTCGTACTATGGTTGTAGGACCGATAGCAATAATAGTACTATAGGAATTAATGTCATTACAGATCATCTTCCTATTACTCGTAATACTGTTTGTGTAGACTATAAATAATATAATTGTAATATTAAATAAATAATAATACGAGAAGTTAGAATTTGGTTGTATGTAGGTTTTAGTAGTACGTACGTTAGGGTTGGTAATTTGATAGTATTTTATTAGTTTATAAGTAAAATTTAGTTTAAATTACTTTTCGATAGATTGAACATAGTTGGGTAGTTATAGTCAATGATTTGTATTGAGCTGTTTTTATCCAATTTTGTTGGTATTTTTGTTTTTAGTATTAAGTTTTAGTTTTATTCCCTCTCACAGAGAGGAGGCCTGTGTCCCAGCAGTGGGAACATTAATAGGCTGATGATGTGATGATGTGATTAAGTTTTAGCATTTAGTCATTTTTGATATCTTTAACATGCTATTGGCTGATAACAAAATATCTACAGAAAGAGAGTTGTTGGCAATTTTGGAATTTATCGCCACTTACTCCGCCTTGAACCGCTACTTCATATTCTAGTTCCACCATTTGTAACGATATTTTTTTATGTGATAGGACATTTTCGTTATATTTCAAAAGTAAAAGAAAAAAAATATGGTACAATTTCACAATTTACCCGAGAGGTGGGTGTTGTAAAATTTACATATACAAAATAAAACCGGCCAAATGAGAGTCGGACTCGCGCACGAAGGGTTCCGTACCATTATCGCAAAAAAATCACGTTTGTTGGATGGTAGCCCCACTTAAATATTTATTTTATCCTGTTTTTAGTATTTGTTGTTATAGCGGCAACAGAAATACATCATCTGTAAAAAATTTAACTGCCTAGCTATCACGGTTCATAAGATACAGCCTGGTGACAGACACAGACAGACAGACAGATGGATCGCGGAGTCTTAGCAATAGGGTTCCGTTTTTACCCTTTGGGTACGGAACCCTAATAAAAATAGTAAATCTCTGTAACATAACAAAATCAAGTACTCAAGCTACCAAAACGTGCATTAGAAAAATAATTGTGGGTAGTTTAATTTTTTTTAAAGTGTAATTTTATCAAGAATATACACGAGACAAGGATGAAATATCACTTTTGGCAGCTTGTAATCATGGTATTTACACTAACACTACTGAAATAGACAGCCAGCACAAAGAAACCTAAAAGAAAAGCCTAGCAGAAAAGAACTAAACACGGCTCGATATCTACCACTAGTATGGGCGCTACTGTAATGGTTAGGGGCCAGGCAGGTAAATTAAACTCTCAAAGAGAGGGTAGAAACATTTTTTTTTTATATTTAATAATTTTTAATAGTAGCCCAGCAGGAGACTGGGGTGAGTTCTCGACATCGAGCGCGTGTTAGGTTCAAGACCGCCGTAAGAAAACCACTATCCTGTAGTTCCAGAACGTAGGTAACTGGTGGCAGCCAGGTAGGTATCTCGATCTTCGTGTCGGAGGGTAGCACGCAGGTTGTCCAGCCACAGCCTTGCAGCAACACCGAAAGGTGTCCGGTATAGAAGAACTCTGGAATAGCCCGAATTAGGCATTTTAGAAAATGGCCGAATTCGTACCACTGACTGCAATATCCTGACAACCGTCAAACATGGAATCTACGCTGGAAAGCGGTGGTAGCGTGTAGATAATAAAACGGTTGTAGAATATTATGTCGTTCGAGGTGACATTATGAATGTAGCAGAGGTACGATTCACTGTCGTGCGGACACGGTCAGTCTGCCGCTGCGTAGTGCTGACTGTCGGTCGACACTGTTCCACGAACCGCAGGAAGTCCGCGAACGTTAGTCATACCGTATTGAGAGGGAAATCAACTACCAACATTCAACAAACCAGTTCCGTGCGCGGAGTTTGCGACAGTATTTAATTGTTCATTACAGTATTGCCAGTTAAAAATATCAGCTGCAAGCGTAAATAGGATTTTCTTATTTTTCTATTTTTGCTACCCAGGTTCTGATGTGTTTGCAACCACGTACAACGTTATGCAACAAACATATTATTTAAATTAAAATATACCTGACCGTTCAGAACTGTCTTGCCAAGATCCAATCCAAAAAAAACATCGCGCGCTGTTTTATATTGCGGCTTGCTTGACAGTGGTTGGAGAGGGGTCAGTAGACCAACTTTTTAAACAGGAAGTAGCATGAAAAAATACTCAAATATTGTCAAAGATATAGAAGATATTGCTCCTACATAATTTTATTATGGAATAATTAATTTAATTTAATTAAGTTTAGGTGTATGTTATATCATCTCTCATGAAATTGTATTATTACGGTGTTATAAATATTATATAAAATAAAAAAATATCAATTGAAATTATATCAGTAGTTATAAAAATATTGATACGGCGGGCGTGCGGTGGTTTTGTCTCATTGTATAGAGCCAACTTTGTGTTTAACAAATTTGTGGCACTACGTCACATCTCGCTCGATGAGAACTTATCACTCCTTGTAAACTTTTTACATATTATATCCATTAAATTTTCCAGGTAAGTTGGTCTCAGAACTGTATACCAGTTGGTATCCAGGTCAGCCGAACAATCGTGGGGGTAAAGAACACTGCGGCTGCCTTATCGATGGTGAAATGCATGACTGCCTGTGCCATCGTGAGTTTCCATTCATTTGCAAGAAGACCCTGCAGTCACTAGAGTGGAACTCTAACTGCAATATGCCCTATTTAGGTACGTTTTATTCAGTATTAGAGTAAAGATAGTGGCTGGTATTATTTTTCATTCAAATATGAGAACATAACGATATAACTTTGAATATAATTTTTTATGTATGAATTAAACTGGTATCGCCATTTGTGTTTTTTATAGATTACACGTTTAACAAGGATACAGGCAATTGTTACAAACTGCACACAACTCCATTGAACTGGACCGATGCATATGCCGTGTGTCGCGCAGAATTATCTCACCTGGCTGTGATCAACAATCAGATGGATGCGGCGTATCTTGCAAACTTAACGGAGTCTTCATGGGATACCAAAGTCGCAGGGAACTACTTTAGAGGAATATATCACTTGGGTTTCCATACCAGATTACAAGCAGGTTGGCAGACAATTAGAGGTGAGCGTTTGTACCGAGTTCCAAAGTTTATAAAAATTGTAACTAATAGCAGCATGGCAATGACAATTTATGACAGCCGTTGAGGTGGCCATGTGATACAACTTACGCTGACTCTCCATTATACTGAAAGGATGTATATACACGTTGTTTATAATGATACATCATTTTACGATGTGGTTTTATTTGCTTTTCCAGGAACACCGATGAATGTAGATGACGACGCCTGGTGGGACAACCACCAGCCAATTATAGATGATAATGTGCAGTGCGGCTCAATGTTCTTCAACGGACGTCTAAATAGCATTAACTGTGTTACGAAGAGCTTCTTCATTTGTGAACATGAAGTAGACAGCTCAATCTTGGATCAAGAAGATCCTTATTATTGATGTATTATTTGAATAATTTATCATAATACTTCAATTGCAGCTTAAATTGTAAAATATATGTTTTAACAATAAATATCCATTCTAAAATTGTTATCCTTATTTATTTATTATATGCTATGTTGTACATGCTTGCTAGAGCTAGGGAGAAGAAGGCGAGAGATGATTGTCAGATAAGATGTATAAAAGATGAAGTTGGAATGATTCTTTCTGATGATTTAATAATTAAGTATAGGTGCAAGGACTACTTTAATAAACCGGCCAAGTGCGAGTCGGACTCATGCACTGTGGGTTCCGTATAAATAGCTACACTCACCAAAATAGTGTAAACAATGAAAGCGCCGAACATTGGTTTCACGAAAATGTAAACTAAACCTTTATATTATTACAAGTAATAAACTGTAATAAATTAAAATATTTCAAAGGCAAATAAGTAGTAAGTAATTGGATTTCAAAAATTATTTCACTTATAGGAAGCTTTTCTAAAATCTTTCCCCTAGGTAACCCAACTACATTCGTGTTAAGAAAATTCCCGCCGCCGCTCGACCAATTGAGTCGCAACAAATCTAATTTAGCGGTTAGGCCGATGACTCACTATTTTCATAACGCGAATAGACTATACTACTATTATCTCATTAATAGTATAAGCCCCTTGGGATAATAAAACTCTTTTCACACGCGAGCGTAGCCGCTGGCAGAAGTTAGTTTTACTAATATTATAAATGCGAAAGTTGTTTGTGGATGTATGTTTGTAACTAAATCCCCCCAGAACGGCTGAACGGATCTAGAGTAAATTTGGCACAAAGATAGATTATAATCTAGAATAGCACATATACATTGATCCTGCTATAATGTTCCCCTGGGATAAAAAAAAAAAACACTTTACAACGGGCAAAGCAGCTGGTAGAAGATAATGGAGTAGTCTGGAATAGCACATAAGCTACTTTTAATTCCGGTTAATTGTTCCCTTGGGATAAGAAAAAAACACTTTTCACACGGGCGCAGCCACTGGCGGAAGCTAGCAATATTACACATGCGAAAGTTTAGATAGATGGATGTATGTTTGTTACACAATCACGTCAGAAGGGCAGAACAGATTTGGATGAAATCGGGCACAGAGAAAAAAAATGAAATTGCATATAGATATTTTGAGAGCATTGGTCGCCCAGTGGTATCCGCCGCGACTTACATGTTGTAGGTCGTGGGTTCGAGCCCAGGCAGGCACTTTACTTTGTGTAAATTATTACATCATTACTGATCTCAAAACGGTGAAGGAAAACATCGTGAGGAAACCCGCATGTCCTAGAACCAAAAATTCGAAGACATGTGACATCCACCAACCCGCACTGGGCCCGCGTGGTGGATTACGGCCCATTCCCTCTCACAGAGAGGAGGCCTGTGTCCCAGCAGTGGGAACATTAATAGGTTGATGATGTGATATAGATATTTATACAGCTATATTCCCCTGGGATAAAAAAAAAACACTACACACGGCGAAGCCGCTGGCAGAAGCTAACGGAGTAATAATTAATGCCCTTACGGAATGCCGTGGCAGGTAGCAATCTCATCGGGCTTTAGGTTTTTTTGAGATTTTATTATACATCCCTTACTGGCTAGCAAAAATGCATATTGTATTGAATAAAACTAATAATATAATAATATTATTTCATCGATAAAAAAAAAGAAAATTAAACTAAACAAACTTAACTGAAACAAATCTGATTATCGTATTGTTTTATCATCCCATGGAAATACAAACAATCCTTTGTCCTTCCCAGGGTCTCAAACTATCTCCATGCCAGTAGATCCAGAGATTACCCCCTACAACTTCACAAATTCACAAACTATTTATACTGCCTAATTTCGTTATATATACTACTGCCGTGAGTATACAAAAGCAACCATTTAGCTGGCAGGGGGGAGGGACAATTGACTCTAACAAAAATTAGCAATTTAAAGCTTAATTTTATGCAAACGGATCCCTGAATCGAAAAATGGTTTTAACAGACCCGTAATAATTTTTGACTAAAAACATCCCCACTTTACGTCTATAGGAGGAACACTATATTTTTTATGATTTTATTTTACCACTTTGTCGGAGTGATTAATATGTATATCCATGCCAAATTTTAGCTTTCTAGTACTAAGAGTCTCTGAACTAAGCTGCGGACAGACAGACGGGCATGGTGAAACCGTTTGTCTTGGTATGGTCATGAGATGAGGAGGGATGAAACGCATGTAACTAAAAAAGATATGAATGTAAATGTGGATGGATTGAGAGGGAGAGGAACTTGACTTAAGATCCTATGACCCCTAGCTGAGGCAGAGGGCTTCCAAAATAGTCCTCCATCGAGACCGGTCTTGAGCTTCGCGCTTCAACTCGCTCCAAGTCATTCCGATGCCCGTCGCTTCAGCTAATACGGTACGTCACCAGGATTGACGGTGACGGCCTCGCTTCCTTTTTCCTTGAGGATTCCAATCCAAGGCCTGTTTGGAAATGTGATCGGAACCCCTCTGGAGTCTGTGAACAATCCAACTCCATTTACGCCGCTCTATCTGGCGGTCGATCGGGGTGTCGTTGTATCTCTCCAACAGATGCGACGAAGACATTGGTTGACGAAGACCTGGATTTGGCGCGAGATGTCCTTTGTTACGTTCCAAATTTCGCACCCGTAGAGCAGCACGGATTTGACATTGGACCCGAAGTTTTTGAGTTTAATTCTTCGGGTCTCACGATTGCCATACAGGTCTGAGCAGTGCGAAGCTAGCTCGCGCTTTGGCGATCCGTGAAGTGATATCCTCTTCAGTTCCTCCAGTCTCTGACATGACGCTCCCGAGGTACGTGAATTTGTGAACACGTTTCACAACCTCTGTGCTGATAAACATCGGTATAGAATTGGTAATTTTATTTGTTACACCAATGACAACCCCATTTTATGTCCAGGCAATCACTGTCCGTTCTAGGTTGCTTGGGAGAAATCGAGGAATGCGATAAGGTGCGTTGTATGTATTTACCTTACTGCCGAAGGAGGGTAATGTGTTTATCAGTCTATGTATGAATATATGTATGTTTTTTCTATGTGGCGTTCTAGATACCAAACGCGTTGGCCGATTTTGATGATTCTTACGTTAATCAATTCGTCTTAACCTTGCGAGTAACCATAGTAAACAGAAAAATGGCGGCTTTTGGGCGCAATATTTTTTTTTCTTCCAAAGCCATCGAGTGGAGTATCAAAATTAAGGGTTTTTGAGGTGATTTCAAAAATATATAACAGTTATATCTTTAAATGTACCTAATTCGAAAAACTAAAATTTTACTAAAAAGTTATAAATAAACAAGTTAATTTAAAAAAAACAAAAAACCCGACTGCTTAAGAAGCGAACTAAAAAGACGTAAACAAGAAGAAAATCATGCTGTGAAGTCAGAGGATACATACCTATTCGCGAGCTGGCTGACCAAAACCAGATGTATCCTCCAGTTTCTTGAATTTTGATTCGGTTTTTTGAATTAACTTAACTTTCTTTTAAACTTATCAATTTGAAATTTATCATTTATTGTATTCCAGAATAACTTTTCGGATGCCATTTTTCATGCATAAATACAGAACAAAACGAGCCTGAATGGATTCTACACTATCTACAAAGGTCGAACAATAGGGAGACAATAAAGTGGAACAATGCTCAAGGGAGCTCCTAACCAATGCATTATAAAGCAGAATAAAGCTTCTTTTATTAAGAAATGGCTTAGACATAGGAGTAATAAAGCCAAGCTTTTTTTTTGTTAGTCCCCCTATGCTCGAGTCCCTCTATGCTCCACTCGAAAAATACCCACTAAAAGTTTCACTATGCACGTAATTCTTCGATTCTACGTAAACAACGGAAGGTACATTTGGATAGAAAAGTGTGGGAATTCAATTAAATTGAGCAGGAAGCTGAAAAATATTGAAATTAAACTAAAAATATCCAAATCTTTGTTCGAAATATTTTTATGTTAAGTTTCTCTTTTACGGCAAGACGTTTCGTTTTTCTTAACTTATAGGGAATGGATGGTCACTTTGTTTTTAAAATGAATGACGCGACGTGTTGAGTGGCGGCGAGGTGAGTGTGCGTTAGTACGGTGAAACGGAACGTTTACTAACTTTTTTTCGCGAAAGTAATGAAATTTACATACTTGGTTTTCTTAATTTACTTTTTAAATGGTTAAATAAAATATTACACTGTAACAGTTTTCTTCATCTCTGCCTGTGAATGTGATTTCGTGCAAAGCGTAACTTTTTAGAAGGTATTTTACGAGTCGAACATAGTGGGACTAACACCTAAAAATATCGGTTAGTCCCACTATGTTTCGCGGTTGTATAGCTACACAAACTAAAACCTAAAAATATCGTTTAGTTTGTGTAGCTATACAACCGCGGAGTAAAGCTACATCCAGCATACTCTTTATATTAGCCATGCACTTGTTGATCTTTACTCTACGATTAAAAACGTGGCAAACACTAATAATTAATACCTAACATGTAAGATTATTTTGACATTGGTCATCCTCAGCGTCTATGAATAGCAAACGGTATAACAAACTTATCCGCTGTTTAGGTACTTCGGTACTTGTAAATTTTAACAAGGAAGGAAACAATAGTTAAAAGTTTAACAGACTTTCCAGTCAACATCGGAACCTTTTAAGTTGTCTTATTAAAAAGTTTTGCACTCTGCTTTACATGCGCGAACATCTTGAGAGCTAAAAACAAGTATCTAACATAAGTTCGTGAATGTCGTGATACAGACTTTGTACTACAGTACAATGGTAAACCTACACGGAATAATTGAAAAGCTTGTCTGAAGCAGATACACAATTGCACACGGTTGGCGCAGTGGTCGAGCGATTGACTGCTGCGCTGCGTGTCGCGGGTTCGATTCCCGCACGGAACAAATATTTGTATGATCTACAAATAGTTGTTCCGGCTCTGGGTGTTTGTGTATGTGAGTTTATATGTTTGTAAACGCACCCACAATACAGGAGAAATTCCTAGTGTGGGGCAACGTTTTTTTAAGAAACAGAATTTATAATTTCTTCTAGAACAGAAAATGTGTTTTAATTAGATTTGTACCTCATAACAAGGTAGGTATAATATTCACTTTTAACAGAACGGATAAAAAAAAGAAGTATTTGAATTGAGGTATAAAATATCTTTATACGATTTTTTATTCTCAAGGAAGCCATCCAAGTTGTCCCACCGTCTTCTGCTCAGTGCGCCGTCATCCCATCCAATTATGTCAGGACTCCAGTCTTGCGAGTATAGTATAGTAATAGTATAGTAATCTTTTGGATTCGTAAAATATATTCTATATTCTCAGAATATAATATTTTTATTGGTAGCAAAATACATACTAAAACTTCAAATAAACACGGTCTAATATTTTAGGAACAGCTAAATTCAACCAACTGGTATATTTTCTTTCATCTCTTGGAGTTTCTTTGAATATTAAGAAAAGCTGTCGGTTGTGTACTTCGCTCGTTGTTTGCTCCAGTATTGTTATTTATTTTCTCAAACGCATTGTTTTCGAGACAATAGAACCAAAGTAAGCACGGTTTCGTCACAAAAGACCAGTTTGAACTTCTTAAAGCTTGTCCAGAATTCACCGCGATTCTCTCACGCATATTACTTGCGACCGTTGCGTCCAGAAGGAGCGTAGCAACGCGCGAGCTTTAGAGGAGGAACGATGTTTGGAGTTGAACGAAGCAGTCCGTTTCCCTTAAGACATGCATTCGCTCTGAAATTCACGCGTAAACTTGACGCAACAAGGCGTAACTAATATATCGAATCGCGTGAGTCGAGCACGCGATATACGCGCGTATTTTGAATTCGCGCGAGGCTTGTGGACGCGATGTATTGGCGCCCAGTACCTCGCTAACGCGCGTATGAATTCGAGCGAAACGTTTCGCGACGAATTTGCCTTTTCTGGACAAGGTCTTAGTGAACTGAACAACACGCTGATACCTACCTGCGATTATTTAATTTACTTATAATGACACTGAAAACTAACCTAAATATTTCAGTTCTCTAAAAATCAATCTACCTTGCAATTTCCCAACTATGTTTGGCTCGGCTTCTAGTTTTACTGGATGTAGCTAGATAACAGTATCTTACTTTGAGAGTATCTGGGCAGAAAACCCAGTATCTGGGCAATACGATACGCCTTGGCAAGACTGATATTATATTTTATACAACGGCAACGACCGTCAAATATCAACAAATGACGCCAGGCTTTCTGAGGCTTGGGTACGCCACAATTGCGGCGATAAGGCCCCTCTTTGGCCTGACGCAGGTTCCACCGGAAATGGCTGTTTCAGGAGGTTTCTGTTCAGGATAAGGCGGGTGGAAACGCCCGGGTGTCACCATTGTGTGACAATGACATGGTGGAGCATACGGTGGGCCTGCCCCGCTTGGGCGGTGCACCGCCGTGTCCTCGTGGAGGCGATCAGCGGTGGCGACCTCTCGTGTCCGGCCCTAGTTCAGGCCATGGTACGGAGTGAGAGGGCATGGGAAGCTGTCAAAACAGTTATGCTCGCGAAGGAGGAGGTGGAACGCGTGAGGGAGACGCAACGGAGACGCCCTCACGCTCCTAGCCACCGCAGGAGACGACCTAGGCGTCGGGAGTCACATGCCGATTCCCGGCCACCGTAGGCGCGGGCTAGCGGACGGCGAGTAATGGGTAGTTCGCCGTCCGATTAGGACCAGGCACGAGTCGACGGCGCGTAGTGTTCCACATGCACCTCAAAGAGATGTCAGCAAAAACTGGCGGGGTCCGCTAGGGCCGATGCCTGTGGGTTTTAGTCGGTAAAAGTCTGACACGCTCTTCCGCTTCACCCAGAGCGGGAGAAGTCATTGGATGATTGCCAACCCAAAAAAAAAAGTCTTTCTGAGGCTCGGAGGAGTTTAGTGATGTAATGATTGCTCACCCATTCACGGACCAATATCGGCAACCGTTGCTTAATTGCTTAATGAAATGGACACCATCTCAAAGACAATTTCATTATCTACATTTTAATCTGATTTTTTTTTAATTCATAGAATAATGAGGAAAGTACAAAAACTACTAAATTTTGGGTAACGTGGGTGTGAAACGAGTGCGCGTTTTGTTCCCTCGAGGTCGTTGGCGTAAGTCGTCGTCTAAACCTTAAAGATCAATCCGTGCGTCTGTTATTATTTCATCACGAGCACCTGAATTCAGCTCTTTACTGTTATATTAAATTCAATATTTTTCTCATTACTTTGAATCCTCATCACGGATATCTCATCAAAAATTTAATAAATTTAAGCTGTATTAACTGTGATAGAATTTCGCGTCAGTATTGCTGTGATTACATTTTGTTCACAGACAACTTCCAATTATTGCAGATATAACTCGATTTCTTCCGAAAGATTTCTTATTTAAGCCGAAGTGGAAAACTAATCAATAACGAAGAAGATTCAAGGCATTTCATATATTTTTGTTGACCAAGGATTATTAAACTGGAGTGTTTGTACTTCAACACGTTGACCTCAAGTACAAGAACACCTACGTCACGAATAGTCAGGTTTATTTTTAGATATAGTTGTAGGAATTATTTTTACATTAAAATAATATGATCGTGAAAACAGAAAAGCACAATTTAACATTATGAATAAGCTTGCATAAAGAGTTGTTATTTTTTGTTTGTTTCGTTTATCTCTATAATTATAATTCGCGTTATCGTCCATTTAGTAAACAGTAGGTAGGTAGCTTTCTGGAATTTTAATTTATTTTCAATGTAGAATATTTTAATTGTAATACTAAATTCTGTGTAGTAGCCCCAGGCTTAATCGTGCTTGATCAGATAAAATGACATCGAACGTTCCATTTGATGGTAATTCAAAGCGAAGCGTATCTATCGCTGTGGTATTATCGTAGTGGGTAGTTGAAAAATAAACAGCAGTTAGCATAATACTGTACTCAGGATCAAACAAATTTTCAAAGAAATTAATTGTTTATACAATTCCCCCTCTAAAAAGCTTATTTTATTCACTGAAAACAGTGAATAAAAAGCACTTTTTCTCACTGTTTTGGTGTTTGAATTTAGAACACACCAATATATATTCGACGTCCATCTCAATGCGTATAGCATTCCTCGCAACCTCCTTGCGCTTAAAATACCTCGATACAAAATCCTTGTGCAAAGAATATTCGACTTTCAAACTTCTTCATCGATTTAATTTTCAGTTTGTTAATATTTAGGATTTCAATAATGATTTTCATGATTTTGATTTTAGTCTGGGATGTTAAGTGAATACTTATGTTAGCGATCTTTATATTTAATTGAGCACACTAAGTGATTTTTCTATGTTGGCAATAATTTGTTTGATATTTTTATGCTTGCAACAAAGATGGACTGTTTTCTGTCAGGTTGGTAAACGACAAGCTTGCACTTCTCGTTTCCCGCCCATTTCGAGAATATAAATATTGTAGCTCTTGCCATCAAAGGCAGTCTATTTTTGATCGAGGCTACATTAATAAGTATTAGGGTAAGTGCTTTATAAACTGTATTCTATAAACTGTGTTCTATAAACTATGTTCTATAAACCATGTTCTATAAATTATTTTCCATAAACTGTGTTCTGTGTGACTGTGTATTTGATATGAGAATACACTGGGTGAGTAAACCCTTTCTAAGCATTTTTATTTACATCGCCATCCCCGCCAAAATACCCACACAAGATTTTAGTCTTTTAAGTAAAAGCTGACACTTATTTGTATTGTAATTCTAATACTAATTGCATTAGTGTTTAATTAATTATAAGTATGTAACCTAACGGAGGTAGTCACTGGCCCCTGAAACACAGATGCTGTTACCTAGCTCAGCTTCAATTTACAAAAAATGTGAAACCCTGAGTTTTATAATTTTTTGTAAATTTTGAAGGTAATAAAACATTTATTTATTATTATTCCTTGTGCTTTTCGCTTAAATCTTTCTTTTTCTCGTAGTCATGGTATAAAATATAGTATGCAACTCTTGAATAAAACGGATTTATATCGAGGGCCATGAATCACTCGCTATGCTCGTGATTCATCTATGTCCCTCGCTTTAAAACCGTCCTTTATTCACTAGTTGCATAATATACTATTATACCATGCCCCCTCTAAAAAGCTTATTTTATTCACTGAAAACAGTGAATGAAAAGTGCTTTTTATTCACTGAAAATAGTGAATAAAAAGCACTTTTACTCACTGTTTTGGTGTTTGAATTTAGAACCTCCATGCGCATAAAATACTCTATACGAACTCCTTGTGCAAACAATATTCGACTTTCATACTCCTTTATCTATTTGATTTTCAGTTTGTTAATGTTTAGGATTTTAATAATGATTTTGATTTTAGTCTAGGATGTTTAGTGAATACTTATTTGGATTGTAATTCTAATATTAAGTGCATTGGTGTCAATTAATTATAATTATGTATCGTAACGGAGGTGGTCACTGGCCCCTGAAACACAGTTGCTGTTACCTAGCTCTGCTTTAATTTAGGAAAAATGTGAAACCTTGAGTTTTCACATTTTTTTAAATTTTGAAGGTAGTAAAACTTTTATTTAGTATTTTTCCTTGTGATTTTCGCTTAAATCTTTCTTTTTCTCGTAGTTATGGTATAAAATATAGTATGCAACTCTTGAATAAAACGGATCTAACATTCAAATGTTAGAATCCTGAGCGACGCGAGTGATTCATGGCCCTCGATATAAATCCGTTTTATTCAAGAGTTGCATACTATATTTTATACCATAACTACGAGAAAAAGAAAGATTTAATCATCATGAATCACTCCCTACGGTCGTGATTCAGTTGTTAGGATCCTTCACTTGCTCGTGGTTCATCTATGGCCCTCGCTTTAAAACCGTCCTTTATTCACTAGTTGCATAATATACTATTGAATAAAGTGCTCGGTATGTACGGGAGTAGCACCTTACACTACCGCACACGGGATGTGTACAGGAAATAAAATCACTGTTATGTGCCCGTTAATTATTGACAGTTTAGTAGTAAAAAAAAACCGCACGTGTACGGCCGCAGAGGGTGATGGGGTCCGCATCAGGTCATGCGGGCCAATACCTGGCCGGGGAAGAGTGATAAATTGCACAAGCACTGCAGCGCCCAGGTCAAAGGTATCGAGTCTGTTATACCCCTCCACCCACTCCAGAGCGGAAAACATCCATTTCTGAATTCTACACTTGCTCCGATTTATAACTTAAATCTGTAAAAATCTCATTTAATGGTTCCATTTCTATCCTTTTGTATGTAGGACGTTTTGCTACTAGGTTATTTTGAGAATAGGACGATCTGCTCATACGTCGTTTTGCGAAATGATACGGAGCCATTATTACAACACACTTTGAAACAAAAAATTGTTTCAAATAAATAAAAAAAACTGGCCAAGTGCGAGTCGGACTCGCGCACGAAGGGTTCCGTACCATTATCGCAAAAAACGGCAAAAAAATCACATTTGTTGTATGGGAGCCCTACTTAAATATTTATTTTGTTCTGTCTTTAGTATTTTTTTGTTATAGCGGCAACAGAAATACATCTGTGAAAATTTCAACTGTCTAGCTATCACGGTTCATGAGATACAGCCTGGTGACAGACGGACAGACAGACAGACGGATCGCGGAGTCTTAGTAATAGGGTCCCGTTCTTACTCTTTGGGTACGGAACCCTAAAAATGAGCGAATGTATACAAGTAATCGGCGTATTAGCGAATGCTTGTTCAGGTAACAGCTAAAACAATAGATGTCATGTGGCGGTGTGCACCTTTTGTCGACGTTTTATAAGTGCCCATGTTTTATAAGTGATTTTGATGCTCGGACACGGTACCTTGTTTTTATTACCTAGTTCTAAGAAGAAGACCAAATGTAATGTAATAATTTGGATAGTATGTTATAGTTGGATTAACAAACAAAAATATGTGTTCTCCCAAAATGAAATTAAATAATTAGATAATAAATTCGGGCGCCAGGGAGGTTCACACAGTAAAGGTTGCCGGAAAGAACTAATCGGAAGAGTCAGACTTTTAATCTGCCGGTGGGAGGCTAAATAAAGAAAATTAAAACAAGATGTTTATCTTTTCTCCATTTAATTGCCCGTAGCTTTACATCCACTAACCAGTATAGTTAAAATACAACAATTCTTATACTTATTAACTTGACTAAATTAATGGCTATATTATAACTAAAGGGTGATATTACTGCATCTTGCACCAATTTAAGTTTTAATAATAATATAAAGGAAAATTCCTACCAGATTGCTGGCTTTAAGAATAAGTTTAACATAACCATAGAAGCGATGCTTACTGAAGGATTCCCGTAGTGCAGTCCAATAAAAGGATATTATTTTGGATGTAAAAGAAAATCCAAATTTTAAGAAAATAAATATCTAAAGAAAACCTTTACTGTACACATTTCTTTCTCTCACCCCACACATATGCCTAAATGTACTACTGATAACAAACTGAATTATCACAAAGCTAACTATAACAAAATAAATACTGATATAAGTGACGTTGATTGGAATGTCTTACTGGATAACTTAACACCCAATGAATCTGTTTCTACATTTTATGAAAAACTTTATGAAATTATAAAATCACACACACCCACTTGTCGACCAAAAAATGTTAATTTCCCCAATTGGTTTTCCAAATCTCTCATACATACCTACAAAAAGAAAACTCAAGCCTGGGTTAAGTGGAAGAAGTATGGCAATTTATGTGACTATGAGGATTTCTCGAGTTACAGGAAAAAAATTAAAAAAGTGGCTGATATTTGCTATAGTAAATATATTAATGCAATTGAAGACAGTGTTGCTACCAATACTAAGACATTTTGGACGTACGTTGCTAGACGTAAAACTACAAATAAAATCCCATCCACGGTTCATTACAATCAAATTTCATCCAATTAACCTATTACTACTTGCAACTAACACCTTTGGGATGGCTCAGCTAAATATCAGCTTGCCGCGCTTGACTCGGTGGAACGCAGAGCCAGGAGGCTCATTGGCGACGTTGACCTGGCGGGTGCCAGGCTTCACAGCTTGGCTCATCGCCGCAAGGTTGCCTGCTTGTCGGTCTTCTACAGACTGTACTTCGGTGAGTGTGCTGAAGAACTCCACGACCTCATCCCACCAGCCCCCTTCTACCATCGGACATCTAGACGTACTGCAAGTTATCATCCTTACCTTGTTGCCATTCCACCAATTCGCACCAAACGCTTCCAAACATCCTTCATAATGCGCACAGCGAATGAATGGAACTCGCTACCTGCGTCAGTGTTTCCGAACGCATTCAACCCGAATCTCTTCAAAGTTAGAGTGAACAGGCTTCTTCTGGGTAAGCTCACTCCATCGTAGACTCTGTCTCTGTCACCTTTGACCTAGACTAGAGTCAAGAGCAAACCCATCACAAATAAAAAAAAAAAAAAAAAAAAACTTGTTTGCTACATTTTTCCAGTCTGCTTATGAACCCTCAACATTTGACTGTAACTCTTGGGAACCACCATCTAGAAATGCTAACCACGATGTCTTCCTATGCAAACTGCAACTGTCTTTTGATGAAGTACATAAAGAATTAAAGTCACTAGATTCAACCAAGGGTCCTGGTCCTGATGGGATTCCTTCGGTTTTTCTGGAAAATACGTGTGATACATTATGCTATCCTTTACTTATATTATTTAATAAATGTTTATCATGTGGTATTTTCCCTGAAGTTTGGAAACATGCAAATATTGTACCAGTTCATAAGAGTGGCTCCAAGCATGACGTAGAGACCTATCGACCTATCTCTATACTTTCTGCTTTTTCCAAGCTTTTTGAGAGACTGGTACATAATAAATTATATCCTGCTATTCGCACTATTTTAATAAAAGAACAACATGGCTTTGTTAAAGACAGATCTTGCATTAGCAATCTTCTTATCTTCACGTCCCAACTGTTTGATAGTCTCGATAATAGGCAGCAGATTGATGCGGTCTACACAGATTTTCAGAAGGCTTTCGATAAACTGGACCACACACTACTACTTAATAAAATTGCTTACAATGGAATCAGAGGGGACCTTTTACGGTGGTTTATATCTTACATAACTAACAGAACACAAAAGGTGGTTGTTAATGGCTTCGAATCTGGTTCTTTTCGTGTCACCTCCGGTGTACCACAAGGTTCCATATTAGGCCCTTTATTATTTATTTTGTACATCAATGACATAAAACACTGTTTTCAAAATTCAAAATTTCTTCTCTACGCGGACGATTTAAAAGTCTGTAAAATAATTTCTGATAAAGTCGATTGTTTTAACTTCCAGCAAGATTTAGACCGTTTCTCTAACTATTGCTCTTCCAATAAGCTTTACCATAGTCTTCCAAAGTGTCATGTTATAACATTTACAAAAAAGAAAAATATTACCGAGTTCGACTATCGTCTTGCCAATACGCCAATTAGTAAAGTAAGTTTTCTCCGCGATCTTGGTGTTCTGCTGGATTCGAAGCTCCATCTGGATGCTCATATAGAAAAAATTGTTAACAAGGCCTACCAAATGTTTGGTTTTGTTATGAGATCTTCCAAGGATTTTCGTCGACCTTCCACCTTTTTGCACTTATACAAATCAATAATTAGGCCACAGTTAGAGTTTGCAGTGCCTATTTGGAACCCTTTTTACGTAAAATATAGTGATAGGTTAGAATTAGTACAACGTAAATATCTTCGTGCTATGAATTTTCGATGTTATCGGAATAAAATGTCATACCACTTACTTCTTAAAAAGTACGATCTTCTGACCTTAAAGTCAAGACGGAAACTTCTAGAAGTTATGACTCTGTTCAATGTGTGCCGCAATCATTTTGATTGTCCGGACCTAGTTAGGAGTCTGAGTTACCTGGTTCCTCGAACAGTTCGTGTACGTGAGGTACGCACTCGACATCTATTTGCTACTAGCCTCTGTAAATCCAACGCTGGCTCGCGTTCACCACTTCATCGTTTGGTTGAGACATATAACAATGAATTTAATTCAATCGACATTCTTTTTCTCGGTAAAAATGCATTTAAGAAGCAAATCCGAGCAACCCTAAAAGATCAGCAAATTAAGACATAATAACGTAATGTGTATTAATACGCACACAAATTTACTTTTCCTGTATTTCTTTCTTTTATATATTATTTAAAAATCAGAGATCAGATATGAGTTCTAGGACAATAACCGTTGTGTATTGTATCTGTGTTACTAGCTAGTTTTAAATACTTTAGATTGTAATCTGTGGAGAACGTAGTGGGTAGCATAATTATATAAATGTAATATTTAAGATAGTATGACTGTATCTTATTGTGTTACTGTTTGTTTTTCCTTAAATAAATAAAAAAAAAAAGACCTACACTATTTTTTGTGGGATAGACAGTTCTCTAACTTACATTATTAAATATCCAGAGAGTAGTCAAGTGAAAACATTTAGCCAAAACACTATTTATTGTATAGTACTAATGGCTATTTTCAGAAATACTAGGTTTTTACTTACCTACACTTAAATGTATGTGCCTTACATTTTTGCACTGCTAAATATTGTAAAAAATTGTTACGTAGTGCGCCATTGTTTAGGTTTCGTAGTGTTAGATATAACCGGCATTAACATTTTTAATTATTAAATTCTGAATAATTCTCGATTTTCTCTTCGATCTTGTCGATTATGCATATTGTTATTGTGAAAAAACTCGCAGTTTGCGTTACGAACTTATTACGTAGAGTGGCGATGGTGACATGTTTTTATCCAAACTTAAGCTAAGTTCCATGCGAAAGTTATGTAACCGATTTTTATATCTCTCGCACAACCTCTACCACTGAATTCGCCGAATATATGTATCAGTTATGAATATGTGTTTCAGTTTGCGTTACGAACTTATTACGTAGAGTGGCGATGGTGACATTTTATTATCCAAACTTAAGCTAAGTTCCATGCGAAAATTATGTAACCGATTTTTATATCTCTCGCACAACCTCTACCACTGAATTCGCCGAATATGTGTATCAGTTATGAATATGTGTTTCAGTTTGCGTTACGAACTTATTACGTAAACGATAACTGATAGCTACAACCTTGGGGTCTTTAAGTCAAGAGTGAATAGGTTTCTTCTAGGCAAGCGTGCTTCACCGTAGACCACGTCATCGCTTAACATCAGGCGAGATAGTGGTCAAACGCGAGCCTATAGACTATAAAAAAAAAAAAAAAAAAAAAACGTATAGTGGCGATGGTGACATTTTGTTATCCAAAATTAAGCTAAGTTCCATGCGCAAATTATGTAACCGATTTTTATATCTCTCGCACAACCTCTACCACTGAATTCGCCGAATATGTGTATCAGTTATGAATATGTGTTTCAGTTTGCGTTACGAACTTATTACGTAGAGTGGCGATGGTGACATTTTGTTATCCAAACTTAAGCTAAGTTCCATGCGAAAATTATGTAAACGATTTTTATATCTCTCGCACAACCTCTACTACTGAATTCGCCGAATATGTGTATTAGTTAAGAATTAAATTATATATTATTATCTACGTCTGTATAGGCACCTAGGCTATGTATTGAACGCTCATAATATTTTCCATTTTAAGTGTGTGGTATTGGTATGCGCAGAATATTAAGTATACACCTACATACCCTTCGGTACCAGGTGTTTATCCATGAGATTTAAAAAAAAAAATCTGATAAAAATTCAATAACGCACCTCCCTGATAAATTGTCTGGGTTCAAATGTTTTGCACGTGTAAATAAACGAATAAATGAGTTACATATAGGTCTGGTTCACACAAAGGGTTATGTAATTACCGAATGGAGCCAGTGGCCGCACCTTTTACATATTCTATCGTAATTAAATTCGCTTACCACCTGAAAAGGCACATTTTAATTTATTATAATTAAAACGCCGGTTAGGCATTGTTTACAAAACAACTAATGTTTTTTTTGGCTCGCGTTTCCGTAGGGAACTCTCCCCATTATGTACATGTTTGTTTAAACTTCGCAGTAATCTCAACCACAGAAGTGGAACTTTAGAAGTGCACCAAGTTTAACATGTTTCCCGCAACGGTACAGGGTAGGTACGGGGTCGTCACGACTATTAGTTTATGTGTACCTGTGCCTGTTTGATTACTGTGCACATTGCACGCTTCCTATGTGCATCTTTTTGAAATGAAGCTATCCCAGGGCCTTAATATCACTAATTAACAACCGGTGCAGTTTCAGAGGTCTCTCGGTTGTGTGTGTCATTTTGACAGATTTTTCTTGCAAAATTTATCGAAAATACATTTATGACATACGGAGTTCTGCTGATAGTTATTTCTGTAGAAATAAGCAGTATATTTGTACTTAATTACTTTAATGTCTTTTCCTTTAGAGTGTTTAAATAAATTTTAAAATAAATAAATACATCGAGGGGCGTATGTAAACAAGTAGAATTAAGAGCCAAAGCAATAGTATGAAGCTCGGTAGTCTTGAATGTCCTACACTTGAACTTTGCTGGAAGTCCGTAAGTATATATATTTTTCAAAGACTGACTAGACACGCAAGAAAAATATTAACATGCAAAATACGGAAGTTTATATGTAAATATTTTTCAACGTGTCACAGCTGAGACCGCGGGACGCCAGAAGCCGCAGGGCCTCGAGGATTTAAAGAAGCTTACACAGTGACTGAATTGCTTTACAAATTGTATTAGATTTACTATTAAGCTAGACTTGGGGTTTTCTTGGAATCATGGGCATAACGATCTTTTTTAGCTCCTCACAGACGTCTGAAAGGACAGCATTATCCTTCATTTGAGTTTTACCAACTTCGCTTTTCCCTTTTGTTTTAAATAGTCCTTTGCATTCTACGTCTAAATTACTACACATTATTTTTTTTAAACATTGGGCGCCGATGTCTCCCTTCTAGTATTTATGGGCTAATGGCACAGTTAATAAAAATGTAGCTGTTAAATAAACTTAAATTTTATTAACTTAATTTTTCTTCCAAATAAATATTTGATCGATAATTCCTATCAACTCGTGAAGATTATTATTCGTGGTTGTTTTAGAAGCATACGCTTGTATTAATGTGTCCTTTAGATTATCAAGGTACTTTACAGATAATCATATTGAATATCATCGTAAGCAAGAAAAAATTACAGATATCTCCGATATTAGATATATTATTATTATTTGTCGTTCCTCAGATATATTATTATTCGTCTGACGTATAATAACAAACTGTACTCAAGGTGAAAACTGTCCAAAGAAATTATAATACGATTTCCACGTTATTTCCCCAATAAGTGTAGGTATATCTTCGTTTTATTTGGTTCTCAAAATAAATCTAGATTCAAATTTGGACCTTCCTAATGTTATAAAGTACAAAGTTTGTGAGAGTGTGTATTTGTAAATCGAAAAGAAATTTGCGAGTGTAATGCAATTGCAAATTAAATCAATATTCTTAACAAATACATGTAAATCAGTTCGACAACTTTTCTGCTTAATATTTAAGTATTTACACGTTTTTATTTATTTGAAACAATTTTTTGTTTCAAAGTGTGTTGTAATAATGGATCCGTATCAAAATGTCTACTGTCAAGACCTGTAGTAGTAGAGCTCTTTGTGAAGGAGACTATCCGAGGAAGTACTTATTTCTGACGCCAAGCAGCGTAACGTTCCGGTTGAAGGGACCGCACATGAAACATTCGAGGTTTGTCTCTGAGATGCCTGCGTATCAATAACAGCTTCTTGTGTAAAAGATAAAGAAGTGATTTTAATGCGCATTTGGTTTGCAAATGGACGACGGACGTTACAAGAAACCTGCCAACTGTCACTGTTTAGCACGCAAACACATTACTAACAAACGCAAACTCATGGGTAGAAAACTATTTCGGTAACTTGTAAGTACTTTTACGGACAGCAAAGATGCTCCAATTCATGCCTGCCTGTTGATTCTGAAGGCATTCATTCACAGTGATGATTTAGGTGAAGTGACAGCTGACTTCGAGTTCATTATTGCTCACTTTTTTATTTTATTGTAGTTAGGCTTGCGCTGCACTTTCACTTCGGGCTCACTTGACTTAAGTCAAGACTTAATCACGGTGAAATGTCTGCAGAATCGACCAGCTGTTTGCCTAAGAGAGAGTGAGAGTGAGAGTAGGGTTAAGCCCTCCCTGAGAGCCATATAGAATAATCTCACAAAAAATCACAAAGTTGGTGAAATAGTTCCACTTTTACGCTATCCCGCTTCTTTAGGAAGCGAATCGTTACTGCACTAATTGTTTACTCAAAAATAGGTTAAATCGTTTGAAAAAGAAACCAATCAGTTATGGAGTAGGTAGGACTCTGCCTCTGACAAGCTGGAATTGATTTCCACAAAGGTCATTGGTGTCCAAGATTAAACGATGTTCCTAACACATTAAACCACACACATGTTTATCTGATGATCGTGTTAGCCTGTAACACATATTTTTGAACTACCATCTGTTCAAGTGCAAAGTTCTCAGCTACAGTTTACCAGTTTCGTATTCGGTTCCAGAGCGGCTATTCAACTCAATTACTCGTATGTCAAAGCTAGTGCAAATTGGTTTGCCACAACATTTCGGACAATTACCAACTAAATCCCCTTATCAGTAAATTACAAAACTAATTTGGATAAGCTGCTTTTACGCGACATTTTCCAAGTGTCGTTCTGGCTTTTATCAACACATATTACGTCCCTTTATTTGTTCCTTTATCTACTTTTCAGCCTTAATTTTCGAATGAAAGCCTTAGCGATCAATCTGATTAAATTGATTCAGGATTTAGGCTGTAAATGTGATTAGTGTTTCAAGGACGTTTACAAATACTATTCTACTATAACTTGCTTTATTACTTTTTGCATTGTTGATTAATTTCCTGTTATAAAGTGTGCATAATAGCAAAGGGTCAACAATAGAATGTAATTGCAGTTGGCAAATGAAGCTTTGCAAATACCAAACCGTTTGGCAAGCGTGAGGATTTTGGCAATGTTTACCCGTTCGTATAGAAGTACATATTTAGTAGTTAACATTTACGAACCGAAACCTACATCAAATAGCATTTCTATCACATTGCGAGGAGGCCTGAATCTAATGATGTTTGACTATAAAATGAAAAAGCTCCTTTTCAGTTACCTGCCATTTAGATTATGGAAATAGATTCTAGACAGTAAACAAGTTTGAAACTTTAACGCTCTCATCGAATTATGAACTGATAAGCCTAGCCGTAAAAACCGCCGGAACCCGCTTGATGCGAGAAACAAAGGAACCGGTTGTTATGACAACGCTTGGGGGAGGCCTATGTCAGATATAGGAAGGCTTTCGGCTAAAATAATGATGGTGATGCAGATATCTTTTTGCAGGGAAAAGGCCTTTGTTTGAACTTCTCTCAATACGAGTATAAGGCGACCACGAACCAGTCTTTTTTTAGGATGGTTAGCTCTTCTCGCCATCTCCATCTTGGCCCGTCGCAAAATTTGTAACGGGTAAAATTCTCCTTTACTAAGGCACGTATATGTAGGTGCGTAGTCGCCATCGTTGTTGAGTTCATACATAATATATGATTATGTATGGTTTGCAACAACATTTATACACAGTAACAGTTCACAGTAAGAGTAAGTTCTGTCAGCGCGCTTAGTACATAATTTATAAAATGAAAATGTAAAGGGGTGGGATCCTGGTGTCCTGAAACACAGGCCACGAGCCTAGCTCAGGCACCAGTCTCCCACAATATACATTTACCTATGTTGTGTATTATTGTCGAATCTGACCAATGTAAGATAATTTATGTATATTGTGGTGAGAAAATTAAATAAAGTTATTAAGTTATTAACTGGTGAATAAAGAAATACTTTAGTTCATGTATAAGGTGTTTAATCCATAAACAGACTTTAGAGATTAAACACCTTATAGCAAAAATAACAAGCATAATGATGACAGCGGATCTATAAGTTAATAAAATTCAGCGGGAAATTAAATTGGCGCTAAACATCACAATTAAGCGGGCAACATCGAAAAGGAATTTATCAAAATAAATCCTTACAATATTTACTCCGACGCGACGGTAAAGAAATATTTAATAGTAGTTTTTTATCTAGGGAGCAAACAACTATTTTAAAGGCGAGAGGGTTTTTTTTAATCCAGAGTGGAGCGAAGGATTCTAAAGTAGTATCCTGAGCGCAGCGAGGGATTCAAAGAACGTCACTCGAGCTTAAAATAGTGTTGCTCCCGAGGTAGAAACTCTAATTTTTATCACCCACCTATGAGAAAATAAGTTAGTGCAACTTATGAACAAGAACGTAACGTTTATTTATTTACATACAATTAGGAACCTTATGATATAACATGTTATGTCGCTACTTGCGGCACCCTAAATTCTTAAGACAATGTCTAACACCGCATTGCGCTCTGCACCGTAAGATTCGCCTTCTCAGCAATGCGATGGCGTGGGAACGAAGATCGCGCAATAGCACTGATTAATATTGGTTTAGTGTATTAGTCATTAACTCTTGTATCTCACATCGAGAAACTGTCGCGAATCTTAGTTTTATCGATCTAATGTAAGTCATTAATTAAATTCATTTTGTCAATGATACAATTGACATAATTAATTGAATTGCATCCTCGACTGCAGCTGTACGTAATTAACGTAGAAATAATTAGAGGAAATGCATCGTAACAATTTTATTAGTACATACAGCAGCAGAGAAACCTCACCCCCTAGAAATGTATAAAAGCGATATCTATGGACAAGAGGATACTACGATTTTTACTTGCGTTGCGTGCGCGCCATATCTGTGACATATCAATGAAACTGCTAGAAACCAGGAATAAAAAAACTGACGGCGCTCATGCAAGCGACCGCTAGGTAATATCCTATCGCACCCTACCTATTAATCTTTTTAAACTTCCAAACGTGTTCCACAAACACTATACTTTTTTACAAATTTATAAAAACTCAACACAGAATTTTAAAATTTCATAAAATCGTTAGGCTGATCGAAGAATCGAACCTGGACCATATAACTCACGAGACAAGCTATTATACCGCTGCGCCATTCCGACACTTGTCATAGCTGTGAAATTCATCGATATGTTTATGAATCATCCATAACATCATTCATGTCGGCCGTGACGTTTATAAAATATTTTTAGCGACCAGGATGGAAAAACAAATAAAAAAAACAAAAAATTTAAAACGAATTTATTTCAGAATAGACTTAATTTTAACAATTGTTCAACTAATCACTAAAATTCGAGCAATCACAAACAACCGTTAATATTCAAAACGAGAACCAATAACACAAAAGTCCAAATAGCACAATATGGAACTAACTTACTGCAAAGTAGCGAAGGTACCGACAACCTTACTGTGCGACGACTCAGGAGCAAAGGGCCGATACTCTTTTTTTTTCTATGTGGCGTCTTGTAGTTCGGTCAAAGTGACTGACAACTACTTAACCGGGCTTTCCTGTGGAGACTAAGCTATATAGCCTCCAGCCAGGTACAAATTTCTAATCCTAAGCGACAACGCTGAGGGCTACCCCCTGTGGGGTCGACGTAAACAATTATTGTTAAATTGGTATCTTGCACGTTTTACGTATGCCTGAAATCTGCTGACATTGCGGACACTATGTATTCGTAGACCTTGACGACGGTGCAGTTACCTTGAAGCCTACGCACGTAGTTAGTAATTTGGCGCAGTCGGTAGGAATCTTTTATTTGCCCGCTCCCCAAAACTAGTGCGCCAATTACATTTACCACAGTCGGGGGATTGGAAAGAAACCCGAAATGATTCTAAACTTTTAATTACAAAAGTTAATTACAATTAATTATCTTACAAATGTCATTCCAAGTCGAGGTTGGAACATGGAATGGTTACAACTACTAACTACAACTAACTAGCCTACAAATATCCATTATACTCGAAGTAGGAATATGGAATGCCTTCTTCTTACAAGAAATGATTATTAATATTAGTTCGGTATTGATTGATTCCTTGACGTCATGGCTGCATCGGTTTCAAGGTAATTGCATCGTCAGTTACTTCCTTTACTGACGCTAGGTAGTTTCTGTGTCAGCAAATTCCTAGCTACGTGCGTCAGCTTCAAGGTAACTGCATCGTCGTCAAGGTCTACTAATACTTAGTGTTTCCAATGTTAGCAGATTCCTAGGCATACGTAACACAAGCTTACTTGTGGAATCGATGTCAATACCTACAGAAAACTAAGTTCTTTGATGTCACAGAGATGGCGCGCAAGCGGTGCAGGTAAAAGTCGTAGTATATCCTCCTGTCGATAGATGTTGCTTTTTATACATTGCTAGGGGGCGAGGTTTCTCTGCAACTGTATGTACCATCCGCTACAGTTGTAGGTTTATTTTTTAATTTGGTTTTCGCGCGGTTTTCCAGCCAGTCATTTGTTCAATACAATGTTCCCGTGCGGTCCGAAATAGAATTACAATCGATCATTAGCCATTCACCTCATACATTCGTCGTAATCGATAATCCTATTTTGGACCGCATGGTTTGTGATTCATCTCTTTGCCGATTGGAACATTTACTAACATTACTAATACCCACATTCCAAATTCAAATCATTTTTATTCCTTAGTGATTAATGAGCTATTTTAGTCCCTGTTTACGAATAATAAATTGGCTCTTTTTGAATAGATATGGTAATAAATAAATAAATAGAACGGATGTTTTCAAAGTAAATTCTTATTTAAACAAAGCCGGGTGTCATAATATTGTAAAGAAATAAAAAGGCAACTGTTAAATTAAATTAAATCCTTAAAAATATCAACTGGAAATAAGTAATTATAAAGGATTGATCAAATTAAAGCTTAATATAAATTGAACCGAATATCACAACATTTTAAACAATAAGAAAGGAAATGGTCAAATTAAATCCTTATTAGCTGTCAAAAGAATGTAACAATATTAAAAATAAAAACAAACATTAAATCGACTAATGGTTTCGTGCCCATAAATACCAAACAACATAGTAAAACGAAAATAAATGTAAACGTTCCTCCCAAATTGACATTCTCACAGCATCGTGCGGATTGTTCTTCCGCAAACCAATTACGTTCTCATGAATAGATAAAATGATATGTACATAATCAGAATGTTTTGGATAAACGTATATACAGCTGAAGTACAAATCTTATATCGAATCTTGACTAAGTACTGGGGTATTAATTTATGAGTATTTTGACTTTAATACACTCGTACTGTTATATGGGTACGTAGGTACATTTGGCTTAGTAGATAACGTCGATTCAACCAAGCTTGAACGTTTTCGTGTTTTACAATCATTCTTAAGTATTATCAATATAAGTTTGTTAATCAATCATGTCTCAATGCCTGAACGGACTTGAATGAAACTTTGCATACGAGTGAAACTTGACTTGAATTACGATAGGGATATTACGTTTCAGTGTGATAGTTTTCAAGTTTCATGGCTACTAAAAACTAGTCATACTACTATATAAACGTGAAAGTTTGTGAGAATGGATGGATGTTTGTCTTTCACGCAAAAAGTACTGAACGGATTTTGATGAAGAAAGATAGTAGCTTAGCTTAATATCAGAATAACTCATAGGCTATAATTTATAAAGATATTAAGTACTAACTCCACGCGAGTGGAGCCGCGGGTGGCAGCTAGTGCATCATATTTCAGTTAAGCTGAGATCGTAAATAATGCACAATATTTTAGCTGCGAGTTTACTTTCGTTAGAGTGTTCAATATTTATGTTTTTGTTTCGACTAAATAAACCTGTTAATGCTTTCAGCTCAATAAGCATATAGCACGATTTTAAATGTTAAATAGAATGTCAAATATATTTTGTTCAACACATTTTAAAATGATTCAGATAAAACATTAATTTATACATAAATCCTTTTTGAACGATGTAGGAGGTAACTTTTTAATCAAATCAAATCATATTTATTCGTAAATGTAGGTTTTAATACAATAGGATGCTATAATAAGGTGGTCAATTCGCTACATTTTACTCGAGAGCATACAAACAAAGTTAGTGGTGTCGAAACAACAGGCACACATTAAAAAACAAAAAAAACTTATATAACACACAATTCCTTACTTACAACACACCAATGTCAAAATAATAATAATAATCTAAATGTGAACCTCGAGAACCTCGTGAAGGCTGAGAGAGATTAGAAAAGTAAGTATCTTGATCTGGCTCGCGAGGTTGTCGACATGTGGGATGTGAATACAGCGATCATTGTGCCGATAGTCGTTACGGCTAATGGCATAATAGCCAAGAGCCTCGACGAACATCTGAGGAGGCTCTCGTTGGGCAGCTGTATCAAGGGTTTGATCCAGAAAGCGGTATTCCTGGACACGGCGCGTATCGTTAGGTGGTTCCGCTCTCAGGAGTCCTGACCACCGGTAGCTTGGAACCTGTTCCCGATACCGGTGCGGTGGGCTACATTTTTTTTTATTTTTAAATGTTTTTCTTTCTTGTATGTATTTTGTAAAAATATTTAAAAATGTAAGAAATAAGAAGGAAAATTAAATAAAGGAAATCTAAATGTAATATTGTAATAAGCTAAATGTCAGTGGTTTCCTCCATAAACTCAGTTGTGGTAGTAACATTTATGCATCAAAATTGTTTCAGTTTCTTTTTAAACATATGGTAATTGTTATCATTCTTTATCCGTCGTGGAATATGATTGAAAATAACTGGAGCCATTCGGTAAATAGTTTTACGTAGGAGGGCTATTTTACTACGATCAACACAAAGAATGTTCGAATCCCTTTTTCTTAACCCTGGACACAGATAATATAATACTCCGTGGACCATCCGGGGCTCTTATTTTGAAAATCTGTGGGTTTGTCTTAACAAACACTGCGACCTCAAAGATGTATAATGACGCCAATGTTAGAAGCTTTAAGGATTTAAAATAAGGCTTACAACTGTCCCTTGATTGTAGATTACATATAGACGTACGCATTTTTTTTGTGCGATGAAAACGTAATTCTTGTCTGTCGAGTTACCCCAGAAGATGACTCCGTATCTTAGTACTGACTCTACGTAGCTATGGTAGGCAACAAGCACAGCGTCACGATTCACAAATTTGGACAGCTTATAAAGAGCAAATGCAAAACTGTCAAATTTTGCATTACATACATACAAATTTCTTCAAAATAAAGACGAATTATCATTTAAAGAAAGAAAGAAAGAAAACATTTATTACCAAACACTATATGTGTACGATCTTAATACTAAATAGTGTCAAACACAGATGTGGCAATATGAGCACATTCAGTGTGGTAAAAGGAGCGGGCTCAGCAAATGCTGATCAGTGTGCAGCATAGCCACAACGCTGGTCAACGCTGATTTACAGCCCGCCCCCTTTCTCTTATCACTTAACACAAAAATATAAACATTAAAATATAACTAATCTTAATACTAATTATACATATGGATGCCCCAAAAATTAAATACAAACAAAATACTCGTAATAACTATACATATTTTGATTTAATAACAATTAAAAACCCACCAAATGCATTTAATCATAATGCCTTGTTTGTATACATAGAGGTAGTGGCAGTACAACATTATTCTTTACATTTCTGTTTGAGAAACAATAACCTTTTAACTCTTGCCTTGATTACGGGCTGAGACATGTTCTGTCTGAGAGGCGAAGGCAGATCGTTCCAAATTTTAGCTGCACTGTACTTGAAAGTACCTCTATAAGAGGACGTTTTGTGCTGACAGACAACTAACACCTGTTTAGCAAATGACTACGAGTGGGTCGGTTTCGCTGATCAAATGTTATTTTGTCAGAAAGGTATCCTGGCCTTCTCGTTTTTATTACTTTTTGCACTAGACACGCCAGGTGCAATTCCCTTCGTCCAACCATTTTTAATATTCGCTTATCATTCAGATACGGTGTGATATGCGCCCGTTTGGGTATATTAAAACAGAACCGCGCACACGCGTTTTGAACTCGCTGAATGGCGTCAGACGTCTTAGCAAATAATCTCGGACCATACACCGTATCACAGTAATTAAACTGCGACAACACTAAAGAGTCGATGAGAGTAATCCTGACCTTTTCAGAGAGACACTCTCTTAGACCATAAAGCACTTTAAGCCTGTAAAAGGCATTTCTGATCTTTGTATTTATATGGTCAATGTAACGTAGATTGCTGTCCAAAAGAAGTCCAAGATTCCTCACCTTTGCAACTCTTTCAATCATCGCTCCATCGATATGTATCGATAACACCAGTTCGCGCTGGTGTTTACTTCCCAGTACAATATATTTCGATTTATTAGGATTAAGGACCAAATTGTTATTTTGCGCCCATTCAGAAACCGCAGCCAAATCCTGATTTATTAACTCCACGGCATTTTTAATGTCATTCGGGTAAAAGGAGTAATAGATTTGAGTATCAAAAGCGTACAAATGCACTTTACAGAATTTTATCTGTTTGCAAAGATCGGCGGTATACAGAATAAACAGTAACGGACTCAAAACTGAACCCTGGGGCGTTCCCCGTTTAACATCCCCACTACGGAGGAGGTTTCCCCGCCGGCAACGTTTTGAGTAACCAGGTACTATTTTCGATGCATCAAAAAAGACGCAAACCACTCTCGTGCTGACGGTGAGATTCCGTAGTAAGCCATCTTTGCCAACAGCAATTCAACATTTATACAGTCGAATGCTCTGGAAAAATCCAACAAAACGAGAATGGTACTTTTGCCAGCATCGGACTCTGAGAGTATATAGTCTGTCACATGGGCCAGTGCCGTGTCATTACCATGACCGCTACGAAAGCCCGACTGGACACTAGGTAATATATCATTACTTTCCAAGTAAGACGTTAACTGTGCGCATACTGCTCTTTCCACTAATTTTGATGCAACCGGAAGAATGCTGATCGGGCGGAGATCTTTGTAGTTTTCAATCGTGCTACTCTTTGGTAAGGGCTTTACTTTTGCCATTTTCCAAGCTTCGGGGAAAACACTAGATGTTAGCGATTCATTAATAATGTTGCATATCATAGGTAAAGTATGTGGTAACGTCATACGTAGCATCTGTATCGTTATAGTGTCATGACCCGCAGCATTAGTACTCATGTCTCGAAGAATTTTAAGTACCTGTTCTTCACTAAGTTCCTCAAATTAAAATCACGATCATTAAACCTGTTCTGTATGAAATAATTATATGTATCAATGTCTAAGCTAGAATTACCCGGTATGTCCAGAAAAAAGTTGTTTATATTATCTGGGTCATTTATGTTATCCGGTATGTGCGGAAGCGATGGACTGCCATTGACCGAGGTGCGTTTTAAATAAGTCCACATTTTATAAGGTTGCTTGACATTCTCATTCAGTAGTATTCATCAAATGAATACTTGTATATTTTTTACAGTAGGTATTCTATTATATAATGTTCTACCTTAGATTATTACAGTTTTTCAATAGCCTTGTATGGAGAGACCTGCAGATTTTTCAATCTTACCTATGACAATGTTTACAATGTTTCACCGGTCCCTTTTGACAAACGCGCATTCAAATCTCAAAAATTTACGATTTATTTGATTATTTTATTGGCTTCAATTGAATTATTATAAATTCGTATTCGCCTCCATTAAACATTGTGGTCTTTATACGGTGACGTGACACGACATTGATTTCCCGATGTGGGTGAATCGGGAAATTCGCTCCAGATTTTGCCAATTTTCAATTCGTTGAAAACAAGCTTGGATATCAATGTCCGCTCCTTATATGAACGAGCCTCTGCAGTTAAAACAAGTTCTGGTGTAAGTATGTATAAGGTAAGTCAGAGGATAACTTATTAGATACCTATTATTGCGTTTTAGGGTTAAAACTTTTTTGCAAAAACTTTCAGTTAAACATAGATTGGCAAATTCAAAATATCTATGCAAACTTCAAATTTATAAGTTACAATTATTAATTCAAATTCTATATGACAAAAATTTAAGCCGTCGCGGGACGTCTGGCAGATGTGAAACATTGAAACTTTTTTGTATAAAAAATTAGCATGAAAGAAAAGAAACATGGCATAATTAAAAAACAAAAAACACTATCTATCTTATCTTAATACGCAAGAAAAAAAATCGAGTAGGAAGAGAGTCGACGAGTTCGAGAGACCCGTCGTCGCCACGCCTGAGTTATGAGCCAACAGCCAGTCTGGCACTGTTAAACAGATTCTAAATTTAAATTTTGATGTGAAACATCTAATACGGCGGGTATTAGATGTTACACATCAAAGTTTTAATTTAGTATATGTTTAACAGTGTTTTATCTAGGCATAATGTTAGCGAGTTTTAACCCGACTACGACTGCCGAAGGACCGTTATATTATTTAATAATGTAGGATGTTTATATTAGGATATAATAACTCGTAGAAATTATTGTTAATAAGCTTGTTCTTTACGGAGAAGCTCGTGGCTAAATTATAACAGCCGCACGGGTCGATCATCAAGGTTAAGCAACGCTTGACGAGGTCGGTCCGTGGATGGGTGACCATTTCAACATACCGAGTTTCCTCCGTGCCTCGGAAAGCACGTTAAGCCGTTGGTCCCGACTGTTATTTGAAGATCTTTGACAGTCGTTACGTGTAGTCAGAAGCTTGAGATCTGACACCAGTCTTGCCAAGGGGTACCGTGTTAACCAGTTACTGGGTTGTGGAGGTCAGATAGGCAGTCGCGCCATGTAAAACACTGGTACTTAGCTGAATCCGGTAAGACTGGAAGCCGACCCCAATATAGTTGGGAAAAGGCTAGGCAGATGATGAAGCTTGTTCTTTACGTTTAATTGTTTTATATAAAAGCCGAAGGACATTGAAGCTGCTGAAAGTAATTACAAATAGCATAAAGGTTGTCTGTCTGTGTCCATTGTCTGTGTCAATTGCTGCAGGGCGCCATTAGTGTGCTACAATTATTTGTATTGCAGCAGCAAATAAATGAGGCCAACAATAGTTTTGAGAATAGAATTATTATTTTGTAAAGATTTCCTTTAGTTCTGTTTTAAAGTTAGAAGGCTATTACATAATAGCCTTTAGTTATAAGAATTCAAGTGCTTTAATAATATTGTGAGCAAACTAATAAAGTCACTTATGATAAAACTAAAAAAAATATAATGATGTACATTACCATGTAAACTTCCACCGAAAATTGGTTTGAACTAGATCTAGTAACTAGTTTTATTTTAATACGTATAAATCGTAAACCGCAATTTACCAAGTACGGAACCCTTCGTGCGCGAGTCCGACTCGCACTTGGCCGGTTTTTTTATTCCTCAGTTAAAAGTTAACTCTCTGTTGGATAATCGGCCCTTAATCATAACACTCTTTCAGCGAGCGCTGAAAAATGGGATCACCTTGATTAAACCATTAGACATAAATGCATTCTACCGATACCTTTTTTATTAGCCCTTTGTTCTCTATGCGGAGGGTGTTAATAAAGTGCTATTCCGACGCCCGTCTATATTGCCCGCCTGGTTGATCTGCCTTCTAGTTCGATGGATATAACACCACACCTTGTTTCTTCTCAACTTTTTTTGCCGTTGTTACTATATTAGATTCATTTTTAATACATATTTGATTATTATAGGATGTAAAAAAAATACAAAAAATCAAGCTTTGTAGTTTTTTGTTCTGGAAGTCGGTTTGATTTTTTGTTAAAAAGTTTTTTAAGTTTTCGCTTCATCACAGTCGGTTAACTATACGAGATATCTTATACCCGTGACATACTTAGCATTTAGGAGTTCCAGTGGCCATCAGTGGTCTTCTTCATCAGTTCCACTTCACCAAATGATACTTTCTGAGTGCAAATAATTGCATTGTTGATGAAATTACCAAAATCGCTATATGGATGCCTATAATAATTGAGGAGTGCCCTCGATTTCTCTAGGATCCCATCATCAGATCCTGACCTGATGACTATGGGACCAATTAAGAAGTATACCCTTCAAAACGAAAGAAGAATTTTTGAAGTCAGTCCAGGCGTCTTTGAGTAATCGCGGAACATACAAAAAAAAAGATGCAGACGAATTGAGAACATCCTCCTTTTTCTGAAGTCGGTTAAAACCCATTAAAACCATTAAATAACAGTTTTTTATGATTGGTATAGATAAAGATATTTTTCTTACTTATTTAAACGTTTCATTTTCTTAATCTTATAATAAGAGTAACAAGTAGAATTTATATAAATTGTGTGGTATCTTAATCACACTAAAGCTCCTTATAGCCAGCTTAGGGAAACTATAGATGTATTTATATACTCGATAAGACACAAATTGGAATAGCTACCTCTATGAAGGGTGAAGCAGTATATGTGCTTATTAATCATAACAATCGTCGGTATAAGCCTGTAGGATTATAGTATCGAATATACCAATTTATACGCCTTCGATTGGTAACATGAATCAAGTGAAAGCACTCTCTTGAAGTAGTGTCAAGCATTATTGGTGTTCCCAAAATTGGTAATAAGACTTCGAAGAAGTGTATTTCGCTTATCATATCGAAGATCAACTTACACTTGATATTCACGTATAGTTCGGTGGAGCGATATTAAGCTTTTAAAAGGATAGAATAGGAGAACATGATGAAACACATTAACATTGTCTTCTCCTCTGTCTTCTCATTGTCTTCTCCAACATATTATAGGATACGATAGATGGACCCCTTTTCCGAACTTAGACTCGCATTTGATGCGTTGTAAGTGCAGGCCTCCTGTCTGTGAGAGGGAATGGGCCATAATCCACCACGCGGGCCCAGTGCATGTTGGTAGTTGTCACATGTCTTCGAATTTTTGGTTTTAAGACGTGCCGGTTTTCTCAAGATGTTTCCTTCACCGTTTTTCAGAGCAGTGGTGATGTATTAATTTACACAAAGTAAAACGCCTGCTTTGGTTCGAACCCACGACCTAAAGCATGTAAGTCGCGGCCGTTACCACTGGGCCACCACTGCTTGCTCAACATGTTATATTTCATTATCTTGTTTTTTGTGAAGAATAAAAAAAAACTAACAATGGAATATATTCTAAATAACACGCATTAATGGTAAATTGAACAAAAAAGTCGCTAATCTGGAAGATCTTGGTAAGGGTAATGGGACAAACAATTTAAACTTTCCAAAAATCAACTTTTATTACCAGTCAATTTTAATTTTTGTTTGACTTTCTAAAGTGCCGTTATTGGCCTAGTTGAATAAATATATTTGAATTTGACTTTGACTAAATTATTGCGTTGTCATCGTCCTTGATAGGTGTGCAAAGTTTCAAATCAATCCGACGTTTTCAAGGGGGTGAAAATCACGTTCAAAGATTCCGTTACATTGATACATAGATACATAGTTACATACCAAGCTAATAAAAGCGTGTTAAAAATAAATCACATCTCCAAGCTAAAAAGAACCTGCCAAGTGCGTGTCGGACCTCGCACATTTAGGATCCGTACCAGACCGCAAAATTAAGTTGCTTCTAATAGAAAAATTTGGTGATTTCAAAGAAAATCTGATTTATCAATATGTTTGTTAGTAACATATACATAATAATAAACATTATCACTAAATTTAAAGTCCATAGGCCAATGGGAAGTTAGAAAACTCTTCGGAATAAAATTTTGTAAAAAAAGCAGACTGGGTTCTCATACTGTTGTTTTTCAATATTTTTAAAACAATGAATTCAGTATGTATCTAAACAATGATACTCCACTCAATAGGTTTAACCAATATTTTTTTTCACTACCCCCTTTAATTGTATAGACTTAAAAATATTTTAAAATATTTTTGATCATTTGTATGGCTCTGGGTAAACAAGATACTTATATTGTGAAAATTTGAAGACTGTAGCTCCAACTGTTTGGCTGTAAAACTCATGTGACAGATGACGGACAGACAGACGGACACGTGAGTGACAGCAATAAAATTCCGTTTGGACCTTTTGGGTACGGAACCCTAAAAAAACTCATTTCGATTTAGCATCGTAAAACGATCATTAATCTGCGCGCCAAGAAAGCTGAATTAAAATGGAAAGAAAATCCAAACAATGGACTTAAATTAACTTCATCCCATTAGCTGTCTAACGTCTTAAAAGGGCAGCTCTAAGTGGTCCATATCCATTATCATGCCACGACAATTTCCGTGCCGTTCCGGGCCGTACTTAGAACGCTCCGGTGCCGGCGCTAGCTGAGAGACCGGAAACCCACCGGATCGGGAAATGACAAACATGGAACTTCGAATAGTGGAACATTCATTAGTAAATGAGAGTGAGAGATAGAACTACCCACATGTACAAATCTTGCTAACAGTTGTGTTAGTAAAATTTGAGCATTCACGAGGTTTATTTAAATTAAATAGAGATTTGATTTTAGTTCTCTGCAACTTAATTAATTCTGTTCTCCGAATTAGTTTCAACTCAAAAGTTAGTTCTTCATTAACCTTTTCTGTACCCTAAGTTTTTTTTTGACTTGTGCTACTTTTGATGGACTTATAGTAAATACTAGAAATCTCAAATCGCCAACCCGCATTAAGCAAGCGTGGTGATCAATGATCATGTCTTCTTTTTATGAGAAGAGGCCTTTGCCTTACAGTGGGACAGTTACAGGCTGGTTCTATTGTTATTAAGTTTTTTTGCTATTTTATTTATTACATATTTTTTAAAGATAATTTGATATTATCACCACTGCTCTCAAAACGGTGAAGGAAAACATCGTGAGGAAACCGGCATGTCCTAGAACCAAAAATTCGAAGACATGTGACATCTACCAACCCGCACTGGGCCCGCGTGGTGGATTACGGCCCATTCCCTCTCACAGAGAGGAGGCCTGTGTCCCAGCAGTGGGAACTTTAATAGGCTGATGATGTGATGTGATGTGATTTGATATTGAAACAGTGAAGAGCAAGGTTGTCAAACAAATCCGAATAAATCTTCTTTGCACCAATAGGTGCGTCTTCAAAAAGCTATAGCTCATCCGCCCCATGTTGGTAATTTAAAACCCTTATTTGAACACCTACGTACACAACTAAAATACCAAACGATACATTTGGTTGAAAGATTAGTGATCACGTTTAGTCTTTATAAATTGAGATGGCACAGGGACAGCTTCCTGCACTCCATTTTTACAACCTTATTATCCACTACTTAACGCAACCCAGTGCAATTCCTAAAAAGTAGGCTTTATTACTGGGGACCACCACGAAAACACCGAGACAATGCAGCTCGGCGAGTCCCAGAGAAGTGATTCAGCTGCCTTGTAACTTGCCTTGTATAGTAGTTGTTGAGTATTTTACTACACGCATTGGTAGATATGTAGGGTAACTATTTATTAACAAATCTCTCGTAGGTCGTATAGTAAATCCAAGGCACTGACTTAAAAAACCGTTACAAATCGTTTTTCGAATTCGGCAGCCTACTTCATTGTTTATCAGTTTATGTATGTCTGTATGTTTGTTCCTATGTCACATTCTAGAGACCACACATCGCTTGGTACCAGGTGAGATAGTGGTCAAGCGCGAGCCTAACAACAATAAAAAATAACCCGTCGTCAGATTTTAATGATGCTTACGTCAATCGATTTGTCTTAACCTTGTGTGTGTCACTGGCCACATTAAAATTGGAAAATAGAAAATGACGGTTTTTGGGTGCCATATTATGGGGGACCTATTTTTTTTCTTATAGATCCATCTTGTGGGGTATTAAAATAAAGGGTTTAAAAAGTGATTTCGAAATGTTAACTAAAAAGTTATAAATAAAAAAAGTTAATTCAAAAAACCAGAAAACCCTAATGCTTAAGAAGCGAACTTAAAAGAAGAAAATCATGCTGTGCATACGTCTAGTTTTGGTCAGCGTGATTTTTCAGTAGTCGGGATGTTTAGTTTTTGAACTTATTTTTTATTTAAAGTATTTTGGTGTTTTTGCACAGCCATATCACATTTTTTTCTGTTTTGGGTTTGTTGTTTTACATGTATCTAGATAAAGCCTAAAGGTACAAGTTGGTAGCCGACTACACGCAGCAGAAGCAGACGACGTGTCGCCCGACCTCAGATCAGTGGTGACCAGTAGTGAGTGAGTGTAGTCAGACATTTTGTCTCACGGAACACTCAGAACCAATAGGAATACAGCGCTGCCGTCTGCTGCTACCGTCTGCAATCGGGTTCGAAATCACGACTGCAATGACAGGACGCTGCGACGACGTGTCGTGTCGACATGAACCGATGACACGTCGTCTGCTGCTGCTGCGTGTAGTCGGCTACCAACTTGTACCTTTTGTTACAAGAGTGGACTCTAGATAACGTATAACGTTAACCGAGTTGATTTAGGAAATATACTATTCATTAAAGTACAGGTATAGGTATGTGCTATGTGTGTATAGTTATGTTAGCTAACGAGACTCAGTAACGAGGGTATAAATGAACATAAATGCATACATACTTACATACGTACATACCGATCAACAAGCACTGCGACGCCGCAGTCGGATAAAAATAGTAGTTTATGATGCTGTTGCATCATAAGGGGTATTAAAACATGAGTGTGTATTGAAATATTCACACGAATGTTTTAATACCTAGTTATGTGCAGTTTTATACACTACTTTATCTACACTCATACATTTTGGGATTGAACCTACTAAATACCTTTATTTTTCATAAATGCCTCATATAATAATCTCGACTTTGCTGGTAAGAGATTATGAGTAATTTCCTTCGCCGCATATAAAATATTTGGCGAAGTCAAATTTTCTTCACATTCACCAATATGAGACATTTTAAGCAAGAATTAAAAAAAAAACTCATGAAATTCAGTACAGCGAAACCTGCAAAACAAAACGTATGAATGGCGCCAAAACCCAGTACATCACCACATTATCCGCGCATGCGCTAAGGCTTAGCACACGCACTGCGATATTTATTCGCGAGAATTTTTCCGCCCATTCTGCGATATATGGAATTGTATGAAGCTGCTCACATTGCGGTATAAAAACGTGCGGAAATAATACCGCATGAAATCCGTGTTTTGCAACAGAATCCACCGCACCGCGGCGCAAATTTAATTCGCGCAAATATTTTGATCTCTATGAACAAGTAGAAAGAGACAAAATTCGCGCGAATTGTGTATGTACTGAATTTCATGAGTTTTTTTTTTAATTCTTGCTTAAAATGTCTCATATTGGTGAATGTGAAGAAAATTTGACTTCGCCAAATATTTTATATGCGGCGAAGGAAATTACTCATAATCTCTTACCAGCAAAGTCGAGATTATTATATGAGGCATTTATGAAAAATAAAGGTATTTAGTAGGTTCAATCCCAAAATGTATGAGTGTAGATAAAGTAGTGTATGAAACTGCACATAACTAGGTATTAAAACATTCGTGTGAATATTTCAATACACACTCATGTTTTAATACCCCTTATTATGCAACAGCATCATAAACTACTATTTTTATCCGACTGCGGCGTCGCAGTGCTTGTTGATCGGTATGTACGTATGTAAGTATGTATGCATTTATGTTCATTTATACCCTCGTTACTGAGTCTCGTTAGCTAACATAACTATACACACATAGCACATACCTATACCTGTACTTTAATGAATAGTATATTTCCTAAATCAACTCGGTTAACGTTATACGTTATCTAGAGTCCACTCTTGTAACAAAAGGTACAAGTTGGTAGCCGACTACACGCAGCAGCAGCAGACGACGTGTCATCGGTTCATGTCGACACGACACGTCGTCGCTGCGTCCTGTCATTGCAGTCGTGATTTCGAACCCGATTGCAGACGGTAGCAGCAGACGGCAGCGCTGTATTCCTATTGGTTCTGAGTGTTCCGTGAGACAAAATGTCTGACTACACTCACTCACTACTGGTCACCACTGATCTGAGGTCGGGCGACACGTCGTCTGCTTCTGCTGCGTGTAGTCGGCTACCAACTTGTACCTTTAGGCTTTATCTAGATACATGTAAAACAACAAACCCAAAACAGAAAAAAATGTGATATGGCTGTGCAAAAACACCAAAATACTTTAAATAAAAAATAAGTTCAAAAACTAAACATCCCGACTACTGAAAAATCACGCTGACCAAAACTAGACGTATGCACAGCATGATTTTCTTCTTTTAAGTTCGCTTCTTAAGCATTAGGGTTTTCTGGTTTTTTGAATTAACTTTTTTTATTTATAACTTTTTAGTTAACATTTCGAAATCACTTTTTAAACCCTTTATTTTAATACCCCACAAGATGGATCTATAAGAAAAAAAATAGGTCCCCCATAATATGGCACCCAAAAACCGTCATTTTCTATTTTCCAATTTTAATGTGGCCAGTGACACACACAAGGTTAAGACAAATCGATTGACGTAAGCATCATTAAAATCTGACGACGGGTTATTTTTTATTGTTGTTAGGCTCGCGCTTGACCACTATCTCACCTGGTGCCAAGCGATGTGTGGTCTCTAGAATGTGACATAGGAACAAACATACAGACATACATAAACTGATAAACAATGAAGTAGGCTGCCGAATTCGAAAAACGATTTGTAACGGTTTTTTAAGTCAGTGCCTTGGATTTACTATACGACCTACGAGAGATTTGTTAATAAATAGTTACCCTACATATCTACCAATGCGTGTAGTAAAACACTCAACAACTACTATACAAGGCAAGTTACAAGGCAGCTGAATCACTTCTGTGGGACTCGCCGAGCTGCATTGTCTCGGTGTTTTCGTGGTGGTCCCCAGTAATAAAGCCTACTTTTTAGGAATTGCACTGGGTTGCGTTAAGTAGTGGATAATAAGGTTGTAAAAATGGAGTGCAGGAAGCTGTCCCTGTGCCATCTAGATTTATAAAGACTAAACGTGATCACTAATCTTTCAACCAAATGTATCGTTTGGTATTTTAGTTGTGTACGTAGGTGTTCAAATAAGGGTTTTAAATTACCAACATGGGGCGGATGAGCTATAGCTTTTTGAAGACGCACCTATTGGTGCAAAGAAGATTTATTCGGATTTGTTTGACAACCTTGCTCTTCACTGTTTCAATATCAAATCACATCACATCACATCATCAGCCTATTAAAGTTCCCACTGCTGGGACACAGGCCTCCTCTCTGTGAGAGGGAATGGGCCGTAATCCACCACGCGGGCCCAGTGCGGGTTGGTAGATGTCACATGTCTTCGAATTTTTGGTTCTAGGACATACCTACATACATCACCACATACATCACCACATTATCCGCGCATGCGCTAAGGCTTAGCACACGCACTGCGATATTTATTCGCGAGAATTTTTCCGCCCATTCTGCGATATATGGAATTGTATGAAGCTGCTCACATTGCGGTATAAAAACGTGCGGAAATAATACCGCATGAAATCCGTGTTTTGCAACAGAATCCACCGCACCGCGGCGCAAATTTAATTCGCGCAAATATTTTGATCTCTATGAACAAGTAGAAAGAGACAAAATTCGCGCGAATAAAAATCGCAGTGCGTGCTAAGCCTAAAGCGGTCATTGTCACAGACAATTTAAAATTGAAATCAAATCTTTTTATAATAGGTACTAAAATGGAATTACAAAAAAAAAATTGATGGAAACTCCTTAGTGATTAACTTCTTGGATTTGTCCTGTATCGTAATAGAAAAAAAATGTTTTTCTTCCAACTATGCTTTAATTTCATCACAATCACACTAAAAACTCAGTACAAAGCGAGTCTTTAATGCTCTAGAGCAATAAAAATGTATGAAATTTCATTTTTGCACAGTTTTTTTTTTTATCTCACCAAAAGGTGCCAACCTCAGTGGATTAGCTCTATTTAGCCAGCCGATATCAATACTTTTTTTTTACGTACGTATTATTCGTTTCTATCCTACTTGTTCCAAATTTAAAAATGATTGCTGCTAACTCTGATTTAAAAATGAAAGAAATTTAAAAAAGTGATTTTCGACATCGCCGCGCCCATCTACTTCCCGTGATAACGACTTCATTGTAACAAATCAGCCAGGCCCATCTACCTAGTCTGATAATATTATTCAGTCCCAAGTTAAACAAACAAATATAAATTTGCCCAATAAAACTCTCAAATACAAATACAAATACAAATACAAATATCTTTATTTGTTGAACATAGGTAGATTAGGTACAGATGTTGGGATTATTAAAGAACGCTATGTCTAGCCGTCATCGGCGTACAAATATTAATTTGGTACAAACATGCTGATTATAATAAATTATCACACATTATTAAATAATTATAAATTAAGTAGTCGAAATTAAAAAAAAATACATTCCAATAAAATATAATAATAATAAATTCTAGTATCTACAGTCAATTAATATGTCAAACAAAAAATAATAATATGTAATTATAATGTGTCAGTTAGGTATTCGTTCACCGTATAATATGTTTTTACATGTAATATTTTTAGAAAAGCCTTTTTAAAATCGTCTTTGTTGTTTATTTCTTTAATTCGTCTAGGGATCTTATTATAGATCCTAGGTGCCATTCCTAAAAAACTTTTTGCATAAAGAGCAGTGCTATGTGGCTTAGTGCATATCTCTCCGTTGCGACGTTTAGATCTCAAGGTTTCAAACAGATGGAAGTTGGATTTGACAAATACTGCTGTCTCAAAAATGTACATACAGGGCAATGTTAAGAGTTTAAAATTTCTGAAATATGGAATGCAGCTATCAGTCGGTTTCAGTTTAAACACAGAACGCACACATCTTTTTTGGGCTTTAAACGCAAGTTCTTTGTCCGTGGAATTGCCCCAATATATTATTCCAAAACGTAATGTGGATGTGACATATGCCTTGTAGGAAATTAGAACAACGGACTCATTCACAATTTTTGCAAGATTGTAAAGCGCATATGAGTACTGGTTTAGTTTCTTACAAACAGTTTCTACATGACATTTCCAGTCTAAATGACTATCCAAGTTAAGTCCCAGAAATCTAGCACTGCTTGTTTCAGCTACTATTTGATCATCGTAAGCTATGTTTAAGTTGAGTTTTGTTGTTCTTTGATAAAATGTCATAAGCTTTGTCTTATCTAAGTTTATTTTTAATTTATTTTTATGTAACCAATTTATGATGCAAAGGATGGACTTGTTTATGTCATCTTCATAAGTTTCTATATTTTTACATGGAACAATAAGTGTACTGTCATCTGCAAACAAAATAGTTTGATGCTCAGTGCATTTTGGCAAATCGTTAACATATATGAGAAACAACAAGGGCCCAAGGACAGTTCCTTGGGGTACACCACATGTTGTATCTCTAATTGACGACATATGAGTAGCTTCTATCTTGGATTTAGAACAAATTCTATTTATAACAGTGGCTTGCTTACGTCCTATTAGATATGATTTGACTAGATTTAATATGTTGCCCCTGACCCAGTATCGTTCCAACTTACCCAGTAATATTTCGTGATTTACGTGATCGAAGGCTTTCGACATGTCCATAAGCACTGCTGCTATTGGTTTTTTTTTGTCAACACTACCAATAATTTCTGTAAACAATTCATAGACAGCTTTATTAATGTTTCTATTTTTCCGAAAACCATATTGTTCTTTAGCCAGTATATTATTTAATTCAAAGAATGAGTTCATAGATCTATAAATTACCTTTTCAAAAATTTTTGACATTACTGGTATCAGAGCTATCGGACGATAATTTGATAGAGCAGCTTTATCACCTTTCTTATGCAGTGGTTTAATTATGGTCGTTTTTAATAAATTAGGAAAGTGGCCATGTTCTATGCATAGATTAATAATAAAACTCAAAACAGGCGCAATTATATGCGACACAGATTTTAAAATTTTAGTAGTTATTCCATCATAACCCACGCTATTTGTGTTCTTTAATGAATTGATAATATTAAATATTTCCAATGAATCTGTCGGTCTCATGAATAGAGACTTGGGATAATAATTTACGCAAGATATAGCATTACTAGTACTAAAATTAATTTCAGGATGAATTGAGTCTATAAAATAATCATTGAATGCCGTAGCCATTTCTTTAGGATCACTTATTAGTTTATCACCATTGAGTATTTTTTTTACGGATTCAGAGGGGAAGTTTGATTTACATCTATTTATTATTTTCCACGTAGCTTTAGTTTTATTCTCAGCACTATTAATTACATGACTGTTTTGAGATATTTGTGTCAAGTGTATCACTTTTTTTAATCGCTTTGAATATTGCTTAAATAACTGTTTATTTTCAATATTACGTGATCGCCTATACCGCCATAACATTTCTCTTTTTCGTTTACTACATCTTCTGATACCTTTAGAAATCCATTTCGGGGATTTACGAATAGAGATCTTTTTTTTCAGAGTCGGGAAACACAAATCGTAGAAAAGTTTAAATAGGTCATGGAACGAATTAAAAGCCTGTTCTGGGTCGGTACTGTTGTATACCTCAACAAAACTAAGATTACTAATGGCTTCAATAAACTTAGACTCGTTCTCAGAGCTATAATCTCGACTTAGTACGTACCAGTGATCACTCGAGCAGGACTTTTTTACAGGACACTTATAGAGTTGAGCTGTGTGGTCAGATAAGGCCAATTCTAAAACTTCACCACTACCACCCTTGACATTATGGATAATGTTGTCAATACATGTTCCCGAAGATATACGCGTAGCCTGTTTTATACTTGGTTTCAGATTGTAATTTAGTAGTAGATTCAGAAATTCGATAGATACTCTGGTATTTTTCAAGATATCAATGTTGAAATCACCACACAGCATAACCTTCCTTCCCAAGTTTCGTCCACAACGGTTTAATAGAAGTTCAATTTTTTCGAAGAAAATCGATATAGTACCTCTATTAGATTTTGGCGGTCTATAGATACAAATGATAATCAATTTGTGAGTTATCAATTCAATGGCACAACATTCCACAATTCCGGGCACGCAAAATTCCTTAATATCTATAACCCTAAACTCGTGTCCATGCTTAATTAGTATACACGTACCACCTTTCCTGATGCTTCTTGATGAGTATGTTGAAAGTTTATAGTTCGGTATATACAATTGTAAGTCATCATCATCTATCATATTGTGTTCCGTAATACACACCACATCCACTATTTTACCCTTATGCATGAGCTCATTTAGGTGTATACTTAGTAAGTCTGACTTTCCTATCAAACCGTTAATATTTTGATTTAAGATCAATAAATGATTATAATTATAAACGAAAAAGATCATTCTCGGTTTCATTATGTGTGCATTCGGTTTGTGTTGCCTGATCCATATGCAATTTATTATAGTTGTTGCCTGATTGGTTGGAACCATCTGTGACAGCAATATTATCAAAACACTGATGAGAAACTAAATTATACGAAACTTTTGTTTGTGAGTCTAAATAACTCACAAAATGCATCAAGTTTCTAAGAATGATGGCAACTGCTTTATTATTTACTTTTGCATTATGTTTCCAGAACATTTCATTTGTGTATTTTAGACAGAAATTGGAATCAAAAAGATATGCGCACTCACACAATTCCGCATCCAAATACATCCAATAATTAAAAATTTCAATGCGCTTATTAAAAATAGAAAAATCATTACTTAGTTTAAAATTTGGTGAACATATTACAATATTGGTATTAATTAATTTTTTAAGCTCATTTTTAATGTAGTCTATTAAAAGTCTATAGTTGTAAGAGACTTTGAAGTCTCTTTCGCCTATGTATATGATACAGAAATCTTCATGAGTAAAGTTTATGAGTTTCTTATCTAAATCTGCAAACAATTGCTTTATACCTGCATTTGGCATGATGTAATGACATAATTCATACCCTATGAACGTTTTTTCACCTATATCCAATATTTTATTGACATTGTTGGTAGAAATCATACACAATTTTTTACATCTACGGGTTTCTGATAAAGTGTTTGATTGAAAGTTCGTCGGAATCATAGATTGCACTGCCGAAATGACGCCAGTTTTTAAATGTGTTTCTTGAGTGTTTGCACTTTGCCTAGTTTTAGATTTATCTAAAGCTGATGTAAGTGATTCGGGATCAGGTACAGTTTGTTGATTGTCTTTCATAATGTTTAGCAAGAATCTATCTTCGACGGCCCCCTTCTGTTTTTGTTGTTGTGTTGACTTCTTTTGTGGAGTTGACAGCTTTGTGTATTTGCGGTTTGGTGAGCCTGCACGAATGTCAGTTGTCAAATTTTTAGTAGCTTTTTTTAAGAGCTCATATTTTTTTGAGACGTCATGTACTGTAGACTTTAGATCATTATTCTCAATGGACAACTGGTTTATCTCTTCATGTGCTGCTGATAGCTCAAGTTTAAGTTTTTCTATTTTACACTTTAAATCTTGAATTTCGTCACATTCATCGACAGATATATTTGGCAGACTACTTGTGCTGCCATCTATCGTCGAGTTATTTGTACTAGATTCTTCGACTGTAGTCTGAGTAGTCTCTGATAGTGACTTGGTTCGATTTCTGCGTAGCGTGATATTCTCGAAAAAATTCATTGTCCCAAACAATAATGTTCAGAAAACAAACTGGAAAAAGACGTGTCGTAGAGGTGATTCGAACTCACGATCACACGTTCACATAGCCTGCAGTACGACCGCTAGACCAAACGGACCTTGCTAATTGGATCGAATTTGTTGACCAGACCAGACTAAGACTCCGCGATCCGTCTGTCTGTCTGTTACCAGGCTGTATCTCATGAACCGTGATAGTTAGACAGTTGAAATTTTCACAGATGATGTATTTCTGGTGCCACTCCAATAACCGCCATGTTGGAAAGAGATTCGCGACCGTAAAATTCTCGACGGGTTGTTGAAATTGAAGACTGAGTTCGCGCATGCGCTGAAACACGCTTATTTTCCCGGTAAAAACATGACTTCATTTCATAGTAACCGATAGTAACAGTAGACTTATCAATGCTGAATCAAACATCCGACTCTCCTGTATTTCAATGTACTCTGTGCATCCGACTCTTAACCTTACGTTTACCTTAACCTTACGTTTAATAATTGCTCAAGTATAACTTTTAATTTCAATAATTAAACTACTTTTTTTTACTGTTTGATATGAGTTTCTTTTATCTACTATTCCTATAGGTAATAGTTGAAAGAAAAGCAGATTATGCACCTCGCTTTAAGTAATTTATATAGCCCTCGTGCCTGTTAGATTAGAGCCCTCGCTAACGCTCGGGCTCTAAATCAGGCACTCGGTGCGATAATAAATTACTTTGTGCTCGATGCAATAATCTACTATTATAGCATTATTTTGTTAGAAAAATAGTGTTATAATAAGATTGTATTTTTAAATTTCGGTATTGTGTTTACAAAGTATGTCAATATAAACTCGTTTTGAAGTTTATAATTCGAATATTACGATATGAGAGTAGATAATAGTAGTTTATGATACTGTTGCATAATAAGGGGTATTAAAACATGAGTGTGTGTTTAAAACCGAGCCGTTGGCGAGGTTTTTAATAGCATTCACACGAATGTTTTAATACCTAGTTATGTGCAGTTTCATACACTACTTTATCTACACTCATACATTTTGGGATTGAACCTACTAAATACCTTTTTTTTTCATAAATGCATCATATAATAATCTCGACTTTGCTGGTAAGAGATTATGAGTTATTTCCTTCGCCGTATATAACATATTTGGCGGAGTCTAATTTTCTTCACATTCACTAATATCAGACATTTTAAGCAAGAATTTAAAAATACTCATGAAATTTAGTACAGTGAAAGCTGCAAAACAAAACGTATGAATGGCGCCAAAACCCATCACATCACCGCATTATCCGCGCATGCGCTAAGGCTTAGCACACGCACTGTGATATTTATTCGCGAGATTTTTTTCCGCCCTTTCTGCGACCTATGTAATTGTATGAAGCTGCTTGCATTGCGGTAAAAAAAATCGTGCGGCAATAATACCGCATGAAAGCCGTGTTTTGCAACAGAATCCACCGCATCGCGGCGCAAATTTAATTCGCGCGAATGTTTTGCGCTCTTTGAACACGTAGAAAGAGACAAAATTCGCGCGAATAAAAATCACAGTGCGTGCTAAGCCTAAAGCGGGCATTGTCACAGACAATTTAACATTGGAATCAAATCTTTTTATAATAGGTACTAAACTGGCATTACAAAAAAAAAATTGATGGACACTCCTTAGTGATTAACTTCTTGGCTTTTTCCTGTATCGTAATAGAAAAAAATTGTTTCATAGCATTATTTTGTTAGAGAAATAGTGTTATAATGAGATTCTATTTTTAAATTTCGGTATTGTGTTTGTAAAGTATGTCAATATAAACTCGTTTTGAAGTTTATAATTCGAATATTACGATATGAGAGTAGATAAAATTGTTTTCATGACTTTGACTGGATATATCTCGCAAGCGGTACGATTGACAAAAATATGATATTCCAAACCCTAAATTAATTTAAAAAGCCTTGTTCATCGATACCATACATAATACAATGGGACGAATAATTTTTTTTTGTTCTTTTCTTCGGCCCCCAGAAGGCGCCATATTTAATGCTCCCTTTTGCTTCGCCGTAGTCGGGTTACAAATACAAGAAGGAATTTCGGAAGTCTGTGTCAAAATACAAAGAAACAAAAACAAGAACACCGAATTTGAAGTTATTTTTTCACTTTTTAGTGATTTTATATCATATTCTTTATTGTACACAAAATAAACATTACAAGTACAAAAGGAAAACTTATGTACAAAGGCGAGCTTAACCCATAATTGGGTTCTCTGACAGCAAACCTCAGTGCTAAAGAGAGAGTTACAAAATAAGGAGAGTTAACAAAAGCGCACAACAAATACTAAAAAACATTTGAATTCTTACTAACTAAATACACTACACAAATACGTGTAAAGCACACAATGCATAAACATAATACATACAAATATCTAAAATACATACATATTTATGCGTCATGTTGACAGGAAATGTTCCTTAATTCTTCTCCTGAATATACCTAGTAAAGGGCTATCCCGTATGGAATGAGGAAGATTATTCCAGAGGCGGACAGCACGAACAGTAAATGATCCACCGTAACGACTTGATGAGTGGGGAGGAAAACGAAGGAGAAGAGATGATGAGGAGCGGCAAGGTTTTCCTCTCGGAACAAGATACTCAAAGCGTTCTTTAAGATACGAAGGAGAGGTAGGATTGTGAAGAACAGAAAATAGTAGAGAAAGAGTGTGGGAATCTCGGCGCTGCCGAATAGGCAGCCACTTCAACCGCTTCCGAAATTCCGACACATGGTCGTACTTTCGGAGGCCAAAAATGAAGCGGATGCACAAATTCTGCAAACGCTCGAGCTTATCAAGAAGTTCCTCAGTCGCATCAAGAAAGCAGACATCAGCATAGTCAAGAAGCGGAAGAAGAAGAGACTGAGCAAGAGTAACTTTAGTTGAGAAAGGCAGGAACTTCTGGAGACGCTTTAGAGACCGAAACGAGCAAAACACCCTCCTGCTAACTTCAGCAATGTGAACATTCCAAGATAGGTTGCAGTCCAAGAAAACACCTAAGCTTTTGACTTTTTTGGAGTAGGCTATAGTGACGGCATCGTAGAAAACGGGTGGGAGAGACTGGTTGCTCAATAAATTGGTGAAATGTCTGCCACCAATAATGAGAGCTTGTGATTTTGTTGGGTTCACTAAGAGTCCAAAACTTTTAGCCCACTGATAGATATTTTCAAGATCATTATTGATGGCATCGATAGAACCAGTGAGCTCCTCAAGTTTGAAGTGGCGGTAAAGCTGCAAGTCGTCGGCATATAGATGATAGTGTGATGATAAGACCTTAGTGATAGCGTTTATAAAAACGGAGAAAAGAAGAGGAGAAAGGACGCCACCCTGAGGAACACCCGCATCTAAATCACACCAGTCAGAGAAAGCCTCCTCTGAGCGGACCGACTGCGAGCGACCCCGAAGATAAGAGTTAAACCACACGATCACAGCAGGAGATACATTAAGAGAGGATAGGATACCTAAGAGGATGTCAAAATCAACTGAATTAAAAGCACTGCTAAAGTCCAGTAGAATCAATACTGTAAGGAGTCTGTTTTCCATGGCCAGTCGGATATCGTCAGTTATTTTGACTAAGGCCGATACAGTGCTGTGGCCAGGACGGAATCCAGATTGATAAGGACTTAGCAGGCTATTAGAGGAGAGGTAATGAGACAGCTGATTATTGACAACACTCTCAAGGACTTTAGATAGGATTGGAAGGATAGAAATAGGACGGAACTGGGATACTGATGAAGGTTTAGGGACTTTGGGAAGAGGCAGAACATGTGCTTTCTTCCAAGCTGAAGGAAAGCAGCCAGAAAAGAGGGAGTAGTTGATAATGTGGAGGATAACAGGAGTGAGTTCATTTACGATGGGAAGAAGCATCTGGAGTTGTAGACCATCATCACCCACAGCCTTCGTGGATATAGATGTGATGGCCCGCTTTATATCCCCCTCTGTAACCGGGTGGAATGAGAATGAAGTACACATTGGCAGAGGAAGTTTAGAGAGATTGTTTAGAGTGGATGCTTTAACGTTGACGTCAAGAGTGACAGGGGGCTTCGCGAAATGTAGATTAATTGCGTTAAGGTCAATATCAGGCGTGCTGTCATCAGCAGCTTTGCCGATACCAAGAGATTTGAGAAATTGCCATACTTGTGCTGTGTTGAAGTTTTGAACAGAGTTGTGGATGTGGCGCCTTTTAGCATCCCTACACATACGACCGCACCTATTACGCAGCCTCTTGTAGAGAGACCAGTTCTCATCAGTAGGATCCCTTCTGTACCGCCTTTTAGCCTTGTCCCTTTTCGACATTGCACCTTTAATGCTGTCAGACAACCAGGGAGCTGGAAGATGCTTCACTCTGACCCTTTTAAGCGGAGCATGCTCATCAAAGAGTTTCAACACTATCTTGGTTAGCTCGGCTACCTTACTGTCCAAGTCATTGCTATCATAAACAGGAGACCAGTCAATATTGCCCGCGTCTTCTCCCAAGCGATCCAGGTTAATGTTCTTGAAACTGCGAAGGAAGAGAAATTTAGATTTACGTTTAGGAGGGCGAATTTTATACGAAAGAAATATAAGATCATGGTACGAGAAGGAGGCAGAAAGTTGCCCGTGAGTGGCTACTTTGCTTGGGTCGGAAACCAGAATAAGGTCTAGAAGTGAGGGATTGCAGTGAGGAGCATGATGAGTGGCGTCAAGCTGAAGAATATGAATGTTGACAGAAGCAACCAGAGACCGGAGTTTACGGCTGCGCACATCATCCTTTATCAGGCAGGTGTTGAAATCCCCGAGTATTATCGTGTGGTCATATAATGAGAAAAAATATTCTAGTTTTGTTTCAAACGAAGAGAAAAAATCTATATGGCACGAAGGGCTATAGTAAACACCTACTAGTAATTTTGTATGATTAAATGTAACTTCAATAAAGAGATGTTCAGCAAATTTTGAATAATTACTCGGGGACTGATCAACAACATTGTATGTAATATCTCCACGGAGATAGATGGCGACTCCTCCGCATCCCTTGCCCGTTCTGTCATTACGCACAAGCTTGTAGCCGGGCAGTGAATACTGCGTTGAAGGAAGTGCAGGTTTGAGAAAAGTCTCCGAGACGAGAACAGCATGAATAAGATCGGAGTCGAATGACGATAATAAATCGGAGTGATGAGCAGGAACGCTTTGAGCATTTATATGTACTACGTTGAAAAATTTACTGAAGCAAGAAAAAGCAGAAAACAGTTGGTCACGTAGGTGAACAGAATCATCACTGAACGCGCTAGCACAGCTCTCATCAGATGGACCAGAAGAAGAACATGAGACAAAACTATTATTAATATGACCTAACATGACACAAATACCTATCTAAATATTAAAATTAAAATATATATACAATAATAATAATAAAATTATTAAAAGTAAATAAAATAACAGTTAACGCAACTGCCATTTCAAAAATCCTCGATGCACCGGCTAAACAAATATCAAAAGACTATTATCCAAATCAGTAAACTTAAAATAAAATTATTGAGATAAGTTTCCGAACGAATACCACAACTTCAATACATCAGTGGTGACTGTCACTGTCAAAGTCACAATGCTACGAAACTCACAAATTAAATTAACACAGAAGTCACAACAAATTAGATTTAACAAATTGTTCAGTCAGTTCAGTGATCGACACAAAGATAGAGATAACCAAAAATAGATTATGGCCAATAGGCTGTGGGAGCGATTATTTTGCTTGCCTACGTGATGATACCTTATCCGATGATGCAACAGTTGATGAAGTCGCCGGGAACCGCGCAATGAGCTGGAGAAGTTCAGCCCCCGTCTCGATTTTTCGACGCGACTTGTCCGGGAGTAGGATGACAATCTTGCCCTCGGAGGTCCAACACTGCTTCACACTGAAGTGTTTTCGAGCATTTAGGAACACGTCATGTCTAGGCTTTGTCAGAAACTCCGAGAAAACCAAACCGGACCCCTTCAACAAAGTCTTGGCACGCCAAACATCACTACGCAGGTTATAATTAGCAAACCGAATTAGAAGAGGACGTGGCTTGCCTGAGTCTGCTCCCAAACGATGGCAGGATGTGATGTCTGAAGCAGAGATGTTGCCCAACTTCATCTTGTCACTCAGCGTAGATATTGCCCGGGAAGTGTGATCCTCATCTTTCTGCTCAGGAAGGCCATGAAGAAGTAAAACCTGCCTGCGAGACACCATCTCATGCCGATCCAGTCCTACAGTCAGCAACTCCATCTGTGTCTTCAGTGCGCTCATTGTCTTCCAAATAAGGCACTTGAACTCCATGAAGTCCCGAGATAGGCTGGCTATAGTCTTGTGGGTGGCCTCATTGCTGTTGACATTCTTCAGGTCCTTTTCATAGGTATCCATGCGAGCAGTGAAAGTGGCAGCAAGATCCTCCATACAGTTTGACAGCTTTGCATACAGGTCCATCTTGTGATTCTGTTATGGTGCAGGTCCGGTGAAAACGAGAGGAATGTTTAATGTGCAGTGAGTGCAGCCGAGGATAATTAAGACTTTTAGTGCATTTGCACAATAATAAATGTATTTAAACTATTATTTATCTTATATAAACTGAGAGCTCTAAAAAAGTTGTGTGCACTTAGGTACCCTCACAAAAAAAAAAAAAAAAATTGATTGATTTTATTTGGAAGTTGGTTGTAATTTTTTGATAAAAAGTTTTTTATTAAAGCGAATGTTTGGAAAGACTTCCTGGTCTTACTTTAACTTCATAAAGGCTTCCTGGTCACCCCTGCTATATTTTGTCTGTATTTAGTCTCGGATTTGGGTACAAAAACCTAGGATGAATAATTCATCAATATTAATATTTCATTCTACATCAGCTTTGCTCATTTACGCGTGACTAATGAAAGTTTCTTGTCGGCTCAGTCACGCACCAACTAGTACCAGCTTTAATCGTGCTCAATTTTTGAATTTGTGATTATTCATTTTGAATACTTTCTGAGAACTTTGAGAGAAATTGACCGTTTTCCGACCTAGGTTGGTTAGATTCTTGGATTGTTTAGTTTCCTATCTCCAGTAATGGAAGGAAATGGTTACTGGTCACGGTCAGGTACTCTAGAATTTTTCCGTTCGTTGTAAGCAATCAGCACCTGAAAACATTGAAAAGAACCTAAATCAATAAGATTTTTTATTTTATTTTGACTTGTGTTATTATCTTACATGTTTTCATACCCTCATCTTTCTACATTCGATTTTATGAACGTTCACCGTCTTATTAATAAAAATGACGTATTACCAGCTTACTCCGAAGCTACTCTTGGACTAGCTAATCCCGGTGGATCTAAGGATTAGCTTAGGTTTAGCAATGTTATTAATAAACATGGAATAATCTCAGCCTAACTATTCATTCCTTACTCTTAGATTTACGCGTAAGCCTATGCCAACCCAGTTGAATTTAAAAGTAAAAAGAATGAAGCAGTGAATGAAACCAAGAAAGTCGATTACAAAAAGTAGAGAAAAAAAAATAGCGGGCAGAGTGAGATCTATACAGATTTTAAATTTATCTCAACAATTTCAACTTAAATCGCATAGAGTAAAATATTATAAGTACGAAAGTAACTCAGTGCACAACAGTCGCGGTCAACAGCTAGTATTTTATATTGGTAGTGCATTGATAGATCTGATGACGAGTGTACCCCTCATACTAATGTTAATAAAATACCTAAGTATTAACCACATCTCTTTCATGGCAATTCCTGAAATAGTGTTTCCTGTCTAGTCTTACGCTGTGTTATTTTGATATATTACTGGAATAAGAAAGGATAAACAATAAAATGTGGAATGATTGTGAATTTAAATACAATATATATATTTAAACGAAACATTTTCATCATCAAATCAGAGCGATCAAAATGACAATAAAACTTAATAATTGTAGTTGCCATGGATACACTCTAAATCCAACTTTAATTCGAACTTAAACTAGCTAGCACCATGGTGTAACTTTTAGCCCGAGACTAGAGTCAGATTAGTATATCCCTCCTTCTTCCGTGTTTATTAATACGGAAATGTGTTAGCACCAACCTAATGCTTGGAATAAAGATAATCTTTATTAATAAGACGGTCAATGTTTTACAAGAAATTGCTCACAATCTATTCACCGCATAGAATCTTTTGCCCCTAATAAATTTTGTTTTCGTGCCAATAAACATGCCCCACACGACGGCACTAAGTTATTGAATTTGAAAAGCCATAATTTCACGTACGCCACTATTATTTTCAAGTTTCTGCTGCAAAATAGCGCCCATAAAAAATCGTGAAGTAAATAACTTAGGCTTTTAGGGCTTAACATGATGTTCTGAGCTATTTCTGTTATAACAGGTGGAAAGCATGTTCTGGAGTCTGTCAGCTCATAGCTGGTTTCAGCACGGCACCCGTTGTAAAATCTTTTACCTAGAAACAGCTCATTTAATTTCAGTAGCCTGTTGAATGTAACACTAACTCGCCAGATGGTAAGGGTTGATGTGGTTGACGGTGAAGCACGCTTGCCTAGAAGAAACCTGTTCACTCTTGACATAAATATGCCTAGGTTGTAGCTAATCTTAGTTAGTTGAATCCAAATTAATTGTAATGTACTGTTAGGTACCTATATTCGCCTGGTAAAAGATCAAAAAAAAAAAAAACTATTATTTCCTTTAGTGAAACTGAGCTATTTCTGTTATAACAGGTGAAAGGATGTTCTGGTGTCTGTCAGCTCATAGCTGTTTTCAGCACGGCACCCGTTGTAAAATCTTTTACCTAGAAACAGCTCATTTAATTTCAGTAGCCTGTTGAATGTATAGAATAGAATAGCGCTCGCATTTGACCACTAACTCGCCAGATGGTAAGGGTTGATGTGGTTGACGGTGAAGCACGCTTGCCTAGAAGAAACCTGTTCACTCTTGACATAAATATGCCTAGGTTGTAGCTAATCTTAGTTAGTTGAATCTGAATTAATTGTAATGTACTGTTAGGTACCTATATTCGCCTGGTAAAAGATCAACAAAAAAAAATACTATTATTTCCTTTAGTGAAACTTATTTCCTTTAGGAATATAAGATGTCAAACTTGCATGGATTTTCATAAGTGTGGACTATAAGATGGCGGATGGCCGATGGGGCAGAAAGGTTCTGGAGTGGCGACCGCGAACCGGAAGACGTTGCGTTGGAAGGCCTCCCACCAGGTGGACCGATGACCTGGTGAAGGTTGCAGGAATCCGCTGGTTGCGGGACGCACGGGACCGTTCAATGTGGCGCCGCTTGGGGAGGCCTATGTCCAGTAGTGGACGTCTTTCGGCTGATATGATGATGACTATAAGATTTATGTTTGTAGATTATAGGTCCACTGTTTTCAGTTCTTCTTCAAACGTTGTGGGCCAAGTAGGTGGCCACGCCAATCGCAGCGTCAGTGGCGTTCATAAGCTCCTCTAAAGTGTAGGTATATGGATACCTGGAGCGCTCTAGCATGTGTGTCATATTCTGCACAGAGGCACCGCATTCACATTGGGTATCAGAAGGGTCTGAAAACCCCATCTCGCCAAATTGTGTTTGCAGCGGCCTACCAGGCTACGCAATCGATTGAGGGCTTTCCATATAGGCCAGTGCAGTTCACATCCAGGTGGCAGGTGTTCCTGGGGTTTTAAGAAGTCGGGAAGGGGTGGTAGGAGAAATTCTTCCCACAGCTTGCTTTTTTACTGTAGTTCAATGACCTGTGTGCAGCGAAGAAAACTCTTCCGGCTATTAAGTCTACCTGGGACTGTAGTCTGATCATAGAGGGGATGTCGGGCATTTGAATCTTGGTTTTTTTCTCAAGCTGATAGACAATTGAGGTGCATTCTGCATCGTGATCGCAATTTAAACCACCCAGACATTATACGAATATTCTGTTCGCAAAGCAAATATTTGCTTCTTGTGATAATTAATCTCGCGTCTTGTAGCGCACAAGTTGATCATACTGTCATAAATACATCATTTATGTAAACTAAATTAAGACGAAACTGAGACAACAGATTTATCAAGCCACAACGTATTTTCAGAATGGTTTTGTATGATATTTATTTGTCTCATCCAAATCACCAAAGACCAGGGGTTTTAAGTGCTTATTCAACGTAATTCAATAAACGGCATACAATAATCTGTCATGTCAGGTTGTGTTGTTGATTCGGACAACCAATCAAAACGGCTTATGGTTGAGGATTGACAGATTTACTGATCAGAGATTTGGTTTTTGTAAACTGGTGATCCCTTTGGAAGACCACTCCAATTAAATCATGAATACGCTTTATTAATACGACCTATCCATTTAGATGATCGAATTTTGATAAATTGAAAGGAAAATGTTCTATAACACCATTTCATTAATAAAACCCTACGATAAAACAGGTTCCTGTTATACACAGACTTTTTACAATCGAGACTCTTTTGAAATATTTCTCTCTGAAAGGTTTCTAAATAACACCATTTTCGTTTTGAAGACCTACGAAAAACTAGATTCCTCGTAATCATGGACTTGTTAGAATTGAGTTTATTTTGAAACAAAGACTTTTAAGAACATCATATTGAAACCAAAAATATACATGTTTAGTATACTTAAGTACTCTACCTGCTCAAATGTAACATGCTTACGAAATATGCTCAAATAAATAAACCACAAATAATTCTTCAAACGTTACAGTTCCCTAATTGTGTTTACTCACAGTTAATTTCAATGGTCTCAAAATATTGATTGAATCAATATTTATATTGCAAAAGAGAGCTTTCAGTGCCATTTAAAAGATAAGTCACCGTAAATCTCTTAGGGAGCTATTTAAAAATATTAATATTATGACAGTTTCTTGCCAATTAATTTATGAAAATATAGTATGTAAGTGAGGAAAAATATACATCTCTTTATTAAAGATAGTGATAGACACAATTGTAATACTAGATATAAAGATAAGTCAGATCAACCATCTTAAAGATTAGCTAAAGTACACACATCTTTCATGGGATATTATGATAAATTATATAATAAAATAACCTATGATGCCACTTCTAACCAAGAATTAGCGTATCCAATCCTTGGCGTATGAGTCACATGGCAGCAGAGATACATCATGCAAGAGAACTAGGACACCCACACGGGCCTTCCAGCTCGATTATTTCGGGGAACCGAACAATCAGGGCAGTAACTCCGTTTCTTTTGATTGTATGACAATTAACATGATAGAAATTACAGTTACTTCAGACTAAAACTACCGCTCTGACGGTATAAATTTTGCATCCATTACATCAAGCAATAAATTTAAATAACATTTATATCAACCCTCTTTTGATCCCGATGATGGCATTCAAAGTGTCGTCATGTTGACGATTTTAAGTCAGAATATTAAGACATCAAATCTAATCGTATTGCATCATTTGCAGATGAATCCTGATTCTTTGATGACCTCACTGCTTTCAAGGAGTATACGAGCAACAAGAAAAGCAGCTTGGCCGAATAAGCATCCTGTAAACGGGAGTTGGCGAAGTAGGGAGTTGGCGAAGAGAAGGGAGTTGGCGTGAAAGTGACCGGGCTGCATTTGGTGGACGCCGTGAAGTCAGGTGTGTTGGGATTTCGTATTAAATCAGATTTGTGACGACTGACTCTTAAAACGTTGCCTTAATTGATGCAAAATTTAAATTCATATAACCATAAACATCAGGTATATGATTCTGCTGATCACAATATTCAAGCTTCTAAGACATAGCGATGTCAAATGTGCTCTACTCTTAAGGGGTAGGGGAATCCTACTAATAGTCAATAGTGAATCTGATAGGACTTCTACTCATAATGACCAAGCCAAGAAAGTGCCAACATTCAAAATTTTATTGACATCCACGATCCCCCTATACCTATCCTTTTCTCACACATACCTCGCGAGTGAATAAGAAGATTTGTTCCGTCATTTTGTTTGGAAATGATTTCCGTATCGACCCGCATAGATCAGGGCGATTACGGGAGTCACGGTGACCACTGCCCTGAGAAGAGCCGAAGATAAAGTGGCTTGGAAGCAGCTCGTCAATGACTTCGTGAAAGCTTTTCAAGACGGGCACGACCTTCAGTAATGAAGACAACGAATAAGAAGAAGAAATCGACCCGCACCGCAGGCGCAAATGGCGCCGACTCGCTTCCTAGAAAAATATTGATAACTGAGGAATACCGCGTTCTCGCATGTAATAAGATTATAATCAACAGTTTATGTTTGTGTGTAACGTGTGATGACAGTAACTTGAAACCCAGCTGCCCTTGAACCCTGGTGAAATGATTCAGTGCCCTGACGACGCGACCTCGAAGTTCCAGAAAATGTTTGTGCTTCCTTCCCTAATTCATTTCGGGTTGTATTCTGTTGTCCAACACCCCCGCAACTCGAATTACCTATCATCAAGCGTTTGTCAATCGTTTTGCTTCGCACCGCAGATACAGTCCACTGAACCAGCCCTACGCGCCACCATGGGTAGAATTATGCCCAATGGTATGCTTAGACCTAATATAAGTATTTAAGCTGACATGGTCACAATCATTAGAATGAATATTTGTTTCGGGATATTTACGTACCGTTACAAGCGCCATGACCACGAGAACCGATGGTGCCGAAATATCGAGCTCTCAACAAAAATCTAAACATACATGGTAAATATCCTGAAACAAATATTAATTCTAATGGTTAGACCCAGTACTGGGAAAAAAATAATGAAGTATCACTGTTTGTCATACAGTGATACGGGTTCGCTAAATTTGCGACCTTTCAGAATATTTTAGAAAGTATTGCCGAACTTTTCTTAAACGATGTTTTCCTTTATATAATACTAGCTGTTCCCCGCGGCTTCACTCCCGTGGACCACCCCATGTCACTCAGGAATAATGCAGCTTTCTATTGGTGAAAGAAATTTTTAAATCGGTCCAGTAGTTTCGGCGCCTATTCTGAACAAACAAATAAACGAAAAAATCTTTCCTCTTTATAATATTAAGTATAGACTAGCGATTTTGGCTGTGCGTTCATCGTTCAGTCAGTCAGTTTCTTCTTTTATATATAGATAGTTAAGGCCGATACCAAATGGAACTAAATATCAAACATTATCTCTATTCTGAGCCAACTTTGTCCACATATGACACAACTACGTTTTGGTGCTGTTCTATTCCAAAAACGTGATACTCTAAAGAAAGAAAGAAAAAATATTTATTTGTCTCTACTAAGAGTCAGAGTGCTTCGGTGTGCACACCACCAATACCGAACAGCGATATCAATAGTTGTGAGAGTTTGAAGATTTGGCGTTGGTTAAGCCTTAAAATATTTTAAGGCTCTACCTATTTGGTCGAAGTTTTGGGCTCTATACTTAATTTTAATTTTATGATGACCCATAATTTTACAAACCATATTTGTTCGCCGGAAACGGTAGAATATTATGGTCGTAATATATAATTCCCATCACAGCTTTGTACAATATTTTGACAAATAAATGCATTCTATTCTATTCTTTAAAAAAATAAGTGGTTTACAATATTTACATAATTACATACATTAATACATTCATATATGTGAGGACGATGGACCCAGAATAGCACTACATGATACTATAATACGTATAGGTATAAAGTATTAAACAGGTACATTAATTAATTTGTTAAATAGGAACATGGTTCTCACATACTTACAAATATTGCAAACATAGGTAAAATACTTAATTCAACAACAGAACAGTGTGTGAGTAAATTTCTTAAACAACAAAATAAATAAAAAAGTAAATAAAGTAGCTATATGAATAGGTAAATAAATTAACAAATTTGATTTTGTCTACACAAAAGATTGCAGTGTGGAGATGGAGCAGGACCAGCATGTTGCCAAGCATTCTTATCTATATCGTTTACAAAATGTGCTTATAACAAAGGTTTTAAATTTACTTTCATTTAGTTTTAATATATCACAAGGTATTTTGTTATAGAATTTAACACAGAACCCCATGAAAGATGAGTGTACTTTAGCTAATCTATAAGATGGTTGATCTAACTTATCTTTATTTCTCGTATTACAATTGTGTCTATCACTAATTTTACTAAAGAGAAGTATATTTTTCCTTACATACATAATATTTTCATAAATCAATTGGCAAGACACTGTCATAATATTAATATTTTTAAATAGCTCCTTATGATATTCTCGGTGACATAACTTATATATGGCTCTGACAGCTCTCTTTTGCAATATAAATATGGATTCAATGTCAGCCGCTCAACCCCACAGCAAAATACGGTATGGCATAATGATCAAGAAAACAAGACGAATTCACTAGACGTGTGAACCTCACCTGGAACCAGTTCTGGAGTTACAAAGAAGGTCTAAAATGAAATCTCCCTGTCAGCATAAAGACAAAGGTTTTAGATTCATGTCTCTAATATGCATCACAAACCTAGGAATATATGACAAATACACTAATCAAAGCAATACTAAAGCGAAATTCAATCACGGTGAATACAGCTTAAACTCATTACTTTTTTCAATGGGAAATCCGTGATGAGGAATTGAAGCCGTTGACTGAGAAAAGGATTGAATTTGCTATAAATGTAGAAAACTGAAATGAGGAACTTGGAGATAAATAATAATAGCTACAGGTCGATCTTTTAATTAAAGTAACGCTTGCCGCATTACATTAATTACTTGCGGATACTCCTCCGTGCCTCTGAAAGTACGTTCAACTGTTGGTACTGGCTGTCATTTATAGGTAACAGTCGACTTTGACGGTCGTTACGGGTAGTAAGAAGGTATAAAATATGATATTAGTCTTGCCAAGGGGTATCGCGGTGCCCAGTTGTTGGGTTTTGGAGGTCAAACATGTTCTCGTCAAGTAACTATATAATACTGGTAAGCTGTATCCTGGTTACACTGAAATCAATACTAAAATACATGTATTAATTATCATACATAGAATATGAATATTTATTAAATTATCGAGGTAGTAGCTGTTGTATTAATGTGCTCAGTTCACTAAGGAGTTCAAACTGGTCTTTTGTGACGAAACCGTGCTTACTTCGGTTCTATTGTCTCGGAAACAATGCGTTTGAGAAAATAAATAACAGTACTGGAGCAAACAACGCGCGAAGTTCAACCTATAAGCTTTTCTTTATATTCAAAGAAACTCCAAGAGATGAAAGAAAGAGTATTCCAGTTGGGTGAATTTAAGTGTTTATTTTGCTCCCTATAAAAACCTAGGGATTCTATTCCGAGAAAATAGAATACGCCATTTTATTATACGAATCCAAAATACTTTTAGGACTCGCAATACTGGAATCCTGACACAGCTAGACGCTTAGATAGCTTACTCGAGAATTGGCGAGAGGAAGCTCAACAACGCGAGACGTGGCATGGCAGGAATGAGGGATGCCTTCGCCCAGGGGTCACCATAAGCTCATAGTGTATGATTATTTTGAGTATACATCCGTCCCTGTCCCCAGGAGTCGTACAATTCAGGGTAATCTGTCCAGATATGGAGGATATTTTTTTTATGTGTGCTGTTAATGAAGTGGATATAATACCTACAATATTATTATAAGGTACCTGCAAATCTAAATAAAACACATTTTCTGTTATAGAAGAAATAAAAAAAATATATTTTGTTTCTGCTTCTGGCAAGCTTTTCAATTACTTCGTATACCTTTGTACTCGAGTACAAAGCCAAGACATTCAAGAACTCATGTTAGTTACTTGTACTTAGCTCTCAAGATGTTCCCGCATGTAAAGCAGAGTGTACAATTTTTTAATCTGTGCATTCTGCTTTACATGCATGGAAAGTCTGTTAAACTTCGAACTACTGTTTATTTCTTCTTTGTTAAAACTTCCAATTACCTAAACAGTAGATACCTATAATCTATACTTATTTTATTTAATAATATTATATAGCTGAAGAGTTTTTTTGTTTGTTTGTTTGAACGCGCTAATCTCAGGAACTACTTGTTGGAATATCTTTTTTTTGTGGTAGCTAGACCATTTATCGAGGAAGGTTATATACTATATAACATCACGCTATGACCAATAGGAGTGGAGCATAAATGAGAAATGTTGCAAAAACGGGGTAAGTTATTCCTTTTTGAGAGCTTCCGTTACGTGCGCTGCGTAAACGGTTTAATCATGTATGTAGAGTAGGTAGGGTAGGGTAGATAGGGTAGATGGGTAGGTGGGTAGCCAGATGACGGGAGCGAAGCCGCGTGGGGTAGTTAGTTTATAATATGTTTTTTATGTAACGTTTGTTTTTCACGGACGCTGAAGACGAATCTTATTGAGGGAACAGTTATTACATTATAATAACTGTTCCCTCGATAAGATTCGTTTTTATATTGCCCATCTTAATAATAATCTAAGAGTTAAGATCAAAAAGTGCATGGTTAATCTGAAGGGTATGCTGGATACAACTGTACTCTGCGTTTATCAACAAGGACATTACCTGCGTCTGTGTTTCCGAATGCATTCAACCCGAATCTCTTCAAAGTTAGAGTAAACAGGCTTCTTCTGGGTAAGCTCACTCCATCGTCGACTCTGTCTCTGTCACTTTGACCTAGACTAGAGTCAAGAGCAAACCCATCAAAAAAAAAAAAAGGAAGTTGCATTCGATACCTTTCTAACTATCTAACAGTTCTAGTTTTCGGCACAGTTCGATTTTATAGAATGTCATATCTGTCATTAATAGATAGTATGTGTTCTAGATGTGCCACATCGGGGTTCCAATGAGAGTTATTAACAAGTAGTTTTTTTAATTCAAAGCCACACTCCAATAAAATCGGCAACGTTAGACAGAAATGGCAATACAATAATCCACCAGTTTTGAAGTAGAGAAAAGTATCTAATACGAGTAGCTCCCAACGGGCCCGCGCCCCAACACGCAGATACTGTGCTGATACGAATTGAAATGTGCAGAACATTTTATTAACATTCGAAAATTTAATTGATGTACAAAATTAGAAGCAATAATTGGACAAACAATTAGAAGGGACGCTGGAATTTAATTCCATGTTTCTTAATCACCGTTTAATAACTTAATTAGATCAAGAGCTCTTAAAATAAATATATGTATTTATAAATATCGTTGATAAACGCCAGGGCCGCCAGGTGACGGCTTCGAGTGATTGATTTTAGTGATGGAACCAATGACGATATCAGAATAAATCGATTTGGAGATAGATATCCGATCGGAAAATGGCGTGGTAAGTGATTTGATTCGAAAAATATCAACTTCTTCTCCCGGTTGACGATGTTGGGTCATAAAACATGGCGGTAATCAATCAAACGTGTCCAATGTTGTAAACTTTGCGCATCATTCTTTTGATAATGAAAATATAAACTTTTATCATTCTTTGTAATTTTATTTTTCCTTTAACATTTTTATAGAATTCACTTCCATCTTTACGGAAAATCTTGTGGAAATAAAGAAGGGTCTTCAGGAACACTTACATTATTAAATGTGTACATTTAATAATGTAAGTGTGTAGTGTAGTGCAGCTGGAAGGCAAATCCCGACAAAAGCAATCCAGATTATATGACGATAATATTATAGCACAGGAGGCAATATTATTTATTTATTTATTGTATTCTTTATTCATCATCAGCCTTATAATGTTCGCACTGCTGGGACACAGCCATACACTCTGTGAGAGAGGTAATGGGTCTTAAACCACCACGCGGACTCAGTGCGGGTTGGTGAATGTCACATGTCTTCGAATTTTTGGTTCTAAAACATGCTGGTATCCTCACGATGTTTTCCTTCACCGTTATAAGAGCAATGGTGATGAAATAATTTACACAAAGAAAAGCGCCTGCCTGGGTTCGAACTCACGACCTACAACATGTAAGTCGGGGCTGTAACTACTGGGCCACCACTGCTCTCACACTGTTCTTTATTATACACCACAAAAATATATGTACAGGGCAAACTATGATAAAAGCAAGTGTACAGACAATCTTTGGATGGACTGAACGAGAGGAGATAAATTTAGGTAAATTAATTAATAAATTAAATTTATTATTGCTTAACTTAAGTAGGCATGTCCTATACAGAGGTGATAAGATTTTGACAACGAGATCTTACATCAAGTTTCAGCATTCTTTTACTCCACACAGAATTCAAAACCTCGTTCCCAAAGGAAGATTTATAAATGCACTAGCTGTCTGCGGCTTCACTCCCGTCAATTGCCTACCCTACCCTACCTATCTACCCTATCGTATCTACCCTACCTATCTACTCTATCGTATCTACCCTACCTATCTACCCTGTCGTATCTACCCTACCCTACCTTACCTTACCTACCCTATCTTACCGAGCCTATCCTACCTCCCTACCCTACCTACATACTTACCCTATCTACCCTATCTAACTACATATCACGTGTGTACATTATTCTCGTATTGCGTAGCAACTATTCGGTGTGGTATGAAGGAACATCGCCATTACACGGCCGCGGCGTGGTCATGCGTGTGATGCAACCTGACAGCTAAGTAATGAAAGCTGGAGTGTCGAACTGGACGAAACATTAATTGGTAGAATTTATTATTTTTACGACCGTTACTACCACATGTGAGTTTTTACGTCCACAGATGTTTCTGACATCGTGTATTTCATTTCTTGTTGAAGGCTGTTGTTTTTTGGTCAACCTGTATGCAAGGTTTAGCAGACGTACTTTATTTCAGTTACATAAAAAAAGCACAAACGAACTACGGGATCTGTCTGATTTACCTAAACTGAATGGAAAACAAAGGACTCAGAAATAGGGCGATGTGGATCTCACTTTAAGCCATGCTTTGCTACTAATTAATTGAACATACATAACACTCAATAGGCAATAATTCACGTATGACCATTAAAAGATGGCATCTTATTACGTTGAAACTCCGTATTACGCTAGGCCAGCTCAAGGCCAAATTTTTACCACAGACTGCGGTATTTCGTACCCAAATAAAACACTAAATAAATTCTAAACAGAACTTATCACACAGCCAACATAGTATAAAGCCCTATCCGCCTATGTAGGGTATCAGTACCTACGATAAAATGACAGTTTTGTATTCGCTCGTGGGATTTAGTTGTTAATTATTTTAATTTTATTTACGCAAAGGGATTTTATATTTGACCTTTTTGAGATAGTCAAGTATGTTTTATGTGGGCGTTCAAGCAAAAAGGGCTCTATAGTGCGGTATTGAGTTAAGACTAGATTCTGTATCAAGAATAGTCAATTGATGATATGGATTAAAATAAAAAACTTTTTAAACCGATTAACCGACAAATAATAATCAAACCGACTCCCAAAACAAAACACTACAACGCGTAAAATAATGTCTTTGGTTCCTATTGTTTTCCGTTTTTCGACACAGACTTCGGAAAAGAAAGTTATTTTTCGCTTTGTTGTATTTTGTTTTGGAAGTCAGTTTGTTTTTTTTGTTAAAAAGCTTTTATTTATTTATTTTTAGTTTTGGTAGGTATCTCCAATTATCATGAAAATCATTTATAGCCAAAGTATATCCCATGATGATTCCAATAAGCCCAAACACGCATAGGATACATTATTTTATTTTGGAGTCCCAGTGCCTGCCTTCCGGCTCCATCATCAGATCAGTTCAATGGTAACATGTTCATCAGTACCATTTATTTATAAGTATTTGCTTCATCATAGTCGGTTAACTATTCGGGATATCTTATACCCGTGACATACTTAGTATTAAGGAGTTCCAGAGGCCATCCGTGGTCTTCTTCATCAGTTCCACTTCACCAAATGATACTTTCTGAGTGCAAATGATTGCATTTTTGTTGAAAATACCAAAATCGATATATGTATGCCTATAATATTTGAGGAGTTCCCTCGATTTCGCCAGATTCCATCATCAGATCCAGACCTAATAACAATGGGACCACATACGAAGTATACCCTTTCAAACAAAAGAAGATTTTTTTAAATCGATCCAGGCGTCTTTGAGTAATCGGGTAACATACATTAAAAAAAAAGATTCCAATGAATTGAGAACCTCCTTTTGAAGTCGGTTAGTAAGAATATTTAAAAACAGGCACATTTTTTTAATCAGACCTTTGATGTTGAAACTGTACTTGTGTTTGTATGAGGCCCAAAAATAATAAACATAACTGCGTAGGTATATCTCGGAAACTAAATGCCGAGAACTAGAACATTTTTGCTTGAACGCCCACATATAGTTCGTTCAATCCACGAAGACGCGCCCCACCACTATTCCTCCTAACCGTTTATAGTATATGTGTGCAAGCTTCCGTCAATGTTTCTAATAAAATACCGATCTGCTTGGACCAGCCAAAACGCTGGTGTAATGGAACCGCGACCACAAAAAAAATACACACGTGTATCAAACGACGATTACACATTCATGGGGAAACGAGTATTTATTCCTAATACTTATGGTTAAAATCTATTATTAGTATTTTTATTTATTTAGATACACGAAATGTTTTGTTCTTTTCATATTAATTTAATATCGAAGCGTGTAGTCTGTAATCTGTCGTAACCTTATCTTCACACGCAATTTCATCCGCTATCAAGATTTACGACCGAAGCTTCAACTTTTACTTACGTGCTTATTAAACAAGGAGAAGGTAACTGTCGCTCTGTAGGCTCTGGAGGATTAATGTTGTAGAGTTAACGGCTTTTCTAGCAGTAACTTACTTACAACCTATCTAGTTTAGTTTAGTTTCGAGGGGCTGTTTCCGCAACTCCATGACTAAGCGCGTATTTTGCGTACGACCTATCTATAGATGATATGCAAGGCGCTGTTTGGTTGGTAAATATGTTTGTTAAGTTGTAGACTTGGAAAATGCCGCTGCCAAAAGCTAGCTGGTAGACGATATAAAATGGCTTCCGTCAAGCTACCAAGTTTTGCCGTTGAGTGATGGAGCAGATAATGACAACTTAGAAAAACTGGCCAAGTGCGAGTCACACGAAGGGTTCCGTACTTGGTAAATTGCGGTTTACGATTTCTGACGTATTAAAAAAAAACTACTTACTAGATCTCGTTCAAACCATTTCCGGTGGAAGTTTACATGGTAATGTATATCATATATTTTTTTTAGTTTTATCATTCTTTTATTTTAGAAGTACAGGGGGGAGAATACACATTTTACCACTTTGCAAGTGTCTCTCGCGCAAACTATTCAGTTTAGAAAAAAAAAAATTGAAACCTCAATGTAATTTTTGAAGACCTATCCATAGATACCCCACAAGTATCACGATGAAAAAAAAAAGTATGGAGAACCCCAAAAATTTATTGTTTTTTCTATTTCTGTGTGAAAATCTACATGCGGTTCAAAGAATACATCTACTTACCAAGTTTCAACAGCATAGCTCTTATAGTTTCGGAAAAAAAGTGGCTGTGACATACGGACGGACGGACAGACAGACAGACATGACGAATCCATAAGGGTTCAGATTTTTGCCCTTTGGCTACGGAACCCTAAAAAGAGGAAGGAGTTTATAAAACAATATTATAAGGCCTTGAAGAACTAAGGAAGCAATTTGAATCCATCATCCTATTGTAAACAAGATTGAGCCACGCGCGTGCCGAAGTAACAGACCCGGAGTGGCAAACAAAACTGCACCCGGCTCCATTAAAGTTTTAAATTAACTGTAAAATGATTTAACCAGTATCACATTGAAAAACTGTCAGCTTTATTTATAAAAAAAATAAAAATGAAGATATGATTTTGTGAAACACTGATTATCAGATTCTAAATTTAAATCCTCTGTAGAAATTTAAATTAAGAATCTGCTAACCAGTGTTTTATATAAAAAGAAAAGGTTAGATTTTTTATAAATTTGGACCTTAATGTCGTGGCTTGCATGTCCCGTAGTCTTCAGAGCCCCTAGCACGAGTTTCTGCGTAATTGGTTCGACTACGTTAACGTATCGACTTCGACAATTTTTGTATGCAAAATTAATCAGCGCCATGTGTCCGTATTTGGAACTAAAAAATCGGTAGCACAAGTTTTTGACAATTGCCTTCGTATCGAGTAGACGTATTTACGGTGCGTTAACGCTCCAAATGTATGGGAATCGGTAGCACGAGTTTTCATTTTGACATGTAGTATCGAGTTTTACGCTAGGTGTGACGAAAGCACGTCGAAAGCTATCTCACTGACATTTTCTTGGCGTGACATTTCACGTCAAATAATTTTCCGTATTTATTTGGGTAATTATTGCAATAATATGCTATTTAATCATGAATAAAAGGGGAAGGCATGCTGCCTATTGATTATCTTACCTCCTATTTTAATAAAGAGGCTAGGAGAAGCTGTTAAACGAGGTAGGTAAAATTTTCATTTTCTTTATAAACAAACAGTAATAGTTTCTTATAATAAATAATTTCTATAAGTTATTGATTGTAACCACACTGTATGGTCGATGCCACACATAGAGCGGTCTTCCAGCCGTGATGAAGTACGGTCTCTAGTGCGTTATTCGCCGAAACTCTACGTTTTTCTTGCGGTGCTCCATAACTATCATGACTCATTTGAAGATTCAAGAATCGAAGTAAACGGCGATATTCTTTATAAATGAGGGATTATCTCTAATATAATACTAGTATGTACGTATGCCTATATATTTTGCAACTGGTTTATATCGGTTTACAAAGATAGTTTGGGAATATGGGTTAGAATTTGGGATAAACAACATTGGCAGTTGCTTCTAGACAACTGAAGCCCTTTCATTTATCGGCAGCTAAAATGTTTTTGTCTACCCTATTACCAACAATACAAATCTAAAATGTATTAATATAACATGTTCTTCAGCAGGTCTTGTGGCAATGGTTGCAGTATTTTAAGTAGCAAAAACCGTAAGCCGTTCTACAAGTCTAGCTAGTTTGTCGATGATAAACAGAGACAGATGTACAACGAAAGAGAGAACTAGGACAAAAAGGAAATAGAAGCCCTCCGCAGCGTGACGAACGGTCTATTATAAAGACTAACTATAGAGTCTATTAGAAAGAGAAGAGAATTCCATCGTAATTGTCACCTGACAACCAATGTTCCAGAAGCCTGAGTAATCTTTATGAGACGAGAAACCGATCCAGAGAGTGGACTGTGATAGGACTCTCATATCATTCCGTATGCGTACATGGAAAGCCTTGTTGGCTCAGCCTATTTTTATTTAAAATTCCCACTTGTATGCTTAGATTTTTAAAATTACGCAACGGATTTTGGTGCGGTTTATTTTTAATAGAGAGAGTGATTCAAGAGGAAGGTTCATATGTATAATACACGCGGGCGAAGCCGCTGGCAGAAGCTAGTTTATTACATTTCTAACATGTACATAAATGTACACAATGTAGCCGTGAATTAACTAAGTAACTAACTAAGCTATTAATGTGATAATAAAAACCTAAATAAACAGAAACTATGTTTTTGCTAATTTACCTAATCTGAACATACATACATAAACTTACGCTTTTTTCGGATGGGTGTGAGTAGGAAGATACTACAAAATGCCACCTGCTGCGTTATATTCACGTTCATACATCTACACGCACGCTGGTTATGACATGCACGCACGCTGGCCTTTCTGAAGAACATCACAATAAGATCTGTTGCGGAAGGCATCAGGGTGGTGTAAGTACCCACGGTCGCCCTGGGACAGTATCCCACTGTTGTTTGACGTGTTTTCCATACGCTCTGAGTCCGGCGACTCTGCTGGTGGCATACGTCACCACGCACCTCTGAATGCGTATGTAGTGTAGGATGGTAGGTACGAGGACGACCAACATACAAGACCCACGTTTTGACTAAAGAAATAAAAATCGGGCTTTTACTTGAAAAATCTTTTTGCACGTGTTTCAGGCTATTTTTTGCGTTCATCTTTAGATACTTAGCCGAAATTTTAAGAGCCTTATTAACCTTTTAAACATAAATATAATCATTACAATTTTAGATTTTTACACCCCGACATACGACAATAATAATTACACATTTTAAAACAATTAAAAAGTTCGTAGAACAATAGCATTAAAAGTTTGGTACACCTTCATTACATTGGATAAGCGAATCTCGTAAACGTATGGACCGATTAACATTTTTCAAACGGATAAAATGGTTCAATATCGTTGCAATATCTCCATAAACAAAAAAATCATGTTTTCAAGATCATCATCACTATAATCACTATGAACTCATAACAAAATTTCTTTAAAAACTAGGTATCTTCATCAATCATTAATATGAATCTACTTGAAAAAATATTAAAACTACTCTCTTGCTACTTAGAAACGAAATAACATTACAACACTTCTTCTTTTTCTTTTCTTGTGAGGATGTGGCCACCTTTGGTATCAGAGTTAGTTAAGCCTGCCTCTGGGAACCGCACAGACCTCTGACTTGGCTTTATCAGACTTACAATAACTATAATAATATAATACACTAATACTCGTAATATTTTCTAATTGGAAACTATCTAACTAGAAATCATTAACAATTACAGATACTTGGGTATTGCATGAATCCCATTTTTACCTATGTACTTGCTACTTAGCTTGCAGATAGGGTTTCGTCGCCGTCAAAATCCGTGTATGTCCTTCTCACTTCTGCCTTTTAAATACCCCTTTGTTAGTTTCCTTTCATTCATCTTCTCAAGATGGTCAAACCATCTAAGCATACATACTATTTTCAGTTTTAGTTAATACATCTTTATTTAAACCATAACGTTATCTTATTACTTCTTCTCTCTCATCTCATCATCGTTCTTCAATCTATCATTCAAAATTACACCACACATAGGTAATTTCTATTCTAAACTAATATTTTAAAATGGTTTTTTACTATATTTGTACAAGTTAATCTCTGGAAGGAAACGCTTGCCGTTCCTACCTCTAGGTGTAGTAGTAAAAACTTTATGGGCTGATCATGCAACAGCTGCATTAAGAATAAATAATAGAATATGTAGCTGTTGTAGATGGTAGGAACCTACATAATGCATTGATGAAATAAAATACAGATTTAATTAACAAAACTTTGTATTACATAATGTTCTTTCATATTCGAATCATAGTGAATTGGCAGAGCTTCTATGATTTCAACCATAGCTCATAGCTGCTCCAAATGCTTGAAATAGCAAGAGCATTTGTACCTAAACGGTTGTGAATTTGTAGATACTTTTTAACGTCGTAAGTTACAAAATATTCCCCCAATTCCTTCGTTAGATGTCATTATTGCACAAAGAGTCGAATAGCTGGACGTGGGCTTTGAAAAAATCATGGCTGCAGTCTTGTAGACGGTGGTGCAATCGATCGGAATAGCTTGTCTTCTCTTAGTGGCAATACTGGCTTATATTGTTGCGGTGTCGACAAAGGCTTTTAGCTAGTACCCGGAATATTTTACTATTCATCTCCTGTTGGTAAAAGAAGTTGATATAGAACAAAATACAAAGATTCTGAAACTAAATACAACATTGTTGGTCGCGCAGTGTTTTTGGACTTTTCCATTAGGAATTTCTTAGTGGCAACCCGGAGTCTTACTCTGTGTGCTGTGCACGGTAATAAGCCCGCCTCTTACTACATGAGACCTCATGGGATTAAGCGAATTTTGCATAATTGTATGAATCTGTGCAATAAACTTACTTGTTTGCTTTTTTATGAAGTTCACCATGATGATGAACTGAGTGAAGCAAGTTCTTTTTGGATTCCTTAATTCTAAAATCACAGAACCATCGTACATTACAGATTTTCGTCTGAATTGGTAAATTATAATAATTATTTGAAATGACAACAAACAACAATAGACGTTTACACCTTAGGGTCTGCTCACACCGAGAAGCAATGCGATAGTACATATCAACCGCGCGGCATTTAAAATTAAAAAAATAAGTGATCAAATCCGCCATTATTGCAATCTATTTATTCATATGTTAATTTCTGTTATAGATGTAGGCCCTCCAGTTAATGATCGAGATCGGGATCCATAATAAAAGTTTCTCAAAAACATTCACTCACTTATTTAATCATTGTTCAAACGTTTTATAAAAACCTACATTACTATGACTCTAAAAACATACAACTGAAATCAATCAAAAACCATCTCAACACTACATAACTTTCAAAGCGAGTGCCATTGAATTTTTCTTACAATGGATTGTCAAAATTCTAAAGCTCTGAATTTGAAAACAACTTACTTTTAAAAACATGCTATAACCAGAGACAATTAAAAATCACCTATAACATCCCCTCTGAATTTTATATTGTCTCAAATAAAATTAAAATCAAACGGTATTTAACATTGACATATCTTCCTAGAACACCCCATATACAACTTCAACATTGAACACATAATTAATACAAGAATAAAAACCCATACTAGTATTCCCTACCTATCATATTCTACATACTATATTAAACCACCCCCTTAAATATAAATTTCAAATTAACAATCAAGACAACCTTAATACTATAACTAAAACCTAAAATTTCAAATTAATTCCAAAACGTTAACTCTACAAGATATAACATATAACACCTATCATAATTAACTAATTATACCACTAAATTCACTTCATTAAAGTTCACATCAAAGTCACTGATCACTCACAATATGCTTTCTTAAACGTAGAAACTTAGTTCTATCTAAACCTTTTGTCAGAATATCAGCAATATTAGATTTGGTTGGGCAATAGAAAATTTCAATTAAATTTTGATCTATCTTTTCTTTAATAAAATGATATTTCACATCAATGTGTTTGCTTCTCCGATTTAAAATTCCGTTTTTAATTAAAACAATAGCCGACTGATTATCAACAAATAATTCTGTTTTTGGTGTATGACCTGTAATCTCTTTAATCAGACTTTGAACGTAAAGTAAATCTTTGATACATTCTGCGGCAGAGATGTATTCTGCTTCCGTACTGGAGAGAGCGGTGACGGACTGTTTACGCGAGCACCAATGTATAGGACCACCACTGTACAAAACTACAAAGCCAGTAGTACTTTTCCTAGTATCAGGATCACCAGCGTAATCTGCATCACAATACGCTGTCAAAACAAAACTATTTCCGCGTAAGTATTCAATACCAGAAGAAATAGAACTTTTAAGATATCTGAAGAGATTTTTGATATTGGCGAAATCATTTAAATTAGGACACTCTTGATGTCTACTACAATAACCAACATGAAACGAAACATCTGGTCTAGTTTTATTTACTAAGTATAGTAAAGACCCTATCAACTGCCTATAACGATGTACATCACTACTATCACCCTTCCCCTCTTGATGTATATCGGCTAAAATATTCGGAACTATAGTTTCTTTTAAGTCACTAAATCCAAAATTTTTCAATATTTGATTAATGTAAGATTCTTGATAAATTTTCAAGTAATTTTCTCCAACCTGTATATCAAGTCCAATAAACTTCTCGACCTTATCAAATTTTCTAATTTCAAATTCTTTTTCCATTCCTTTTATTATATTATCCAATTCATTTTCACTATTTCCTATCAAAATGCCATCGTCGACGTATATTGCCAAATAAATTTCCTTTTCTTTACACAAAAACACACATGGATCTAATTTCAGTTGTTCAAATCCCAATTTCTTTAAATATTCAGTTAGCCGCTTATTCCACATGAGCGGTGCTTGCTTAAGACCATAAAGACTCTTCTTTAATTTACAGACTTTATTCTCACCATAATTGTATCCTAATGGAATTTCCATAAAAATATCCTCATTTAACTCTCCATACAAAAACGCTGTCTTCACATCAAATTGCTTCAACTGTAGACCTTTCTGTGCAGCAATTGAAAGTAATAATCTTACACTAGTAGTATTTACCACTGGACTATAAGTCTCTTTGTAATCAATATTATATTTTTGTAGAAATCCTCTAGCAACAAGTCGTGCTTTGTATCTCCCTTCCGGCTTCACAGTAAAAATCCATTTACTTGTTATCAATCTTCTATTTCCGGCTTCTATTTTATCAACTATTTCCCAAGTTTTATTTTTCTCCAAAGAATCCATCTCTTCTTTAATAGCTTTTTCCCATAAACTTCTCTCATCACACTTCAACACCTCGCTATAAGTTAAAAATGATGTTTCTAAATCATAATCCTTAAATCTTATCGGTAATCTTCTGTCTCTTTTTGGCAAAATCCTTTTACTACTAATTTCTTCAACAGACTCCTCCGCATCCACAAACAACTCATTTCCATCCGCCGTCAATCTACTATTATCTTCAATCTCATTTCCATTATTCACTTCTTGACTACTATCTTCCAAATTAAATTCTCTTCTACTATTATTATCCAACAATTCTTCAGCAATACTATCTTCAAAAACATCAATTCCGTCATTTCCTATAACATCATCTCGTTCTTCTTCTAAAATATTTTCTATGACATCATCTCGTTCTTCTTCTAAAATAGAAAACTCCTCCTCCCTCGTTACTTCAACATCAGTCTTCTTTTTCTGATTTTCTCCATAAAAACTTCCCCTCTCAACTTTACAACCATTATCAGCTGTGATGACATTTCTTTTCTCATTTTGTTCTTCAAACTCCTCTTCTTCTTTAAATAATTTATATAAATCTGTAACCTTCGCACTCTTATTACATTCCTTTAAAAATTCCAAAACATCCTTCGCATTATTATTAAAAGTCACATCTCTTGAATAAGATATCTTCAAACCCACCGGATCCCAAATCTTATAGCCATTGTTCGTAAATCCTACTAGCAAACCCTTATTACATCTGGAATCTAATTTATTTAATTTTGTATTTATTTTGTAATAAGCCAAAGAACCGAAAATATTTAAATGTTTTAAGTTTGGAATTTTATTAAACCACATTTCTGCTGGCGTTCTCTCATTAATAGTATTAGAACACCTATTGGTTATATATGTTGCTGTTAACACCGCTTCGCCCCATAATTCCCTCGGTAAGTTCATATCGAACAGAAGAGCACGGGTTCGCTCCATAATTGTTCGATTTAATCGTTCTGCCTTACCATTATGTTGTGGAGTGTACGGTATTGTATAATCTATTGTAATACCTTTATTAGAACAATATTTTTTAAAATTATTTGAGGTATACTCACCTCCATTATCGCATCTAAAATTTTTAACTTTTAAGTTAAAGTGGTTTTCAGATAAATTTATGAAATTCATAATTTTCGAAAAGGCTTCACTCTTAGATCTGATCAGATAAATTTTAGTAAAATGTGTATAATCATCTAGAAAAGTGATAAAATATTTATAGCCATCATATGTTTCTGAACCTATTGGACCACAGATGTCACTATGAACTATTTCCAAAGGCCTAGTAGCTCTATACCTTTCGGTATTGAATGGTCTTCTGCAAAGTTTTGCTTGTGTGCAGACTTCGCAGGTGTCAATATTGTTATTACTTTGTTTTGAATTTATACCTTTAACTATTTCTTTTGTTTTTGAAATAGATGTATGTGCCAATGCTCGATGCCAAAAATTTCTACTATTATTAGGATTAATGAAGTTTACTGACTTTGTACTTGATCGAGTTGCTGACAGCTCTGCATAATACAGTCCGTCACTCCTTAACTCACCAGTCAGTAAGCAGCTTCCATCTCTATCACACACTTTACATTTGTTTCTGAAAAATACAATTTCATAATTATTTTCTGCTATTTTTGAAATTGAAAGTAGGTTCTTCTTCAACTTCGGGACTAATAACACATCATTAAACGTAATATTATGCGAACTTGCGTTACTCTTGCACAATACTTTTCCCACAGTGTCAATAATGTGCGTATTCCCATCAGCTGTGGATATTCTGTAGTTGCACTTTTGTTGCATGTGTAAATATACTTCTGAATTGATTATATGGCTGCTTGCTCCGGAATCTAGTATAAATTCAACCATCTCATGACTGTCTAATTGTGTAAAATTACTAACCGAAAATTGAGGTTTTTCTAAACAAAATTTTGAGTAGTGTGTATTTATCTTACAAAATACACAATTAAATTTTTCCTTGCAGTCAGTATTCTTATGTCCATTTTTGAGACATTTGAAGCAAGTAACAAAGCTGTTGTTCTTCAAGCTTTTGGACCCTTTAACTTGTTTAGATCTGCAGAACTTTGCTATGTGTCCTTCTTTTCCACAATTACAACAAATTGTTAAAAATGTATCATAATTTTCTGTATTTTTTAAATGTATGTTATCTCTTCCAGTCATTTTTTTCTATATAATATTTTTCCAAAAATCAAATTAAAAATATATGTCCATACTGTTTCCAGGGTGTGTAGCTTGGCTCATCTTCATTATCTTCATCCTATCCTGGAGGGCAAGGGGCCCATAACCTGTTATAGATGTAGGCCCTCCAGTTAATGATCGAGATCGGGATCCATAATAAAAGTTTCTCAAAAACATTCACTCACTTATTTAATCATTGTTCAAACGTTTTATAAAAACCTACATTACTATGACTCTAAAAACATACAACTGAAATCAATCAAAAACCATCTCAACACTACATAACTTTCAAAGCGAGTGCCATTGAATTTTTCTTACAATGGATTGTCAAAATTCTAAAGCTCTGAATTTGAAAACAACTTACTTTTAAAAACATGCTATAACCAGAGACAATTAAAAATCACCTATAACAATTTCGTGCGTAAAATGTGAATGATTAAGTGGAAAATTCTGGTGAACAATAATTTAGGTATATTTATTATGTCTAGCATTCCGGGCATGATTGCTGACAGGCTGTGATGCACAAAATCGTTGCTCCAGTATTTCAGCCGGAATACTGAAGCAATGATGTGGTTGCCTGTGTGTAAGTGTTAAATGTTTGTGTGTATAAATGTTGTTTTTTGTTATTGTGTTACTAATATACGTATAAGTTTTTTTCCATCGTTCTCACATATCTATGTAATTTCCTTGTAACCAAATACTTGTAATTGAACTGTATTCATGGAAAAGAGTGTCCTTGGAGTTTCTTGCACGTTCTTCTCCATAGGGACCTACTAGTACTGACGCTTGCAAATGTGCAACTAGATTTATCTTTTGTTTGATTATTCAAAATGCCTTTAAATGGTTTAGTTGAAATCAAGTATATTGATAAGTTTATATTGATACTAATACTATGAATATAATATTCTGTATTAAGCTTAAGTTATTCTGTGGGCCCTGTTGACTTAAATAAATGAATTAATAATTAAGTATAAAAAAGTATTTAAAGCGTTTGCATCAGTGTGCTAATGGTTTTATAATTTTGTAATTTGAAGGAAACCGTCAAACATTAAGTGACAATTGTCAAACGTCATGTACGGGACCGTTCGAAACCGAACAATTTATCATAAATGATAACTCCAATAAACTGAAATTTTCAATGACTTATTAAAAAAAAGAATTAATAAAAATGTTAAATATGTTTTAACATTTGTTTATAACAAAAAAAAAACAGTTTTAGTCTCTAAATTATTTAAGACAAAGTTACCCGTTTTATGTCTTCTATTTTCAGAGCGCACTTTCACTACAAACCAATCCAAACGCTATTGGGTTCTCGGCCTTAATTAACCATCGTTCAATTACTACTTCCGAGTTGTCGCAAGACATTTTTTGAACTCGTGCTACCAAGTTAATTGACGCAGTATCGAGTACGTTAACGTCTGGTGAAAACGTCACGATGACGATACGAAAACGTCAGAAACTTGTGCTAGGGGCTCTGGTTATGTGATGGATGCTACCGAGAAGGCATCAAATTCGTAACCAAATTCTGTGGCGACTCATAGACAAGTTAAGAAGAAGATTATGATAGCAAATATGTACATAGGTTGGTCAAATGCATTAAACTAACACGTGTATACTTACCACAAACCTGGTAAGTATACACGTGTTAGTTTAATTTTACCAAATTTTTCAATTTCAGATCGAGTAAGTGACAGATGTATACAAGTCAAAATCTGTCCCTTATTCGATCTCAAATTGTTACCGCTCTAAGAGCTTATGGTCACCCCCCCTGTCATCCTAACATTAGGAAAAATACTGAAATTAGGATTTTTTTTAGAAGAAAACAAATAAGTTGATTAGCAGGTCATAAAAAAAATAAAGTGTACAATTGAATGTAATCTACCAAATATAAATAAATCGAATATACCTACTTTAAAATTGATAAACGTTTTTCTCGCAAATGGTGTGTAAGATAAAAAAGGCAATACCGGTTGCTCATTCATCCAAGATGCGGATATTATCAGCTGCACACCTCACCTGGCACATATTTTCGCAGTAAGCCGTATGTTAGGATTTCACACGAACAACTTATTTGCAAGGTTTAAACCTAAACCAGACCAGAAGCAACCAGAAGACTAGATTTACTACTTTAAACCAAATTGCTACAGCGTGCAATACATTCTTATATATAATTTGATATATCCACATGCAGTGAATATTACGAATATAAAACAGCCAGGTTTCTGTAATCGGTTAATAGAAATAGGCTCACTTTATACTACATATAAGCTTCTTATTTCAAGCAAGATTCATATGTAAGAATGATATATTACTTAACATAAAAATAAAAAGAGTGCAGTAAACCAAATAAAAACAGATAGAAAGGGAATAGATAACTAAAATGTTTAATAGATAGAGAAAATATTGACCGCTATTCCTCTCTCCTAGACACTGACTGTATATAGAATATTGCAGTGCCCGACAGGGTCCATTATTGATTCTGTAACTTATATTTACCACCTGTATCTAATCTAATACGTTTAAACGAGCAATTCTTGTATATACATATAATCTGAGTCTCGGAAACGGCTCCAACGATTTACATGAAATTTAGTATGCAGGGTGTTTCGGGGGCGATAAATCGATCTAGGTAGGTTAAATTTTTAGAAAATGTCGTTTTCTCTATTTTCACCCGAGCAGAGCTCGGTCGCCCAGGTACTGTACCTGTACATTATGGATGCAATAAATTGAATTTGAATTTGAGAGGTTTTGTTCAATTCACACATGCTACGCGTCTAACAATCGACAGCATATTCACAAAAGAATCCAATTTACCTTTTAACCAACTTCCCAAAAAGGAGGTTCTATGTTCGACTGTATGTAAGTTTTTTTTTATGTATGTTCACCGATTTCTCCGTTAATTGTGGACCGATTTTGAAAATAATTTGTGTGTTTTAAAGAGTATACCTACGCCCGAAGTGCAGTGCCACCAAGTCAGAATCTGATGATGGGATCCCATAGAAATCGAAGGTACTCCTCAAATATTACAGCACACATATAGATCGATTTTGGTTTTTCATCAACAATGCAATAATTTGCACTGATGAAGAAGATCATAGATGGTCACTGGAACTCCTTAAATATAAGTAAATCTTGGGTATAAGATATATGATGAAACAGAAACTTATAAATAGATGGTACTGATGAAAATTGTACCATCAAACTAGTCTGATGATGAAGCCGGAAGGTAGGCACTGGAATTCTGAAATAAATCCAATGTATCCTAGTCGTATTTGGGCTTATTGAAATCGTCATGAGATGTACTTTGGCTATAATTTTCATATTAATAAAAATCTTTATAACAAAAAAAAAATAACTGAATTCCAAAAAAAATAACACTGCAAAGCGAAAAATAACTTTGTCTGCCTTTAACAATAGATATTCTTTTCCGAAGTCGGTGTCGAAAAACTAAAAAACAATAAATATCAAAGAAACCGACTTCAGAAAATAAAGTAATTTTACACTTAGTAGTGTTTTTTTTATGGAACTCGGTTTAATTTTTTAACTTACTAATTTGCTTGCTCTTTTGATTTGAATTTTATTGATTTAATTATTATTGATTTGAATATAATATTTAATGTAATATCAGCTAAATAAATCAATAAACGTTTTAAAATTTTAATGCCCGTGGGTTTTGAAACCAATGAGCAAAGATTAGCTAGACATAACACCCGACGGAAACAGTTACCATACATGATCCAACCGAAATTAAACGTGGTTCATCACAGTCCCAGATATCAATCAGTCTTCCTATATACTAAGTTACCCTTAGAATTTAAAAGTATAAATAGCGCTAACTTGTTTAAAAACAAGCTCAAAACATATTTATTGAGAAAGGGCTATTACAGTGTGAATGAGTTCCTGGATGACAAGTGACAACTATAGTGATAATCATAATTAATTGAAATTGAATATGGATTATTATAATTATTAATTGAATTTAAATTTGTTATTGTGTGTAATTATAGCTCTGACATTGTATTTTTATATTTTTTTTATTTGACGAGTATTGATTTACCATGGATTATTATTTTGTATTTTTTATGGTATTTGTTACACAAATATTGATTTAATTATTTTTAGTTTTAATATTTGTTTATTTTATCCCTGACATTAACTTTTTTTCTTTGACTGAATTGTAAACGTTATTTTAAGGATTATTATTTTTTAATTTGTTTTTGTGTATGTGACGTATTTATTGATCTTTTATAATTGTCACTGTTTTTTTTCATCTCATTTGTTTAATTATTATTGAATTTCTATCCTTGACATTCTATTAAATTATTCATAAATTTTATAAATTATTATTGTTATTGAAAGTTATTGTTATTTAAAGGTTATTTGTTTTTAATATGATCTACTGTAATGTTTTAGTGGTGTTTTTTTACTTGCCACAAATTTCGACACAATGTATTTTTGTTACGAAATAAATGACTTATGGTTTATGACGACCCTCACCAAAAACCACCCACATCTGACCTCTAAGGTGTAATTCTAAAAGCAAGCAAAAGTAATATCTTGTGTCAATACACCAGATATGATAAAAAGAAAATCAATTAATTTACTAACTGTTGTTCAAAATCTACCGTTTTCTCTAGCTCTTGACCTCGACCTCGACCTCATGCTTTGTAGGTGTTGGGTTGTTTAAACAATGACAGAGAGATCGACACACTTTGGCTGTGCGCTTAATAACCGTGGAGTATATTTATTTGACTTGCATTCCATAAACTTCTTTGGCCTACTTAAGTATCACTAAAAATGATCATTGCCAAACATTTTCAAAGTTGATAACTTTTACGAAATATGGCTCAACACAATCAGAAACACAATAATGAAATTAATTTGTAAATTAGATGTGTTAAATGACATCTGCGAAATCAAATTTCCTGACAACGACATTTCTTTGAGTTTGCGAAAATCAGAATCTGAATGTCTACATATTTCACTTTTTGCTGTTCCCGAAGCAAATGTGTAGCTCTGTATGATTTTATACTTTCATATTTAATGAATTTTTGCCATTCACTGTTCAGAAGTTATTCAATATGCTTCAACCCTTTCAGCTGAATATAACAAAAATATGTCTAACTGCTTATCATTATCTTATCTTATCTTATCTTATGGAGGGGCCGAGAAATACCTAGGACACTTCGACCCATTGGGATCTTTTGTGGTCCCCTAGATAACTTACTCCTCCTCATTCTCGTTGAAAACTGTTTTCATGAGTTTTACAACGAGACTAGGAGATATGAGCCTATAATCTTCTGGTTTTGGGTAATTTTTGCAAAATTGAGGACTTTTTTCATTTTTCCGTACTTACCGGAAACTTTGTAAACAAGTACGAAAACAGAGACCACAGCTATGCGAGCTACCCTCGGTGTGTGCCCGCATCGTCGAGGCGGGGATGCTCAGTTGCCGGGGCTAGGTCACCCACGGTTAAGCGAAGAGGAACCCAAGAAGGGGCCGCTCGTCAGGGCTATGGCGATACGATATCGCGGCTGAAGGTTGGAGGCCGCGGCGGGAGAGTAGTGCCGGTATTGCGGTGCACAGCTCACTCTCCCTTCCGCGGTCTGGCCGGGGTCGCCACCGTCTGATAGTGGACGCGGTGGGCCGCAGGAGAGGAGTGTCGGTATAGCGATAGCGGTGCCACTCTCCTTATCCCCTGCGGCCGAAAAATGGTAGGTGGCGGGGCCATTGCCCTTGACCCATCACAAGGGGACCAAGGGTGCCATACACGGCCATGTGCTGTTTTGGTCACCGAGTTGGTCACGGCGTACAGTGTGTTCTGATGCGCCGGTGATGAGAGGAACTCCCCAGAGCAGGGTTCAGTGACGAACAGCCGCGGCGGGTTCGCGGTGAGTGCTAACGCGTGCCCGTGTTCCCGCCATAGCGGCACAGGACGACACTGTGGAGATTTAGTGGATTGGAGTCCCACATAACTGCAATATCTCCCCGAGGTAGTGCTGTATGCATGAGAATTTCTTTACGCAAAAAAAAAACTTTGCGAGCTAAGACTATAAACATGTAGTAGGTTGAATTGCCCTGTGTGTCTGTAAATCCAATTCTCATATTAATGAACTATGTCGGAATGTAATTTTAATAGTTCGTCAATTTCCTAGTAAGGTACATTGACCATTTTAAAACCTAGTAAGTCCTGCTACTTACTATGTTTTAAAATGAAGTTATTTACAATAGGTTAACATAATATTGGTAAACAATAAAATCAAGTGTATTTACTAAGTATTGAGGTGTGCTTATTTCTGCAGCAGCCTAATTGCGCTTAAGTGAATTCGGCAAGGCAAAGAGTTTGACCGCCATCCGACAAATCACATGCGAAATGAAAAACGCGATGTGGATTTCCGCCTATGTGATTGTTCGATTGATGGCGGTCTGGTGTTTTCTAGTGAGATAATGCGATTCATGTATTTACATCTTGTAGGCACTTTAATTTTAAGTCAAATCAATGTAAGTTAAAACACAGAATTTGATAAAAATGTTCCTTACTGGGTTTTAAAATGGAGCGGCCAAATTACAAAGCACTTTAAAATTAGTAGGCATGTTAAAAGCCTTTCTGACATCGCTAAAATGAGCCGCAAGATAAAACTAATTACAAAGGATATCCAACAGAACTCAGGGATCGTCTTTAAAATTCCGTGAAGTCATCGCTTGCTTACGGTCGTAGGCTTTACAATAGGTTTTTGTGTCTCAGTTGAATTAATCGACTTCAAAAAAAGGAGGAGGTTCTCAATTCATCATAATCTTTTTTTATGTATATTCCCCGTTTACTCAAAGACGCCTGGACCGATTTAGAAAATTCTTCTTTTGTTTGAAAGGGTAAACTTCCCAAATAGTTCCATGGTCATCAGGATTTCGGCGAAATTGAAGAAACTTCTCAAATTTTATAGGTTCGTATATACTTTAGTATTTTATCGATAAACTGGTCAAATAACAAATAAATATTTTTTCATGCATATCCCTGTCGCAAAGTTTATTTTATTACCAGTTTTCAGTTTATCTTTTTGCTAGAGCAGTTCAGTGCAACAGAGCAACTTCAGTAATATTACCTAATTATTTTGGCGAATGTAGCTTTATGCACGGAAACGCGGTGCGCGAGTCTGACTCACACTTGCTCGGTTTTTTTATTCACTATCTTACTGTAAGTATGTTGGCGCAGTGGTTGAGTGATTGTAAGCTGCGCTGCGTGTCGCGGGTTCGATTCCCGCACGGAACAAATATTTGTATGACCTACAGATAGTTGTTCCGGTTCTGGGTGTTGTGTATGTGAGATTATATGTTTGTAAACGCACCCACGATACAGGAAGAAATTCCTAGTGTGGGGCAAAGCTTTTTAAAAAAAAAAAGGTTTTTTTTTTTTTGAGAACCTAAGTACTTATATTATTAATAGCACGCATTTAACACAACTATCGTGTTCCAAGAACGATACTGATGGCAACAATTTTGAGTTTTGTATAACTCTGACTTTTTAACCGACAAAAAATAGGAGGAGGTTCTTAATTCGACTTGTATACGTTTTTATAAGTATGACCACGCATAACTTTTTATTGAGTGTTTCGATTTCATAGGAAAGAGTATAACCTCGAAGTTGATCCCATGTAAATTTGAAACATAAAAGCCACCCTTAGGGGTGGCTTTTTATACCCATAAGGGTGGTTCAGTTGTAAACCGATTCTGTTGAAATTGAGCAAATTAAAAAGCAAAAAATAAAACCTTTATAACAAAACAAAATTAACCGACAAAAAACGAACTGAAAGGCAAAGAAAAATAAAACGGTCTAGCTAAGCTCCACATTAAAGTAAGTATAAAATTTTGAGGCAGCGTCAATCAAAAATCAACAAAGAGCAATCTAGCTAACCGTACAATCATTTTACGTTTTACGTAATTCATTTGCATGTTTGTTTATTTGGCGCCGGCTCGCAATTTACTACCTACTTAATGTGGAACTTAGCTAGAGTAAAAGTTTTTTTTAATGTTTTTGAGTTCGTTTTGTAGTCGGATAAGTTTTTTGTTTATTACAATTTTGGTCTGTTTGTCCGCGCAATGTTTTTAATTGGTGCCAAAACGACTGAACAGAATATCCTGTTCAAATTTTGAATAAAAAATCCTTAGAGGTCTGTGCAACAATAAAAGCTTTAAGTTATCACGCTATTCTTAATGGAGGATGAGCAATATTGCGTTTTGTGTATTTTGTACACTTTTCCGCGGTATTTTAACCAACGAAAAAAATGGAAATGAAAAAAACAAAATTATGTATGACTCAAAACTTTTTATTAAGTAATCCGATTTCAAAAATTCTTATTTTATTGGCAAGTGTATGTTTGAAGGTAGAATAAAAAGACTTTTTGATAATTTGCCGACTGAATTTTCATTTGTGAACCGATTATGTTGAAATTAAGTAAACTGAAAAGCGAAGAAAAAAACCCTATTAACAAAAAAACTTTTTACAAAAAAATACATCCGACTACCAAAGTGTAAACTACAAACTAACTTCGGAACTACAAATTAACTTCAATTTCGGAAGTCGGTGTTCCTGTTTTGGTTTCTTTGTTTGTTGCCACCATCTTCCGTAGTTGAAGTTATTTAGCGAGGCAAGTCACTGACTTGTGTACAAAAATCTTTAATTTGAATTTGAAATACTAGCAACATTTTAATCAAGGTTGATTTTTAAGAAAGCTTTTTTACCAAAATAGTATTTTTCAGAAGATGACCTCTTAACTATCTTGTAAACATGTTTATGCTTGAATAATACCTGAAAGATTTTTTTCTTACATATAAATTCGAAACTGGTCTTAGGAGGAAGTTTTAACGAGTTCTACCCATAGACATATAAAATAGTATGGACTGGAAATACCTACAAAAAAACGTGCCTACCTAAACCTTAAAATGGCACTTAAAATGTCTGCCGAAGCTATGGTTGTTTTAATCATGGAACACACACACATTAATAATACAAAAAGTAAACAACCATTTGACAGCAGGACTACCACGAACACAACCACAAAATTCGTCACTTAATATGGCGAATATGGCACGTACCTACAACTGTCACTACGTCATAACAAAATGTTGCCATAATGAGCAATAACTGAAATATTGTTGTCTCTTTTGTCAAATACCATTACTACATTAGAAAGAATGAAACAAAACCATGTTTCACATTCTGTATCGTATTTCGCTCATATTTGTATAAGCTAATGTAAGTATAGAACATCGCGGCGCCTCCATATTTTTTCTAGCTCAATGGTTCTACCTTCATTGAATTGATTTTAAAACCAGGGTAAGAAACTGTCGAACAGAAGAACTTTTGGAGAAACGAACTAGAATAGGGTTTCTTTCCAGGTATTACTTCTATTAAAAGAAGAGTCTCTCGACTTTTTAATCTAACTCACAAATTAGTTGTCGCTAATTGATTTTCACCCCAAAGTACCATCGATGTTAGGGCAATTCGAAATTGCCTTTGTTTAGGAAGGATATCCTTGCCCTCACTTGCATATTAATTAAGTGCCTTTATTAATTAACTGCAGGGTCGCTGGCGTAAATTGGCCTGTATCTCAATTTACCGATTCAACACGACATTTTTTTGTTTGAAGTATCTTACCGCATTTAGATGCTCTTATAGGTGCAACAAAACACTCGTACTACATACAAAATTAAATACCAATACATACTCAAGTAACTAATAAATAAAATGAGAGCTAAGTTTAAACAAAAGCTTACCTAGGTACTTAAGGCACGCAGCTTTGTTTAGGAAAGATATCGATGCCCTCGCTTGCATATTAATTAAGTGCCTTTTTAATCAATTGCAGGGTCACTAGGCAATTGGCATTCACAAATGCAATACGTCGATTTTTATTGTACCGGAGCTTAGACAGATGGCAAGCAATCATTTCTTGGTCCAATTTTTCCTTTTTTAGACCCCTAGATCAAATACCTTCCAACGTCAAGTAGGATTGAAACATTTGAGAAGATTTACGTAACACACGTGAGTAAGGTACACTTCAGCAGCCTTTTATATAAATCCTTTAGACATATTATTGCTACCGTTTAGTTAAGCGTGACCTATAATCGGTTTACGAGAATTACGAGAACCATGAATTGTAACACCTTTTTCAAAATATATGCTTGAAATATTGTTATAAAATGTCGCTTATTTATTTTGAAATAGTAATAAACTAAGAGAGCAGAGCAGTGGCGGCTCAATAGTATCTGCCGCGACTTACAAGTTGTAGGTCGTGGGTTCGAACCCAGGCAGGCGCTTTACTTTGCGTAAATTATTTCATCACCACTGCTCTAATGCTCTAAAAACGGTGAAGGAAAACATCGTGAGGAAACCGGCATGTCCTAGAACCAAAAATTCGAAGACATGTGACATCCACTAACCCGCACTAGACCCGCGTAGTGGATTACGGCCCATTCCCTCTCACGGAGAGGAGGCCTGTGTCCCAGCAGTGGGAACATTAATAGGCTGATGATGTGATGTGATGTGTGAATATACTAAGTAAACATATCGTTGCATTTGGCTTTTTATAGTTTTTGCCCAATCCTCGAACAAGACGAGAGACTTAATTGTATATTTATTTTAACACAGTTTAACTGTATAAATCACTAAGATAAAAATAAACACCAGCCCGAATCCAATCAATACCGGTGGTCCATCATCATCATCATCATATCAGCCAAAAGACGTCCACTACTGGGCATAGGCCTCCCCCAAGCGTCGCCACATTGACCGGTCCCGTGCGTCCCGCAACCAGCGGATTCCTGCAACCTTCACCAGGTCATCGGTCCACCTGGTGGGAGGCCTTCCAACGCAACGTCTTCCGGTTCGCGGTCGCCACTCCAGAACCTTTCTGCCCCATCGGCCATCCGTTCTACGAGCAATGTGCCCTGCCCACTGCCACTTAAGTTTGGCAATTCTTCAGGCTATGTCAGTAACCCTGGTTCTCTTACGGATCTCAACATTTCTGATTCGATCACGCAAGAAAACGCCGAGCATAGCCCTCTACATTGCCCTTTGAGTTACTGTAAGCTTTCTGATAAGGCCCATTGTTAGCGACCACGTCTCAGAGCCATATGTCATCACTGGCAACACACACTGGTCATAGACTTTTGTCTTGAGACACTGTGGTAAGTCGGACGAGAAGACACCGCGCAACTTCCCGAACGCTGCCCAGCCGAGTCGGATTCGACGGTTGACCTCTTTCTCGAAATTGGCCCTACCCAACTGGATCGTTTGTCCCAGGTAAACATAGTTGTCCACAACTTCGAGTGTAGAGTCTCCAACCTTGATAGGAATGGGTGTAACATGGGCATTCAACATCACCTTGGTTTTGTCCATGTTCATTTTCAGACCCACTCTTTCGGAAGCTCTACTGAGGTCATCGAGCATTGTACTGAGGCTTTCCATGGTCTCAGCCATGACCACTATGTCGTCGGCAAACCGAAGGTGAGTGATGTACTCACCATTAACATTGATGCCTAGGCCACTCCAGTCCAGAACCTTGAATACGTCCTCCAGCGCAGCAGTGAACAGTTTCGGAGAAATGACGTCTCCCTGTCTCACGCCACGCTGGAGAAGGACTGGTTCCGAGGTCTGATCCTGAAGACGGACTGACATGGTGGCGTTTCTGTACAGACACTTCAACACCGGTGGTCCAAATTATTTAATTACACCCTGGATTGAAAAAGCTCAAAGTATTGGAAAAAGTCCTTTGTTCAGCAGTGGGATGATACAGGTTAACAGTTACCAGTAACAAAACAAATAACATCATAGTATTATCTACTAATGCTATTTTAATCCAATTATATTAGATGGGGTAGCCGAAAGAATATTGCGAACAATAGAAGATCAGAGTGATAATGACAGCCACCCCTGGCTATATAAAATTGTGGGCTGTATGTTATTTCTGTTGGTAAAACATAAACAGAGAGTAAAATGTACCTAACTACAAAGAAAATATTTCAATTTAATATAATTTTTCGATCAAAATAAAATCACCAATCTCGTGGAAAGTATTTTTAATTTAAAAATTCAACTAGAATAATAAACCTTCAAGAGTTTATTACGGTATACTTTTCATCAGCTTTTTATTAGCTTGACGATTGAAACTATCATAACCCCGTTTTGTACCTACAAACTTTAGCTTGAACCGTCCAACTCGATACCAAATAGGTACTTTACTTAATCGGGCAGAAACAAAAAAGAATCACTCCGTTAACCATATATTATTAAGCGATTACTTTTCGCTTGATTATATAATATTAACGGAGTTTCTCGTCTGTCTGTCTCTTTGTCACCTTTTCACGTCCTTACAACTGATCGGATTTGTATAAAATTTAGCACGCGGGTAGTCCATATTCTGGATATAACATGATTTAGTATACTTTTTATGCTGAGGATATTAATTTTCCCCGGGGAAAATTTCATGCGGGTCAAGCCTCTGATAGAAACAAATAAATCAATAAAACTCCCGATTTTAAATTAAGTTCGCTAGTAATAGAATCAGTCCGCAGCTAAAGTGGCGTGACGGTTTCGATTTGAGGGGCAATCGTGCTCAGAAACGGTATAAACTGAAGAGTTTATTTAGGAAGGTGAAATTTGTCGTATAGAAGTTAGGTTTTTTGGTAGTTTCATATTATAAACAAGTTTTCTGACAGGAATACTCGAAATGAAAACGACAAAGAAGATTTTGCGTTCTACTTCGGAAACAAAATCAAACCTATTTTTTTACAGATACAATAAACATTTTTTTTGTTTTTCTTGGCCACGTCCTAAATAATTAGCTTTTAACAACATTGTTAATTTCATCTCCCGAGTTGTCGACCCAAGTTCGCTCCAGACAAAAACAAATGAAATAAACCAACTTTACTACAACTCAAAATTAATTCGCTTTCAGGCTGTCACCAGCTATTTTTGTTCTGTTTCAACTTGGTCTAGATGAGTTCATTATATAGTTATTTTAGGTCAAATTATTACACTTTATTATATTTACACTTTCAACAAAGACATACACTTCCAACAAACCGTGTCATCTACGCATTTTAACCGTAATGTGTTGTACTAAAACTGGAACAATTCCTAAAAAGCCTTAGTAAAATTTGGTGCAAAGGTTTCCCTAAAAACCGCCAGACCGGATAAAATTAAACTTTGCTATATTCAACACTCTTCGTATAATTCTGGAGCAGGCAGCAGAATGGCAAAGGGAAATATATCTTACTTTTGTCGACTTTGAAAAGGCTTTTGATACGTTGAAGTGGTCCAGCATCTGGGCCCGCCTGTTGGATTTTGGAGTGCCGCCAAAAATTGTCCGCCTATTGGAGAGCATCTACAGGAAATATTCCTGCAAGGTGACTCACGAAGGCCTCATTTCGGAGGACATCGCAGTGCACGCTGGTGTCCGCCAGGGATGCCTTCTTTCGCCCCTCCTTTTTATAATCGTCCTCGACGGAATCATGCTGCGCATTCACGATAGCAGGCGTCGCGGGATAGAGTGGGGATTAACAAACGTCTTGGAGGACCTGGACTATGCAGATGATCTATGCCTGCTGAGTCATACACACGCTGACATGCAAGCGAAACTGAATGACCTGCGCCAGGAGGCGGCGAAAACAGGGCTCAAAATTAACATCCGGAAGACCCAGGAGATGCGTACAGGTGTGTGGAATTCTTCGCCGATATTAATCGGCACTGAGGTAGTGGAACGCGTCCACAAATTTACGTATCTCGGGAGCGTCGTGTCAGAGACTGGAGGAACTGAAGAGGATATCACTTCACGGATCGCCAAAGCGCGAGCTACCTTCGCACAGCTGAGACCTGTGTGGCAATCACGGAAACTGACCCGAAGGGTTAAACTCAAAATCGTCGGGTCCAATGTCAAATCCGTGCTGCTCTACGGGTGCGAAACGTGGAAGGTAACAAAGGACATCTCACGCCAAATCCAAGTCTTCGTCAACCGATGTCTTCGTCGCATCCTCGGAATTCACTGGCCCGAGATCATCTCTAATGTAGAGCTGTTGGAGAGATGCCACGAGACCCCGATCGACCGCCAGATCAAGCGGCGTAAATGGTGTTGGATTGGTCACACGCTCCGGAGGGATTCCAATCACATTCCTAAACAGGCCTTGGATTGGAATCCTCAAGGAAAAAGGAAGCGAGGCCGTCCCCGTCAAACATGGCGACGCACCGTTTTGGCTGAAGCGACGAGTATCGGAATGACGTGGAGCGAGGTGAAGCGCGAAGCTCAAGACCGGTCTCGATGGAAGACTACTGTGGAAGCCCTCTGCCCCAGCTAGGGGCCATAGGATCTTAAGTCAATATTAAAAATGTTCTCATGCTCATGATCTATGCATGTGGCGCGTAGTATTAAAGTTTTTAATATTTTCACGCCTTACTTCGTCTATTGAAATATGTACCCTGGTAGGGAGGCCATTTTGGCCTCATAAAACTCTAACCCTAATGTGGTAAAAGAGATAAAAAAATGAAAAGAGTGAATGGCTTTTTAACTCTTCATCATCATCATATCAGCCGAAAGACGTCCACTGCTGGACATAGGCCTCCCCCAAGCATCGCCATACTGATCGGCCCTGCGCGTCTCGCAGCCATCGGTTTTCCGCAGCCTTAAACAGGTCATCGGTCCACTTAGAGGCCTTGTAATGCATCGTCTTCTAGTTCACGGTCGTCATTCCAGAACTTTCATCCCATCGAACATCCGTTCTGCGAGCCACCTCAGTTCGCCAATTCTTCGGGCTATGTCGGTGACCATGGTTCACCTGCGGTTATCCTCATTTCTGATTCGATCCCGCAAGGAAACTCCAAGCATAGCCCTCTCCTTTACTTTGACTTTAAGCCTTCTGATAAAGCCCATTGTGAGTGACCACGTTTCGGTACCATAAGTCATCACTAGTAACACAGACTTTCGACTTAAGATACAGTGGTAAGTTGGACGAGAAGATACTGCACAACTTGCCGAATGCTACCCAGCCGAGTCGGATTCGATGGTTGACCTCTTCCTCGAAATTAGACCTACCTAAATGGATTATTTATCCCAGGTAGACATATTGGTCCACAGCTTCGGCTGTAGAGTCTCCGACATTGATAGGAGTGGGTGTAAATACCCATGATTCAACATCATCTTGGTTTGATTTGCAACTGCGAAAATATTTTTTCAGACTAAATGTATAGCAGTGGCCATATAGGTACAGTCAAGCAAGTTGATTCATGATCTTTTCAGCCAATAATTCGATTGAAAACTTCAAAACATTAAACTTTTATTGATATACCACTTTTGTTCGAGGATAGTCTTTGTTATATAAAATGTTAGCTTACCAATTTTCGTAACCGAAATACACGTTAGATTCCTACTTCTCTATTCCCAACTCGTCGCTGGGTTGTGATGCCGATTAGGAGCGTGCAGCTCCTAATCGGCTTGAGATGATAGTTTCGCCCTAAACTCATTAATTTTGCTAAAATAACAATATTACTCCTCTAAAGTTTAAGTTTGTTTGTTTTGACTGTTTGACATCTGACTTTAGTCTGCGCGTTCCGGTTGCTCTGATTCTGCGCGATTTAAGTATTTGATATACCCTCTTTCATTTAACTTTAGACATTGGCAGAATAGCGACATCAGCTTTGCTTGCCATATAAAAATATAGAATAGAATAGAAGTATTTGATACCATATTTTTTAGTAGTCAACGATTGTGTACAATTCCAATTTTATTTCAGGATTGTAGAAGAATAAATATCGTTTCAATTTGATTTGTGTGCCAACCAGGGGCATACATTTATTTCATTTAGAATTATAACATCGAATGTGCTGGAGATATCAACTCATTGGAGTGAAATAGAAAGGTGTGGATGCGCTACGTTCGTCAATCAGTTATTTCATCTGTTGAAAATGTTTTTTTATGGAATTTAATTATTTATTAGACTTTGTTTGATGTGATTGGGACCAAGGATAGTGTATGTGGGATACGGGTACGAAGAGAGATTGTTCCGTGTGAGTTTTCCAAGAATTAAGCCGAAATAGTTTGTTGAGTTTCGTGGGTTTTCGTTGTGATTCTGATGTGTGGTGTGCAAAACGCAACTTGACGTCAGCCGTTTTCGGTAGCGATGGACCGAGCAAACGGTCCAGGCGCGTAATTTTCGGTTGAAAGTTTTGGCAAAGGCCTGCTAAAGGGAATTGGCTAAAAGCATAACTTGAGTATCAAGCTCTGTGCTGCTTACTGCTTTCTGTCCGTACGGCCGCTGATGAATGGAGCCTGTGGGTGTTTATTTATTTATTTATTATATGCTTTATTGTACACCTTAAAATACAAGTACAAAGAGAAACTTAAAATTAATACATATACAATGGGCGGCCTTATCGCATACCGCGATCTCTTCCAGGCAACCTGGTATGGACAGTAATTGTCTGGACATGAAGTGGGGTTGTCATTGGTGTGACAATAACATTGTTCAAATACTATATTACAATAGATACACAGATAAATACATATGCTATGTAATATATACATAAATACATACATACTAAATATAATGGTAATAAAAATAAATGATGAATGACTATTGATAATCGCAATCACAATGTCTGTTTGAAATCAACACGCTAAGACAAAGACAGCGACAGGTAATGGTCCTTTACGAGTCTTTGAACACAGGCAATGATTGAGCACGTTTGATTGGATCTGGCAATGCATTCCACAGACGAGTAGCTTGGACAGTAAAGGATTTATCCAAAAAAGTCGTGCAATGTGTTGGAATTTGAAGTCGTAAGATCTCTGATGACCTAAGATATTTTGTGTGGGAATCGCGGAGAAACTGAAAACGTGTCTTAAGGTAAAAAGGGGTGGTAGGAGTAAAGAGCACATTATATAAAAGGGAAAGAATATGAGCATTCCAGCGAAGGCGAATTGGCAACCACTTGAGCTTCACACGAAATTCGGAAACGTGGTCATATTTGCGCAACCCGAATATGAACCTTATACAAACATTTGGAACTGTTGGAAGTAGTCTGTTCGTTTGTGGCCACGTGGTGTTATTCCTAGCGTAGACTGTGTTTCCAAGTTGGGCTCATATTCTGTTATATTTGCTTGGACCATCTCATCCCAAGCCAGATCCCCTTCCTCCATCAGGTACTACGTGTCCTTCTTTTTAAAGCCCTGTTTGTAGGCATTTTATTTAAAAGCCCATATTTTTTTAAAAGATAGCCTAGTATTTGTTGGTATCTGTAGGCAGGCTTAGCCTTAATCATAACTTCATAAGTATTAGGAATAATTAGGGCTGTGTTATGCTATGCTGCAATGTGTAAACTGTATAGACATAATGCCCTTCGGAATGTTCTTTTTGTTTAAGGAATATTTAAGTCGTATCAACCTCTATGGAGTGTTTTTGATTAATCCTGATTATGTGTATTAATATCCTGTGTAAAACCACGTGTATGAAGTTAAAGGTAACCTCTTGGGAAATTAATGTTTGTTTCGGCCCGGTTGGACCATAACGTAAGGTTATTTTCTAAGATGTTTTGTTTTGTTAACTTCAGGTGGCACCTGGCTGGGGCTGTCATCCTAAGGCAGCGGTACGTGGTATGAAGTTAACAGGCTGACCTGCACCCCCTCTGAGTGGCAGGCATTCCGTTTTGCTCTTGTTCTTCAACCTTAACTGCCTGCCTGCTCATCCTCCGAGTGACTGGCATTCAGCTTTTGATTTCACCATCAATATAAATTTGCACTTTTCTTTTGAAACCAAAATCAGACCTGTCAACTGATATCAACAACTATATTTTTATTTTGAACATAGTTTGTTTCGGGTTCAACTTTAACCATTAAAACTGTGTGATTTTATGTACCCTGAACCCAAATCAGCTTTACACACTCATGGTGCACTTAGGACGTTAGAGGTTATAATTTTCCACCCTGTGATGATGATGATGGGGACTCCTTATTCCGAACTCACTCTCATTCGGTACATTGTGCGTGGCTAGCAGAGCCAGCCTAGCTCCACCCAAAAGCACAGAAGCTTCCTGGGAGCTTCACAGGCTTCGCGGAGCGACGTCATTGTTCCGAGGATTTCTACATGTTGAGAAGTCATTGCCTCACATTCCAGGATGACGGGCGTCAAGGAAGCCCCCGCATCCCGCTTTGCAGGGGCAAAGCGGGATGTCTGAGACGCCTATATTAAAAAGATGTTTGTTGACCCCTTATTCCATTATTCTACTCAGGCTGAGAAGTTTTTTTGTTAATGGCGGGTATGCACTCGGTATGGAAATTTTTACTGTCTACAGTCTGTTGCCCGTGACTATCTGTTGTTATGAAGTTCGGCACTAAGGACGTTTAAAGAATATAAAACTGTGTATATTGTATAAAAAGGGCGAAGGATCGTGCAATTTTGACCATTGTGGTCATAGCAATCTATCTATCTATATATATAAAAGAGAAAGTATGTATGTTCCTTATAGACTCCAAAACGGCTGGACCGATTTTAGTGAAATTTCAAGACAATCTTTAGATTGACCCAGCGGATAATACTGTAAAGTTTGGTGGTGATCGAAGCATTTTTTTTTTAACTTTGTACGCGGGCGAAGCCACGGGTAGAAGCTAGTAGATTGTAAATTCTATTAAAAATATGTTTTTTGCTAAAGCAGAAATTATGTTTTGAATTTGGAATTAACTGCCGTCCAGCATTGTTTGCCTAAAGAAAGAAGAACAGTACCTACAATATTTAATTTTAAAAAAATTATACGATCTCGTTCGGTTACAAAAGCTTAATAATAAAATTAAACGAAAAATGCCAAATAATAAACATCAAGCAGATATTAAAATGGTGTAGCATGATATTAAAATAACAGATAGATAGATAAACTAATTGATTTTGTCTTATTAAATCGATAGCAAGTTTATTGCTATGAAAATATACATTAAAACAAAGTTCGACCTATAGACATAAATAATAATATCAGAAGGTCTGTAGTGTAACTGATGTGACGTCGGCCTACGTGCAACCAACCAATACCCACCGAGCCCGCCGAAGCTAAGCCGCCATATTGAAGCCTCCCCTCCAGTCAAGCCATGTCAGCAACGAGGATTGTGTTAATATAAGCGATTGCCCATCATTTATTTGTCTCTTTCGATTGTGAATACAAGATCTGAACAAAGCTCTGCCCGGTTTTTATTTATCCGTTTCACTCAGAACTGGGATGAACAATAATTAATCTTCACTTAATAACACATCCACGCCACAACCGCAAGATCACCCGATTATGAAGAAAAATCGAAGATGTTTGTGTTATTCACCAACGGAACGACACTACAAGCTTTACGGCGTGAGCTACACTCTGCCATCGACCCAACTGCACGCCGAGTAAGACTGCATCTAACCCTGTGCTGCGTGTGACTGCAAGGAGAGGTCCTATCAAGGGCCGAGAGCTGCCAGGAGCCACAGCCAGTTTGCCAGGTACGTTGTCTTTCTCATTTCCATATCCGCAATATCGATAACTCTAATTCTATCCAGGCCATAGCCACTTGTTTTATTCGTCGCCATATTTTCAATAATAAAGATAAAACTAGTTTGCATACCCAGCACCCGTGTATGTGCGTGTATGACTATGTTTTTACGTAAACGAAACAAGAGTTATAAGGATAGTAGCAGATGGCGTTCTGTAGTTTGTCTACCCTCATGGAAAAAAGGGCGTGACTTCATGTATGTGCTTATTTACTGTTCCCTGATCTGAGGTGCTTATAATTAACTCTTATTCTAGCCAGGCCATAGCCACTTAGTTTAGCAGTGGGAATAAATAGATTAACCAAATACAAATATTGTTTTGCCTCGGGTACACACAACTGATCAACCCGTGTATAGACATGAGACATCCTTGGATACTGGAATCTGAATCCAGTTACGTTTATCTGGTGAACTAAGTAAAAAAAGAACGTCGATATTAAGCTTTGTCACAAAATAGAACACCGCCGCTTACATACTTTGTGCCTCTGTGTTGATTACCGCGCTTTAAATATCCCTGTAAAATGAAAGATTTCCGTTACCTTATATAGATGATCAAGTTTCTCGAGTTATCTGGCGAAGATTACTTTAACTGTTACGTATCAGTATGGTCCAAAGTTAGCAATTAATCCAGATTATACTCATGAACTAGCAAAGGTAGTAGGTAGTATAAGTATACCGGGGTTTCCATTTAGTTTAGAAAAGAGGCCTTCAGTGTGAGATTTATTAATGTAGTACCTAGCATAATCTGCCAAAGTAGGTATTAAGTAGGTATTGGCATTTTTAGAAGATTTACTTCTACCCTCAACTGATTTAAATTCTGGTGTTATTATTTTATAAAATGTCTAACAAAAAAAGGACTTAATACTGAAAGTTAAATATGAATACTCGTTAATACACTAGTTTCGAAAAAAAAAAACAAATCGCTTAAATGGTCCAGGTCAAATTGCCACTAGTGGCAGACAGCCGAGTTGGCAGTTTTAAGTTTCAATTGCCTAGTAATGTGTGTCATGTGGGTACGTCAATTTATCGGATTGTGCAGTTATTTTAAGAAGTGTATTCCAAATTGCGCGTTGATTGTGTACCCGTTAATGGATTAGTTTTGAATGATTGCAAAATATTTCGGGTTCTAAGCCTGTTTTCGCTTTGTATGACCCCGCGCTTCCTACAGAAGTACATACGGATGCGTGTAAGTTAGGTGTCGCCGGTATATTGATGCAAAAACAAACTGCAAATAAAATTCATTACGACCAGTCGGGTTACAAGTGAGCATAGCATGGACCATTATTATGAGCTTCAAACTATCGCTGTTGGACTCGTTACGTAGATTTCGCGTGTATGTTATAGGTAAATATGTCATGTAAAGGTTGTTACTGATTGTGCAGCGGTCCAAGGTACGATCACGCATCGCAGGATAGTGGTTTTTGATAAAATATTATAACTTTAGTGTTGAGTATAGGCCGGCCCATCGTATGAAACATATAGGTGCACTTGGCAGAAATCCAGTCGATACAATGAATAAATAAAACCGTCTCTAAGTCACTGATATACGTTACAATGCCAAGACGACAAGCTTTAGTTCACTAATTAACCAGCTAAAAACCAACACCGTCGATCCGGACATTACTTGATTGTTGACGAGAAGCTTTATAGAAAAACCTTAAATGGCAGTAGACTGGTAGGAGCTTCGGAGCTTGGGTAGATAGATAAGATAGTGCAAATGCATCATGATGACTTTGGTCACCATGATTTTAATAAATTAGTATATTGGTTACCAAAAATGACTCGATTCATTAGAAAATACATTACCGCACTTCTTCATTGTGCATCTGGCAAGGGCAGTTAGTGTATGAAAGAACGAACATTACATCTAAATTCCTAAACCGTCTGAACCAATGCTTATGATTCATGTAAACCATTTAGGTCAGTTTTGTTAAAAAGAAAGGGGTATTTGTACAGTTATCTCGTGGCTAAATAATAACAGCCGCACGGGTCGATCTTCAAGGTTAAGCAACGCTTGACGAGGTCGGTCCGTGGATGGGTGACCATTTCAGCATACCGAGATTCCTCCGTGCCTCGGAAAGCACACAAAGCCGTTGGTCCTGGCTCTCTTTTGAAGATCTTTGACAGTCGTTACGGGTAGTCAGACGCTTGAGATCTAACATCAGTCTTGTCAAGGGGTATCGTGTTTCCCAGTTACTGGGTTGAGGAGGCAGTTGCTCCATGTAAAACACTGGTACTCTGCTGAATCCAGTAAAGTCAAAGTAAAATATATTTATTTCAATTAGGCCGGTAAGCAGCACTTTTGAACGTCATACATATATGAATTAAAATTTACAAGTAATAAAAATTGATTCTACAGTGCATTCGGAAGAGTAGCTTTTTATGGAGAAGAACGCACAAGAAACTCCATGTACATGTGTCCATGTGTACAGTTGGTAATGATTGTAGGACCCATTTATAATGCTTGGCGGGCTTATGATTATAGTAAAGCCATGTCAAGTAAAGCCATGTCAAGTACAGCCAAGTCAAGTAAAGCCAAGTCAAGTAAAGCCAAGTCAAGTAAAGCCAAGTCAAGTAAAGCCAAGTCAAGTAAAGCCAAGTCAAGTAAAGCCAAGTCAAGTAAAGCCAAGTCAAGTAAAGCCAAGTCAAGTAAAGCCAAGTCAAGTAAAGCCAAGTCAAGTAAAGCCAAGTCAAGTAACGCCAAGTCAAGTAAAGCCAAGTCAAGTATAGCCAAGTCAAGTATAGCCAAGTCAAGTAAAGCCAAGTCAAGTAAAGCCAAGTCAAGTCCAAGGCCTAGTAAAGCCGAGCCTAGTAAAGCCGAGCCTAGTAAAGCCGAGCCTAGTAAAGTCGAGCCTAGTAAAGTCTAGCAAAGTAAAGCCGAGCCTAGTAAAGTCTAGCAAAGTAAAGTCTAGTAAAGTAAAGTCGAATCGAGGCTAGTAAAGTAAAGTCGAGTCGAGGCTAGTAAAGCAAAGTCGAGTCGGGCCTAGTATTACGCCTGGTAGGGCCTAGTATTACGCCTAGTAGGGCCTAGTGTTACTCCTAGTAGGGCCTAGTATTACGCCTAGTAAAGCTAGGCAAGCCAGCCAAACCAGCCTAGCCAGGCAAGCCAGCCAAACCAGCCTAGCCAGGCAAGCCAGCCAAACCAGCCTAGCCAGGCAAGCCAGCCAAACCAGCCAAACCAGCCTAGCCAGGCCATTAAGCAGCACTTTTGAACGTCAAATATTGAATGTAAAAATAAAACTTCAGATAACGCAAGAGTGATAATGTGTACAAAAGTGTTGTTTTTATGACTACAATTAGTGCAGCTAGAGTCAATATTAACTGGATGACTATTATTCAGGTCATAATATAGTAACTAAAGTCAATGTCAAACCCATAGCCATAACATATTTATTATAGCCATAATTTATTTACATTGAATGTGGTACAATGGTTTGCAAGAATCTGTTAAGTCCATATTGAAAATGCATTATGTAAAGTAGTGGCATATTATATATACAGGATTATAGACATAAAAAGTTAACGTGGTGCCAAAAGCTCACGGGTGCTTAGACTGTAAATGCGCTAAGGCCATATAGAAGTAAAGCACCTATATCAGACAGTAACAATAGTAGTGACACTGAATACCTAATTGATTTATATGAAAGCTAATGAATGTGTTTTGCTCCCATTGCGGGAGCAATGATTCCAGGATGGCCGAATGTAACTGATGTGACGTCGGCCTACGTGCAACCGACCAATACCCACAGAGCCCGCCGAAGCTAAGCCGCCATATTGAAGCCTCCCCTCCAGTCAAGCCATGTCAGCAACGAGGATTGTGTTAATATAAGCGATTGCCCATCATTTATTTGTCTCTTTCGATTGTGAATACAAGATCTGAACAAAGCTCTGCCCGGTTTTTATTTATCCGTTTCAGTAGAAAAAAAATCTTTTGGTGGGTCATGAATTAACCTTGTCGACCGTACCTACTGTGAAGGCGCGGAGCACGTAACAGGCTGATTACCGCGTGTATAGGATTTATTCGTATTTAAATAAATTATACATTATATCGTATCTTACACCTATCACTTCTGTTTTTCGTTTTAATATAACAATTAGTGACTACCTCTATAATTCGATTTCTTCCCAAAGGTTTATTATTTTACCGTAGTAGAAAACTAATCGACAACGAAGAAGATTCAACACATTTTATATATTTTTGTTGATCATGGATTCAACTGTAGTTTTTGTACTTCAACACGTTAACCCCTAGTATAAGAATACCTACGTCACGACTCGTCAGGTTTATTTTTGAAAGAAAGAAAAAGTATTTATTTGTGATTCGCACAGGAGACACGAGAAATCAGCTTAAATTTTAACAAAATTAAAAATAAAAACTCCGTGCGAGACCAAAAAGGCTCCTATCTCAGCATGTGCAGCGATATCCAAAAAAGGAAATAACGTTGCGCTGATATTCTGATAAGACCAACTGTTGATGCCACGGATACACTTACGGAAACGGAAAATACTTAAATAATACTCTTATAAATAAAACGTGAAAAACATAAAAAATAACGTTGCGCTGATATTCTGATAAGACCAACTGTTGATGCCACGGATACACTTACGGAAACGGAAAATACTTAAATAATACTCTTATAAATAAAACGTGAAAAACATAAAAAATAATTTAGGTAATAAAACTCACAAACAATTACAATAAAAAAATAAATCGACACGAAATGAGCGGAGAAGCAATGCTTTAGGCAGGTCTACGACCGATGGAGAAAATGGACGAGTCCACGCAGGCTCCTGCCTTTTAAACGCGTGGCCGCGCTGGCTGGTGGGGAGTCTTCAGTGTTGTCATCTAATACGGCTTCTCCTGACATGGCAGCGTCCTCGCAGCCTTCTTCAGCTCTCGATGATGTACCAGCTGCAACACCATCGCCTTCAGCTTTCGATGATCGACCAGGTGCAGCACCATCGTCCTCAGCTTGGTGTTCATCACAGCCTGTAACCACAATGCACATATGTTAAGATCACATGGTTTAAGCTATTACACAAAATAGCAAACGAGTTGCAATTCAAATAGCAGTGACTTTATGTACCGAACAACACAAATACTTTGCACTTCAAAACAGAGTCGCACGCAACGACTTTTCACATACCGAGCAGGGTTTACTCAGGTCATATTCCCACACCAAATACCATGCGCGCATCAGGAATTACATTGGTTACAGCAGGCAACCATGAGACCTACTTCAGGATTTACACTCAGTCTATAGTCAGCATGGGCCCCACCGACATCAACCTCGATACCTGCACCATGGGCTGCACTCTCAATAGTACAGTCCACAGTCTGTGCCACTCAAAACCACGTGCACTCAGGATTTACATGAGCCTCGGCACACAACAACAAAAAAAACAACAAAGGCAATCGGTGATTGTTTGATACATATAGTTTAAAAGTGTAAGCAAATGCTGGGTGCATACAACAAAAACAATAACCAGTGAAAGTTCTCAACTAACTTTCAAAGAAACCAGCGCAAGTGTCAGGAGTCCACTCTCCACGCCACAACACCATGAACCCAGCAGCTGCTCGACTGGTTTTGTCATACGAACCAGCTAGCAATTTTAGTTCATACCTATCGTTAGGTAGAACACTCACAACCCTATATGGGCCTCTCATGCCACAATCGGGCTTCTCAGTACTTTGAGACCTTTTAACGACCATAACCAATATACGAAATTATGGTTATCAAACATCCGACTGTGGTCGCACACGAGTCGTTTAAAAGTGCCAAACAAAGATATACCTAGTTTGAGTTATCACTCGCATTAACTCATCCATCACAATCCCGTCTGAACAAACAAAAACAAACAATATTTTGTTTACGTATCCACTATTATCAGTACGTACTTAAAGTGGACCGAGTACATCAGCATGTACAGTACTAAACGGTATTGGGTTATTTTGCCAAGAGGTATCAGCTGTAAGGGTGCACAGGGTACTTGTTTATGCGATATGCATACGACAAAGTGTACGACACTTATTTAGTAAAAATGTCATCAATCCACAATCTCAAACCCGGGAACCAAGTGTTTAGAGAATCAAATCATTAGTTTTGTCTAAATAATAAACGAAACACTTTAGGGAAATAACATAGGTAACGCTCATGCTCGCCCTCAACACATTACTTATAATACAAAAGGTCGTTACGTTTTTCATAGCAAATTGAATCTAACACACCGTTATTTAACTTGTCTAATAATGAAAACGTTTCTTTGCCACCCACCCGAGCTATCTGTGCCCAATTAAGAGGTTTCCGAACGGTATTTGTGACATTAACCGTAATAAAACTCAAATGATCTACGTGAGACATTAAACAATCCTTGCGATATTCTAAGGCAAAGTCGTAGTCCAGCACATAGATCCACCAGCACGCTACACTCTGCTGAAGATCCTTATTACGTTTTGTCATTGTTAACGCGTTACAGTCGGTTATTACCGTAAAATGTTTACCAACAAGGTATTGACGAAAATGTTGCAATGATTTTACAATGGCTAGAGTCTCGAGCTCATAACTACGGTATTTCGATTCTGCAGCTACCGTCAGTTTACAAAAAATTCGCGACGACGCGCTTACGACCGTCTTTGTCTATTTGTATCAAAATACCGCCGTAACCTAACGCACTCGCGTCAATATGTAACTGAGTAGGTAAATCGGGATCGAATATTGCTAATAGAGGCTCACTAGTCAAATACGAACTAATCTCCTGCCTAACTTTTTCATGTTCATCGCTCCATTTAAAAACAACACCCTTTCGAGTTAAAGCAGCCAAGCAGTCTTAATTGAGTAACTCGGAATATACCGCCGAAAATAGCCAGCCAGGCCCAGGAATTGGCGAACTTGCTTAACGTTACTCGGTCTTGGCGACCTACACAAGCCGCTCGGTCTAACCTGACACTGACTGATTATTCTACCCAAGTATTCTATTTCGCTAGTTAGGAAACTACACTGTAGACAACCTGGTTTTTATTAAAGATTCTAGCACGAACGCGTATGTTCTCGTCATAAGACTATTTGTATGGTCGGTAATAAATTGGCATAACACTAGTCAACTTAATCTGCATTTCACTCTCCGTAACTGATGGAGGTAGCTGTACCACTTAAAAAGTAATCAGAATATTTGTTCAACACGTTTAACAACTGTTCCCAATCTTGCCCGGTAACACGCGTTGATATATTCTCCAAAAGCAATAATGGATCTACCCGCGTAATATTATTCACAAAATCACCACTATGAACAATATATTGCGAATCACCGGTACGAGTGTACGCAACACCTTTTCTATTTAGAACATCGGTACCAATAATTACGGAAACGTTTATATGGCTTTTATCCACAACATAAAAATCAACTTCTAACGTGATATTATTTAATTGTATCGGTAATGTGGTCATGTGGTTTTACGTTAACCCTCATTTTTGCGACAAAACTTAACTGAACTATTACATATTTTTCAACACGTTCCTTAGCAAAACACCGACTTTCAGTGTGACCTATATTTTAGCAAAAACACATTTGTCTGGACTGGGTTTTGTTGAAGAGCTATTCGTGTTGTTTTCATCAGATTTGGGTCGTTTAGGGCAACATTCACTTGTATGACCGTTTTTAACTCTAATTTGAAATTAGACCATGTACGTGTGGTGCTTGTACACTCGCTAAGCTAGTTACGAGCTTCCCCCTTAAGGCAACGATCTACGCGAGCAAGGCATTCACTATCCTGCCAACGATTATGCGATCGAGCTTTATCTACTTCATCGCACCACGTGTCGACATCATGAACACTATGATCAAAATCAGAAACAAAATATTGGTTAGATCTCACCGGGAGTGTCATCATGGCATCTAGAAGGCGTTCAGCTACGCTTTTGGCGTCGCTCTCTGTTGGCAACGGCGTGGCAGGAAACTCTTGCGTTGGGGCTGTAGACGCTGGAGGAGCGCGGGCAGGTGTTGTGGCGGGCTCTACGTCTGGCGGTGGCGTGCTCGGCATGACCAAGGCGTGGCAGGACCCCGGGCTCGCCAAAGCAGCTCGCAGCTCATTCCCACGCGTCCGCTCCTTCAGATCTCGAAGCCTCTTCAAAATCTGGTCTAAACCCTTAAGAGGCGAGTGAGTTCGTGTACGACGTCTCCCTTTCCTCTTATTGTCAGAAGGCATTGTGTCTCGGCTCAACTTGACAAAAACAACGGCTATAGAACACGCTAAACAAAACTACCTTCAAATTTATAGAATCAGAGATGATATTCCAGCGGATAAGGCCTTCATACCCACTTCTGATCTTATAAATAAAACGTGAAAAACATAAAAAATAATTTAATAAAACTCACAAACAATTACAATAAAAAATAAATCGACACGAAATGAGCGGAGAAGCAATGCTTTAGGCAGGTCTACGACCGATGGAGAAAATGGTCGAGTCCACGCAGGCTTCTGCCTTTTAAACGCGTGGCCGCGCTGGCTGGTGGGGAGTCTTCAGTGTTGTCGTCTAATAATACAATAAAATTGAATATAAATAACAAACAAAATAAAATAAACACAGAAGGTGGGTCAGAGTAAGTGTAAGTATTATACAAATATAAAACATATTAAAATGTAGGTAGACCTATGTACACCTACGTCCGCGATGCTCAATAATTAGTACATGTAGGTACGGTATGCTAACTCTCTACTACTGTTTCGCTGTACTGTTTCACTTTCTTTCGCCTTTATGACAAAAATTTTAATGTGACGTAGGTACATTCTGGTCGCAATATTTCTCAAACTACCCGGGTATAAAAACAACTTTTTAATATTAAACGTTATTTGCAATCCGTCTATTTCGCTCAGCTGCTCATGGCATAATGGTTCACACTAAATTATTATACATATATATCGTTTATCACACTAACATATATCTATTTACATGTATATTTAACACCGTAAAAACTGATTCACATCCGTACACTTTCAACGTAAGGTACAGTTGAAAACCAGCGTCAGGCAACTCCCAGTTGTCTGGCATTTTGCTGAACTGGACCTTTTTAGCGCAGCCGCGGGGCACACTGTGTATGTAATTGTTTTAAAATTAAGTTCCCTTTTATTTGTACCTACATTGTGTGTATTTATGTGTGCCAAATAAACTAGTTTTCTTTATTTCGTTTACAATATGGTTTGTCTTTCCTTTGATACGTGTCGAGAACGATAATTGAACGATTAATAAAAATGCCTAAGGCATTAAGTCCGCCTTTGTACTTGTGCATAAAGTTTTTATAAATAAATAAATTATTACGTAAATAATGTTTTTGTACTCGATTCGGCCTTTAAATCGAGAAGCTTATGATGGTTTTACATAATTACTGACTTTCTCTTGTGTAGGAATGTACCGTGTTCCTTTCCTAAAGGACAGATTTTCATAGAGACAGATTAGCAGAAAGACAGATTCTCATAAGGACAGTTTCGCATAAAGACAGAAAAGGTACAGGTCCGCACTCTATTTTAGGCCTTAAATCTTTTACCGCTACACCATGTTATAGCTCAATTTCCTGTGTTTTTCTCGTACTCATTATTGAATGTAGGTAATAAAATCATTTACTATAGGTACCTACCTTTTAAACTACAAACTAAAAAGAACAAGCAAAGAATGCACCCAAAGGTCACTTAACAAAGACTTCAAGCTCAAGATCTTTATGAAATGATTATTGTTTAATACATATTGCTGAATGTAAATTCTGGTTCTGATGCATAACATGTGCGAACGAGAGCGAATGATCTTCCCTCACACAAGGGGTTTCTGACGAAGAGCCTATATCATGTATTTTAAAAGCCACAATTCTGATTTAAAAGTCTGCTGGCTTCAGAATATTTCAACCATTTAAAATAAAGCTTTATCTGATGCAAAGCAATTTATCTCTGTGTATAATGTCAACTTGAATCACAGCGTACATTCCAGAGTGGAAACACAATTAGGGAACTGTATTATTTGTGTTTCAACAAAATATGTATTAATTTGAGCATATTTCGTTAGCACATTATATGTCAGCACGTAGACTATTTATGTACACTAAATATGTTTGTTTGTTTCAATACGATGTGATGAAAAGAAAACCCACAAGTGTAACAAGAACATACATAATTTTATAACCACATTCGTTAAGTCTCTACAAACATTCTTTCAAAAAGAGTACATAACGGATAAATCTTTGTTTCAAAAGAGACTGGATTCTACGAGTAACAAGTTTGTGTTTACGAGGAACTTGCTTTATCGCAGGTCTTAGAAAGCAAAATGGTATTATAGAACATTGCCCCTTCACTATATCAAAATGTAAATGAGTCATTTCGACCAAACTACTTTTCGGGGTACATCTATTTCAAACTGATCGACTCGAGCTCCTAGGCACGGTAAAGATATCTAACAGTATTGTGACTCGGCCCTGTACATGAAATTAGTGCCTACACGCCCGCGTCACGTAAACACGCTTTAAGGCTGCCCGCCTCTACCTACTTGAGTTTCTTTCTAGTTTTGTGATTGTAAATATCTCAGATTCTTTTCTTTAATTTGAGGTAAATACCTACCATTTATAACTCTCATAGGTAATCATTTCATAATTATATTTCGTCTAATTCAATAATATATGTAAGTAGCTAATTACTTACATAAGTAAGTAGATAGCCTAGCCTAGGAAACTACTTACTAGTTTTTTTTTAACGCGCGCGTAGGTAGGTCACTCGTCTGTCGCTTTATCACCCTATCCATTTATTTATTTATTAATCCAGGTATTTTACTCGGTGGTAAAAGCGAAATACCTACCTAATAAAAACAGAAACAAATTACGTACTAGTAGGTTAGGTATATTTTTTTCAACACACTTGCTCATAAAGTGGCTCTAATTTCACCGCAATTAGGCACATAATGATACCTGTTATCAAACTATGACTTTTTCATTACTATTATTCACAAGTGAGTTATAGAGTTTTGTTTTTAATTTCATTGGTTGAGTTGCTTTGTTCTTAAAAAAGTTTCGATACAAAAAAGATCGTGCTTAATAGTACAAATAAATTAATGTAATACCTATTGCTTGCTCATTTCATGCAACTTCGTATTGAAATAGATAATTTCAACTTGTACGTGCTTAATAAATAAAACTATCACTCAATTAAATACAAAATTTTATTTGTTCTTTAATTAAGAAAAAATCCCTATTTTGTACGTGGCTAAAACGATGACCTGGTGAAGGTTGCAGGAATCCGCTGGTTGCGGGACGCACGGGACCGGTCAATGTGGCGACGCTTGGGGGAGGCCTATGTCCAGCAGTGGACGTCTTTCGGCTGATATGATGATGATGATGATGATGAAAACACTATCCACGAAAAGCCAAAAAAAAAAGAAACCTCAATATTTTAGTCTATCAAGTCTATGGCCAATCGACATTGTTAAATGCGAGCGCGCGCATAGGAAATCTGATTAATTTTGCCCGCCATTGTGAAAAATTTTCACAACTCGTTTTTACTGTTGAAAATGATTTTTTTGTATTATTTTCTTCACAAGTGTGTTTAAAAACGTCGTATGATACACGTGTGTATTGATGATTACCGTCCTCGGCTCTCTTAAGAACCTCAGCGGTAATTACCAACATTGCACACTTGTACCATAATGTACTATTATAGTCTTGCCTTTCGGAGGTCCCAGGTAATTTAAAAAAGTGTTATCTCTGGGTGCGTTATTGAAGAATTCAGGCAACCGAAAACAGCACAATATAGTATTTAATTGCTCTCTGCCATATTAAGTAAGTAAGTGCTATCATACCGTTCGTGACTGTTTGTGATTGTTATAGTGTATCGAGTATTGGCTGAACTCGATACGCGTAGGTAGGTATGACTCGCGTTCCGAACGTTTGTATGAAGATATAATACTGTTAGATATCTATACCGTGTCCTAGGCATGGAGTTGACATTTAGTCTCAAGTACAGCGCCTCCATTGAATACAAAGCCCAAATTGCGGCCAAAAAAACTGGGCATCCTAAAAAGAGAGGATTCTTAACGCCTGGAAAGCCTTTAATTCTTTACAAAGCGCAAGTCCATGGGCTGAACTGTGGACATAATATACCTACTGTCTGTTTCTAATAGTCTACGCAATGTCTTGGTAAAAAGTGCATGTAAGTTTGATATCTTATATACCTACACAAAACATTTACGTACGAGGAAATTTTGTGTTTTCACTGAGAGTCAGAACCAGGCGAATATACCCATATAAATAATTTTAAATTCACATTAAATTAATTCAGATATACTACAGTCTACTAAAGTGAAATGTTCTGTTTCCAGGTAAAAGCATTTACTAAAGGCGACGTGCTCAAACCGATTATTAGCTGACAGACACCTAGGACATGCTTTGCATCTGTTATAATAGAAATAGCTCCTAAGTATATCATGTTAAGCTCTAAAAGCCTGACTAAGTTATTTACTTCACGATTTAGTTACATTTAAAGGTGCTATTTTGCAGCAGAAACTTGAAAAATAGTAGCGGACGTGAAATCATGGATTTTACATTCAATAATTTGGTGCCGTTGTGTGGATGTTAACCGGGACGAGGACAAAATATGTTAGAGCCACGAGATTCTATGCGGTGAATAGATTGAAGTAATTTCTTTTAAAACATTGAAAAAATTTCAAAATCGAATGAAGATATTCGTACTAAGTGGTTAGAAAGTTCTAATGAAATAAAACCACGATCTCAAAATGTGCTTTTTTGAAACTACTAATTGTTTTTTATTAAGGTAAAATTCAAAGCCAAAATGTTTATTGCTAAGTGTATAATGTTGGTGTTATGCTATGTTAGTACTTATGACTTAGCAGCCTTTTACAAGTATTGCAATTATCATTATCCTTTCCTCATCATTACTTAATTATTTTATTTTACATTTTATTTTTACAATACAATTAAATTAAGAAAATATAGTTATATGTCAAAATTAAATATCTATAATAATGAGTTTAATACAATTTTTCAGCAATATCTTATCTTGCGATTCTAGTGAATATCGGTGCTGTCATGTACTGATTGTAGGAATCAAAGGGAGATCCTCTGTTGTTTCTTACCAGTAAATTATTCATACAATTTTCGGAGATAGCAAAGTAAAAAACAAAGGTCTGTAGTAAAATCAGCGTCGGAAGACGCCTTATTTCATCCAAGGCTCTCAGAAAATATTCAAAATGAATATGCAAATGACTCAAAAATTGAGCACGTTTGAATCTGGTTACAGTTGGAGCGTGACTACCAGAAACTTTCATTAGTCACGCACAGATGAGCAAAAGCTGATTTAGAGTGAAATAGTTATAGGTGTTGAGGTATTTTGTGCCCAAATCCGCACGTTAATACTGACATGGCATAACAAAGGTGGCCGAAATTAGTAAACCAGTAAGCTTAAATGAAGTGAAGTTCCAAATGTCACTGAATAAATAAATAATCTAAAATCCATGCTAATACTATAAATGAGAAAGTAATTCTGTTTGTCTGTCTGTCTATTTGTTATCTTTTCACGTCTTATCGGCTGAACAAATTTTGCACATGGGTAGACCATATCATGGTTTAAAGATGGAAACACACTAAGTGTCGTGGCGTGACAGCAAGTTATGTAGCCAATCAACTGCGTCAGCAGGCGTCGCGCACTACACGTAAGTGTGTTTCCGTCTTAAGTCATATACCAACTAAGATACCTTTTTAATCACGGCAGTATTTCTCCTTGGGATAATTTCTTTCTTTCACGCGGGTGAAGCCGATGGCAGAAGCTAATCGTGAGCTTGGAAGTAAATTAAATAACAATAGGCAACGATTCGTATCGTTCATCACTCGAAAGTCACTCCCTCGACTACCCAGAAGTACTTAGATCAGAAAATACGAAGAAAGTATTTCTTCTGGGGCATTCCCGAAGGATCGAGAAAAAACGATTGAAATAGGTTACCGAATTTGAGAAACGATTTGTAATGTTGTGATTTCTCTCTCCAAGTTTTTCTTGTGGTCTCCTCTACAAATCTTACCTTACCTGAATGGCTCTGGTTGCGATAAATCCCTGCTTATCGCAACCTTTAGTTCATAAAAGAGGATAGGTAACTGTGTCATCTCTTTTAATAAAGACAAACTGCGATCACTAATCTATCAGCCACATGTTACGTTGGTTGGTGATTAACCTGCCCATGTGGGCGTTCTAATAGGGGTTTCAAATTAGATTTACCTATCCAATATGGGGCAGATGACCTGTGATATTTTATAGCTTTTAGTTTCAACCCGTCCGCGTCACCAGTGAGCCGAGAGGGATTAATTCAGCTTTAATAAAATATGGCTGATTTAAAAGAGGTGCCTTGTGGTGCAAAGAGGATTTTTTCGGGATTGTTTGACAGCCGTATTTTGCTCTGCGCGCTGTTTTATTTTTGATATATAAGTATTATTATCTTACAAAAAAAATATAAAAAACAGACGCTGTAAAACAAAATGGCAAATTGTATGTAGGTTTCAGAAAAGGTACTTATGTAACTAACGTTTAAGTTCAAACTAATTTCAGAGAACTCAATTAATTAATTCGTAGAGAACGGCAATCAAATCGCTACTAATTAATTTAACAAAGCTTCGTGAATACTTAGTTTTTACTTACTCAAACAATAATTGTAGCACTATTTGTAGGTACGAGTATACACGTATGGATATCTCCCACTCTCATTTTCACCGTTTTGAAAGCAGTGGTGATGAAATAATTTACACAAAGCAAAGCGCCTGCCTGAGCTCAAACCCACGACCGCGAGGTGGCTACAAGTCGCGGCCGATACCACTGGGCCACCACTGCTCATATTCCCGAAAATTATTCCAAGGGAACATATTCCCGCGATAAAAAGTGTCCTATATACTATTCTAGATTATAATCTATCTCTGTGCTAATTTTCATCCAGATCCATCCAGCCGTTTGAGCTTGAAGAAGTAACACAAAGAAAGAAAAAAAGAAAACTTTGTGTGTATGTTCAAACAAAGTTTTCTTTCTTTCTTTCTTTTTTCTTTAAACACACACACTCACAAACTTTCGCCTTTATATTATTAGTGTGATATATTAATTTATTTAACCATTTATGCACATACACATAATATATAGACAATATGAAGAAACAGAAAAATAGGTACATAGGCAATGCTTATTTCTATAGAAATCTCTTCCAGCATACCTGCTTTCGCATTTAATTTCATTTACGAGATTTCATTTAATTTCTTTTTTATCAACTTTCCTTTCGGAAAGATGAAAAAAAGAGATGAAAACCACATAGACATAGTGTGTAGAGTTGAAAAATAATTGATTCAAAACTAAGTAATAACTAATAAACAATACTGATAGCAAATTAAATATACCTACTGTTATAATAATATATACAAAGATATTTATAAAATAAATATTAAAACAATACCTATCTATATATAAAAAAAATATATATATAGTGTGATGTTCCTCTACCCGAAGTACCATGTTTGTCATATCCCGATCCGGTGGGTTCCGGTTTTTCTGCTAGCGCTGGCACCGGAGCGGACTAAATACGGCCCGGAAATTGTCGTCGCATGATAATGGATATGTACCACTTAGGGCGGTTACGCAATACACGTCCGTGTCCGTGATTTGGGTTCCGAGTTCCAAATTTTCTGAATTATGGCAGATTATGACGGATAGAGTTCAGATGTAGTGCTTAAGTATAAGAAGTACTACGGCTACTTCGGAACTGAAATTTCTTGAACACGGATTGGATGTAGTGCGTAACCGCCTTTCATCATCATCATCATCATCATCATTTCAGCCGAAAGACGTCCACTGCTGGACATAGGCCTCCCCCAGGCGTCGCCACATTGACCGATCCCGTGCGTCTCGCATCCAGCGCCTGCCCGCAACCTTAACCAGGTCATCGGTCCACCTGGTGGGAGGCCTTCCAACGTATCGTCTTCCGGTTCGCGGTCGCCATTCCAGAACTTTTCGACCCCATCGGCCATCCGTTCTTCGAGCAATGTGCCCTGCCCACTGCCACTTTAGTTTGGCAATTCTTCGGGCTATGTCGGTAATCCTGGTTCTCTTGCGGATCTCCACATTTCTGATTCGATCACGCAAGGAAACTCCGAGCATAGCCCTCTCCATTGCCCTTTGAGTGACTGCAAGCTTCCTGATAAGGCCCATTGTAAGCGACCACGTCTCAGAGCCATATGTCATCACTGGCAACACACACTGGTCATAGACTTTCGTCTTGAGACACTGTGGTAAGTTGGACGAGAAGATACCGCGCAACTTCCCGAACGCTGCCCAGCCGAGTCGGATTCGACGGTTGACCTCTTTCTCGAAATTGGCCCTACCCAATTGGATCGCTTGGCCCAGGTAGACATAATCGTCCACAACTTCGAGTGTAGAGTCCCCGACCTTGATAGGAGTGGGTGCAACATGGCCATTCAACATCACCTTGGTTTTTTCCATGTTCATCTTAAGACCCACTCTTTCGGAAGCTCTACTGAGGTCATCGAGCATCGCACTGAGGTCCTCCATGGTCTCAGCCATGACCACTATATCGTCGGCAAACCGAAGGTGAGTAATGTACTCGCCATTAACGTTGATGCCAAGCCCTCTCCAATCCAGAACCTTGAAGACATCCTCCAGCGCAGCAGTGAACAGTTTCGGAGAAATGACGTCTCCCTGTCTCACGCCGCGCTGGAGAAGAATTGGTTTCGAGATCTGATCCTGAAGACGGACTGACATAGTGGCGTTCTTGTACAAACACTTCAACACTTCAATGTACCGGTAGTCGATCTGGCACCGTTGGAGAGACTGCAGTACAGACCAAGTCTCGATCGAATCGAAGGCTTTCTCGTAGTCCACAAACGCTAAACAGAGAGGCAGGTTATACTCTTCGGTCTTCTGTATAACCTGCCGCAGCGTATGTATGTGGTCTACGGTGCTAAAGCCTTTTCGGAATCCGGCTTGTTCGGGAGGCTGGAAATCGTCAAACCTGCGCGCGAGACGATTCGTGATGACTCTTGAAAACAACTTGTAGACATGGCTAAGAAGTGAGATGGGCCTATAGTTCTTCAGCCGGGCATTGTCGCCCTTCTTGAAGAAGAGTACCACCACACCCCTGCACCATGCCTGTGGCGTTTTGCCCTCGAGTATGACGGAATCAAACAGCTTCTGAAGGGCCTTAAGGACCGGTTTTCCACCCGCCTTCAGGAGTTCAGCCGTGATTCCGTCATCACCCGGTGCCTTGTTGTTTTTAAGCTGTTTCAGAGCCATCCTAATCTCGTACAGGCTGACGTCCGGAATATCTTCGGTATAGTGTCGGGTCAATCTAGCTCTTGGGTCGTTTGCTAGATTCGCAACGGGCTTGCTGATTGTTGTGTACAACTGCCCATAGAATCTCTCGATCTCCCTCAGAAGCTCTGGTTTGGCGGATACGATCCTGCCATCATCGGTCTTCAGTTTCGTGAGCTGGCTTTGCCCAATAGCCAGATCCCTTGAAAAAAACCTTGGAGCCTTTATTTCGCTCAATCGCCTCTTTAATACGCTCGGTATTAAAGCGGCGGAGGTCTCTTTTCAAGGATTTAGAGATCTGTCTATTGAGCTGCCGGTATTTGCACGCCTCATCTGAAGACTGCAGGATCAACTCACGCCTCTCCTTCATAAGCTTGAGGGTAGAATCAGAGAGCTTTTTGGTTCTATCTGTACGACGGGTCTTGAAAAACTTAGACCCGACCGTATGGACAGCTTCCACGAACCCGTCGGCGTAGTCGTCCACGGAGCTCCCTAGGCACTCGAAACGATTTTGGAGTTCGAGCTGAAAGCTCTCGGGGTTTTGGAGCTGGATCCGTGCTGGACGGAGCGTGGACTTCATCAGTCGAGACCTTTCAAGCTTAATATTAATGTTCAATGTGCCTCTTACCATGCGGTGATCGCTCCCGGTTTTCACCGAATTGATCACAGAGACATCATTGAACATTTGCTTCTTGGTTGACATGATGAAGTCGATCTCATTTTTTGTTGCACCATCGGGGCTCTGCCAGGTCCACTTCCTGTGTTGACGCTTTTTGAAGAAGGAGTTCATCATAAAGAGGCCCTCCTTCTCCATAAAACTGGCCAGTAGGTGACCCCGGTGGTTCCGTCGTCCAACTCCAAATTGCCCCACTTGCAGCTCATTCTCGTCTCGTTTGCCCAGTTTTGCGTTGAAGTCCCCCATGACAACGGTGAAGTGAGTTTTGAAACTATGCATGGCTCTGGAGACATCCTCATACATGGTCTCTACCTCGTCGTCGGGGTGTGCCGAGGTTGGGGCGTAGACCTGTATGACCTTCAGCGAATATCTTGAGGATATTTTGAGTATAAGGCACGCCACCCTGGTCGACACACTCTCGATCTTCACCACGTTGTTCACAAGGGACCTGTGGATGATAAACCCGACACCACCCTGGGACTGCCGGTCACCCTCTCGGAAATAGAGCAGGTTACCGGATTTGAGGATTATCGAGTCCTCCCCCTCTCTTCAGACTTCAGATAACCCTATAATACTCCATCGCAACCTGCTCAATTCCTCTTCGAGTTCGGTGATCTTCTCGTCGGTCCGAAGTGTACGCGTGTTGTACGTAGCCAGATACAGTCGTCGGTGATTTTTTGGGTAGCCGGATCCAGTCCGGAGATTCTTGGCACCCCTTGCCATGCCGTAACCTAGACCGCTACCGTAGTCGAGGGTAGGCAGGCTGCCGGGCACTAGGGGCCATTTTTTATTTGTGCTATTCATGGGGGGTTTTTGCCATAATCGCCACGCTTGGCAGGCGGGTTGGCGATCGCAGTATGGTTGTTGTAGAAGCACAGAGAACGCTGCTGCCCATTCTCTGGTTTGTCCCTTAGTCGCCTCTTACGACACCCACGGGAAGACATGAGATGGTGAAATTCTTTACGTCCGGCACCATACCGCCTTTAGAGCTGCCTTTTTAAGACGTTAGCAGCATGTAGATAATTTTAGTCTATTGTTTTTTTTTCTTTCCGTTTTAATTCGCGCGGATTAATCATAGTCTTACGATACTCAAAGGAAAACTGTTTTTTTGTACCTTAGGGATGTGATTTCTTTTTAGAAGATGTTTAAATTGGGCGTTTAATAGAGCATCTTATAGATTCAGGAGGTCAAGACTAATATTTCATTATTTATTTTTTTAAATTCTATACAAAGAAAAGTTAAAGACATGAAAAATAAAATGTTAGACGAGTAAACGTACAGTTAATGTGATTCGTCATGAACCCCTGTTTCAAATTTTTAAGGCTTATTTCGCTTCACCAAATGAAACGTTAATATCAAACGTAAGTTGATCTTCAATATGATAAGCGAAATACACCTCTTTGAAGCTCAATTGCCAAATATGTTCACCAATAATGCTGGATATTGATACTACATCAATAGAGCTTCACTCGACTCATTTTACCAGTCAAAGGCGTACAAATTTGTACATTTATGATTAATAAGCACACATGTTCCCCCATCATAGATGTACCTATTCCAATTTGCACTTTAAGATTATTTATATAGTTGCCTTAAGCTGGTTCAAGGGGTCTTTAATACTAGTATGAGTACCTACGATACCAAACTAACTATAAAATATAGTTCTATTTGTTACTCTACTTTGAAGATGTGTGTTTAAATAATTAAGAAAATTTTCTGTACAAACTTTTACCTACTATACAGATCATAAAAAGTGTAATTTATTTGATTTATTGAGTTTTTTTTAAGAAGGCCGTTGCAAATATTTATAAATTGACGCAGTGCGAGTGCGGTGCTCCTGTTCAGACTATGTCCCATTTGCTGGAGTGTCCCAAACGTCCGTTTACCTGAACCCTGGATGACCTACACCACTGACGCTGCAATCGTATACTTATACTGCAACACGAGGAAGAAGAAGAATACAGCGAAGAAGAATAAAGCTGTACAGCGGCAGCACTCACTGTCACATAAGGTGCACTTCTGTAATATCAGAGGTCTACACTCAAACCTTGATGCAGTCCACCGTCATCTGGAGACTGATAAACAAGCGCTTTTGTTCCTTTCGGAGACGCAGATCGGGTGTATGCATGTACGCCCGTGACGACATCTGTTTTCGGCGTCTCCGAAACCTTGAAGACTCTCGATTCTCAGCGCTCTGGGCCCTGGTGGACACAGGTCTAGATAAGATCATCTATGCTTGTGTCTTCCGGTCGCACAGCGGAGATCAGGAGACAACCGGGCTTACACAATACCTAAGTGAGGCGGCTGGTGAGGGGCAAGGTGTTGGCTCAGCAACGGTACCCTGCCGCCCAACTAGTGATACTGGGGGACTGTAATGCCCACCACCAGGAGTGGCTCTTCCCGTTTCAGTTCACTGATCATGCTGGGCGAGAGACACGAAAGCTTGCGCTAGCGTTAAATCTTACTCAGCTGGTCCGGGGGGCAACGAGGGTGCAGATGTTGATTCGCATACGGCTAATTGCTTGGACCTTCTGCTGACAACAGATCCAGACCGTTACTCGGTTTTGGTATCCACACCTTTGGGTACTTCAGACCACTGTCTGGTGAAGTCTGTATCCGTCTACTCCCCGCCCGGTCCCAGCCCAAGAGGCACCCGGCGGGTATGGCGGTACAAGTCATCAGATTGGGATGGGATGCGATCTTTCTTCGCATCCTATCCTTGGCAGCCTACTTGCTTTTCTTCGGCTGATCCTGCGTCGAGCGCGGATGGAATGACGGACGTGTTGCGTCAGGGAATGGAGTACTATATTCCGTTCTCTGACGTAACAATGTCTAGCGTAGACCGACCCTGGTTTGGCGCCGAGTGTAACCGCGCCGATGCGCTTAAACATGAGGCGTACCTTGCCTGGGTCGACGCTCGAACGCGCAAGGCAAGTGACGTGAGTCAGAGGAAGAAAGCCTACAACAGGGCTGCCAAGTCCTGCAAGAAAGTGCTGCGAAGGGCTCGGTTCGACCACATTAGCCGAATAGGGATCAAACTTGCTTCATACCCAGCAGGTAGTAAAGCGTTTTGGTCCTTGGCTAAATCGGTTGAATCGAACTTATGCCGTCCTTCATTACCACCACTGCTGAAACCCGACGGGTCGCTGGCACACTCCGCTGAGGTGAAAGCAAACTTGTTTGCCTCTCTTTTTGCGGAATCTTCGCGTCTGAATCCTGGTGGCGCGCGCCCTCCTTCTTCTCCTGATGGATGCGAGACGAGTATGTCGGAGATTCGCATCCACCAAAAGGACGTACGTAGGGTGCTGCGCAACCTCGACGTGAATATGGCAAGCGGCCCCGACGGTATACCAGCAATTGTTCTTAGAACCTGTGCGTCTGAATTGTCTCCGTTCATGACACGCCTGTTTCGCCTTTCGTATGAGGCTGGAAAAGTGCCGAATGCTTGGAAGCAAGCCAACGTACAGCCCGTGCCCAAGAAGGGCAGTCGAGCTGACCCGGCCAACTACAGACCCATCTCTGTAACGTCTATACTCTGTAAGAGTATGGACCGCGTGCTTAATAGCAAGCTCCTGGCATACCTAGAAGCTAACGACATCCTTAGTGACCGCCAATACGGGTTTCACCGAAATCGGTCTATTGGGGCTCTTCTTGCGTATGCCATTCACATATGGAGTGAGGCCATCGAGAGACACGGGGAAGCGCTTGCCGTCTCCCTCGATATCTCGAAGGCTTTTGATAGGGTCTGGCATGAAAGCATTATTGGTAAGCTTCCTTCATTCGGTCTGCCCGGTGGTCTGTGTGATTTGATTCCAGACTTCCTGAGGGATCGGTCCATTCGAGTAGTTATAGATGGCTGCTCATCGGACCAATTGGAAATTAATGCTGGGATCCCTCAGGGGTCGGTACTCTCAGCGACATTATTCTTGCTGCACATAAATGAGCTGTTAAAACCCGCCGACCTTTGTGTATGCAGATGACAGCACTGTTGCTGAGTGATATTTGTCCAACGCACACGCTACTTGGCCTGAGGTCCTGTCTCTTCGTGAGGCCATGGTGGAGCGGTTGAGCTTGTCCTTGGAGGCGGTCTCCGAATGAGGTGGTGCCAATCTGGTCTTTTGGGCCATACATTGAGGCAAAGGCTCAGCTGGCTGGCAGAAAGTTGGGGATCCTTGCGAAGGTGAGACGGTACTTCACGCCAGAACAGCTGCTTAAGTTGTATCAAGCGCTAGTTCGATCTTGCATGGAGTACTGTTCTCATCTCTGGGACGGATCTGCCAAATATCAGCTTGATGCACTAGAGTCGATTGAAAAACGGGCCAAGAGGCTCATTGGCAATGAAGCACTGGTTGAGTCAAAGCTCCAGAGCCTTAAACATCGTCGCCGAGTTGCCAGCTTGTCGGTCTTTTATCGGTTACATTTCGGGGAATGTGCGATGGAATTGCATGATCTAATTCCGCCAAGCCCGTTTCATCATCGGACTTCAAGACGTACGGCGATGCGACATCGGTACATGGTGGACATCCCACCCATATGCACTAAACGTTTTGGAAATACTTTCATAATGCGTACAGCTAAGGACTGGAATTCCTTTCCGGAGTCTGTTTTTCCCGATAGCTACAATCTAGGGGTCTTTAAGTCAAGAGTGAATAGGTTACTTCTAGGCAAGCGTGCTACACCTTCGACCACATCATCGCTTACCATCAGGTGAGATGGTGGTCAAGCGTAAGTGATAAAAAAAAAGAATAGGTATTAAGTCTAGAAGTAATCTATAAAATAATATATAGGATGTTAAATTGAAATAAAGTACAGAAATATTCTAATACTCGTTATATTTTAAACTTCTTAATATTATAAAAAAAACCAGCAACCAACTTTTCTAACATTCCGCCATCTTCTCTCTTCCCTCTCTCTCACACCCATTTATCTTATTCCCTCTATGGTTCGTTCAGCGACTTACTGACTTATTTTAACTTTAAGGTAAACAATACAAAATTATTATTCCTACATATATATATCTTTATAATATATATATATACATAATATATAAAAAAATATATCACAATTAATCTAATATAGTAACAAAAGCAAAAAAGTAAAAGACAAGCAAGGTGTGGTGCTGGTCCGTCGAACCAGAAAGCAGATCAACCAGGCGGGCGATCGTCATATAAATATGAATTATTGAATCCAGATTGCAGGCATAATCTTGGACGAGATGATGAATGAATGAGAAAGTGATTTATTAACACCCACCGTTCATAGAACAAAGAGCTAATAAAAACACAGTATCGGTAGAATGCATTTACGGCTAACGGTTTAATCAAGGTGATCCCATTTTTCAGCGCTCGTTGAAACAGTGTTAACATGAATGTTAACGACTTATACACTAACCCTCTTACTAATAAACAAAGAATAAAGTTATACCAAGTATAAACCTATGAAAATGTATGGTTATTCCTTTGTTATTCCTGGTATAACTTGATTCCGTTATTATTAGTAAGAGGGTAAGTTTGTAACGCCTCCACTTTTTCAAATGCAAAACTCCTCATTCGGCTCTTCAAGCTATTAGCGGAGTTGAAGCAGATCTAATAAAGAAAATGTGCAGCTTCAACTAAGCGAAAGCCCTTTAAAGTGATGGAGATAAAAGTCATAGTTTTAGTTTCCTGCTTCCAAGTTATTACCCCAAGTTGAGTAACAAGTGAGCAACTTTTAGTGTAGCCGCTTAATTTTAATGAATCACTAAGATAAAGCCACAATTTGTTTTTATGGCATTAAGTTCGCACTTATAAAATTTAAGTAACAGAAGTACAAATTATTCTTACTTAAAATGTGAATATACCTTTTTTGTACGTCCTAGTCCGCTAAGATAGTATCGGTTTCATCCCTATTGTACACATAACAAATGCATACATTTACCGCATTATTAGCTACGCCGTAGCTCGTCTGGTAGCGCGTAGCCGTCGTTGCCATGTTGTGATCATTATAAATTGCTTGTCTTACAACGCAGCTATTTATTGCAATTTCGTGCGAAGTTTATATTACGAAACTAGTTTCGTGAAACTTCAGCTTGGCATTCTGTAAACTTGACCCGCACAAAACCTTATGTGACCTAGTTTTGGGCCAAAACATTATTGTAGGAGTTAGTATGCTTTTGGAAAGTGCTACTGTTTATTACATAGGTATGTGCTGCAGCTGTCCGTACAAGCCCAATATTTTAATAAACACTCGTATTAGTACTAACTGGTGAAAACAAATGCCTTGATTTCACTCTAAAACACGTGTAAAATGTTATGTTATTACTATAATAATTGTAATTGCTGGCATCTCCTACATACAGCAATTTGGAACGTTCGTGACACGTGACAAGTTTAATAGGTCTATTATAATAATAGGGTTACGCGCCATATCCGATAAATGTTGGCAACGTGATTGTCTGAACTGTCGCCATTTACGGCATCCCGAGGTACTTCGGTAATTTGGTTAAATCAATTAAGGACACATCCAAAACCGTTTGAAGACATTACCTATTGGAATTGATGATTAATTTCAAGAAGTAAATTATTCTGGTAATTGCGTATGGAAACGTGAAAATTACGAGATATTCTGATCCCGTGCCTTGAGAATCATGACCGTGTCGTAAAGCCTTTATAGTAACGTATAGTTGGTCAATCTCACGAAGGCGAGTTACGTGACTTTTATGACGTCAAAATAAGTCATTTTACTACGATTTATCCACGCAACACTTCTGCACTGTAATATCCTCTGTATACTTGGAAAAACAGCAATGAGATTGGCCATCGTGACCATAATTTTGTCGGGCGAAAACAAACGGTGGTGGTGGTGCTAGGCATGGTAATTTTTTTTACCAGTATATTATAAGTCAAAACTGGAATAATTAATTTGAAATCTGATAGCTTATTTTCTATCGATTCCAACAACATACGTTTCATGTATGGATCCCATACAAAGCTTTCGAGTTATCAGCGTTTTAATCACGCGCGGTGAACTGTCACCGAATTTCGTTTCGGGCGTTTTGGGCCGTCACCGTTGAGTGGGTAACTTACCCGGGGTTTGCACGCAGCGCAGTTAATATTATCTACTGTCATGTTCCTTGGTCTTAGTTTTTAATTTTCTGGCGAACACTAAACTGAACACTAAACCACACACCTCCCTTTTTTTCGAATACTAGCAATCTTTTCTCTTTGTTTATTTACAGAAATTTCTTACTTAATTCACCTTTCATTCATTTTGACAGCCGACGCCGACCATAGATTGGCGCGCTCTGTCGTTTGTCTACGGTTTCGACAAATGATCATTCAGCCGTCGGGATTTTGGTCGTATATTTATTGTGTTTTATTTATATATTTGTTTTATTCGTCATACACATACATACTGTGACTCAACATCTGTGTTTATACTATTTTGTTATTAAATAAACTGGGACCCCAAATAAACTGAGACAACAGTCAGGAGAAAGAAGAAGAGGAGAAGATTCTATTTTATTTCTTAAAATTGTATGTTCCGTTTCCGTGATGTGTCTGTGGCATCAACAGTAGGCCCTATCAGAATATCAGCGCAGAGTTATTTTCTTTATAATATCGTTGCACATGCTGAGATAGGAGCATTTTTGGTCTGGCACGGGGTTATTTTTTATTTTTTATTATTGTTTGTGTTTTGCTTATCTCATGTCTTTTAGCTGACACCAGTCGGAGTTGCTTTATGAATGTTAGGACTAATATCTCCTGGGCCCCCGTATCATGTTAGCGTTGTCAACGGTAGGGTTTTAGTCGGTGGGATTCCAACACCGTTCTCTCAAACTGAAAATCAGATGACTTATCCTATAGCAAAAAAATGGTTTCGTACGTCGAAGGAACGCATATAATAGCACCTTTGTTTGAATCCAATATCCGTCTGTACTGTTTTACACGTGTGCCAAAAGTCGGTACTACCTGTGCCCTTGGGTTAGTTGGAGTTTCGGTAAATAATTTAGTTATTATGCCGTCGGAATGTAAGATTTCATGTTGCTAGGTCAATTTAGGTAGGTATTAGGGAATATATATGCTTAGTTGCCTATTTTAATTTGTTTTATTCTGGAAAATATTCAGCTTTACTACGTTTTCTAATTTAGTTATAAGCTATAACCTTTAATAAATTATTCCTTTCATAATACCATACATTAATATCACCCAGCGACAAAATGTTTGTTTATAAATAAATAGCAATTGTTTATATGTATATAAATTGCAATTCAAACATGAAAAGAAAAGTGACTTTAATAGTTTCTTCACAATATTATTAAAGTACTTGAATACCTGAATGACGAAAGGCTATTTTGAAATAGTCTTTCAACTTTATAAACGTTGTTGGACTATCTCTTTGTGGCTGCAATAATACCTAAACACAAATCAGAAGAATGGCGCCCTGCAGCAATAGACATAGACATAATATGTATGACCTTTATTGTCACCTACTATATTCCTTATTCATAATTACCTACTTTATTCTGTTTGCAAGTTTCATGATCTTAATGTCCTTCGGTTTTTTTATAACATAATCCAGAGTAACGAAGGTCATGTTTATTATGCATTACTTACCCTCCGAATTCTGAATTAAGAACTTGAAGTTGAGTATTTGGCGATCTCTATTTTAACCTGTTTTATTTTTTTAATGTTGGCACGTTCTTAACTCCAAATACACAATTCAGAAACTGGTCCCTACTGTTTCGCAAATCTACATTATAAGTAGAAATGCCTACAAAGTTATCCTCTAACTTTTACAGCACATAAATAATACGAAGTTGCACCTGAATTGTTGCCACCGCTGCAGAAGTACGTTGAGATAAGGAGCGGTCATTGAACCCACCTTGTTCTCTCCGAATAGAAAATAGTCAAAATCTGGAGTGAATTGCCCGATTCAACAATATCTGGAAATTAATGTCATGTCACGTCGCAGTGAGACGACCACAATGTTTAATGGAGGGTAGTTAGGACGCAAATGTGAATTGTAACAGTTCAATTGAAGCCATTAAAAAGTCAAATAACTCACCAACTTTTGAGTCTTTAGTTCAATAGAAACACTATAATAAAATCAACGTAGCACATGATAGAACACTCTTTATTACACCATATAAATTGCAGAAAATAAATACATAGGACCTTAACATTTAAATGTGAAGTTGAATGTATGTTTGGCAATAAAAAGGTTTTATGATTTATTTTTATCTAGTATCCATTAATATCCATGTCAAATCTAAGCTTTACTTTACAATGTTTTCGACAAAATATGTTTGACATTCTGCTAAACATTTAAAACAAAAGTTTATTCAGGTGAAAGAAGTAACACATATTATTTATGCAGTCGAAATAAAAACATAAATAACGAGCTACAACATTATGTATTTTTGATGATCCAAGCTTAACTGAAATATGATGTACTATACTTTGACCGTAACCGCTGTACCGTGCCTTCGAAAGGCACGGCAGTGAGATCGATATTGTCGGGCAGATCTTACGATATTATAAAGCTATACAGATATAGCTTCGTATAAATATTAGGAAAGTGAAATAAGTAACTAGGTACGTTTTATTAAAATTGTTATTTTTTCATTTATTATTAGATACAATCAGAACCGAAATTAAACAAATCAAAATATATAATTATTAAATTAACTACAGTTATTCTGACATAGATTCTGCTTCAACTTCATCTTCCGTTTCGCCATCGGAAATTAAAGGAAGGTCTCTGCCAGCATTATCCACTCCTCCCTAATTCTAGCAGTTTGTTGCCATAGTGGATCCGCTGAATCCTTTTTATGTCATCAGACCAGCGATTTCAATGTCTTCCTCTTTTCCGCTTTGTATCTAGGGGTCCATTATGTTACGTTCTTTGTCCACTTGGTCTTGTTTTTACGGAGCATCTGACCCACTCATCGCCACTTGAGCTTTCTAGTTTTTGTAACAGCGTCTTCTATTTTTGTTTTGAGTCATATATCTGTGGCCCTTTTCTTGTCTCTTTTTGTATACCCTAGCATGCTCCTTTCCATAGCTCCTTGGCATGTTGTCAACTTCTGGTCCTGCTTTTTTGTATTTGGCCATGTAGGGCATCCGTAAGTGAGTATAGGTAATATGCATGTGTTATATATTCTTCATTTAATTGCAATGTTGTATTGCTTGCTCTTCATTACATTTTTAAGAGTCCAGAACCTTTTCCAGGAATTGGCGACCCGTCTCTCTATCTCCAAATCGATATTTGAAGGATGTTAACTGGCCCAAATAAATATAGGAATCCTTATAAATATGTTATTGCCTCCTCTTCTAGTTTTATCACTTCTTGGGATCTGTTTGTAATTATTTTTGTCTTAGATTTGTTCATTGTTAGGCCCACCGTTTTGCTTTCTTGTGCCAGGTCCTGGAGCATGGTTTGAAGACTTTCTGGGTTATATGCTATGAGTTTGATGTCATCAGCGAATCTCAGGTGGTTTAGGGTTGTTCCATTAATGTTTAGTCCCATGTCATCCCAATCGAACTTCCTGGAGATTTCTTCTAGTACCGAAGATAAAAGTTTTGGTGAGAGTGGATCACCCTGTCTCACGCCTCTGTGTATTGGGAAGATTTCTCCCTGTTTTGCCAGCTTTATTCGTGCTGTGCTGTTTGTGTATACATTTTTAATATCCCTATGTATTTCTTGTCTATTCCTTGGTTTTTTAGGGCAGCCCATACGGATTGATGTTCCAGAGAGTCAAATGCTTTATTGTAATAGAAATAACCCTAAATAGCCCTAATGCAATATTCAAAAGCCCCAATTAAACTCTGTATTGGGTACCTATTAAAGGATTTTGTTTAAATGAGTATCTCGGTTTCTCCTCCCCCCCCCCATTCCCATCCCCTCTCACAGAGAGGAGGCCTGTGTCCCAGAAGTGGGAACATTAATAGGCTGATCATGTGATGTGATGTAAGTATCTCGGTTTACTAAGGTAAAAAAAATATAACTTAATTTTAATTACTTTTATTAGAACTAATTATAACGAATCAAAGATCAACATTGTCAATCATTGTTAATAAATCGTTTAAGTTCCGGCTTGGCATAGCTTTCAAAATTCTTGAGGTCATACATGTTTGTTTACAATAAACAACTGTTACATTTTCGGAGATGGGGTAAATGGAACGTAGATTCACCATCTCGTTTCAAAATGAATCGGGTCATCATTAAACTTTGCAGCATTTCAAGGGTGCATAAAATATTATTTAGGCCCCTAAAATATTTTTTGGGCCCTAAAAAAAGCCCAACATGGATTATTATAAGCTTTATTTTGTCCCTTACATGCGTTGTGTTATTATATATATGTAGGATCTGGAGAGTCGAGCGGGTATATTCGTCAGGATTTTGACGTTCCCATCTTATTGGGAAAAACAAGACTGCAAACAATAACAAGGTTTTTATTACAGTACTAGTTTCACTAATAAAACAATACGGTCATGCAGCATATATGGTCATGCAGCCAAAACATTCAGAGAGGTCAACTCTGTGTGTGCTACAAACCCACAACACAATACAAAAAAACAACAATACAGTTGATCGAACAAACCCTTAGGGTTACAGTTCGTACAGCAGCCTACAAAGTGTATCGTTCGCTATCAGCAAACCAATACAGGTATGTGAATATACAGCAGCGCTGTACCAAATAAACCGACAGTTTTGTCGAGAGCAGGGAAGCTCTTTATTGAGTCTAATCCAAAGATAGACCGACTTGCACTGAAGGACGATCGCTGCGACCCCGTCAGGGGTCGCGGCGGGCGGATAGTAGGCTCTGCCTTTCTTCCGCGGTTTCTTTCTTTGCGTACCCGTTACAACGGGCACGAATCAGTTGTGTTTGCCTATCATGGCTTTTGGTTAATGGCAGGCGTGAGTACACTGCCTGCCCGTAGTGTGGATGTATTGTTACAGAGGGAGCGCCGCGACGCTGCCTCGGCGCCGATTTTTCACGGTACCTATGCGACACATTCCCGCGCGGTGAGACTGTAGGCGAACCGTACCGAGGCCTCACGGGAAAAAGTAAGCGAATAGGTACCGGCTATGTTGGCGCGCCCAGCTGAGGATGTTTGGTCCCCGCCTGGGTCACTTCCAGAGCTAGCCGGTTACGTCCCAGGCTAAGGGACCGTTATGTATGTTACTGAATTGCATACCGATGCAAGCTCTTTTATACCTTGCTATCCCTCCACAACAACTCTGTCCAATGACATACGGAAGTACGTCACGTTTTTACTTGATACAAAACACTAAAATGTTCTAAATCTAATAAGATTTACATTCTAAAATAGTCAAGAAATACTTGAAAAATTGTCGTAAGTAAACAATGGTGATTACACAAAGAATCATGAAATTAACATGTCAACAACTGTTCTTGAACTTGACCATCGATTACAATTATTGAAATAAGTTGCCAAAATCAAACGGTGCGTACAATGAGTACTCGTGTTCCGATTTTTTGAATTTGTACAAATGATTACAAATTCTGTTGACTACCCGCAATCGTAATTGATAACAACTCCGACATATATTTATTCATTTATTTGATAGTAATGTTAGTTTTGTGCTTAAGTTAGGTTAGTATTGTTAGGTGTAAGGGCCGCCTTTTGCGGTGAAAGCCTTCTCCAAACCATTCCAGGTGGCTCTAGGCTCTAACCTTTGCCGTCTGGGCCATATGTTTCCGGCTATTTGTACGATGTCGTCACTCCATCTTTTAAATGGTCTACCCTTCCTTATTTTTTTGTATATGGGGTACCACCATCTTTCATCCGTAGGTCACTGATTGTGGCCTGACCATTTCCATTTCAGTGCCAGGACCTGTTTGACCGCATCTCTCGCCTTTGTTTTTTTTCTTATCAGTGAACTTTTGACTCTGTCTTTCAGTTTGATGTTCATGTAACTCCGTTCTATTCCTATTTGACAGCTTCTTATTTTATTTAAGAATGTTTTCTTGAGAGACCAGGTCTGGCATGCGTCGGTAAGAACTGGTGTTAGGCAGATGTTCATCGCTTTCGTTTTCAGTTTTGTGGGTATGGGACCTTTGAAAATTTCCTTCATAGCCCAGTATTTGTTCCACGTATTCTTCACTCTGCGGTCGATTTCTTTTTCTGTACAGGATTTTATTGAAATTAGATGTCTAAGGTTAGTGTATTCTGCGACATATTCTATAGGTTGAGACTGTGCGGATATAGATATTTATTCACGATTAGTCATTACTTTTGTTTTGTCCTAGTTGATTTGTAGCCCAACGGTCTCGCTGTGATGACTAAGAGACTCTATCATGTATTTCAGTTTGCACGGCTCTTCCGATAGCAGTACTATGTCATCCGCAAACCTGGGGGGTGACCATAAGCTCTTAGTGCGGTATCAATTTGAGATCGAATGAGGGACAGATGTATATGACTTATATACATCTGTCACTTACTCGATCTCAAATTGATACCGCTCTAAGAGCTTATGGTCACCCTCCTGAGGTGTGAGAGGTACTTGCTAGTGATTTTTATTCCCATATTCCTCCAATCAAGGTTTCGGAATATGGATTCTAGGACTGCGATGAAAAGCTTTGGGGAAAGCAGATCGCCTTGATTTACGCCCCTCTCGACTCGAAATGTTGGTCTTCTTAAATCTAGGAGTACTCTTGTTGTGCTTCTCGAGTAAATTGGTTTTATAAGTTCCATGTAGTCGTGTTCTAGTCCTTGCTGGTTTAAAGCCCGTCATATAGTCATGTGAAATTGAATCGAAAGCTTTCGATTAGTCTATAAAAACAACGTTTAAGGGGAGGTCATATTCCATAAACCGTTCGATTATTACTTTCAGTGTATGTATGTGGTCATTGGTAGAGAAATTATTCATAAATCCCGTTTGCTCTACAGGCTGGTTCTCATCAATCTTCGTTGTTACACGTCTTAGTAGGGTCGATGCAAATACTTTATATAGTCAGGATATAAGACTGATGGGTCTGTAATTAGATACCAGTTTGGGGTCTCCCTTTTTATATAGTAGAACTATTGCCGAGCATGCCCATGTTTCTGGTAGTTCTTTTGTTATTAAAATACGGTTATAGAGCTTAGTGAGTGGTTTTATTAGTTTCTCTTGCCTAACTTTTATCATTCTATTTGTCAGTTCCTGGACTCTTTCCTGCTTTTAGTTTCATTATAGACATCTCTATCTCGCTTTCTACTCGCCCAACATGAATATTAATCCATAATCAAATAAGCACTTTCCTATCCAAAAACATCTCCTCAATACCTTCCAGTCCGGCTTCCGTCCAGGTCACAGCACCTCCACAGCTCTTCTCAACATTACGGATGATATTCGGTCAGCCATGGAAAGCAGTAATCTGACGGTCTTGGCATTGCTGGTTTTCAGTAATGCTTTTATACTATTGATTGATTTCGATATTTTGCTTGGCATTCTATTCTCTCTTAATATATCTCCATCGGTGGTTGACTGGTAGACCAGTCATGTTATGCGGACTATACGCTGGTCACCACCCGGGGGAGTTCGTACAGGGAGGCAGCGTTGCTGGCGACGGCCATCGCTGTTCTGCGGAAGCCGCAGAGAGCAATGGCCTTCAGAGTTATCAGGGGGTATCGGACGATCTCCTACGAGGTGGCTTGTGTACTGGCCGGATCCCCACCCAGTGTCCCCACACGAGTACATTTGCTTCCAGGTCCCAAACCTGGAAGCAAAGGTACTCGTGTCACTGTATCGGTGGTGCGAGGAAGCACGAGCGCGTGGCGTAGGGCCGATGCAGCAACATATGGAGTCGCGTCGGTCTCAGCTCCACGAGGTCCTGGTGGTGGAATGGTGGGACAGGCTTTCACGCCCTACCGACGGCTTCGTCACTATCGAGGTGGTCCGGCCAGTGGTCGAGCGCTGGCTCAGAAGGAGGTATGGCTCCCTCTCGTTTCGATGACTCAGGTGCTCTCGGAGCATGGTTACTTCGGGAAGTACCTGTGCCGTAAACAGGGACCCGGACGCCCGGTATCACCACTGCGTGAACTGACGGGAGGACACGGCGTGCCCAGGCGGCACAGTCTGCCAGCGTATTGGCAGATTGTGCCACCTGGGTGCCCTTATCTCTGAAGTAGGCAGTGACCTGTCGCTGCCGGCCGTAGTTGAGTCTATAGTCGGCAGCGAAGGGTCCTGGGACGCGGTGTTATCCTTCTGCGAAACAGTTGCCTTGCAAAAGGAGGCTGCAGAACGGGACAGGGAAATTTTATCCACTCACCCGATCCGCAGCAGACGCACCGGGCGTCGGTGAAGGGTGGACAACGCCCTCTTCCAGCTCCCTAAATGGGACCCGATATGGCAATGTCAATTTATGAGGAGCGTTTTTATTCATTTTCGTTTGACTTTATTGTTATACGTGCCTAAGTAAAGGAAAAATTTGTTATATTATTTTAACTGTTTCTCAGAAGGCCATCGCGGAATTTCCTTGCATGATCGTATCAGAAATGAAGACATCCACAAGAGGACCAAGGTTACCGACATAGCCCGAAGAATTTGCCAAACTTAGGTGGATGGTGCAACTTTGCCACCTGTTCTGTTCAACGGTACGATTGTTCCATTTAGCACTGACGTGAAGGACCTAGGCTTGCGCATCGATAGTACCCTTAACTGGCGTACTCAAGTTGCTAGTGTCAGTCAGAAGGTCACTGGTACTCTGCAGGCTCTGTATCGTTTAAAAAATTTTTTGCCGACGAACACGAAGACAATGCTTATGCAGACCCTAATTTTTCCTATCATCGATTATGTTGACGTGTGTTATTATGACCTGAATGCAGATCTCCTCAACAAACTTGACCGTCTTCTAAATTATTGCATTCGATTTGTTTTCAATCTGCGTAAATATGATCATGTCTCTGCGCATCGGTCACTTTTAAAGTGGTTGCCTATACGTCAACGCAGAGAGCTAAGGGCACTAACTACCTTATTTTCATTTCTTACCTCTTCCAACACACCTAGTTATCATATAGCCCCTCACTTTCATTACACTTGCGACAACCACAACAAAAATCTTCGCTCTTCACATAACCATCTTCTTCAATGTCCCACTCATCGCACTGACTTCATTCACTGTTCTTTCTTCGTTCAGTCTATCTCTCTGTGGAATGCGCTCCCCCAAGAAATCAGGATGGCAAACAACCGATTGGCATTCAAAGTGAAAGCTCGCGAGCACGTTCGTAAGAAGTTGGCAGTAGTATCGTCATAGCGATAATGTTCTCCAAATATCTGCTACTACTAACTCTTTAAGTATATTTGTGTGTTTAGTTTATTTGTTTTAATATGTATTGTTTGTATTTTATAGTATGTATGTATATATTTGTATTTGAATAAACCTATCTTGTCGTGATTTACTTTCAATATTGCACCTACCACTATTTGTCTCTGCATCACCCAAAGGTTGACTGGTAGAAAATGCCTATGGCATTAAGTCCGCCTCTGTACGTATGTGTGCATGAAGTATTAAATAAATACACTTCAGTGGAATGCCACTTAAACCACAATGGGGCAGGGCAAGTTGCACGCAAAACGGATGGCCGTTAGGGCTGAAAAGTTCTGGAGTGGCGACCGTATATCGGAAGATGCAGCGTTGGAAGGCCTCCCTCTAGGTGGAGCGATTATCTAGTCATGGCTGCGGGAGTCCGGTGAATGTGAAACACACAGGACCGATCGCTTGGGAAAGGCCTATATCCAGTAGTGGACGTCTTTCGGCTGAAATGATGAAATGATTTTACCTTTTACAAATTTTGCGCCAAGTCCAAGAGATAAGTACATCTTCAAAAAAGACTGGTTCTTAGTCGCCTTACATTGAGAGAAGTTGAAAGAGAATATTTTCTCTGTAAAAGGATTACTGCACATTTAAGCCGAAAGACGTTTTTTGTTGGCCATGGACATATACATAGGCCTCTCCCTAGCGTCGTCATATCAACTGGCATTTGTGTTTGTCGCATTCAGCTAATTCCGGCTGCTTTTATCAGGTTATTGGTCCACCTTGTTACATGGGACAAATATTGTTAGTACATTTCGGGAGACACCTTAATGTTTAGATAAGTAGTCCAAAAATTACCTAGCAGTACCGACTGTAATATAAACGCGTAAACTTAAAAATATAATTAAGATGATCAAGTTTGAAAATTGGTCCTAGATTTTATGTCAATAATAGAATCCGTTAAAATATTTACAAACATTTTTACTGACCAGAATGTAAGTGATAGGTAAGTAGTAAAGAGAAGCTTTTTCAAAATAACCAAAAAAAATATATTAAAGGCTGTATAATGTGCCTGCGGCTGGGACTCAGGCCTCCTCTGATTAGAAGAGAAAAGGTAATTGGTGTAAGTGTTAGTCGGTAAAATGTCCAGTGCTAAATATTTACTTTGATATTTCAAACGGGTAAACTATTGCCAAAATCATCGAGCTTGCCAAACGTATTGGTATTTGCAGAAGTTCGTTTGCCAACTGCAATTACGTTAACAATATTAACGAATGTTATTATTTAATCAGGGCCAATGATGAGCATTCAATTTGCACATAAAGTATTCACACTATATTACAGGAAATTAATTAGCAATGCAAATAGTTATGAAGCATGTTACAGTACAATAGTATTGGTAAAAGTCCTTGTAACACTAATCGCATTCACCACCTACATTCTGAATTAGTTTAATCAGATTTAACGAAGCTTTCGCCTGAAAATCAATGCTGAAAATTAGATAAACCAACGATGAACGAGACGTAATATGTGTTGATAAAAGCCAGTACGACACTTGGGAAATGTCGCGTAAAAGCAGTGATCCTAGATTAGTTTTTGTAATTCACTGATAGCTGAAAGTTGTCCGGAATGATGTGGCAAACCAATGTGCACTAGCTTTGACATACCAGTAATTGAGTTGAATATCCACTCTGGCACCAAATACGACCCACCACTGGTAACTGTCGCTGGGAACTTTCCTACTGGAACAGAATTTGTAGTTCAAAATGTGTGTGTTACAGGCAAACACGGTTTTCAGATAAACTTGTTTGGCGTTTAATTTGAGTTATAATAATAATAAATAAAATTATGATTCACAAAAAAGGCACAAAATCCCAATTACTTAAAATTACAAGTTGATAGTTACAATCATCATACATTCATTAAAATTAATACATTAAAACAAAATTCTTTATAAAATTCAACATAAAATAAATAAACCATTAATATAAAATATATCGTCAGTTAAAATCATTAAAATTAGTGGATAGTTGTAGAATATATGTAAAGATCTTTACCGTCAGTTGGCACTCTGGTGAACGCCGAGCCAATACCTGTGGATCGGACTGAACCATACCACACGACCCTAATAAGCTGGTTAGCCGATCCTCGCTAGCTGTTGGAAGAAGACGCTATGCGAGATCGTATGCCAGCCTAAAAGTCAGGCACGCTCGTCTCAGCGAACATGCTCGACGCACTACAGTATCGCGGCAATCTCATCAAGATTATGTACGCATTGTTGTACTGCACTGGTATTGTACTTATTGTCGACATTTTAAATTTTGTCCACAATTGTCACGTGTAGAAACAGAGACAATACGCACGTAACAAAGTATTCTTGACACCCACGCTGCAGCGTAAACATCTGCGAGCAAGCATATTGCATCTTATTGAGAGTGAAAGAAGGGCTCTTTCCCGTTCAATGTCGGCGTCATCAGAAAGATCGTCAGTGAGTATGTGGCCCATATATTTAAACCTTCGTACAACCCTCACCGGTAAACCATACAAACACACGTCCGGGACCTTTTCCGGTCCCCTACCAGCTCTGAAAACTAACATATCAGTCTTCATGACATTATAAATCATGGCAAGAGAACCGGCGTAACGTTCGCAAATTTTAAGTATATTTCTGAGGGCCCTTATTGAGAGGCTAAGGGTCCATATGTCGTCAGCGTAGCTTATATTATTAAAACACACGCCACCAACGTGACAACCTACACCTGCCCTCCCCAGCTCCCCAGTAAGTCCATTTACGTATAATGTTAAAAAGGTCCGAAGAATTCAAACCCCCCTGATGAACCCCACCCCTGTCATGAACATTATCTTATCTTGGACACCACATTTTCTTGGAAATCAATACCAACTTGTCAGGGGCAGAGTCCTTCCTAATCCTTTCTTTCCTGGACCAAACAGTTGCGGGAGGTTAGTCGTAAACTATTTGCTTCTGCTGGTTCTCTGAGACGCCTTCGTAATTTTCTTCCCATGACCACTAAAATTGCGATAACCCAATCCCTACTTCTCCCTATCCTGGACTATGCTGATGCCAGCTATCTTGATCTCACCCAAGACCAATCAGACAAGCTTGAGCGACTTCAAAATCTCTGTGTCAGGTTCATATTTGGCTTGCGCAAGTATGATCATGTTTCTGAATTTCGAACCAAGCTCAAATGGCTTCCTATTCGCCTTCGCCGGAATGCCCTCATACTTTCTTTGCTATATAACGTGCTCTTTAATCCATCTAGTCCCTTTTATCTTAAAGAACGCTTTCAGTTCCTTTGTGACACACATTCTAGGTCCTTGAGATCATCGGAGAATCTAAAATTAAGTATACGTATGCATTCCACATCCTTCTTCGACAAATCCTTTACAGTTCAAGCAGCTCTTTTGTGGAATGCATTACCTATTGAAGTGAGGCGTGCTCAATCCTTACCAACATTAAAAAAAATTGTGAAGGAGCATTTCCTTTCACTATGATTAGTCTTCTCCTTTCTCTGAATAATAATCCATACTTGGCTGGTTTCTTTTTTACAACGATATTACCTATACTTGAGTTAAAAAAGTGTATGAATGCAGTGACGATGTGGATATAGGATGCAGGTAAAAGCGGAGCAATGCTCTAACCGTTAGAGCATTGCTCCGCTTTTATCTTTTGATTTTGATTTTCTTGTCAAATAATCACAAGGTTAGAGTCTAAGCTTGTGATTATTTGACGAGAAAAATCTATATGTTTTCTGAGGGTTTAACTTTAGCATTGGTAAACATAACATGTGTTGGTGCAGCTTCGCAGACCGTGTAAGTACCTACCATTTACCGGAATAATTTTCTGTCCAAGAGTTTAAGTTTGTTAAGTTTGTAATCAAAATTGGTTCATCCGTTTAGGAGTTATGATGCCACAGACACACCCACAGATACACACCAACACACGTCAAACTTATAACACCCCTTTTTTCCGTCGGGGGTTAGAAATGTATCGAAAGGTATACCTTTAGCATGAGTAAAATCTGTAGGGTATGTGTTGGGAATTCTACCCAACACATACCCTACAGGTTCGGGCGGCCGGAGCGCGCCGTCTACGCTGCACACACATCTGCGTGACTCACACGGCATCGGTGTGTGAGTGCGCAGTGCGGCGGTGACGCGGCGCGGCTCGGCGGAGACTCGCTACCACGGACTCCACCGCACCAGTCAACACCTCTCTTCCTAAATCTAATTTGTTTGTCCGGGACAGTTTACTGTAATTCAAATATAACGGCTTTAGAACCAACCGCCTTTTTATACAGTCCACTCATCTCTTCATCCACGAGCTAACAGTATGTTATAACACACCCTACAGATTTCACTCATGCTAAAATATATGATGTCACGTTTGCATAGAAATAAAAACAGATCTTATTTTTTTTCTAAAAGGTACTTTCTTAGAAAGTTTCTAGAACATTTACTATTCATTCTGTGTTCATTACACAAGTTTAAGTTTATTTATTACCCTATTAAAATATCTTAATCCATCACTCTGAAGCACTAAGTAAGCTGGCTGCAACGTTTGAACAACATAAACTACTAATTGCACTAATTTGCTAGACGCTCTCAGCAAACTCTCGCATTTATTACATTCTCTAGGTAAATGTTCCTCAAATTAATAACTCCTCTTTAAAAAAAAAACTTTTTTGCAAAAAAATACTACCGACTTCCAAATAAAAAACTACAAAGTGAAAAATAACTTTATTTTTGGAAGTCGGTGTCTTTTGTAGGTACCAATTCATTGCGATATTGACACCGACTTCCAAAAATAAAGTTATTTTTCACTTTGTAGTTTTTTATTTGGAAGTCGGTAGTATTTTTTTGCAAAAAAGTTTTTTTATTTTAACCTTTTTAGTTGTACATATAGGCAAGTTGTGTAGTAAGTACCTGTAACGGCAGAATAGATTACCCGAATAACATGAAACTCAAAACATAATCAGTGAAATGACAGATCTGCATACCACTTAATAGCGTACTGGCGTGATGTTATGTTATGAAATGGTATAAACAATAAACAGACATGCGATTGCAGCAGTCCCGAGAGATTTGCCGTTATTTATTGAAGAGTTCTGTTGTATATCTTCGAAGTTCTTCATCAGATCTTCACTAAATTAAAATGGGACCAATTTCGGAACATACTCTTTCAAACAAAAAAAGAATTTTCAAAATCGGTCCACAATTGACGGAGATATCGGTGAACATACATAAAAAAAAAAAAAAAAAAAAAAAAAAAAAACATACAAGAAGTCGAACATAGAACCTCCTCCTTTTTCGAAAGTCGGTTAAAAAACAAAGACCAAATGGGTATGTTTGACCCTTCTGCGCTATTTAATTGAATGTGTAAAAGGACGAAATTTCATTTTTAATTAGAATTTAATATTTTTGATTGTGTTTTGCGGGTATTCAACTATTAAATGGATAATTACTTTGGTGTGTTTTGTTCACAGCTTACACAATTACATTAGTAAAGTGGATTTTATGATTTTTCTTATACCTCCACTGATCTTTGTTGATGGAATGTTGTATAAAGATAGTCCAACTTATTACATTTTATTGTATTTGCGTGGCTTAGGGCTCGATTTATTTCAATTTAGACGTTTGGTGTCGGAGCGGGGCTGCAACGGTGCGGATGTCGTACTGCGCAAGACTTTTTTATAAAATTTATACAAAAAGACCGCAGTGCTGCGCACGCACGACAGCAGGAATAGTATGTGTGTGCATAAGTTGTATGGAAAAATCACCTGGTCGTGCGCAGTACGAAACCCGCAATGTTGCGGTGCCGCAGCACACACACAGACACCATCATCTGCCTAGCCTTTTCCCTACTATATTGGGGTCGGCTTCCAGACTTACCGGATTCAGCTAAGTACCAGTGTTTTACATGGAGCGACTGCCTATCTAACCTCCACAACCCAGTAACTGGGTAACAAGGTACCCCTTGGCAAGACTGGTGTCAGATCTCAAGCTTCTGACTACCCGTAACGACTGTCAAAGATCTTCAAATGAAAGCCGGGACCAACGGCTTAACGTGCTTTCCGAGGCACAGAGGAAACTCGGTATGTTGAAATGGTCACCCATCCACGGACCAACCTCGTCAAGCGTTGCTTAACCTTGATGATCGACCCGTGCGGCTGTTATTATTTAGCCACGAGCCAAACGTCTAAATTGAAAGAGCCCTTACTGGTTACAGTACAAAAAATAATAGCAGATATTTAGCAAAAGAATAGTGTTGGAAAAGTTAAAATATCAGATTAGGCAAAGTTTAGTCAGAACTTTACATGAGATTAAACATAACGAACAACTCGTAAATGTAATACTCTTTTACATAAAATCGAATACCGTAATTTTCATATAAAAAAACTAGCTGACCCCCGAAGCTTCGCTCCCGTCAACTGGATACCTACCTACCTACCCTACCCTGCCAACCCTGCCTACCCTGCCTGCCCTGCCTACCCTGTCTATTCCGCCTATCCTGCCTACCCTGTCTGCCCTGCCTACCCTGCCTACTCTGCCTACCTTGCCTGCCCTGCCTGCCCTGCCTACCCTGCCTACCCTGCCTACCCTGTCTACCCTGCCTGCCCTGCCTGTCCTGCCTACCCTGCCTACCCTGCCTACCTTACCTACCTACCTAATATTTTTTATCTATCATCAACAGTTTTCTCAGCGCACGCCAAAGAATACATTATTGCAATTTTCATAAGGATCTCTAATATTTTTGAATATATATTGTAGCCTATGACACTCAGGAATAATATTGCTTTCTACTGGTGAAAGAATTTTCAAAATCAGTTCAGTAGATCCAGAGCAACGTCACAAACTCACAAACTCACAAACTTTACCCTTTTATAATATTAGTATAGATTAAGTAAGTCGTTGTAGCTTTCGTAGCAAGTTCGTAGACAGTCGGCGCTACGAGTGTCTACGGCGTGCTATGCGGCTACGTAATTAATTTGAACACAATCGCTGTCCTAAATTTACATATAATTACATTACACTCTGAAACAAATTGTTTCCAAATAAATAAAAATGTGTGAATATTAAGCAGAATAGTTTTCAAAATGATTTACATGTATTTCATAGGAATATTGATTTAATTTGCAAGTGTAAAATAAGTTTGCAGCTTTATGTTTTTTTTATTAAAACGAGATTTCAATTTAGATTTGTTTTAACAACTAAATAAAACGAAGATATTGGGATATAAGTAAACAAATATTTTGCACTAAATTACTTCTCATTTTATTACTATTCGTTATAGTATTTCTGTGTGTCGACATCGGACACAATGGACATAAAAATAATAATGATTGGGGAAAAATTATATAGAAATCATATTAGAATTCTTCTGTTGTTTGTTTTCAGCTTCAGTGCGGTTTATTATTATCACGCATTATTAAGACTAATATCATTGGAGATACCATGTTAGTAATGTTTTATTGTTTACGATGATATTAAATAATGATCACTTGGTTAATACATTGATAATCCTTAGATACTAACATTATAAAGGTGAAGGTAAAACTGATTGTCTGTCACCTTTTTATGCCTAAAACGCTAAACCGATTTGAATAACGTTTGCTATGGAGATAGTTTGAGGCCCTTGGAAGGACATAGGATAGTTTTTATGCCGGAAATTAACCTTAACAGGTTCACTGTCCACATAACAAAAATAATAGTTCAAACAATCACAAATGCCATAATATGTGCGTCATGACTGTGTACCTGTTAAGGGGGTGGAAGGGGGTGTGGCAGTTTGTATGGTGAACTTATAATATCTCAAGTAAGCGGTTGCGAGGCGGTCTCGGTTGCACGATATAAAAAATAGGCTATTCGAAGTACTAATGCTACGCAGAAGAAATCGCGGGCAACAGCTAGTGTAAATCACACTTATCACGCTAATATTATAAAGGTGAAAGTTTGTGAGTGTGTGTTTGTATGTTTGTTATTCTTTACGCTCAAATGGCTGCACGGAATCTGTGTTTCCCGATAGCTACAATCTAGGGGTCTTTAAGTCAAGAGTGAATAGGTTTCTTCTAGGCAAGCGTGCTCTATCGTCGACCACATCATCGCTTACCATCAGGTGAGATAGTGGTCAAGCGCAAGCCTATAGATAATAAAAAAAAAAAAAAAAAAAAAAAACGGATCTGTATGAAATTTGGCACAGAGAGAGATTATAGTCTGGAATAGCACATAGGATCTTTTTATCCCGGGAATATGTTCTCTTGGGAAAATTTTAAAGCCACTGGCAGAAGCTAGTTATTAAAACAAACATCTTCTTTTATAATGTGCTCAGAATAAGAATCTTCACGGTGCACGGTGTTGAAAGGAATATAGTTTTTCGACTTTTGAAACAAGACATACCTACGTGTGCAAAAAAATTTAGTTCGTGTTATAAACTCAATTAGTTCAGTCTGCGTTGCAGCCACCTCCAAGAGGAGAGACATGTCAGTGTTTTAGTGTTAATAAAAATAATTTTTAGTTATGAACGTAGAGACAATGTAGACTCCAAAAATTTGCAAATACCCAAGCCTACAAAACTGCTTTGAATGATAACGCTAGCCTTACAGACCTCTGTTAAGGGCTTTAAAGATGCGTAAGCCTAGGATTCAAAGAAAAAACTCAAGTCTAGCTTAGTAGTAAATCTTATACAATATGTAAAGCAACTCAGTCACTGAGTAAGCTTCTATAAATCCTCGAGTCCTTGCGGCTTCTCACCAGCTGTGATATGTTTAACAATATATACATATAAACTGCCGTAATTTGTATATTAATATTTTTCCTGTGTGTGTCTAGTCAGAAAAAGATTTACAAACTACCAGTAAAGTTCAAGTATAGAATATTCAAGAGTGCTACCGACCTTCTTAAGTTTAATATGTCTCAGTGGTCCCTCGATTGTGTATTTTTAACTAACACACTTTCGTGTGACAGACCCATTCGTAGAGATTCTGTGTGACAAATCTGCGGTCGAAAACACTCAACCGAGAGACCTTTGAACCTGCAACGGTTGTTAATTAGTGAAATTAGATCCCTGGGACGGATACATTTCCAAATGATGCAGGTAAGAGGCGTGCAGTGTGCACGCAACCGCACATTATGTGACACATTGTGTGCGGGATAAAGTTTAAGCTTGGTCTGTTTTGAAGTTCCACCGGTTGAGATTACCGCAAGGTTTAAACGAACATGTAGGTGATGGGTAGGATTCCGTTCTTCGGAAACGAGAAAAAAAAGCAATTTGTGCATAAACGGTGTTTTAATTATAATAAATTAAAATATGCCTTAAGAGCCCCTACAAGTTTCACGAGCTAAAAACAGAAAACAGCTACTTTTTCAGTGCAAATTTCTCAATAACTACAAGATATATGATAAATCTTTTAAGGCAACTTTTTGCGTCACATTATTTAGTAAATGTACATTACATATTTTTGATAACTACTCAATTTAAATTAGAAAAAATACGTTTTACGTAAGCCCGAAACACCAGGTTTTTCAATTTCTTTTTCAGCTTACTGGTGGCGAATAACAATCTGCAAATAATGGTGTGGACTGCGCTTATAGTATACTAGTAAGCCACCAATTTTGTTTTTTAAAGTTAATTGTGTTTATACTTAAAAAAAAATATTTTCCACGCGGAAAAAAGGCAATTTTATTATACTACGTGTAGAATATAAAAATAACTGGTAAATAATTTGAAATTTGAGATGTTTATCAATCGAATCCAATTTTTATATTTTATTTTTTACAAACCGTTGCGCTCGCGCGAGGCTTTCAATTTCGCTCAGGGGCTTGTAGACGACGGACCTGTGTCGTTTTTATTTTTGTCATTATATTTTGTATCATATATCTTGTAGTTATTGAGAAATTTTCGCTGAAAAAGTAGCTGTTTTCTGTTTTTGGCTCGTGAAACTTGTAGGGACTCTTGGTTGGTTTGGTTAAAGGTAACCAAAAAGGAGGATTCTGGCTTTAAATAAAATTTACTGCCAACCCACATAAAAATAACCCTTTATTAATATTTATACGCTGACTCTTTCAACTAATTTGCGTTCAAAGTAAATTTAATTACGATAGAATATGTAAAAGGTACGGCCACTGGCTACATTCCGTAATTACATAACCCTTTGTGTGAACCAGACCTATAACTCATTTAATCGTTTATTTACACGAGCAAAACATTTGAACCCAGACAATTTATCAGGGAGCCATTTTTAATTTTTCATCAGGTTTTTGTTATTAAAAATAACAAAAATACACCTGGTACCGAAGAGTATGTAGGTTTATACTTAATATTTTGTGCATACCAATACCACCCACTTATTAGAGCAAATATTATTAGCGTACAATAAATAGCTTGTGTGCACAGAGATAGGCAGGTATATTTGTACGTTATTTCATTCATAAATGATACATATATTCGGCCGAAGAGGGTCGAGCGAAAGATATTAAAATCTGTTACATAATAGTAGCAGGCAACTTATCTTAATCACGATGGTGAAACCAGTTACAAAGTTTGGATAAAAACATGTCACCATTGCCACTCTACGTAATGAGTCTGTAACGCAAATTGTGAATTTTATTCACATTATAACATGCAGGATCGGCACACACCGACTTCCATTCTAACAGAAAATACACACGGGACAATAATGAGATGTTTCTGCATTGCGCTAGACTTTTTCACGTTAATCTTGAATTTTATTAAAGAAATGCTAATGCTCATTATTTTTTACACTGGGAGAAACCTTAATGTTTTTTACCTTTAATAGTTATTAAATGCGCGCAACAGCGCTTTTACATTTAGGTATAAGTACCGCTAATGCTTAAGAAGCGCTTTGGTTAAGTGCTCTTCTGATAAAAACATAATCTGTCCACTTTGTAGATTTACTACCTACTGCCCCCTAGAAATTTAATAATGTAAGAGAATTGCATCTATCCCAGCAAACAGTGTAGGTCTTCTTAGAACTAGGTAATAAAAAAGGTACCGGGTACTTTATTCAGTACATTAATTCCGTTCCTAATTTGTTTAATCCCGGGTACAATCTGAGGCTGACGACTGTTTATTTTTGAATTACCCAGTAGGGCAATACCACGGCCATAGATAAGCTTAAAAGGCTAAAAGTTTACTCTTTGTTTTGCAATCCGATAAAACGTTCGATGTAGTTTTATCCGATGAAGTACGATTAAGTCTGGGGCTACTACACAAGATTTGGTATTTTAATTAAAATATTCTAGATTGAAATCAAATTAAAATTCCTGAAAGCTTTCTACCTACTGTTTACTAAATTGACGATAACGCGAATTATAATTATCGAGATTAACGAAACAAACAAAAAATAACTACTGTGGTCATCCCACGGGGTTTGTTTATTCAAGCTTTTTCATCATATTAAATTGTGCTTTTCTGTTTCACGGATATAATATTTTATTAATTCTTACAATTAAATCTGACGTCAATGTCAAAAACTTGGGTTCGAAACCAGGCAGACGCTTTATATTGTGTAAATTATTTCATCACCACTGTTCTCAAAAAGGTGAAGGAAAACGGATGTCTTAGAACCAAAAATTCAAAGACGTGACATCGGGGCCGCGGGCTCGCGTGGTGGGTTACGGTACGGCCCATTCCCTCTCTCAGATAGGAGACCTAAACGCAAAACGGATCAAATGTGAGTCAAAATGTGGCAAAGAAGGTCCATCTAACCTATCCCATCCATTTATTCTGACATCAATGTTTATTTATGATCTCAGATGTCATGAAACTTCTATCTAGGAAAATGAGAACAAGACGAGATATTTATTTTTAGCCCTCAAACTGATACCTTTTTATTTGAATGGCGGCTATAAATATGAAGTGGACTGTATTTGTTGTGCGTTGGAAGAATGAAAATACTGTCGTGATTCGTATCTTCAATTTTATTCCTTATTGTTATTACAACTGTATGTTATTACAATTGTAGAGCTGAAGACTGACTGTGTCCGACTGTGCCTCAGCCTCCAAACGGTCCGTTATTTATACAAGAACCGCTAGGCGCGAACAATGGCGCCCCTCTCTCTCAATGGCGCTCGGGCATGGCGTCATAGAAATGCCGTAATCATCAATATTATCTTACTTAAATCTACACAAATTATACATTTCCTTAATCTACATACTTAATTCTACCTAGGAAACATATAAACTGTAAAAAGGTCAACACAAAAATCTTATCTAACCTAGATTCCTCCCTACTTATGAGCTATCAAAACATGCATAATCTTACCTAATTATCTACGTTTTCTCTAGTTCTTATATGTATTACAGTAGTTCTCATATGTTTTGTACTCATACTTTAGAACTCACATGGAACCTACATCAATTATATTTTAACATTCACGTGTTATTTTTAGTACCACGAAAAGAGAAATTTACAGATAATAACTAACTAACGGGATATCATATTTTCTCACGCCGACCCCGGCTTAATGTGTTTTGGGATAACAGCAATAGTCCATTCAATGTTTTATTAAGGCGGCGTACGGGTCTGCAGACAATAAGCATTTATAGTTATTTATTTTTCAAAGCGGTAAACCTTTGACAAACAAGGCGTTCACCGTTACGGAGCCATTAAACATGGATTGTTTCTTTATTTTTACAAAATGCCGACAACGGTCAGGGTTATTGCTTCATTCAAAGATTCGTTAAAAAGACCCAAACACATGTTCGCCATAAACACCGTTATAGGTCTACGTGGGAAGCCCTTATGCTAAAAAATCACCACGCAACGTACAAAGCCATGCGTCCGTTACAGTTCTCCCCCCGGCGCAGCTCGCGTAGCCTCCTTTGTTGACACGACGACGAGCTTGCTCACGGGGCGTCGGAAGGTGCCAGTCCTGGTGCGCACCTCGACGACTCTGATGCCGCCATCCGGTCCGCGATGCGTGCGCTCGACGATTCCCATCGGCCATGTGTTCCGTGGCAGCGTGTTGTCGACCACGAGGACCACGTCACCGGCTTGAATGGGTCGCACGTCGTTCCGTGGCTCGCCGCGAGGTACCAACGTGGGCAGGTACTCGCGTAGCCATCGTCGCCAGAAGTGGTCAGCGAGCGCCTGACTAGCTCGCCATGTCCTCCGGTCGTCCTCTTCGCAGGGTCCTGTCGTCGGCAGCCCCTTAGACGACCCCAACAAGAAGTGGTTGGGGGTTAGGGCCTCGGGGTCGCTGGGATCCACACTGACGTGTGTCAGCGGTCGCGCATTGATCGAGAACTCAGCCTCAGTGAGCAGAGTCCTCAGTACTTCTTCCGCCGGCGCCTTCTCTCGCAGGGTCACGCTGAGCGCCGTCTTCACGGAGCGCACCATACGTTCCCACGCGCCACCTTGGTTGGGCGCGCCGGGAGGGATGAAGCGCCACTCCAAGCGATGCAGTAGCCCCTCATCTCGCAAGGCAAGCATCCACTCGGCGTAGGCGTGGCGTAGCTCCTGGTCGGCCCCGCGAAAGTTAGTCGCGTTGTCGGAGTACATCACTCTCGGCCAGCCTCTGCGCGCGGCCATTCGTCTCAGCGCCATGATTGCTGAGTCGGTGGAGAGTGAAGCGACAAGCTCGATGTGCACGGCGCGGGAGGTGAGGCACGTAAAGAGTGCGCCCCACCTCTTCTCTCGGCGGCGTCCTACCTTGACCATTATTGGCCCAAAATAGTCCACCCCACAGTTGGTGAACGGGCGGTGAAAAGGGTCAAGGCGGGCGTGTGGCAGGTCTCCTGTAGCTGGGGTTTGCGGCCTCGCCCGCCTCGTTTTGCAGAAGGCGCAGCTCCTCTCGACAGCGCGTACCGTGGGTCGCAAGTGAATGACCCAGTACCGCTGTCGCAGGTCGTTCGTCACACGCTCCCTATTGGCGTGGCCTGCAGCGCAGTGCTCCCGCAGCACGAGGAGCTTAGTCAGCTGATGACGGCCGTCGAGTATAATAGGCCGCTTCATCTCGGTCGGGGCGGGAGAGGCCTCGATCCGGCCCCTCACTCTTAGGACGCCGTTTTCCAGCACTGGATCCAGCCTGTACAATCGACTCGCCCTCGTGAGCGGGCGAGCAGACTGGATCTTCTTCCTATCTTCCCCGAAGCTGTCCTCTTGTGCTTGTTTGATTAGTTCAGCCTCGGCGCGCTGGATATGATGATACTCCATCCTTGTTGCTCTTCGTCTGCAGATATCAGTGAAAGCGATCGCTCGAGCGACGGCTCTCACCAATACCTCATACTTTGAGAAGCGGGCCGGGTTCGGTAGCCAGCTATCTCGCTCCGTTTCTTCTCTCGTGTGAAGGACCTCCTCGTCCTCCTTGTCATCCGTCGACGTCGTGGGCCACTGCTCTTCTGGCAGGAGCAAGAAGTCCGGTCCTTGAAACCATCTATCCGTGGCGCAGATGGGCGTGTCGATGAGCCGAGTGGCGTCGTCCGCTACGTTGCTTGCAGTAGGCAGCCAACGCCACTCTTCTTTCTGGGTCAACTCTGCGATCTCTCCCAGCCGATGCGCGACGAATGGCGTGTAGCGTCGCACGTCGTGATGGATCCAGTGCACCACGGTAGATGAATCGGTCCAGTAGGTCGTCTGGCCGATGATGACTCGGTGCTCCCTTCTTATCGTCTCAGCGAGTCTTGCTCCAATCACTGCGGCTTGTAGCTCCAGGCGCGGTATAGTTTGCGCCCGACGAGGCGCCACCTTAGCTTTGGCGGCCACCAACACGACGTTCAGGCTCCCATCGACGTTTCTTATTCGCCAATAGGCCACAGCTGCGTAGGCTTGCTCGCTGGCGTCGCACAGTATGTGTAAGTCGACGCGTTCATACTTTTGCGTCACGTAACAGCGCGGTAGTCGCAGCTGAGCGAGTTCAGTCAGGCGAGCGAGCCAGGAGGCGAAGAGCTCGTTCTCTTCCTCGGGGATTTGCTCGTCCCACGTCGTCTGAAGGCGCCACAAGCTCTGCAGTATGATCTTCGATCGTATTGTGTAGTGGCTCAGCAACCCAAGCGGGTCGTATATGGACATCACGGCGCTGAGGGCTTCACGCTTAGTCGGGGCGCGCGTTCTCGCTCGTACTTCAGCCGGGACTCGGTTCATAGATGTGTTGAACCCCAGCTCATCGCGCTCCGCGTCCCAATGCAGCCCCAGAATCTTGCTCTCAGGCTGCTCACCCCCCAATTGTGTAGGAGAGGTGGCGTGCAGCTCGGTGGGCACGTCGCGTAGCACCGTCTTGTTGCTGGAGCTCCAACCTCGCAGCGTGAACCCTGCGTGCGCGTGCACTGCTCTCGTTTCCTCTACTGCCTTCCGTGCTTCTTCAGCGTCTTCATAGCTGGCCACCAAATCGTCCATGTAATGACTTCCTTTGATGGCCTCCAGCGCCCGCGGGTACTCCTGCCCATGTACGTCTGCGTTGTGGTTGCGAACGTAATGGGCCATGTACGGGGAGCTCGCGGCGCCGAATAGCATACTGGTCATCTTGTATTTCCTCGGCGGCTCTTGTCGGTCGTCACCTCTCCACAGGAACTGTTGCGCTGGTTGGTCCTCCGGCCTTATCCTGATTCTCAGGAACATCTCCTGCACGTCTGCTGTAATCGCTACCACCTTCTCTCGGAACCTAAATAGGATTCCTGGCAGCGACAGCAGTAGGTCGGGTCCCTCCAACAGTTCGTCGTTTAGGCAGACGCCGTTGCTCTTCGCTGCTGCGTCGAACACTAGCCTATGTTTGCCGGGCTTGTTCGGGTTCTGCACGGCGAAATGTGGCAGATACCAACAGATGGCATTCGCTCGCTCCGACCCGTCGCATGGCGTCGCGTACCCTTTGTCCAATAGGTTGTTAACCTGCTTGGAGTACTCAGCCGCGAACTGTGGGTTGGCGTCCATCTTCTGCTCGATCTTCTTCAGCCGGCGGAACGCTTGATTGTAGCTAGGCGGCATAGTGACCTCGTCTCGTCGCCATGGCAGCCCAACCTCGTACCCGGTGTCAATCTTCCTGATTGTCCTTCCGACTATGTCGATGGCCCGTTGATCGCTCGCCTTGACTCTCGGCCTTCCTTGTATGCCGAGCGCGTCGATCCTGAAGTGGGCTTCGACTAAGTCGTGGAGTTCCTGGCTGCATGCACCCGTAGTTCGGTTGGGCTCGTATACATGCAGCACGTTCCCTTCTTTGATGATGGTCTTGCGTGGTGCGGTTCCGTGCACCACCCATCCGAGTTGCGTTCTTGATGCTGCCGGTTGGTTAGGGCCGCCGATTCGGAGCTCGCGGGACACGATGCACTCCCAGTGGTCTGTACCCACTAGAAGCCCGGGGCGCGCCAGTTCGTAGCACACCTCTTCTGGGGTCAGGTCCCTCAGGTGCTCGTAATCCAGCAGCGTGTCGGGAATGGACTGTTGGTGAAGCCGGAGATCCTTCATGGTCCTCGCTCTGACCCTGTAGCTTTCGTCACTCTTCAGTCCCTTCACGTTGATATTCACTACTCGGCTGTCCATATCTCGCTGCGACATGTTGACCCCGCTCAGGTGGAGCGGCCGTGATGGCCCTTCTGCCCCGACGCTCGCCGCCAGTGCTTCGTCCACTAGGGTGATCGTGGCCCCTTCGTCTAGGAGTGCGTAGGTCTTGACCTCCCCCCGTGGTCCGGACACGATGACAGGGCACATCTTGAGCAAGACTGCCCGTGGCCCAGTAGCGGGTTGGGTAGCCACAGACAGGACCGCTTCCTCCTTCCGTGGTTCAGCCTTCCCCATGTCTTCCGTCTGCGCTTCGCGTACCGCTTGATGGAGCGTCGCGTGATGCGGGCGGCGACATTGATCCACGCCGCACAGCTGCGCCTTGCAACTTATGCGCCTGTGTTGCTTCTGGGCGCATTTGAAGCAAATCTTATTAGATTTAAGAAAGCTCCATCGCTGCTCTACCGTTAGCGCCTTGTACTGCGGACACCGCGTCAACAGGTGGGCTTGCTCGCACTTAGGGCACTTGTCCTTTTCTTCTTCCCTTCCCTCGGTCGTAGTGAACACGCTCGCCTTCTTCTTGAGTGTCACGATGGGTCGAGTTTCCTTTCTCGGTGCGGCGGCGCTTGTAGACGGAGCGTACGTATATCGTAACGCTCGGTCCGCCTCTCGCATTAGAAACCGTGACATCACGACGATTTCCGGATCCGCTGTCCCTTCTTGATCGTAGGCGTAGTCACACCAGCGGGATCGGAGATGCGGGCTGAGCTTGTCCAGTACTTCCCGGGTCATAAAAGGGTTGAACAAGTAACCTCTTCGATCGATTGTTTGCAGTACGCAAATTATGTTCTGTAGCTTGACAGCGAAACTGTTGAGTTCTGTGGCCGATGTACCAGGTTTTGGAAGCTTCTTGAGGTCATCCAGTGCCCGGTCGATGATGACTTCCGGTCGACCGAAGCACTGCTCAAGAGTCTTCATAATGACGCCTGGATCAGTGGCCGTATGTAGAAGGGCGGCCACGGCGTCTCTTGCTTCTCCTTTGAGGCAGCTTCTCAGCCTTTGTACGTTCTCGGCTGCTGTAACCTGGTACATATCTGTCGAATCTCGTACAGCCGCCTTGAATGGCAGCCACTCGTTGGCCGCTCCGGAGAATGTAGGTAGCTCCGTGTGCCTAGGCCTAGGTCGGGCCATTTTTTCTAGTGTTGCTGCCAAGTGCTCAATGCTGTCCTTTGCTCTTGTGGGGGTCGGCGATCTCGTTCTAGACACGAAGCGTATCTGTTTGGATTCTCTTGGTCCCTCCTCCCCCCGTGAGTTGAGGGGGTTCGTCCTCAGCCATTCATCCACCATTTGATGAGGCTCTTCGCGTGGACGAGAGGGCTCTTGTTCCTCTTGTACGCTTTCTTCATCATTGATCGCTGACACCTCCACTGCTAGTCTCTTCTTGACTAGCTCTTCTTCCAGTGCCAGTTGCTGGGTCCGGATGGCTGCTAGCTTCTCTGCAGCCTCCAGTTCCGCTATCCGTAGCCTTGTTGTGACGCTTGTCGTCGACCGTTGCGACCTCATTGTCCTGGTCGGTGACGTCATTCGCTGTCGGATCGCGGTGTTTGTCGTCTGTGCACTGGAAGGCCCCGCTGCGCTGTTGTGTGCCATTCTCGGAAATGGTGATGCTGGTGGGTCCGGTGAGAGTCTTCTTCTTCGCTCCCGTTCGATCAGCTCCGCTTCCTGGCGGCGCGCCTCCTCTTCTTGGACGCGTCGCGCTTCCTGTTCTTGGATGCGTAGCTGTTCTTCTATCTCGGTTGCGTCTCCCTGGCTCCTTGTGAACACCATCTTGAGTATAGCCGCACGTTCAGTTTGGCAAGGCGGGTTAGTACCTCTTCGGTTCGGTACTTCAGGTGAAACCGGTCGGCTCGGTTCGGTAAGCCGGTCGGGTTCAGTTGTGTTGAAGCCGGTCAGGTTCAAGACCGGTTAGGTTCGAAACCGGTCCTGTTCCGTACAGCTTTGTTCTTACCGCAGATCTTCTTACTTCGTCTGCGGCTCGGTGACAGCCGGGTTCCTTTCTTCGCTCTTGCCGCAGATCTTCGTACTTCGTCTGCAGCTCAGTGGTTCTGGTTGCAGCGTCTTCTTCGTTCTTGTATCCGCTGCTTGATGGACCAGACTGTAGTGGGCCTGGTTGCCGCTGGTTCTTGGTTCTTTATCCGGGCTCGTAGGACCAGACTGCAGTGGACCTGGTTGCCGCTGGTTCTTGGTTCTTTATCCGGGCTCGTAGGACCAGACTGAAGTGGACTGTATTTGTTGTGCGTTGGAAGAATGAAAATACTGTCGTGATTCGTATCTTCAATTTTATTCCTTATTGTTATTACAACTGTATGTTATTACAATTGTAGAGCTGAAGACTGACTGTGTCCGACTGTGCCTCAGCCTCCAAACGGTCCGTTATTTATACAAGAACCGCTAGGCGCGAACAATGGCGCCCCTCTCTCTCAATGGCGCTCGGGCATGGCGTCATAGAAATGCCGTAATCATCAATATTATCTTACTTAAATCTACACAAATTATACATTTCCTTAATCTACATACTTAATTCTACCTAGGAAACATATAAACTGTAAAAAGGTCAACACAAAAATCTTATCTAACCTAGATTCCTCCCTACTTATGAGCTATCAAAACATGCATAATCTTACCTAATTATCTACGTTTTCTCTAGTTCTTATATGTATTACAGTAGTTCTCATATGTTTTGTACTCATACTTTAGAACTCACATGGAACCTACATCAATTATATTTTAACATTCACGTGTTATTTTTAGTACCACGAAAAGAGAAATTTACAGATAATAACTAACTAACGGGATATCATATTTTCTCACGCCGACCCCGGCTTAATGTGTTTTGGGATAACAGCAATAGTCCATTCAATGTTTTATTAAGGCGGCGTACGGGTCTGCAGACAATAAGCATTTATAGTTATTTATTTTTCAAAGCGGTAAACCTTTGACAAACAAGGCGTTCACCGTTACGGAGCCATTAAACATGGATTGTTTCTTTATTTTTACAAAATGCCGACAACGGTCAGGGTTATTGCTTCATTCAAAGATTCGTTAAAAAGACCCAAACACATGTTCGCCATAAACACCGTTATAGGTCTACGTGGGAAGCCCTTATGCTAAAAAATCACCACGCAACGTACAAAGCCATGCGTCCGTTACAAAATAGTTTGTATTTATATAAATAACTACCTTCTGCCCTGCGGATCCGCCCGCGTGATATTATTACTTCTCCCAATATCTTTATAACTTATAGCATATGTGTTATTCTGATTATTAGCCATATTTCTGTAAATTTTCATCAAAATCCATTTAATAGTTTTTGCGTGACTCGAGACATCTATCGACAACTAACATCCATCCATCCATCCTCACAAACTTTCACTTTATAATAATATTAGGATATATGCGGAGGAGTTTTTCGACGCCATGTTTTATTTTAATTTACTTTTAGGCTTAGTAGTTTTTGTTTTATATATCTTTATAACAGTGTAAATAAACATTTTATAAGTATACTCGTATTATTATAATAGAAATAATATATGCGGCGGACTATTTCGACGTTTGTCGAAGTATATTTTTAGGCTTAGTAGTTTTGGTTTTATATGTATTTATCCGTATCACATCACATCACATCATCAGCCTATTAATGTGCCCACTGCTGGGACACAGGCCTCCTCCCTGTGAGAGGGAATGGGCCGTAATCCACCGATTTTGACATTCGAATTTTTGGTTCTAGGACATGCCGGTTTCCTCACGATGTTTTCACCATTTTGAGAGCAGTGGTGATGAAATCATTTACACAAAGTAATGCGCCTACTTGGGCTCGAACCCACGACCGACAACTTGTAAGTCACGGCCGATACCACTGGGCCACCACTGCTCTATCTTTATCCGTATAAATAAACAAGTCTGAAACCGTTAAAAAATATTTGCAGAATTTATTTTTGTGGTGTACAATAAAGTACATAATAAATAAATATTTTATACCTTTTTTACAGATAGGTTCTTATCATTAATTTATCGCTCACCTACATCACACCTTCGTCCTTAAGCCTTCGTCAGATTTAATCTTCTCTTTGAAAATAGGTCATTGACACCACAGATACCAATGCCATATAGAAAAACTTAACCACACCAAAGAGTTTCGAGTATTTAGATTGACAGAACAATTATGTTGACGGTAAAGGGAAACTGTGATCAAAGTGACCTAAATCACTCAATCGGTCTCAAGCATTCCATTGGTGAATGGCACACGACAGTAAATTGGATAATAGGCACACTCTCTTTGTCTAGGACTAATAATATAAGCCTTTTATTCAGACAGGTATAAATACATTGGTTGGTTATTTTGTATACAATTTAGTTTGGTTATGTTAGTTTATAATTTAAGATTTTCTAATTTCTTCGACATTTCCCTCCTTTGACAAAGGCCTCCTCCAAATGCTTCCATTTCTCTCTATCCCTAGCGACTCTTGTCCATGTAGCGACTGCTACCGTCTTTATCTCATCTGCCCATCTTCTGAATGGTCTACCCCGTTTTCGTTTTTTGTGACTTGTAAACCAGTACATAATTGTTTTTGACTATTTTTCTTTTCCTCTGATTGTATATCCTGTCCAATTCCATTCGAGCTTTCTTATAGTTATGGTAACATCTTTGTTCTTGTGTGTTTCTTTATGTCTGCAGTTCTTATTTTATCGGATAGTCTCTTCCCCAACATCCTCTTTTCCATTGCATTTTGGCACGTTTCTAGTTTTCTGCTATGGGTTTTAGTCGTTGCCCAGGTTTGACATCCGTAAGTGAGTACTGGCGCCGCCACTTATGTACTTTGTGGTACTGGTAGAAAACAATTATCAAATAATTTCCTTTTAATGGTCATGTTAGTTTCTCTATATTTCATTATCTCTTTAAGTCTGATGGCGCGTAAGGCTGGTTTAGTGGACTGTGTCTGCGTTGCGGAGCAAAACAATTGACAAACGCTTGGAGATAGGTAATTCGAGTTGCGGTAGGTTTGGGACAACGGAATACAACCCGAAAATAATTAGGGAAGGAAGCACAAACCTTTGCGGGAACCTCGTGGTCGAGTCATCAGGGCACTGAATCACTTCACCAGGGTTCAAGGGCAGCTGGGCTTCAAGTTACTGTCATCACACGTTAATCACAAATACAAACTGTTGATTATAAAACAAAAACACACAAAACATGCGAAAGCCACGGTAATTCCAAAGTTATCAATATTTTCTACGGAGCGGGGCGACGCCATATGCGTACACGGTGCGGTTCAATTCGGAAGCATTTTCACAAAAATGGCGGAGCGAATCTTCTATTCACTCGCGAGGTATGTGCGGGAAAGGGATGGGTTGGCGGGATAGCGGACGTCAATCAAATTTTTCATGTTGGTGCAACCAGTTTCCATACGTTTCCTATACGTCGATCTATTTCCTTTCAGGTGAGGTCTATTGGTGAGATGATTTGGCCTAAATAGACATATTCATTGACATAGTCAATGTTGTTGTTATTGACCTAGATAGGCTCTTGCCTCCCATTTGTCACAGCTTTGGTTTTTTGGGTGTTCATGACTAGACCAACTTAGCGGCTTTCTATATCTAGCTCATTTAGCATTACCTGCAGTCCATCTTTGGATGGCGAAAGGATTATCAAGTCGTCTGGGAAACGCAGGTGCGACAAATTCTCTCCGTTGGCGATCACTCTACAATTCTCCCAATCCAGTCGGCGAAATATCTCTTCCAGGACCCCTGTAAAAAAAAATAAGCGATACAGGATCGCCTTGGTAGACACCTCTTTCTATTTATATCTCCTGGCCCTTTGTCTCTAATTTTATCTTGGCTTTGCTGTTTCCGTAGATGTTTTTCAGGATTCTGATGTATTTGCTTTCGACGCTTTGATTTTTAAGCGCTTGCCATATCTCCTCGTGTTCCAGCGAATCAAAGGTTTTACTATAATCTACGAAGCAGCAGTAAAATGTTATATTAAATTATTTGCTTTTCTCGAATAGTTGTCTTACATCGTGTATGTGGTCTATAGTTGAGAATCTACTTCTTAATCCTGCTTGCTCTCTCGGTTGATTTTCATCAAGCGTCTTGGTTAATCGATTGAGGATGGCCTTAGCAAACACCTTGTATACATTGAACATTAAAATTATAGTTCTATAGTTATTTATGTTCTTCTTGTCCCCTTTTTTGTGTAGCCGTATTATAGTCGACGTTGTCCACTGGTGTAGTATTGTCTCGTTCAGTAAAATTTCATTAAATAGGTGTGTAAGAACTGGAACCAGGTGATCTCTTCAGGAGTTTTCAATGAGGAATTCGTTGTTGATGCCGCCTGGACCGGGAGGTTTATCGTTCTTTAGGGTTTTAACAGTTTTATCTATCTCTTACGGCAGTATATCTAGGACTCCATCTCCAGCTGGCAGGTCTGTAACTTGTCTGATCTGCTTATTTTTATATAGGTGTCGGCAAAAGTTAGGAGCTATTGAAAGGATTCCTGGGCGTCTATTCTCTCTTTTGCTGTTTCTGTCTGTAATGTTCGGTATCTAATAATTTTTTCCTTTTAATTCTTTAGCTACTCTTTTGATACTTCCAGTTTTTTGAATGCATGTTTCCAGTAAACCTAGCTTGTATCTTTGGCGGTCTTTTCTCATGTAGGCCTTGATTTTAATACTTTTCTCAGCTTCCTTTCTCATAATTTTGTCTTTTCAGTCCTTGATATGAGCTCTAACTTTTAGTAGTTCTTTGGTTGCATTTCAAAGCCACATCGTCTTATTCATTCCACTCCTTGGTTTACGGTTTTCGTCCGTGGTCATAATTTCTTCAAAGTAGTTATACTTGGTTTGTGTTTTTAGATCTATTGTGTCCCTCGTAAAGAGATTAAGTTTCTCTTTCAGAGTCTTAGTAATCACGTGTTATAGTATTAGTATTCTTTACTCTAAACGGTCTGGTTTTCATGAAAGTCTCGAATTGTAGTTTAGCTCTAACCATTCTGTGGTTGCTGTTAAAATTGAGGTTGTTTATAACTCTACAGTCTTGAAATTCTTTACTTTTATTAGTGAGAATATAGTCTATATCATTTTTGTAACGACCGTCTGGCGATATCCATGTCTGTTGCTGTCGCGGCTTTTGTATAGACTATTCAATATTTTCAGGTTGTTCTCATATGCCATTTGTACAAGTTTTCCACCATTACATGTCCTCTTTCCTGAGCAGTACGGACCCAATATCGTCTCCCCTCCTTCGCTTCTGGATCCTGTTCTGGCATTGAAATCGCCCATCACTATTTAGTTTTTTTTTTTTTTTTTTATTTGTTATAGGCTCGCGTTTGACCGCTATCTCGCCTGATGTTAAGTGATGATGTGGTCGAAGGTGAAGCACGCTTGCCTAGAAGTAACCTATTCACTCTTGACTTGAAGACCCCTAGGTTGTAGCTATCAGGAAACAAAGACGCCGGTAGGGAATTCCACTCCTTAGCTGTACGCACAATGAAAGTATTTTCAAAACGCTTTGTGCGTATGGGTGGGATATCCACCATGTACTGATGGCGCATTGTCGTACGTCTTGTAGTCCGATGATGGAAAGGGCTAGACGGAATCAAATTGTGCAGTTCCATCGCACACTCTCCGAAATGTAACCGATAGAATACCGACACGCTGGCAACTCGTCGTCGGTGTTCAAGGCTCTGGAGCTTTGAGTTGACCAGCGCATCGTTGCCGATAAGTCTCTTGGCCCGTCTGTCAATCGACTCAAGTGCATCTAGTTGGTACCTGGCAGATCCGTCCCAGAGGTGAGAGCAGTACTCCATGCATGACCAAACTTGCGCTTTATACAAGTTGAGCAGCTGTTCAGGCGTGAAGTACCGTCTCACCTTCGCAAGGATCCCCAACTTTTTTGCAGCCAATTGAGCCTTTGCCTCAATGAAAGGACCAAAATTGAGGGTCGATGTCAACGTAACACCAAGAAGGTCGAGGTGGTCCGTTATCGGCACGGTTACACCACGGAAGGATGGAGCCGGGTGGAATTGGCTCTTTTTTGCGGAAAAAAGACACGCCTGGGTCTTAGCAGCATTGAAACTGACTAGATTGGCATTGCCCCATTCGGAGACTGCCTCCAAAGACAGGTTCAAGCGCTCAACCATGGCCTCCCGAAGAGACCGAATTTGAGGCCCGGTAGCCCGTGCGCTAGACACATATCTCTCAGCAACAGTGCTGTCGTCTGCATACCCAAAGGTTCCGGGTTTTAGCAGGTCATTAATGTGCAGCAAGAACAATGTTGCCGAGAGCACTGACCCCTGAGGGACTCCGGCGTTAATACCTAACTGACCGGACGAGCAGCCATCAATTACCACTCGGATGGACCGATCCCTCAGGAAGTCTGCAATCCAGTCACACAGGCCACTAGGCAGACCGAAGGAAGGAAGCTTACCAATAAGGCTCTCGTGCCAGACCCTATCAAAGGCCTTCGATATGTCAAGGGAGACAGCAAGCGCCTCCCCGTGTTTCTCGATGGCCTCACTCCATAGTTATTATGTGCATGATTTTTGATTTCGTTTGTTAACATTGCGTAGAAGCCGTCGATTTCTGTGTTGCTAGACTGTTCAATTGGTGAGTAAACTTGCACAATTTATCACATTTTGTTGTTGGGCGGTAATTTTAAGTTGAGAATTGCGATGCGTTTGGATACACCTATGAACTCGTAGATGTATTGTCTAAGAACTTTTTTTATCAAAAATTTAATTCCATATTGGCCAGGTGTATCGCCCTTAAAGTAGAATTAAAATTTCCTTGATCTTCTATGCTCTCTCCTAGGCGTCAAACTTCGCTCAATGCGATCACCGACCATTTAATGTTTTCTAGTGCTATTATCAGTTAGGTCAGGCTTTCTTTAGTTCTTAGGGAGAGCGTATTGTATGTTGTTGTTGTTCTATTTCGTCCTTTTGATGAGGTTTTTTAGGGTATGCAGATGCTCGATGTTTAAGTGATACATTTGTAGGGTAGCGGTCATCTTCCCCCACGGTGACCGGCTGGCTTGGGGTGCAGGTTGTCCGTTGGTTGGTTGTTCATTGCTATTGTTTTTTGGTTGTAGATAGTCTCGTGATTCTACTATATAATCCTTCGCTTAGCTCTGAATTCAAAATAACGCCCTGGAAGAACAAAATATTACTTTGTCCCCTTGTAACACAAATAACTATTTCAAACCTTTTAACCTAGTCGTTACTAAGGAGTATGCTTTAGAAAGTAACCGTTTTACGGCACTAAAGCTGTGGAAGGCCCTTAAGTAAACATTTAGACGAATTAAGGTATTAAGTTATTAAGTCCTCACGCAAACTTTCCATTAGCTCATGTAGTGTACTAATGGTTTAATTACAAATCATATACGTTTAGGCATTTTGGTATAATTACAGGATGAAGGCTAAACTAAATTTCATACATTTAAACTATGATTAGCTTGTGATTTGAAACGTGAGTGACGTGACTCGCCTCCCACATTGATATATCTAATTTATCTAATGTTCATTTAATTAACATTATTATAGAGACTAATCGGGATGGCCAGAGTTTCGCACAAAAGTCGCGAGTCAAGCACCGTTCAAGCATGGAACTAACCTTTTATAGCCATGTATTCCATTCTAAGAATGACCCAATTGAACGCCTGGAAGTACTGCGAAAGTTGAGAGCACTAAATAGAACGGCAGATCACCAATGAGATGGACTAATCAAATCAAAGCTGAAATTACCCATCCCATTCACGAATGCACAAGAAAAGCTGCAATCAGAGAAGAATGGCGCCGCATATACAAAGCTGGTCACACCGGTCACGATCGAGATCCTTCATATCGACCACGACCGCTCTGTAAAGAGTGTACCAAGAAGAGTAAGGTGAAATCGTATTCATGAAGCTAAACTGGAAAGTCTCACCCCTGTTGCATAACAAGAGCTAAGCTGAGTTAGTATAGCTTAGTTCACATCGCTTTTAGTAACCTACATAGTTTGTGCGTGCACAAAAAAAAATCCTTTGATAATATGCGAGCTAAGCTCATTTATCCTAAGATTCACAGAATTATATAATTTTATATTACGATGAGTTGTTGTGAGTAACTCTTTCAACTGATCATATTACTGCGGGATTACGGGACTACAGCTAAGTAGGCTTTACAAGTTAACGAGTAATAGTCGAGCAACTTATAAAATATATTTTCGATAGAGCGATGTTCGGTATTTTACCTAATTATATTGGTGAATGTAGCTGTTTGTACGGAGCCTTCGGTGCGCGAGTCCGACTCGCATTTGGCCAGTTTGTAACCCTGAATTTTGTATCGTGATTGGCTGTAGCGGATCGTCGGACACGTGCAGTACACAAGAGATTGATGGATGTATAGACAAACTTTACCACTTTTAGTTTCAACGAAATAACCCGATATTTTGCAACCCTTCGAATATTTTGCTGGAATAGTTTCGTGAACAAATCATTCCTAACTTTTCTCTTGTTTGTTTTCGTTTTAATTAGTTAAGGATAATAAAACAACCACTTCGAAATTAATCAGTTTAATATGACAATAATGGTGCGAACAATGAACACGTAGGTATTACCTATAGATACCTATTATATAACTTTGGTACATGCTTTGGTGACTAAGCTGTTAGGTACATTAGACTTACAAAGTTGGATAAGAGCGGTTCAGCATACAATAAAAAAAATATCTTAGATCATAACATTAGTTATAAAATGCAATTTGTCAATTATATAAATTCGTTTTAATATTCACAAACAACATAATCTTTTTCAGAGAAACTCGATATAAATGCAAAAGTTCACAAAAGTAATAAAGTATTTACATTTATTATTAAAAATTATGCATATCATTGGACCCTAAGTAAATCTACATTTATCCATGCTAAGATCGTCTTATCTAAAAATAACGTTGTAAAAATGTATTTACAATTTAAAATGTAAGTAATAATTTGATATAGTTTTTGCGTCACGGCTCATAAGACGCAAAAACTAAAGAACAAATCCTTTTATTAAAATACAAAGTTACATTATGACCTTACACACTAGCTTTGGCTGAGAATATTTACATATTTAATAACGTGTGGAGATTGTAATAATTACAATTGACTAATTGCTACTTATGTTTATGAAATAAACTATCGAAGTTATAGAGAGCGATGGTTCCTGCAACAAAAGAAATAACATTATTAGTACAAAAGCTATCCCTAATAAATCCCAATTAGGTAGGTATAATCAAACAAGCTAATTCATGACCTTTTCAGCCGATAATTCGTTTGAAAACATCAAAACATTAAGGTTTTTTTGATATACCACTCATGGTGCACTGAGAACGTTTCAAATAAAATTATTATAAAAACTGTGTCAATATTGACACAGTTTTTATAATAATTTCACAACAATTTACGCCCAACCGCAGCTACATTAACCCTATAGGGACCAAACAGAGCCGTTTTCGCGTGGTGCGCCGCGGGTACAGCAAAGGGGAATGCCCATTTTGTAGAAAAAACACGTTATATTCATAATTAGAAAATATTTTTTATTTATTTTGCGGGGTTCACGAGAAATAACGATGTTCCTATTCATGAAATGAACCCTTATTACAATGCAATAAGGTGCATACATATGTCCAAGTGAAGAAACCTGATCTGTTGTTGTCTGTACATAAAAAGTAAAGGACACGGATGGAAAAAAACACAAAATATAAATCCTATTATTGGATAATATTGAAATCGCAGACGTGATACCTCATAAGGGGCCTGTGTATGGGCAATCTCCTTTGGATTAACACTAACCTAACTAGCCCATACAACATTACTAACCTAAAGTCGTCCACCAATATCACAAAGAAACTTTTTAGCAAAGATTATAAAGCTAAAAAACATATTTCAACCAAGCTTGATACTCAATAAGACAAGAATGCCGCTAATGGTACAAAACAAAATGTTCTGTAGTTCCTAGATTGTTGTTAAAGAAGAGCTGCGAAAGCTTATGTCGACAAGATACAACAGCCTCAGGCACATATCTTTCGAAACATATTTGGGATTTGTACGAAAACTACGTTAGTTATAGAGAAAGTTGAGAACTATCAATGCGACAGACAAGTCGGAATTAGTTACTTCTCTGTGTCAAGATGAAAGAAAACCAAGAACTTTATGGAGTAGCTAGTATAGTTAGATAGTTACCGACAACTTTGGTAGTGATAATATGTTTTCTCAAAAATTATATGTAATGTCTACATCTCTAAAAAGTATCCAGAAAGTAAACTCTACCGGAGACTTATTCACAACTGTCCAGTAAGAAGCGAGATTATAAATTTGGAATCTCCTACTGTCCAGTAAGTAAGTATGTAATTTACTTACTGGACAGTAGTAGGGATTGATCCGATATATCAAAACGTAACTTATATCGGATATGTGTTAGATATCATATCATATCATTTTAATTTTGATTGGAATCTTAATTTTTATTCTTTTGTTTTGATTTCATTTTTACAATTCTTTTATTTATTATTATTGGTGTTTATTCTGATTTGAATTCTTTTATACCCAAAATTGTAAAAATTGTATGCTGTTAGGTACTAATTGCTGTAATAATATGTTTTGGAAGAGTGAAGTGCTCTACTACAGGCTATTTTTGCCTAAAAGAGCACTTCAATTACCAGATGCTTGTACATATTTGTGAAGGAATAATAAATTATTTGTATTTGTATTTGTATATCGATATCTATATCAAAATAACCGATATTACAAAAATTGTATCTAATAAAAACCTTACTAGCGTGCGAGAACGAATAAGTCAAAACTTAAAACCGTAACAATGCGGAAACGTACGAACTACGAACAAAACGCAAACTTCATAAACCATAGGAACCATAATTATGCGCTACCTCTCTTTCTAAGTAATATTTCGCGTTCGTTGTTAGTTTGCTCATCTAAATAACATTTTAACTTATGCAAACTGTACTAAATGATATCGATATCTGAAAACCGTTTTCGATATAGGTATGAAATCTATATATCGGTTACATAACCGTTTGTGCAAAAAACCGAAAACACCCATCTCTAGACAGAGGTCATTCTCTTCAGATCTGCTTAGAAAAAAAAACATAGTACCAGCCAGACACATATTAGAGTTTAGCCATTATAACATGGTTATAGGAGAGAGGCTCCAAATATATATCTATCTCTCTTTTTGGTATGACATTTTATGAGATAGATATATTTTTTAGTCCGTTAATTAAGACGTACAACAAACAAATAAAAATGCCCCCGGTAAATCGATCACAATATCTATCAGTAATTGCTCTAATATGAATGTAACCTTCAATATTAATTAAACGAATTTGTTGTTAAACTTTTTTTCATTTTTGAGAAAAGCACTATACAAGCCTCAACCACCAGTAAGAAAGCTATCCTGGCCCTACTTACTGGATTCTGCTGTAATGTACTATATCACTCTGGAACGATTCGTTTCCGTATAATAGGGATTTTGATGTTTTCTGGGTAGAAAAATGATAATTCTGTGTGAAAATGCTTTATCAAATCAATAAAAAATTACAAAATAAAGCGTTCAAAGTATCAATGTTCAGGAGTGGGGTCTTGTGACGTCAGTTGTCAGTATAAAGTGTACCAAGGCGTAACGTCACACGATATTGCAAAGCATTGTATCGTCATTACTTTATGTTTACGCGTTAAAAGACAAATTCGTGTCACATATCTTTTATTAATCTAACTGACGGACAAATAAATAATGTTTAGTCAACTTCCCTATTCTCTCTCGCTAATCCGTTACATAGATTAATGCAAAAAACCGGCCAAGTGCGAGTCGGACTCGCGCACGAAAGGTTCCGTAAAATTATCGCAAAAAACGGCAACAAACATTGTTGTGTGGGAGCCCCACTTAAATATTTATTTTATTCTGTTTTGATGTTTTTTGTTAAAGCAGCAACAGAAATACATCATCTGTGAAAATTTCAACTGTCTAGCTATTACGGTTCATGAGATACAGCCTGGTGATAGACCGACAGACAGAAAGACAGACACATCATCAGAAGACGGATCGCGGAGTCTTAGTAATATGGTCCCGTTTATATCCTTTGGGTACGGAACCCTAAAAAAACATGCATTCCAGCGTTGTGGCAACAAATTGACATAAAATGCAGGACCAAGTTAATATTGAATTAATTCCGGCATAAAATTGTTCCCTTGAGGGAACAAAACGCGCTCTCGATTTATACCCGCGCCACCCAAAATTTGGTAGTTTTTTGTACTTTCCTTATTATTCTATGACTTTATAAAAAAAAGCCTGAGATCAAAATGTAGATAATTAAAATGTCTTTGAGATGGTGCTGATTTCATTCAAATACGCCCAGCGGTTTAGGTGTGATTGTCTTGTTTTTGTCCGTTTTAGACATAGCTTTACTTTAATTTTCAGTTGACGAAATATCTTTAAATTGATCCAATATTGGAGGAGGAAATAGGCGAGAGCCAAACCTCGATTTATGACGTTTTACTAAGGAAATTCAGTCTGCACTCTCTGCCCCCGTTTCCTCTTAAAAGGTTCCTATCTAACAGCTTTATTAGTATACAGTCACAGATACCTACCCTTCAATATCCTTATTGAAGAGAATCAGTAACTTAGTATCACAACACCATTCATCTTTGTCACCAAAATATATTTTACGTAAAGATATAAATAGAGAGAATTTTTCATCTCACCACGTCGTTGATCGAGTGGCTTCGGTACCAACTGATACACTAAATCAATGTCTCTTCGTTGGAAACGAGGTTCTAAATTAAACAGCCGACTAACTAGGACCAGACCGATTTGTATCAACACTAAGGACCATTAAGAACGGGTAAATGCTTTAAGAGAGTGTTAATGCAACATAATTTATTGGCGCTTTGTGTTTATGTCGAGATCTATTAAAGCAGAATTGAGTTATAGATACTGTCTCATGAGATAAGGTGCAGAAATAGATAATATTAAAAATGAATTTAAAAACCATCACGTTAATGACGTTATAGTACCCTGTACAACCATAATTAGATGAGGGATTTTTTTTTAAATTAAGTTGAGCTATTTTCTAAAAGGCTTTTTGAAATCGCCAATCGCAAGCCTGGGAAACTTTAAAAGTAAAAATGGTGAATTATAATTTTCATGCTTTTTAAACTACATAATTTATCTAGTAGTAGACACGCTTCGATCAACAATCTATCGAACACGTAATTATGACACGATATCTTTCGAAAATACCCAGATTCGAACGCCCATAACTTTTGAACAGCTGAACCGATTTTCATTAGACATAGCTGAAAACACTTTCAATAAAGTCACCTTTCAAACAAAAACTAAATCAAAATGGGTTCATCCGTTTAAGAGCTATGATGCACAAACACACGACAAATTTGTAACACCCCTCTTTTCCTCTCTAAAATTAAACATTAATGGCTTTAAACTTAGCTTAATAACTTTAGTGCTATATAAAATAATATAGCGGACGATATGTCTGGTAACACAACTAATATCGTAAATTCACGTCCTTGGTGACTAATCAACGCATAAACACTCGCATTCGCTAATTGTAATGAAATTACTCCCTTTGGAGCCAGTTACTAGACATTTTCACAATTTATTATTATTAAAATAAAGAGAAGTAGGTACGGTACCGGGGGATGGCAAACTCTATTAACAAAACTATTTGGTCCTATTATTCTTTCCTTAAGAACTTACTCAGTTGAATTTGTTCAACATTTTTGTACAGCCATTTTACGTGAAAATAATTCGAATAGAATTCGGTAATGAATCAATTTTGTAAGCTTAAATATAACTACAATAAAATAGGAACCAAAGACACCGGCTTCGGCAAAGAAAGTTATTTTACGCTTTGCAGAGTAGTATTTTGAAAGTCGGTTTGATTTTTTTGTTAAAAGGTATTTTATTTATCTATTTTTAGTTTTGGTAGGTACCTCCAATTACCATGAAAATCATTTATAGCCCATGTAAATCTCATCACGATTTCAATAAGCCCAAACACGACTAGGATACATTGTTTTATTTCAGGGTTCCAGTGCCTACCTTCTGGTTTCATCATGAGATCAGTTCGATGGTACCATTCTCATCAGTACCTATTATTTATAAGTTTTTTTTTTTTATCAAAAGGTTTGCGCTTGACCACTATCTCACCTGATGGTAAGCGAAGATGAAGAAGATGTGGTCGGTTAACTATTCGATATATCTTATACCCGTACGTGACATACTTAGCATTAAGGATTGCCAGTGGTCATCTTCTTTATCAGTTCCGCTTCACCAAATGATACTTTCTGAGCGCAAATGATTGCATTGTTGATGTAAATACCAAAATCGCTATATGTATGCCTATAATATTTATGGAGTTCCCTCGATTTCTCCAAGATCCTGATGAACATGAGATCTCCTGGAAAGTATACCCTTTCAAACAAAAGAGAACTTTTTTGAAGTCGGTTAAAAATAAAACCAACCCAAAAAGCCATCATGTAGCATTAAGAGAGGTATGTGCCTAGCCAGGAATCGAATCCGTTTATTTTGAAGAAAAAACTGGCCAAGTGCGAGTCGGCCTTCCGCACGAAGGGTTCCGTACAACTATCACAAAAATCACGTTTGTTGTATGGGAGCCCCACTTAAATATTTATATTATTCTGTTTTTAGTATTTGTTGTTATAGCGGCAACAGAAATACATCATCTGTGAAAATTTCAACTGTCTAGCTATCACGGTTCATGAGATACAGCCTGGTGATAGACGGACAGACAGACAGACAGTCAGACATATCGTGGAGTCTTAGTAATAGGGTCCCGTTTTTACCCTTTGGGTACGGAACCCTAAAACCACACCTGTTATAATTATTGCACCATCTGATGGTGTAGCTAATAATAATCAAATTCTGGGAAGTAATTTTTTATTTTTTATTTTTAATCTTCTTTTATTTAGGGGCTTTTAGTCACAATTAAGACCATGCCAGCCCCATCATAACCTAAGCCTATACACATACATAAATAATATACACTTATTCTATCTTATCTATTATTTTATAAACTAAAATGGCTGCTTCCGACAGAGGCGCTGACAAGATACTTTAGAAAATTCCTAAATCTATTAATTTAATATTAAATCTATTCATCAGAGCCTCTCTCCCAGCTCTGGTCCTGACACATTCCACCAACAAGTGGTATACATCCTCTACAACACCGCACTCGGTACAGTTTGGGCTAGGTTTTATTCTCATAAGATGCCTAAACTTATTGCAAGGAATGTGTCCAGACCGGAGTCTGTGAGCTATTATGACAAATTTTCTATTAAATACACTGTTGGCAAACCAGGGAATACGAGGGGGTTCACTTTGAATCGTTCTATACCAGATTCCTTTTTCTAGCGATCTTTCATTAAAATACTCTTTCCAATAGTTTTGGCATACAGTCTTAAATTTAGTTAAAATTTCGAAATAACTTGGTATGACATTGGTTTCGATACCATCTGATACAGCTTTTCTTGCTAAGCGGTCCGCTTCCTCATTTTTAATAATAATAATAATATGGCCATTACCCTGTTGGGTACAGATCCTTTTGGGAAAGCCTGTTGATTCGGAGTTCCCGAAAGTATCTTTCGACATGTTGGATATATTATAAGAAGGTCTGACTCGTTGCCTCATACATGGCTCATGAGGGTGCTAGAATTGTATAAAATGAATACAATTCTACGCACCTTCCTGATGTCGTGTATGCAATGGAACACAGTCCTTCGCTATCCAGGATATTAAATTATCCAGGGGAATAGCGAACCTGTAAGGATTGAGCGAGTTATATTCCAGGGCGATAGTTTGATTCCACTTTGGTTTTGCCTAGCCCTGAATCCTCTAAGCATGCTGCTCCTACTACTAGTTCCTGCTATTGCTATTTCCAAGAATTTGATTCTTATTAGCGACACTATCGGATGGCGTACTACAGTGTGTGTGTATTTTTTTTAATTCTTGGCTTGGAAATTGATTTTTCAAAATTCCAAGGTTGTAGTTTTAGTTTTCATCAAAATTAGGCCCAAAACTCCTTTTAGTGTTTTTCGCTATTCATTATAGTTTCCGATTTGGGCAACCAAGCCCACTTGAAAAACTCACCCTGCTTACTTCAATAACTTTATTATAAAAAAACACCAGATATTTATAAAAAAGTAATATAGAAAAAAATTAATTTGACCCGACTTTATGAGTTCACCTATAACATCAAAATAGAAATAATTATGTTTATGAGTCAATAGGTATCTACGTAACATATCGCAGATTTAAATTGCGATATTTTAGGATACCTGAAAAAATGCATAGCATTCTGTTTCGTAAACATAGCTTTCTGTTATCCAACTTTCGAGTACACAGGAACGGTTTTATAACATATAAAAAACCATCACATTTTTTCACCGTGTTTCATGGGTTTAGAATTTTATTTGTGTCAAAAAGTACAAAATATTTTGCGTCGTTCTTTTTTAATAGGATATAATTCTTTCACCCGACTGCACGACAGCAAAGACAGGCTTATGTGTTTTACGCTTATGTGGGTATGGATGTGGTGATTTTGATTGATACCACATTTTCGTGGTAAGTACAATCATGTCAGTCATTTTGATTCATGACATGAAGATTGTTGGAAAACTAAAATAAATCTAACATTAACTGTCGTTCAGCATTGTTTGCATAACTATATTTATTACAAAAACATTTACGAAGTATTTCGGTTATAAAATCCTATTTTTAAATTAAACTAAAAAGGCCAATCTATATATATAAAAGAAAGACGGGTTTGTTACTACACTTATAACTCGAGATCGGCTGGATCAATTTTCATGGTTTTTGTTTCGTTGGATTTGTCTCCGCCCTGAATAGCAGAATACATAAAAAAATAAAAATACAATTAAAAAGGTTGGTAGGTGTAGGGTAGGTGTAGGGTAGGTGTAGGGTAGGTGTAGGGTAGGTGTAGGGTAGGTGTAGGGTAGGTGTCGGGTAGGTGTAGGGTAGGTGTAGGGTAGGTGCAGGGTAGGTGTAGGGTAGGTGTAGGGTAGGTGTATCTTGGTGTTTTTATGGCAAAACAAAGTTTGCCGGGTCAGCTAGTTAATAATATTAAAATGTCAAATACATATCAAAATGGTGGCATGTCATTGAAATGGCAGCGAGATAGGTAAACTAATGCGCCAAGCCCGTTTCATCATCGGATTACAAGACGTACGGCGATGCGCCATCGGTACATGGTGGACATCGCACCCATACGCACTAAACGTTTTGGAAATACTTACATAATGCGTACAGCTAAGGAGTGGAATTCCCTGCCGGAGTCTGTTTTTTCCGATAGCTACAATCTCGGGGTCTTTAAGTCAAGAGTAAATAGGTTAATTCTAGGCAAGCGTGGTACACCTTCGACCACATCATCGCTTACCATCAGGTGAGATAGTGGTCAAGCGCAAGCCTATATAGGATAAAAAAAATATATTGTCACTGTCTTGTTAAATCGATATCAAGTTTGTTGCTAAGGAAGTATATCTAAGCAAAATTTGACCTGATTTTAATAGTATATATTCTGTAGTAAAATACGCTTAGGGCGGGTAATGAATAAAACTTGTCGATAGTACACGTTTGATAGTTTCAGCCGCACTCTCGCCCAGATTATTCTCGATAAATTGTTTTAAGCCTAGCTCGTACCTAAGACCTAACGCAATCAAACGGGTATGCCTACTGATAAATAATTTCCTTTGGGCTTTGTGGGTTTAAGAAGGGGTGTTTTAGGAACACGACTTTGAGAACTTACATATGTACTTACGTAGTATTTCTAATTAGTCTGTGAAATACTGTTATAATTAAAAATAAACAAAATTTGAATTTGGAATCTGTCATTTTTATATGATTTCTCATTGTGTTTTCTTATTTTGGCGCCAATACATTGTACAATATTTTGCGATATTAAAATGGATTGGGGGGATAAAGAGCTGTGATTGCATTACAAAAAAGTAGGTATGGAGCCAAATGCAATTTTTAAAACTCTCCATACGCTTGGTATTAGTCAAAAGTTTGTGTATCGGGCTATCAATACCTCCTCTGTTTGTGACAGAAAAAGATCTGGCCGTCCACGTAGTGTTCGTAGGAAAAAGGTGGTAAAAGCAGTAAGGGAAAGAATTCGAAGAAATCCTGTCCGAAAGCAAAAGATTTTATCTCGGGAGGTGAAGATAGCACTTAGAACCATGTCGCGTATTTTGAAAGATGACTTGCAGCCTATAAGAGACGTACTGGTCATTTCTTAACAGATAATTTAAAAAAGAATAGGGTGGTAAAATCGAAACAACTACTGAAGCGGTACGCAAAGGGAGAAATTTTATACAATTAAGCAACATTTTGTATTTATGCTTGAGCATCTAGCTCTAAGGAAGCTTCCCAATTAGTCGACAGAGTGCAACGTGGGCATTATCCGACTTCAGTGATGGTTTGGTGGGGTGTTTGCTATGAAGGAGTGACTGAGCCATACTTTTGTGAAAAAGGTATCAAAACATCGGCACAAGTGTATCAAGATACCATTCTTGAGATGGTAGTTAAGCCCACAATAAAAAGATTTGATTTGATTTGATTTGATTTGCCCCTTAACAACACCATGTTCAATAACCAAGAATGGTCCTTCTAGCAAGACTCGGCACCGGGTCACAAAGCTCGGTCTACACAGTCTTGGTTGGAATCGAACGTCGTCTAGTCCCGATCTTAATCCGCTGGATTATGATTTATGGTCAGTTTTAGAGAGTACGGCTTGCTATAAACGCCATGATAATTTGGAGTCCCTAAAACAATCCATACGATTGGCAGTCAAGAATTTATCCATGGAAAGAGTGCGTGCTTCTATTGATTACTGGCCTCAACGTTTAAAGGACTGTATTGCAGCCAATGGAGACCACTTCGAATAAGCTTTTTATATTTTAAATTGTTTTATATTTATGTATTAAACGAACACATTGTAATAGTAATAAATGTTATTTAAAATAGTTTTTTTTTTTTTATTACTATAATTATGGCAAGACTAAGTATAATTAGTTGAAAAATTAAAATAACTTATATAAGTTAAAAACTACTAAAACTACTAAAGTTATGAATATTGGTAAATAATTTTTCGCTAGTTTTCGAAAATAAGTACATTTAAGGTCAGCCGGGGCGAAAGAAACTTTGAGGCTAAAGTAACTAACAGATTTTTCTCAATCTGAGGCTTATTGTAAAACGCGTCACCTATTGAAGCGCGGAGCAATTATTTATTTTTCACAAATAAAGTGTAGATTATATATCGCTGACTGTGACAGTTGTGCTGTTTGGTTTTGTAAATCTAGGAAAATTGCAAGTTCATCCTGATAAAAACTTAAAACGTAAGTGCTTTTAATGTATTTGGTTAAACGCTAGGTCTAATAATTAACATTTTCGACGTCAACTTTTTGGGCAGATGGCAGATTGCAACCATTTCTGCAGTTACAATCGCCAATAGACTTGTATGAAATAACCAAAAGTTATATATTTATATTATTTCGCATAAAATTATGTTTAGTCTAGTAAGACTGTTTCTGTTCTTACTTACATGTTAAAATCTTGATCTCAACTTTTTGGGCTGATAGCAGATTGCAACCATTTTTGCAGTTATAATCGCCCCATAGACTTGTATGAAAAATGCAAATCGCTAGTGACGTTCAATGTCGATATTTTGTTAAGTGAATTTCACCAACTGGATAAATTAATGATATCTCACATATAATTGCCATTATTAAATGTATATGCCAAATAACCAGTAGTAATCTAGTTAAAAAGTAAAATGTTATTTCGCATAAAATGATGTTTAGTTTAGTAAGACTGTTTCTGTACTTACTAACATGTTAAAATCCCCAGCAAGTAAGTTGGTAAGAGTCGTTAGATGTGCAGAAGTCGTTTTTTAAGTATCTTTGGTAGTAAAGTGGGGCGCCGGGAACGCGCGATTGGATTGTTAGTTGACACAAAGATCAACTGACCAATCGTGTCACGTCCACGTTCCGTTCGTTCTACATGGTGGTTGGTCAGTTCGCGGCATATGCGCGAACTTACCCCCATTACACCAAAACCTTGCCAACACGCGCCGGGGACTATACCTATTCTAGCTCACTTACAGTTTTTTTTTATTGTTTATTAGAAAGATTAAAGACCTTTCCGTATGAAGATTTCTGTAGAAATAAACATACAAGATAAAGACATGAATCGCTTTTTTTATCTATGTATCAGACTTTTTCGTTACTATTATTGCAAATTTGTTTATCGTAGATTTATCGATATCACAACACAAGTACTGACTTGGATGAGAGTCGCATTCGCCCATTATTATTTTTTGGAAACATTTCCCGATTCCCAGCGGCTAGATACCATTTTCGAATAGTTGTTTTGTGAAACTACATATATTCTTATCCCTAACATCTATCTATATAAATATAAAGAAACTGACTGACTGACTGACTCATCAACGCCCAGACCAAATCCTTGGACCTAGAAAGCTGAGATTTTGCACAGAGGTTCCCTTTATAATGTAGAAAAGGTTAAATAGGGGATGAAAGTTTGTATGACACCATGTCATTTTTATTTAGAAATTAATGAAATATGGCATTTAGCATCTAAATATAAAATTAAAAAAATACCTTCATAAGGATTTTTTTTAATTTCATCATCCCATCCCATTCCTTAAAGGGGTAAACAGGGGTGTTCAAGTTTGTATGAATATTTTTTTTTATAATCTAAATTACTTGAAACTTAGTATTTCTGCTCATCAATACAATTAAAGAAAAACGTACTTAAGTATTTTTTGAATTTCATCCCTTAAACGGGTAAAACGGGGTGTTAAAGTTTGTATTAATGATTACCTACTGGATGTGTTCGAGGGGAATCAGTTTTCATATCTTGAATACCACTTATATACCCTCTATGTCTGAGTTTAAGCGATTACGATTCCCCCTTAAGATCTGCTTTGCAATGACCATAAATAAATCTCAGGGTCAGTCATTAAGGGTGGCACTGTGGCAGGCATAAATTTACGGAAATATTGCATCTCACGGGATATCTCTAAGTTGCTTGTTCCAGAATCAGTGCTAGCAGCCTGGTCATTCAGGCACCAGACAAAAAAACCCACCAATGTAGTATAGATCGCTTTTAGCGATAAGGCCGCCCATTGTGTCACCCAGTGTAATGTTTTCTTCGTCTATACTTTCTGTAACTTATATGGTGTACATAATAAAGAGTACTCTATTGTATTCTATTCTACAAAGAAGTGCAAAATTTCACTCACTCACCACTCAACTCTCGACTTGAGTGGGGAGTGATATTTTTTTTTGAAATCGCTGGAAGCGGTATCGGGCCGCCTAACGACTACTGTGGTTGACGAGGTTCTAGAGCCATGATCAACGTCTTTCTCTATCCTTAAAAAGAATAAATGTTTTATTATATATATAATTATTACCACTCGTGGCTACAGGAGCTCGTGGCTAAATAATAACAGCCGCACGGGTCGATCATCAAGGTTAAGCAACGCTAGACGAGGTCGGTCAGTGGATGGGTGACCATTTCAACATACCGAGTTTCCTCCGTGCCTCGGCAAGCACGTTAAGCCGTTGGTCCCGGCTGTCATTTGAAGATCTTTGACAGTCGTTACAGGTACTCAGAAGCTTGAGATCTGACACCAGTCTTGCCAAGGGGTACCGTGTTACCCAGTTACTGGGTTGTGGAGGTCAGATAGGCAGTCGCTCCATGTAAAACACTGGTACTTAGCTGAATCCGGTAAGACTGGAAGCCGACCCCAATATAGTTGGGAAAAAGGCTAGGCAGATGATGATGAATTATTACCACTACCTTACCATCAGGTGAGATAGTCGTATATAAGGTGAGATGTGTTATAAATAATAAAATAAAAAACTGGCCAAGTGCGAGTCGGACTCGCGCACGAAGGGTTCCGTACCATTATCACAAAAAACGGCAAAAATATCACGTTTGTTGTATGGGAGCCCCACTTAAATATTTATTTTATTCTGTTTTTAGTATTTGTTGTTATAGCGGCAACAGATATACATCATCTGTGAAAATTTCAACTGTCTAGCTATCACGGTTCATGATCGGATCATAGAGTCTTAGTAATAGGGTCCCGTGTTTCCCTTTGGGTACGGAACCCTAAAAAATGGAACTGGAGAACTATCAAATAGGATATAGCAACGCCGCTTACCGCACGAGGCACAACCGAAATTCTGAGGGCTGCATTATCCGGACTTGCTCTGGCCGGTAAGATCGCCTGATTTATCTGTCGCCTGATTTGTAAGTCACGAGTCTATGTCAACAAGCCTCAGACTCTTGAAGCCCTCAAAGATAATATCCGCTGGAAGTTCTGGCAAGAGTGATGGAAAATGCCATAAATCGGGCCAGAATGTTTATCAATTCTGGCGACGGTGCGGTCGTATCATCAATTACAGCCAGAGAACATCGGGTGATAACTTTTGCGCTACCCTGTATTAATTTTCTATCGTGTCGGTAGTAGGATTCAGAAATTGAAAGCAAGTGATCTGCCACTATTTGTACCTTCCCGAGGAAATCGATCCCACGAGACATCCAGAATGAAAGTCAAACATTTCTAACTATAGAACACGACGGCATTTCAGTTTATGCTGATTTTATATCAATTTACATGTAATTTTTATAATTCGATAAAATAATAAAGTTAGCAAATTTTGTAGTCTACGCGAACAAAGACGCGGGCGGAAAGCTATGTTTGGATAATAATTTGCAATAGCCCGCCAGAAATGCAAAAAAACGAAACAGCCAAAATCGTGTAGTCCACGCAGGCGAAGCTGCGGGCGGAAAGCTAGTCTAGTTATAGATTACAACAGGGTATAACAACTTATAGTTGCATTAACCCAAAAGTGGGGTAAATATAACTTTTACCTCTCTTATTGAATTAGTAAAAAACCTAAGCCTATTTGTAACGTACTTCACGTAGAAAATGTTTATTAAAAAGTGTGGAATTAAGTAAGTTTATTCAAAACCCTTCTTATTAAGTAACTCGCGTTAGAGGGCAGCAAAGTTATAATTGTATTTTTTTTTGTTGCTTTCACCTCGAGTGACCTAAGTTTTCACGGATCGAAACTCACGGAGACCCAAGAATCGAAAGTTTTTTTTTTTTTTTTTTTATATATAGGCTCGCGTTTGACCACTATCTCGCCTGATGTTAAATGATGACGTGGTCTACGGTGAAGCACGCTTGCCTAGAAGAAACCTATTCACTCTTGATTTTAAGACCCCAAGGTTGTAGCTATCAGGGAACAAAGACCCCGGAAGGGAATTCCACTTTTTAGCTGTACGCACAATGAAAGTATTAGCAAAATGCTTTGTGCTTATGGGAGGGATGTCCACCATGTACCGATGGCACATGGCCGTACGTCTTGTAGTCCGATGATGGAAAGGGCTAGGCGGAATCAAATTGTGCAGTTCCGTCGCACACTCCCCGAAATGTAACCGATAAAAAACCGACAGGCTGGCAACTCGGCGTCGATGTTCGAGGCTCTGGAGCTTTGAGGCGACCAGTGCATCGTTGTCAATAAGCCTTTTGGCCCGTCTGTCGATCGACTCAAGTGCATCAAGCTGGTATTTGGCAGATCCATCCCAGAGGTGAGAGCAGTACTCCATGCATGACCGAACTTGCGCTTTATATACAAGTTGAGCAGCTGTTCAGGCGTGAAGTACCGTCTCACCTTAGCAAGAATCCCCAACTTTTTTGCAGCTAACTGAGCTATCGCCTCAATGAATGGACCAAAGTTGAGGGTTGATGTATACGATGTTAACTTAAAACAAACCCAGTCAAATTCTATTATATAAGTCTTAGAGTAGGTACGACTTTACATGAATATAGCCTTTATTATTGAGACTGCGTGTGAAAATAAGAAACACAAAGTATACTTAAAATTATTTAAAAGTGATAACTACTGAACGTATAAGATATCACGTAGCTCAGTAGTCTACGTTCCTACAAAATCAAATATCGCCACTTAGTCTATTATGTGAAAGCACATCGCACCCCTATTAGATGTCTACCTAAGTAAACTAATTTAAAATCTTGGCAAGCCTAAGAGCATTCCAGATTTTACGAAGAGACTCCATGAACTTTATTTAGGTAGGTACGTAATAACATTAGATTAGTCCTTATTTTATTAGGCGCCACAGATGCTCGGGTCCGTCGCATAAATTGTCACCAAGCACTCAGGACGAAACTCGTGAAATATTTTTATTTTGGTCTGGCTATAATTTTAAGGAGTGCTTTAACACTCACATTTATGGCCAGCTTCCGGAGCACGTGCCATGTATTACGGTATCACGTTGAAAATCTTCACGTTATGAGCTTCCTACAGTAATGGAAACGAAGCTATCTTGATGCTATCATGAACGTTGGGATCGCAATTACTATTTTATATTTTTAAAGTATGTATAAAGAGACAATATGTTTTCAACACGCTTACTGGCAAAGTGGCTCATATTACTCCGCTTCTCACACGTGTGCGCTTTACTTTAGGTACTTTAAAATGTCAGCAACGTGCGGCAAAGCGCGCTATGGTTTTTGATTTAGTAGTTATTGTACTCTCAGTCCAATCTCTCCTAGATACAAAATTTGCATACTTCGCACACTTAAATCTAAAATGTTCTATCTATACCTATATTTATAATAACTATATCAATTTGAAAGCTTTTAATTATGTCAAACTGGAATGGTCCACCTAAGAGTACAACTTTCTAACCATCGTTTTGATTTAAACCAGAAGCGATTTATAATGCAAACACAAATAACGTAACAGAAAATGGTAGAAATTATTAACTGGGCCCTGGCGACCCTTATACTATTAGACATTCTTTAGTTATTCGAGCCAAGAAACTAGCGTACGATATAAATTATTTAGATACTCAAGATTTATATAGATCCTTTCATTCTACTGGCACTGAAATAAATAATATCAATAGATCAAAAGAATTCTACCAGTCAGCTACATGTTTTGAAATCTCTATTGCATTGTCAAAATGAATGAGCCCTAAAAAATATTCAACCTTGTAACTTTGATAACCGCCTCTAGTGCTGGGCAAATACATGATTTGCTTTAATTAAAATACAAATTACAAAATACTATCTCACATGTATTTAAAATACGGAATACAAAATATTTTAAGTGGTGTATTTGAAATGTAAAATACAGTATTTTGACTATTTTTATTTTAAATACAAATTACAGTCAGGTGTTAGGTTATGTAAATAACCGATTAAGAATGAAAATGGCAAAATTGTGACAAGATACTTGACAATTTGACATACAGTACAAGTAAAGTGTTGCCAACTATAAAGATTGACATAATATTTAGCAATCGCCATTTTGCTTACGAAAGCTATCGAGCGCTATTTTCTGCAGAATGCACTGTATTTATGTTCAAAGGTATTTTGAAGCCATAAGTATTTGAAAAACTAACTACAAAATACCTCATCGTCAGAAATAACATTTTTTTTGTATTGTAATGAATACCAAATATGTACTTATTTGTGTTTAAAAACGTATTTTAATTTCAAGTAATTCAAATACTGCCCAATCCTGCGCTTAACTATAGCTTTTAGTGGACCCAAAACTATTTCGATCTGTCCAAAATTAGGTGAACATAAATGAATATCCCAAAAACCGTACATATAATAATAACTAGCAGGTAATAGAATATGTTTCAGAGAACTATTTGTAAACCAGGACAAATTTTTCGAAACTTGTACCTAGTTTCACGAATTGAAATACTTTCAAATAGAAAATATAGTTCTATTTGAAAGGTATCAATATTAAAATTATAAAATCACTGGTTGCTCTCGTCTACCCTACCTACCCATCTACCCTACCTACCTACCCCCCACGTCAACAATTTTTATTTTAAAACCTTAACAAAATAAAAAATAATAATTAAATCGGTTCCGCCGTTTTTGAGTTTTAGCGAGACTAACAAACAGCAATTGATTTTTATGTATATAGATAGATTTTGTGATTTGATCAATGCTCGCCAACAGCTCTTCTACGAGTACTATCTATAATTTTTGAAATAATAAATAATGCATTTTAACATTAACTATTTCCAGTAACCAATACGTAATTATTAAGCTCAATTTTTTTTAATAATTAAACCATTTTTCGTATCGTATCGTCCCAGGTGTAGTTATACCAGTTATTCGCATAAGTACCGTACCTAACTAACAATAAAGTACTTTGGAACCCGTTTAATTCAATATGGTCTTTGATAAACTAAGTCTGAACAAACAAATACCTTAGTTCCAATATTATAACAGTGTTTATCTTTGCAAGTTGTTGCGGCTCTTAGAAAATAAATGACGATCGTTATAGTGGGCGAAGGGTTAACATCCGAACACTAGATCAATAAGATTCACCTTCGCATGCGAATAGTCCGCTGAAGCTGCAAAATATTTCACGGAATTTTCCTAGCATGTGGCCAATATGGCGAAATTATCATTTTGATGAAACTTTACAGAAATATAAGATCAGCATAATACATAGGCTATACTAAACGGGCGGAGCCGCGGGCGGCAGCTAGTAGCTCTATATTCGATTATTCACAACTCAAAAATTTGTTAGTACAATTTAGGTCCTATCTACTTACTTATAAAACTATTATAAAGCCAAAATTCCAATCATAAATCAATCAGTAAAAACAGTACATTTTAAAACAAACTTTGTCATTGCAGCTGAGTCAAAATAAACGACCGAACCAAAAGCGAGGCCGTTATGGAGCCGAGAGACTATACAGACAAATCTCCACCTGTATCAAACGATGTTTTTCGATACACTTACTCAAATATACATGAAATAAAATTGAGAAACATAATATTTAGTAGTTTTTAGAATTGTGAGATTTTTTTAGTCCACCGCGCTCGATTATCACGGTGGCTGCCCGGCGACCAGCCTGATATGATAAATACAATAAATTAAATAGATGGAAGCCGGCCAACGCCATAACCGCAGAAGTGCGAAATACACTTCATATCCGACCTAAAAGCGGCTGGTGGTAGCCAGTTTTCGAGCAAGTGTGTTGAAAAACCATTTCTTATCTTAACTACGTTCCCAACAGTGAAAATACCTATAAGCTGCCTAACTTGTTTGATGGATATTATCGATTAACGATGGAATGAAGTTGGAAACTATTAAACTTTTAATCAGAACCATTCGATAATGCTGGGGCAAATTGCTCTTCTGGGGACGGGAAAAATAGACCAGGGGCCTCAAACTTATTTCAATAGCGAGACGCATAGGTACTTATGTGTTATTGCTTTTGAAAGTTCATACCAATGCGCAGATGAAAAGGATAAAATACATGCAAGCGGCATCCGATTGCACAAAGCAAAATTGACCAAATACCTTTTCAATTCAAAAATGCTTTGTAAACCTTGCAGATATATTCCTAACTACTTAAAGTGGATGAACAACAAGTTTGGTGCACCTATGTTAGATATTCACAAACTGAAACCACGTCAAAGCTTTTTTGATAACAAAATGTTGCTCGAATTTTGTTACTCTGACGAAAAGTTGGTGCCTTTCAATTTTTATTAAAGAAATAGCTTTCACTGTTTGTACATAACCGAGTGAGGTATGAGTGGACTTTAGCATTTTGATGCTAAGTGCGATACCGATATGAGTATAACGATATTCAAAGCTCAATTCGGGGCAGAAAATGGCTTTATTGACAACAATTATAAATTACAAAATTGTGTTAAGAGTGTTTCCGAAAATTCACAAACATTAATAGGCTTAAGGCCATGACCTATTTAAGTCTTCCAAGCAGGGTCAGGTTTCATTGAAATATATTGCTTTGAACAAGATTGGCATCTCATGTCGATGGGAGAACCGATAAATAACATTGTGACTTGTACTAACTAAATGGATTATATCCAGACATAGTGCGTTAATATCACGATTTCATATTGGCAATAAAACCTAGCGAGACACAGGGGACTTGTTAGACACTGAGAACCAGTAAATATTAGGGTACTTAAGTGAAGTCGATTTTAGGCATACCTACGTGCTATAGTATTACGTAGACGCACTATTTCTGGATATAATAAAATTCTATTCCATAGTTTTGGGTTTCTCGAAATTCGCCTGGAATAATTAATCTCTAAATCACTCAAATGTGTTTGATTCAAGGCGGTTTTAGACAAAAGCTGAGCTGCTCCTTTCAGTGATTTTTCGGGCTGAAATAAGGGAATAAACTTCTTCACGAATTCGTTTCATGCATTTTTAACTTTCTAGGTAAATGTACTGCTAAGAAAACATTTATTTAAAGTTAAAGTTTTGCTTACCTACCTACTCGTGCTTCTTTTAATCAAAGTTGAGGTTCACAACTTTTAACTGGTTTAATAAATTATGCCAAATAACAAGTCTGGCATATTCTGTTTTAGTTTCCAAATCAAAAACGTGGCACTAAAGTCGATATCTGGTTCTCACTAAAAAGGCCGCGCAGAAAATCAGTCAGAGAGAACCGATTGATCAATATCAAGTAAAGCGCAGTTCGACATAAATTCGACATCAAAACTCACTGATATAGGTACTCTGATTGACACTTAATATGGATTCTGTAAGGGAGCCGCCGCTAAAGAACAGATGGTGATTGAAACGTGACCATAAGATGCAACTGCGTCACTCAATCACGCCATAGGTATAAGTATATCTTTGGCTCGTTGTGTTTGTCAAACACACATGTGTCAGAACACGAGCTAATCCCATCGGTCCATATTTAACGCATAAACATCAATTATGCTAGTGCTTTGTTGTCCTATTCATGAATTAATCTATTAAACAACTCAGCTTATAAACTCAGCTTATAAGTGATAGATCGAAACTTATCATTATAAAAGAATAGATAATAAATTCTAAGTATTATTTTGTAAGATAACCAAGTACCTCTATCCTTTTCTAGACAACAACTAAGGTCCTATTTCAGCCTTAAACGAAAAACAATGTTTTCTAATGAAGTACCTGCCTATTCAATTCTTATAACCACTTACTAAAGTAATGCTGCTTGAAACAACATTACGGCTTTTTTGTTTCTATTCATTCTAACAGAAGATACATACCCTTTCCACAAACGGTCTTTACCTTACTTTTTATTTTTTTAAATGCAAGGTTTATGTGGGATAGGCCACGACCACGAGAGCCAAAACACGGTAAAAAACTGCGTCTAAGGTCGTACAGCACAAGTAAACGGAAAATTCCGAAAAATAAAAAAAGTTGAAAATTTAAGTAAATTATAGTACTTACAAGTTTTCTCGAAAATAAAAATATGCTTATATCTTTTTACCGTGTTGACTCAGGACCTTGATTTTTATACACCTAATAGGGACTATACAACTCAGTATCTGATATAAATTTCAACTTGCTAGGTCGGTGTTGACACACGGACAGACGGACAAGAAAGTTATCTAATAAGGGTTCCTTTACTACCTTTTAAGGTACCGAACCCTGAAAATTAAGAAATTTCAAAGAAAAAACTGAATTAGCAATATATTGGTGTTTGTTAGTAAAATAAGTAATAATAAACATCACCAAAGGACAATGGCAGAGGCCCATACATTGTTTTAGCTGAGATTAAGTATTTAAATGAAAAATATCTGGTTTAACTCACGTCATCTTCTGAATTAGTTTGTGCAAAAATTTTTGTTCGAGAATACCGAGAATAATAGATATTTAGTCATGATTTTTTCTTGGTTATGCCTGGGTAACTTTTAAGAATTTGTTTATTAGGTAATATTATTCAATTTCATGGAAGTAAAAGGGCAATATCGCAATAGTATTCCCCTAACCAAGTTATTTCAGCATGAAATGTAAAATATACTCTTTGAAAAAACTAAGTGACTTTGACGCGTATCAAAAGGCCTCAAAGGTCGTCGTCAACAACCAAGCTAAATTTATTTTGAGACTTGGATAATAGTATTTTTGCCTATAATTAATTGAAAGTAAGTAATTAATTTATTTCTACTACACTCCAGTATTTTTACCTACCTGCAAGGAACACCTACACTAAGACTTAAAACTGTATTGTTAATTAATTTACACCGATAAGTTATAATAACAAATACAATAATGGTCTTGTCACTTGGCAGAATAAGTATAAAATGGCAACACTAAGCTAATTAAAGTTGACAAAAAAAAACAATTAACTTTTTTTTATAATGTTTTTTTTTGTCCATGGTAAACCAGTTAACGTTATACTTTGAAAAACGTAGACAATTAATGGCATTTCTTTCGTATATAACTCACTTTCAGACGCTCAAATTTAACTCAGCTAAGATTTCGCCATTGTTCTTTGAAGTTCATATTACCCGGTACCTAAAACTTTGTATATTACGACAGCGATAGTTATCTGTTACTTTGATAGGTAGGTACCTACTTTTTAGTCTTTACGTTGCTACTTGCTACCAATCTATCAACTTAGTTGGCACTTGAAGTTTGCAACTTTGCAGCTTTACGCTCCTTTACTTTATTACATGATAACATGTGGCGCTAAAATTCTTGTATGCATACTTACTTTTGTTTAATCCATATTGTTAGTCATTTACTTCGCGTAGTCTATCATTATTATTGCAGTCACGGTAGAACTTCATAAAATACTCGTATGTTTTATTAAGAGAGTGGAATCACAAGACTAAACATGAAAAATATACAAGCATACTGAGTTAGAAGGATATTCATGACATACTCAGCATAAAACGTACTTAGTTGAACACAAAGACTACCCACAGTACCTCACAAAAACTGACATATTATGATCTAAAAGGTTAGATCATAATGTGTCAGATTTGTGTTTTTTTTCTTGCTTCGAAAATGAAATGTATATTCTATGCTCACCTGTATCGTTATTTATATAATACTCTCTTCTACCACCCTGTAGAGGGCGGGAATTTGGCGCTATAGCGGCCCGGTGACCTGCGGACAAACAAACATTCAATCAATTAACTGACACATTAGGGCATTGTGACGTCACCCACACCTAATCCCGAGATGGATGTTACAACTAATTATAATTCGATCATCCTTCGAACAATATGGATCATATCTAAGAGAGATCCAACATTGTTCTACAAAATGGTAATCGAAGGGGATCTCGGTGACTGAGCATTTCTTAATTAATTTGTATGGGATCAAAAAACCCAATGTTGAAATCTTTATCGTCAGGTAAAGTCACTGTACACCCACTCCTATCAAGGTCGGAGACTCTACACTCGAAGTTGTGGACGACTATGTCTACCTGGGACAAACGATCCAGTTGGGTAGGGCCAACTTCGAGAAAGAGGTCAACCGTCGAATCCGACTCGGCTGGGCAGCGTTCGGGAAGTTGCGCGGTATCTTCTCGTCCATCTTATCACAGTGTCTCAAGACGAAAGTCTATGACCAGTGTGTGTTGCCAGTGATGACATATGGCTCTGAGACGTGGTCGCTTACAATGGGCCTCATCAGAAAGCTTAAAGTCACCCAAAGGGCAATGGAAAGGGCTATGCTCGGAGTTTCCTTGCGTGATTGAATCAGAAATTTAGAGATCCGCAAGAGTTTGGCAATTCTTCGGGCTATGTCGGTAACCCTGGTTGGGTTACCGACATAGCCCGAAGAATAGCCAAACTTAGGCAGGGCACATTGCTCGCAGAACGGATGGCCGATGGGGCAGAAAGGTTCTGAAGTGGCGACCGCGAACCGGAAGACGTTGCGTTGGAAGGCCTCCCACCAGGTGGACCGATGACCTGGTGAAGGTTGCGGGAATCCGCTGGTTGCGGGACGCATGAGACTGGTCAATGAGCCGACGCTTGGGGGAGGCCTTTGTCCAGCAGTGGACGTCTTTCGACTGATATGATGATGATGAAAGTTACTTTATGTGAAATTATGATATTCAACCTTCGAAAGTAACACTGACTATTATTCTCCTAATATAGGAAAGTACTTGCGCAAAATTGAGACAAAAAAGGAAAACAAATGGAATTTTTTATCAAATCCGTTCTTAATCACTTATTTGCGAAAGCGTAGCGGCACATATGAGCTATCAAAACACGCTCAGCTTTAAACAAATAAGGTGATTAAAGGATTATCGCTGTTTTATAAAAGTATCGTATCTGCAACAAGACCGAAGGTTATCGCATGACGTCATCCAAGTTCTATTCGTAACAAATTTCAATTTTATTCCACTTCTATGCTAATTGGTAGATACAATATTGTTTGTTTGATTACGTACCTACACGTCTCTAAACGGTCACTACGCGCATGGATAAAACTTGTTAAATTTTAAACACTAAGTTCCTCGTCAAAATTCTATCATTTTTATTTTGGAGAGGTATGCCTTTTTGAAAAATAAAACGCTTGAAACGCCGAATTATATTGTTAAGTGTATTTACAACGATATCAGGTGGTAGATTTATTTTGTTCCCTCATAAAAGTTTCGGTGTTCCCTAAAGGTTTTATTTGTCTGCCGCGTTTATTATTGTAGCAGATATACTCGTATTTATTTGATTGAATGTGTTATTTTACTTCAGAGTATTATTTCAATATATTTTTTTAAAACTTTTTACTTTTGGTGTCCTAACAAACTAAAGACTTTGATCCTAATAAATTGTCTGAAGAAAAGTTTGGTTATATTATGATCTTCGTTCTGGCCTTTGAAGAGAAAATTAATTATTCTGCTATCTTGATTGCACTTTTGATATGGAGAATTTCAGAGAACTCAAAGTTTAAGATTTCAGACACGAAATTAGGTACGTATCAATGAGAAAAGCCAAGCACGTCAGACCCAAAATAATTATAACTTTTATACATTTCTTCGTTTTAATAATAAGATGAGATGACAACTGACAGAGAAGTATGGAGGAAGAAGACATTTTGCGATCGTAAATAAATTGGAACAAGTAAAATAAAAAAAAATAAAAGAATCCCGAAACATTTTTATTTCATGCTACATAATTTATCTAGTAAGTAGTAGAAACGCTTCAATCGACAATCTATTGAACACGTCATTATGACACGACATCTTGCGAAAACACCCCTATTCAAACATTTAAACGCCCATAACTTTTGAACGGCTGAACCGATTTTCAGCAAACATAGCTAAGAACATACTCTATAAAGTCAACTTTCAACAAAACGAAATCAAAATCTGTTTGGGAGCTCACAGGTACACACGTCAAACTTATAACATCCATTTCCTCTTTTTCTGTTGGGGTTTAAAAATAAGGCAAAAGAACAATGATATGAATGATGAATGATTGTATTCAGGAAAGCCTACAAGATAAAAGAGATTAAATTAAGGAAAATTAGTATACTACATCTGAAACTGGACCCAAGATACACAACGATAGATTGTTTTCCGATTGGAGCAGCTAAAGTTAGCAAGATAAACATCTCACAACTTTGAGGACGTGATTTCAGAAAATGGGTTCAAGTTTGCTTCGATTAAAAGATAGTAATCTACCAACTGGAGAACAGTGGTGGCTCTGTGGTATCGGCCGCGACTTACAAGTTGTAGGTCGTGGGTTCGAACCCAGGCAGGCGCTTTACTTTGTGTAAATTATTTCATCACCACTACTCTCAAAGACGGTGAAGGAAAACATCGTGAAGAAACCGGCATGTCCTAGAACCAAAAACTCGAAGACATGTGACATCCACCAACCCGCACCGGGCCCACGTGGTGGATTACGGCCCATTCCCTCTCACAGAGAGGAGGCCTGTGTCCCAGCAGTGGGAAGATTAATAGGCTGATGATGATGATGATAAATCTACCAACTTAGAAATGTATGTTATAGACATAGCAGTTTAGTAAGCATGACTTACTGTGACAATTGCCACGAATGTTGTCAGAGATAAAGGCTCGAGCAGACAGGCGCGGCGCGACGATGCCTCACTCTTTTGTATACATTTTTCTACGGATATTACCCGTAGAACAATGACTATGAAAATTAGACGTCACAATCCTTGTCACATCGACGTCATGTCGCGTCTGTCCCCAGGAGCCTTGAATTCTGTGACACATGTCTTGTTGTTAGCGTGCAAAGCCTGACGTGTGTTACTCACGAACGTTAAACACTGATAACAAACTAGGTGTCCTAACATTGTGATACCTGCGTGGTCGCTTCTAACTTATTGGCTAGTTTGGCGGGCTCTTCAGCAGCAGACAGCATGCGGCGCGCGAGGCGGGCGAAGGTACAGCGGAACTGCCGGCTCATGCTACAGTATAGCACGAAGTTCACCGATGACGTAAATAGCGCCAGCACGTCCATTAGGTCACCTGTGGAAGAAGTAAAACTGTTAGTAAAATTAACAGATGCACCCGAATGATAGTTTTTCTGTTTTTCGAGTTGATGGTACATCTAATGATACTGTTTTGGAACAGTAACTGCCTATGTTTATTGTGGCGTCGGAGACATTCTTCACACAAAATTTGGGACACTCAAGCAAATGGTACATAGTTTAATCAGGAACAATACATTAACACCGAGTGTTGAGTGGATCCATAACACCACATTTCGCTAAATAACATTTTCATCAGTTTATTTGGGTACGCTATCAATTCTGTAGGTACTTGCCGATTGTGCCACTGCAGTCCACGATCCACCAATCCACACTGGGCCCGCGTGGTGAATTACGGCCATTTCCTCTCACAGAGAGGCCTGTGTCCCAGCTGTGGGCACATTAAAAGGCTGATGATGATGAATGTTCACAAACGAGAGGCAAGTGTTCTCTGAGATTCAAAAAAGTCGTAAAGTGATAAAAGTCAGTCGTCGCCCGGCAATCGCGCAACTAAAACGCGCGAGTGCAGACGGTCTACAATGTTTTTCATAAAAGAAATGGACTGCCCACCTAGTCGGATCTATGTAACGATTTTATAAGGATTTGGCCGTACAGCTATGAAACAAGAGTTTGGTCATTGGCACTCTTGCTAAACGGTTGAGGTGGAATAGCAGGTCTACCTACCAGTTTTATTTAGTGAAACAGAACTGGATCCACATATTGAAGCTCGAATTTAGAATGATAGATAATATGTTTCGGTACTCGCAGTAAAAATACCAGTTAAATCTGGTAAAAACGTTTCGGAATATTCATTCAATACGTTTTCAGGGTGTTAAAACTGTCAATATCTTGGATAAAATAAAAGGTGTACATATACAGAACCCCTCTGGGCGTACTTTCAGTGGATAGGAAAGGTAGTTAGCAAGAATAACAAGATATGACGGATTATATTCCGTAACCACGGCGCTGGGACGACTACAGAAGATTATCAGTTAGCTTAGTATTACGTAGGTTGCAATGAGAAAAACAAAACTTACGTTTTGATTTTTCACAACATATCAAAAAAACCGGCCAAGTGCGTATCGGACTCGCGCACGAAGGGTTCCGTACCATTATCCCGAAAATATTCACGTTTGTTGTATAGGAGCCCCACTTTAGTACATTATGGTACAAGTGTGCAATGTTGGTGATTACCGCTGAGGCGCCATTGTGACCCGAGCCGTAGGTGAGGGTCTTAAGAGAGCCGAGGACGGTAATCATCAATACACACGTGTATCATACGACGTTTTTCAACACACTTGTGAAGAAAATAATACTAAAAAATCATTTACAACAGTAAAAACGAGTTGTGAAAGTTTTTCACAATGGCGGGCAATATTAATCAGTTTTCCAATGCGCGCGCATCACTGACTTATAAACCTATGGACTTGCCATACCTACGAAATTAGCGTGCATACCTACATAAATCGGGCAATTAAGATGGCTGCCCATTTGCCAATGAGGTAGGCCATTTGCAACTGTTTGACAGCACAACTACACAGATAAACGTATATATACGGCACACAACTACCAATTTTTTCGGCGACCAGTCACGCATAGACATGATTTTGACGTCACTCAAAATTGTTACCAAGTTTAGTCCTTGACAAACATTTAGATGTCTCTCTTTTCATATGCAGCTCTTGCTTAGTTAAAAAGAGACAAAACGCTTTTTGACATGCGTGTGTCGATATTATAGATATTTGTATAACTATTCTTCATATAGTAGAACATGCCGTCTCCATAGTTTTCCTACCTCATTGGCGCGCATTTAACAATGGCGATCGGCCATAGACTAAAAGAATAAGGTTTCTTTTTTTTTGGCTTTTCGTGGATAGTGTTTTAGCCATGTACGAAATAGGGAATTTCAATTTTCCTTAATTACAGAGCAAATAAAATTTATATTTGAGTGAAAGTTTTATTTATTAAGCTCGTACAAGTTGAAATTATCTATTGAAAAACGAAGTTGCATGAAATGAGCAAGCAATAGGTATTACATTAATTTGTTTGTACTATTATGCACGATCTTTTTTGTATCGAAACTTTTTTAAGAACAAAGCAACTCAACCAATAAATTAAAATAAAACTCTATAACTCACTTGTGAATAATAGCAATGAAAAAGTCACAGTTTGATAACAGGTATCATTATGTGCCTAATTGCGGTGAAATTAGAGCCACTTTATGAGCAAGTGTGTTGAAAAAACATTTATTTTATTCTGTTTTTTTTTATTTGTTATTATAGCGGCAACAGAAATACATCATCTGTGAAAATTTCAACTGTCTAGCTATCACGGTTCATGAGATACAGCGTGGTGACAGACGGACAGACAGACAGACGGATCGCGGATTCTTAGTAATAGGGTCCCGTTTTTACCCTTTGGCTACGGAACCCTAAAAATGCGATGAGAACTAGCTTCATTTCAACTGGTTTGACGAATAATTAATGTAATAAATGATACAAGGATATATCATTGTTTTCCAGCAAGATTAAAAGGGACACAAGTAATAAGAAGTAAAAAAACCAGCCAAGTGCGAGTCGGACTCGCGCACGAAGGGTTCCAAAAAAATCACGTTTGTTGTATGGGAGCCCCACTTAAATATTAATTTTATTCTGTTTTTAGTATTTGTTGTTATAGCGGCAACAGAAATACATCATCTGTGAAAATTTCAAATGTTTAGCTATCACGGTGCATGAGATACAGTCTGGTGACAGACGGACAGAAAGACAGACAGACAGACGGACAGACAGACAGACGGATCGCAGAGTCTTAGTAATAGGGTCCCGTTTTTACCCTTTGGGTATGGAACCCTAAAAAGAGTACAAGGACAGAGATTTAAAACCCCTTTACTTTAAAAAGAAAAGTGGAAATTCTTTGGGTCCATTTACAAGTCTAATCTGTCTTGAATCTCAGTTATCTTGAATTGGAATACCGTGTTTACGAATTAAAGGGTTTTCGTTTGTGTTTCCAGATGGGATTTATTTCTTCGGACTTTATTTACATTCCCAGCAAACTGAAATATACAAGGTTGACAGATAAGTCTTAGAACGTAGCAGATGTGTTTAGGTTGGCAACACCGACGAATTATCATAACACGGGTGACGATAGGTCGTGATATCGTATCTTATATAAAAATATTAGTATTTTTCATAAAATCCCTTCTGTTTCTAAAGAAAATAAACCTATTTGTTTGGTTTATTGGCTCCTCTGGGTCACTGGGTTTGATTCATGGGACAGAAAACGAGATGTCAAGGTTTTTGGAAATGCTCTGTGGCAGAGTAAAGCCGAGGTCTACGATTGTGTCCCTAATACGCCTAAACTTCGCCGATATATACATACGTATATAAAGTAAAGTATATAATACCCACCTCAAAAACCCAGGGTACAACAAAAGCTTAAAAAAAACGACCTGAGTTTAATTTTATTCATTAATAAAACACACATACAACCCTACAGATAATGATAAAAACACATTTCGGTTCTCTCTCAATAATGAAAGTTAAAAAGAATTTTCTCGGCGGGCATTTACTGATTTGGGTTACGTAGATTATTGTCTGTGGATACGACAGCCACTGAATGGGATCGGATCATGTAGTTAAGATTGATCATAGAGTTGTTTGGCCTTATACTTCCAGACATTGTGTGTTATTTTACGAGAGCCACAACTTAAGAAAATGACGAGAGTTTATTTCCCGAGCACACAAAAGCCTTCTGAATTCAACATTAGACTTTCGTAATTATGTTGAACAACTCTTAATTGACCCAGATCCGAGACATTGCCGTTCCAGTAAAGAAAATGTCAATAACTACATTATAAATACAAAATTTAACTTAACGCGGTGCCGAGAAAATTTTATTGGCATCAACTTCTCGGGTTTTATTAAATTTTCTGCATATTTTTAAAACAGACTCGTATTTGGAGATATTTTCACCGTGACATTAATTCGCGAACGATTTTAAGGTCTATTTTTAGCTAAAAGTTGTGGGTAGTAAAATTCCAATAAATTTGTTCTGCCAAATAAATTGTTTTTACGTGGATTTTTTTATGCTCTATGAACACTACAGTTCTAATAATTAATAACGTTATAAGTAGCAGCATGGGAGAGATAATTTTGCGAGGAGTCGCAAAATAAAAAGATACAATTACTGAAAAGAACGTGTCTGGAATAACATAAACAAAACTCGATGTATTTGCCTATATCTACCTACTCGTACATATAAAGTTATACTTGTCCCACCAACACTCGACTAGTTATCCTTACACATACAATGTTTTGTATCTTGACGATTTATGTAATACCTTCTGTTTTCGATCCGATCCGATATGGAATAAGTTATTTCCCTTTATATATTCGGTAATAACATTTTCGTATATACAGGAAATTATCAAGTAACAACCTCTTATTCGGCGCTTTCTTTCACTGTTTTTCTACGGACCAAAATAAAAAAATCCCCCAACATTATGTCTATCTTTTCTTTTTCTAACATCTGCATAAATTCTCATCCAGTTTGAATAAAGCTGTGAGCGGTGTCTTTAAAACGGATATTTAAGTATTTCTAAATCCGCTTATTTATCGAATATGTACTTATTTCTTTTATAGTAGAATAAATACGGTAACTCGCTGCTTACCAGCAAAATCTATTTTTTAGGGTTACGTAGTTAACAAGGAACCCTTTAGTTTTGATGTCTGTGTATCCGTCCGTCTGTCCGCAGCTTAGCTCAAATACTCTTAGTAGTAGAAAGCTATTATTTGGCATGGATAATAATCACGCCGACAAAGTGGTAAAATAAAACCAGAACAATTTTTTTAGGGTACACGTAAAGTGGGGATGTTTTATTTTCTCGTTTATCCCATTGTGTGGGTTATCGTTGGATAGGCCATTCAAAAATATTACCGGTCTGGAAAACGATTTCTCGATTCAGGGATCCGTTTGCGTAAAATTAAGCTTTAAATAACAAATTTTTGTTACAGTCAAGTATATCTATGGAGTCAAGTGCCCCCCCCTCTCCTGGCAGCTAAATGGTTGCTTTTGGATATGTGGAAAAAAATCACACAGTAGTATATATAACGAAATTAAAAGGAAAACTATCATGGCTAAGTAGGCTTTACAAGTTTACGAGTAATAGTCGACTAACCTAAACAATGTACTCAGAAAAGTAAAAATTTCGTTTATTGATGTATGGGGAGAACAGTTTTCGAACAGCAAAGTTAATTTTGTCCCTTCGTTAGAGCAATGTGCATTCATTGTTTATAAACGTTAGTAATGTTACCTATTTATTTTGGTAAATGTAGTTGTTTATACGGAACCCTATGTGCGCGAGTCAGACTCGCACTTGGCCAGGTTTCTATATTTTATCTTTTTGAATTACACCTAAAGACTTGTAACACATAATATTTCAAAATCTCTGAATAGAAATATATGAAAATTTGATCATCATAAATAACCGTGAGACCTCATTAATTATGTGCACTAACGAAGAAGCACATTCATTTTAATGTTGACTCCTGAAGAGATACAAAATTCATGCACAATAATTCAATGCAGAACCGTTGAACTGGGAGCACATTATTCAGTCGTAAATGTCCGGTCCGTTACTGAAGGTAATTGCATCGTTAAAATAGCACGCTTAAGCTGCAGTTCATCTCAGTCCGAGAGAGGCCGACTTACGACACGATCCCTCGCAGGACTGCAAGAGCACGTTGAAGGACCATTGAGTGAACTACTTATACGCCGACGAATGGTTTTATTTATTGAACAAAATTCGATCAGTTAAAACGCGACTACGTTTCGAGACATTGTGATTTTTTCTGTATGTACCTGCAATTTGATATCAAACTCGAAAATGTTAATATTTATTTATTTTTTCTTGACTATTTATTGTTTCTTAACCACCATATCAGATTAAAAGAAACGTCAAACAGTCTACGTACGAGTTACGTGAAGCATTCATACAAAAAAAACGACACTTCATTTGTCCGAATCTGATTTTAGGCGCTACGAAGGAAGAGATGAAGACGAGCATCCATACAATTATGTACATACATGCGTAGACTACCAAACTCATAAGTAGTTAAGTAAAAAGTTATCTTCTTAATTCTCTTAAAGTATACTAAAATGTTAAAAGAAAGTGAAAATGGAAAGAGGTCCTTTAATCCGCTCTGCCAAATCTTTTCTTGGAAAACAAGACGGTTTATACGAAGGATAACGCAGTCTTAATGGAAATTAAGTTACATAAATAATTTAGGTACCTCCTTCTTTTCAATAAATAAGAGTATCTTCTTATTTATTGAAATTTTAAAATAATCAATTTGGTAAAATTATTGAAGAAGAAAAATCCATGTATTTTCTTTAAAATAAAAATATTATGGAATCCGTAACAAAACTTCGTTTTGGTATGTTAATTTTAATTAAAAAAATCACGAGTTCGCATCGTTCAGGCGTCCATCAAAAGAGTCAATCTTTTGATCACTAAAAATTTGTGGAAATTGGTGCGTCACCATGAACTTATTAGTACAGTGTGAAGTGCATCATCCTGATGTATACTCGCTATTCTACATTAATTTATTATACTTAGGTATTCCATCTTCTCTTAGATGAAGAGATGAACTTGACTCCTACTAAAAAATCTGGGTCACATTGATAGTGGACAGACGTGCATAGAAAAGGAAGAGGTAGGACTTTGCCTAGCGCAGCCGTGCGAGCATACTTGCTAATTGGATAGATAAATCTTGTGCCAAAACCTTTCTAGGAAAAAGTTTAATTAAAATCAACTAATTCTACACTTGACTCAAAACTGTCGGTCCAATTACGTATTGGAACGAGAGGTTTAACTGAGAAATTGTATCAAAAACAAAGTTGCAAGTGCTTTCCGATAGTATGATTGATGGGGTTAGATTTTTAGGGCTGCAAAGTCCGTAATTGGTTTTACTTGTAAACCTTCTCGACAATCTTTTTCCTATAGTCATGGAATGGATATTGAAAACGTGTTGCGCCGACCCAAAGAAACATGGGACAAAGGCGAGACGATGATGATGAGTCATGGCATGGAATATACCAAAAATGGGCCGGACAATACCATTCTGACAACAAATATGTTGGGAATATTATTTATTAAGGTCGCAATAATTATCGTATTTATTGTCAGTATAAAGTTTAAATGTACCTGCTTTCAAAATTCAATCAGCCCAATCTGTTGTAGTTAAGTACATAATTATGTCAAAGCTGGACAACAGCCAACACCCGGTCCCTTAACTTGTTGCATAATTGTATAAATTAATATTATATTAGCAAACCCTTTGCATAATTATCTTGGAAACACTTTACAGGGATTGTGTTCGCTTGGAAGTTGAAAACCAGAGCGAGTTTTATTCTGACAGCTTTAGTATCTAGTAGAGTTAGATTTTAATAGCGACAATATAAATACACAAACCTTTCTTGTTTATTATTCATTCTATTAAATGAAACCATATTAAAATCCGTAGTTTAGAAAAAAACCGGCCAAGTGCGAGTCGGACTCGCGCACGAACGGTTCCGTACCATTATCGCAAAAAACGGCCTGAAAATCACGTTTGTTGTATGTGAGCTCCACTTAAACATTTACTTAATTTTGTTTTTGTTTTTATTTTGTTGTTATAGCGGCAATAGAAATACATCATCTGTGAAAATTTCAACTGTCTAGCTATCACGGTTCATGAGATACAGCCTGGTGACAGACGGACAGACAGACAGACAGACAGACGGATCGCGGAGTCTTAGTAATAGGGTCCCGTTTTTACCCTTTGGGTAAGGAACCTTAAAAAGTAAGCGAAATAGACAGAGGCAGACAGCTACTTTATTTTATAATATTTAGAGAAGAGATACGTACAAACTCTTAAATCTGGTGTAGGTCTGTACCTGTCACACTGGAGAGGAAAGATACCTTTCTTTTCAAACAAAGAAGAAACAACAATACTTAAAACAGCACGTTTGCTCATTGCGAGTCTAGTGGTTTCAGAGAGGTTTTCTTACAAACTTTTCCTGTACACACCGTAGGATGATAATTTATTCAAAGTATAACGAAAGAACAACAAAAAAATTGATACGTATCTAACATTATTTTTCTCTCATTATATCAAATTACTAGCTGTCCCACGCGGCTTCGATCCCGTAAACTAGCTACCTACCTACCCATCTACCCTACCTACCCTACTTATCCTACATACATGATTGTTGTGTAACTTAAACCGTTTACGCAACGCACGCAACGGAAGCTCTCAAAACGAATATTTCTTTACCGTTTTTGCTACATTGTTCATTTGTGCTCCGCTCCTACTGGTCGTAGCGTGATTTTATAAAGCCTATAGCCTTCCTCGATAAATGGGCTATCCAACACAAAAATAATTTTTCAATTCCAACCAGTAGTTCCTGAGATTATAGCGTTCAAACATACAAACAAACTTTTCAGCTTTATAATATTAATATTAATATAAATGTATATAGTATAGATTTCAACATATGTGTTTAATCTAATCTAATAATTATAATTCTATTAACCCGGCGTGAATGCACTAGGGTTTTTAACACCCACAAGTGTGTAAAACGCACTCAACTGTTACATTTGACGGGACAAGACACCTCTTAGACGAATATTCCCCGGACGAAAGCTGTCCATGGTGTCAGATATTGATGAACAGGATTGCATTAGTCTGCGCAGCTATGAAAGCGATTTAGATGAGGAAATGAGCCAGATTGTGTGAATGATGCCAAGATTGTGAAAATTTGATTTTTTGATTGTGTCTTTGTACTTCTGTTTTGTCTTTTACTCCATGTTTGTTGCTGTTGTGTTGTGCCTGTGTCGAATAAATATTTTTCTATTCTATTCTATTCTTAAAAAGATAGAAAAATAAAGAAAAGAAAGAAAGAAGAAAGAAAAAACGTTTATTTGCGCCAGGCACGACGCAAACTATAAAAAACAAAGGAAAACTTAAATACAAATACCGAGTATGAGTCACAACCACGCAAAAAGGAAAGACCAAACATAGATGCTGCTAGTGTAAAAAGTTCATTTTGCATTGAACACACGGAGAAAATTTGCAAAAAAAAATGGCGCAACTTGAAAGGGCTCAAACTTTTTTTTAACTAGTAGTTAACTGGGGTTTTATTTTTATTATTTCAGTTGCTATTCCAACCTTAATACAATAATATGTCAAAAATATAGTATCATTCGACTTTTTGTAGACGGAAACTTACACTTATTTTTCTGTTCCTTTTTTGCCATATATTTGAAGTGTGGTAATAAACAAATAGCTTCATAAAATATGAATAATGTTTTTTTAATATTATTTATAAGATAACATTATCCTAATAAGCAATTTATCTAAACTTCAAATAAAAAACCGGCCAAGTGCGTGTCGGGCGACGCGCAGTAATAGGGTTCCGAAGTTGCATAATAATGCGGACTAAGAAGAGGGTTTTGTTAAAACAGTTCGTTGTACGGCATAATAAAACGGTTTCAGCGGCACACAACGTCTAAAAACGGGTCCACATAGGATGGTGTTTTTTTTAAATTTGTCAAACGCGAGCCTATATGCTCGCGTTTGACAAATTTCGCGTCTGACCACTATCTCGCCTGATGGTAAGCGATGATGTGGTCTACGGTAAAGCACGCTTGCCTAGAAGTAACCACCGCGGGTGCGAATTGTGTAAGGAGCCGATATGAGCACGCATTAGAGCCACAGGGAATGGTACCTATGGTTTGTTCCTGGATCCTTGCGCGCACGTTCCTTGTTTATTTCTCTTTCGGAATTTGATAAAATTCGTGTGTATCTTCTCTATCTGCGGTATTCACTATTTTGTTCTGGAAAGTTTTACGCTACTCAATTAGTGATGTAGTCGGGTCGAATATTGACTTTATAGATGGATATCGACAAAAAAGTAATTTGCTGGGCAATTGAATCTTATTTGACCTTAGATTACAAAACGTCGAAAATACGTCTGCACTAGCACAAAATAGACTCCTCCGCGCGCATGCGCCGTATGGACTACGACTCTGCCAACGACTGCCAACGACTCCGCGTTATTCGAGCTTAAACATTATCAATTTAGAAATCATTATTATTAAGGATGTTGTGATTTTATTTTTGTATATTTTTACATAGTTCATAAGCATATATATTTTCTGTCTGTTTTACACAGCTAACAACGTTTTTTAAGTAATTTTTCAACGGCATTTGTTCAAAAATTTTACGGTGCCTAGTACATTTTATAAGTTGGTCGACTATTAATCGTAAACTTGTAAAGCCTGTTATGATTTTATTTTTGTATGTTTTACATGGTTCATAATCATATATTTACACTGTTTTACACAGCTAATAACATTATTTAAGTAATTTTTCAATGGCATTTGTACAAAATTTTTACTGTTCCAAGTACATTTTATAAGTTGGTCGACTATTACTCGTAAAATTGTAAAGCCTACTTATCTGTAATAGGTAGCTATCTAGTTATATTTACTACTGCCGTGATTTTTTTCACATAGCCAAGAGCAACGATTTCAATGGCAGGGGGGGGGACACACTTGACTCTAACATAAATTTGCAATTTAAAGCTTAATTTTACGCAAACGGATCTCTGAATCAAAAAATGGTTCTAATAAACCCATAATATTTTTAAATGGCCTATCCAACGATACCCCACACCATGGAATAGACGAGAAAAAAAACATCCACAAACAAAATTTTTATTTTTTTATTTTGCCACTTTGTCGAAATTATTAATATGTATATCCATGCCAAATTATAGCTTTCTAGTACTTAGATTATCTGAGCTAAACTGCGGTCGGACAGACGGACAGGGCGAAACTATAAGGGTTCGTTGTTCACTTCGGAACCCTAAAAAACGGTATTTAAAACATAATCGATATATTGAAATCAATAAACGGGTAAAATCCACCCTGGCGCATTGATGATGTGATTGAAAAGAGGATCATTTACGCATTTTTGAGAGTTTAAGAAAAAACTAAATCTTTTAAAAGCAAAAGGTTATAGTTACTTATATTGCTACCATTTGGATATGCCTAATTTTTATTATTTACCACAAAATAGAGTGGGAAAAACCTCTTAAATCTCTCGGGAAATCAGCTACTAAGCAGCCGGCTTATTGTTTGTAAAATATTAAAAGTGAAGACATTTCATATTTTAAGAATACTGTTTCAAGCCAACTTTACAAACTTACAACTACCTTAACCATCTACTTATCTTTCTTTTCTTCTTTTTGTTGGAAAATTTCGTAAGTATTTAGGTACTTACATTTTATATATATTTTATTACCGTCATGGTTTAACAAAAGTCAAGAGAAAATTGTACTCGATAAAAATATATTTCATAGCCGATATCTTTTTATTTGTGGTTGGAAACATAAACAAGGTTATTTATGAACAGTCATAACAGCTCAAACCGAACTATGAACAACCGCGTACCTAGACACCAAATATTAAATGGATTAATGCCGGTTAGATAGCAAAGCTAAGATTTTTTTTTATTATCATTTATAGGGTCACCTGATGGTAAGCGATGATGTGGTCGACGGTGTAGCTAACAAATTGCCTCGGTGCTTTTCTGGTGGTCGCCACTGTTGTGTTGATTCTGGCTTTCAGGAGGTGCAGTGGTTTGGGAATAGTGCGGTGGGATTGTCCCAATAAATAATAATGAAAAAAGTTAATTATAAAAAACAAAAATCCCGACTGCTTGAAAAGCGAACTAAAAAGACGTAAACAAGAAGAAAATCATGCTGAAAGTTTTTTATTTATAACTTTTTTCATTCGAATTAGGTACATTTAAACATGTAAGTGTTGTATATTTTTGAAATCAACCCTTTAATTTGACATCTCACACGATGGGTTCGAATGAAAAACAAAATTGGGCCCCCACAATATGGCGCCCAAAATACGCCATTTTCTACTTTGTAATTTTAATGTTGCCACTGACACTCGCAAGGTTAAGACGAATCGATCGACGTAAAAATCATCAAAATCGGCCAACGCGTTTGGTCTCTGGAACACCATATAGGAAAAAACATTCATACATAAATTATGTATGAGACTGATAAACACATAATCCTCCTTCGGCAGTCGGGTAAAAAATAACGCTTGTTAAGTTAGTTTAGGGCATAGCTGAAACAATTTTTCAATTTTGTGTTCAGACCGCAAACCTGTAAGTTTGGAAATTTACCTCAGCTAAACAATATAATCACTAACTTAGCTCATGTCTTGGTCTAAAGCCGGCTTAAGAATAGAGGTAGATTAATTTAATCTATGGTTCGAGCCAGTACATTCTTTTCTGCCCTGAATGAAGAAAAAAAATATCGAAGCCAGCCGTAATGCCTAGCCAGTAATGGCCAAGCAATGAAATAATGTCACATTATTTTTGTTGCGACTTTTCTATAAAAATGTCTGACACAAAAACGAGTATATTATAATATTATATTTTTCTTTTACGGTCATGAATACTGCGTGTAGGTTCCACTATAATAAAAAAACACATAAGCTTTTGTTATTAGGGCAAACGGTGGCCTAGGATAACCTAGGCGGGTACTGTGTTTTTAAGAAATATCACCTTAAAAAAACATAACCGACCGAAACCGACTTGCCTCAAAAAATACAAAATTTTGATACTTTCTACATGAGTCTTATCTAGATAATCTCGATTTGAAAAGGTCGACTTCTACTTATGTATGCGCCCGTCAATTCTGATGAATTTTTTGACATATAAATAGTATTCTCAATTCATAAATTGATTTCCATCTTTATTAAATGAGAGGCGTCACAGATTAAAAATAAGAATATGACAGTTTGTGCGTGTCAAAACCGCATCTGTTCACTTTGACATTTTGACATTGGGATAGCCAAGTGTATTATATATACGCTATGGCATCGATTAAACCAAAGATTGGGATCGAGATTTGACAAGATATACCTAGTTACATAGGTATCTAAATATGATGCCCGGTTGTGTTGTTGTATGGATGCCCGATTTCACTACCATTAAGTGACACAAAGGTCGACTGGTAGAATGCACGTAGACCTCAGTAGAGCTTCCGAAAGAGCGGGTCATAGAATGAACATGAATAAAACCAAGGTGATGTTGAATGCCCATGTTACACCCACTCCTATCAAGGTAGGAACCTTTACACTTGAAGTTGTGGTCAACTATGTTTACCTGGGACAAAAGATCCAGTTGGGTAGGACCAACTTCGAGAAAGAGGTCAACCGTCGAATCGAACTCGGCTGGGCAAAGTTCGGGCAGTTGCGCGATATGTTCTCGTCTAACTTACCATAGTGTCTAAGGATGAAAGTCTATGAATAGTGATGGCCTATAGCTCTGAGACGTAGTCGCTGACAATGTGTCTCATCAGAAAGCTTACAGCCACGCAAAGGGCAATGGAGAGGGCTATGCTCGGAGTTTCCTTGCGTGATCCAGGGTTACCGACATAGCTAGAAGAAATGCCAAATTTAAGTGGCAGTGGGCAGGGCACATTGCTCGCAGAACGGATGGTCGATGGGGCTGAAAGTTCGACCGCGAAACGGAAGACGCTGCCTTGGAAGGCTTCCCACCACGGACTGAGCCAAGGTCAATGTGGCAATGCTTAGGGTGGCCAATGTCCACCAGTAGACATCTTTCGACTAATACGATGATGATGATGATATACAATGAATGCGATAGCAGCAATCCCGAGAGGCTTGCCGTCATTTATTAAAGAGATCTGTTTTAAATCTCCAAAGTTCTTCATCAGATCTACACCAAATTTATATGGAGCCACTTCGGGAAGTTACCCTTTCGAACACAAATACACAGAATTTTCAAAATTGGTCTTCAATGTTGTGTGGTCGGTGAAAATACATTTAAAAAATACATACAGTCTAACATGGAACCGCCTCCTTTTTGGGAAGTCGGTTAGAAAGACCAACCACAAGGCTAAGACGAAAGTTACGGCATCGATTATCGGCTACGCAGGTAATGCTTAAAAACTGAATAAAGTTGCCCACCAACATATTTCTAATAATGTTAACAGATACCAAAGTTGACTCGAGGAGCTCGTGGCTAAATAATAACAGCCGCACGGGTCGATCATCAAGATTAAGCAACGCTTGACGAGGTCGGTCCGTGGATGGGTGACCATTCCAACATACCGAGTTTCCTCCGTGCCTCGGAAAGCACGCTAAGCCGTTGGTATCGGCTTTCATTTGAAGATCTTCGACAGTCGTTACGGGTAGTCAGAAGCTTGAGATCTGACACCAGTCTTGCCAAGGGGTACCGTGTTACCCAGTTACTGGGTTGTGGAGGTCAGATAGGCAGTCGCTCCATGTAAAAACACTGGCAGTTAGCTGAATCCGGTAAGACTGGAAGCCGACCCCAATATAGTTGGGAAAAGGCTAGGCAGATGATGAAACCAAAGTTGACTTAAAAACCACAGCAAGGTGAGTGAGTGAAATAGATTTGGAAGCTTTGAAGTTGCCTTTCCGAGAAACGAATGGTCAAACGGTAGTGGTTTTCTTAAACTTACCATACAGCTCTGGAAGAAGCTAGCCCCAACAGCCTCTGCTGCACCTCGGTGGACAGGAACAGACCCAGCACGACCAGCAGTATGCGCGTCGTACGACACTGTACATTTATGACACAGTGTATCATGAACACTCACCGAACATGCTGTAGCAGCTCTTGAAGAAGTCCGGTGCCAGCGCGCTAGCTAGCCCCAGCAGCCCCTGCGGCACCTCGGTGGACAGGAACAGGCCCAGCACAGCCAGCAGCATGCGCGTCGTGCGGTCCGTGCGACTGGACCGCCGAGCGCACGCCTCCTCCGTTGCTAGGCACTGCTTTTCGGGCTGGAAAAAGTAACTGAAGTTTATATTTTCATATAAAATTCTAAACAATCTCCTAAGTAGGTTTGGGTCGGTCGGTCTAACCGCATGTAGCTCAATACCATTAAGTTATACGGAACGACTGCCTTTCATACCTACCAACCTATCGTACAACTATTCTGAACTGGAAATAATAAATTGTCTCGCTATTTGTTTCACAGAGGAAAGATTTATCTCATGTTTTCGCTCGTAACTCGATTTGATTAAAACGTTGAAACGGATGAGTACTAGCGGTTTGAGACAGTTATTAAAGTCATAATAAAGATTGCAAGAAATAATCCTATTAGAAAAGTAAAAGTAATATAAAAGCACAGACAGAACAGACGGTGCCTCTTCTTCAGAACATATTGTTCCGATTTAGGCTCTGCGCTTTTCATAATCACGAGGTTTCCTGCCATTTAATATTAAAAACGTGGATAAATACAAAGAATACCTTGATCTCTGCGATCGATTATCAATAATAATAAAGGAAAAGCAATTGTTTGTCTCAAATTCAAAAGCAGAGACAAATTCAAACATAAACTTAAGCGTAGGAAAGTTTTGTAAAGATCGCCTCAGTAGGTAAGTGAAGATGAAAATTAGATGCTCTCGACCCATTTGCTTGAATCAATGGTTGATTGTATCGATCGCTATTGTTCATCAAGCAATATTGTGAAGTGTTAGCAACCGTAATGGTCCGACCATTGTAGTCGGAACAGGAGGAGTCAGACTCAAAGCGCGGCAATCTACCCGCATGAGTTGCCCGCTACCACCTGAGAAAATGGATTTTTGATCTTTACGATTGGTCATTGTAGTGTTGTGCATGGCAGGAAATGCCGCCGTAATGTTTTTAAAAGCGGATAAAATTGTTCTTTCTCTAAGTTTGAAGGAAATATACAGAAAGCTGTAAATTAATCACGAATTACTGTATTCCTTTAGCACAAGCCACAAGTAATGTTACAGAAATGAACGTTTCAATAAATCCCGATTACCATTTAACAGAAAATTCAAAGAGCTTTGATAGCGAATTTCCTATTTAACTGTTGCTAAAGCTCGCAAATAGAACTCGTGAAATTATTAGGTATCTTTTGGCTCGGTATATCAATATTTAGATACCTAATTAGTATTAAGTTAAGAAGTTATATTTAGTTTATGTCCCTTGAGAGGGGCCGGAACGATCGGCTTCAAGATGATTAGAAACATGCGGGGTTCACTAATGAGAATCGGGGTAGCTATCCGGAAATATGCGACGCTATTAGGCCGGAAAGTTAGTGGGATTAAAGGCCATTCCGGCCGGCTACCGCATGGAAACCGTTGAGTTAGAATGGACGTTTTCTGTGTAATGTCCCGTTTAATCGTGCAGTATCTATACCTATGTATCTACTGGCGGCGGCAGACGTCGTTTGATTGATCAGTTGAAACACGTTACACGTTTCATGTCTGCTCAATTAGGAACTTTATGGTAATGGATATACCATTAGCAAAACGTGAATACACGAACTGATGAGTATAATAAAGGCCACACCCCACAAAAGGATTTGGGAAAGAGTTTAAAGATGAGTAAAATTTCACATAAATATAATGCTTTATATACGAAATTTAATGATACGGACGATTTTAGCGTGCTTTGGAAATTCTCGCATAGTATAGAAAATGGGTACATAATGACTGCCAGCACATGATGTGTGGTTGGTCAAGGTCATCCTTGACACCAACTTTGCTTAGACATGGCCTAAGGTCATAAAGTTTATAGTTATTTGCTGAACTGAGGCACAAGAATTTTCTTGAAGTTTTTGTTTTTGTAGAACCTGTTGGGGCTAGCTTCTTCCAGAGCTGTATGGTAAGTTTAAGAAAACCACTACCGTTTGACCATTCGTTTCTCGGAAAGGCAACTCCAAAGCTTCCAAATCTATTTCACTCACTCACCTTGCTGTGGTTTTTAAGTCAACTTTGGTATCATCATCTGCCTAGCCTTTTCCCAACTATATTGGGGTCGGCTTCCAGGCTTACCGGATTCAGCTAAGTACCAGTGTTTTACATGGAGCGACTGCCTATCTGACCTCCACAAACCAGTAACTGGGTAACACGGTACCACTTGGCAAGACTGGTGCCAGATCTCAAGCTTCTGACTACCCGTAACGACTGTCAAAGATCTTCAAATGACAGCCGGGACCAACGGCTTAACGTGCTTTCCGAGGCACGGAGGAAACTCGGTATGTTGAAATGGTCACCCATCCACGGACCGACCTCGTCAAGCGTTGCTTAACCTTGATGATCGACCCGTGCGGCTGTTATTATTTAGCCACGAGCTCCTCCACGATATTACGTTAATTATGAATATTGTGTTATACTGAGAACTAATTAGTGTACACGTGTTTTATGAGAAAATTACACGCTACATTTATAAAAGTTGTCAAAGCAGCGGTGCAAGCACGGTTATTTTTAATGATCGACATTTTATCAGAGTGATATTCATAGTTTTTAGGTCAACACTAAAATAAATGGGTCCGCTGCCACCATGACAATATTTCCTATCTATGCACTTTTTGTCAATGGTACAGCGCCCTCAAAGAATCAAATTCAAGTGACGAAAATTATGTTTGATCCAAAAATACTGCAAACTCCCTTTAAATATTTTCGTCAATATCGTTTAATTTGATATAGGTAATGCCGATCGATAAGAAAACATCCGTATTTGCACCGCTGCACGCTGGTACAAACTTGCGACGTACATTTTAATTTTGACAAATCGAGCCTTGATCAAGCCTTAAACTTTTATTTTACAAAAGTTTCATAATTTCAGATGATTTCAAAACGATAGCGCGAGGGTCTGAAAGGGGATTAATGCATTTAGTAGATACTAAAAGGTTTATCGGATACGACAAAGACTTTTCAATGAAATAGAAGCGCCTATTTATCTGACACTTTAATAAATCGGCACCAAAAATATAGAACCAATAAACGAATCTTAGTTTTTAGAGGATAACGGACTCTCAAAACAATGATTCAATAACCGGAAAGAAAATTTTAAAAAGGAATTATAAAAAAAAATAAGTAAAAAAATTAAAGAGCTGGAAGTCATGGTGAGATCTTTGCCTAACAATTGGATGATGCAGCCTTACAGGAATTGCTATACCCTGGAAATATGGATTCTGTTTGTTACATGATGTGTATTACAAATAGAAATAAATTATTTGTTCAATTAAAAGAGTTCGGGGTTTAAAACATTTGGTCCATGGAGTCCGAATGCCCATCGAATTTTTCGAGACAATAGCACAAAGCTCTTCGATTCTTCACGTGACCAGAAGGCTCGCCTTTCCTTCGGTCAGAGAATCAGCAAAACCATCCGTGGCAATGCTGCCAGCGTTTTAGGCACGTTTCTTATTGACATCGATGTGGACGAGTTTTTGGTGCACAGTGAGCCCTTTTCCCTCTCCCCTTTATAAATAAGTTTAAAAGAAAGTTGGAAAAAATATTATTAGACTTCACCCATGAATCATACAAAATACTTGCTCTCACAAACATCGTATGATAAAACATATATCAAGTTCAAACAGACAGATTGTATCCCATTCTTACAAAGTAATTTATTCATTCACTCGTAGAACTCTCTCATTGGAGCGTCAATGAACTCTTTTTGTATTCTAACTCAAATAAATTGGTTCCTTCTATTAAAATATCAGACATCTGTTATGTACATTGAACCTGACATTCATCTTTATAATAAGACCAGACATTGATGTATTGAACTAATCTTCTTGCGTGAGTAAATTCTATTTTGAAAACCATCTAACGAAACTTTGTTAATCAACATAAGAACTATTTATCAATAAATTTTGCTTTTCGGCACAAAAAGCTAGAACAATATTTAAATAAACCATAAATTTATTTTGGAAGTTAACAGGTCTAATACCGTTTGGGATGCTCATTTCAAAGTAAAGGCGAACTAATATTATCTGGTAAGAGCTTTGCTAACTTTCATCCCTTATGGTTAACATGCTCGTACGGTTAATAGCAGTAACTCTATCACGTTCTCTTGCAAGGATAACTCTTGACTTTTTTGTTTTAGTGGTATTATGAGAAGTTTCATAAAACTTCATAACTCGACTGCTAACTTTGTAAAGAGTAAAGTTTGAATAAATATCGGCTAGCTCGGTGAAAATACCTTTCTATAAATAGCTAGTATAAAAGTAATATATAAGGTACAAACTAGATTTAAATCTATACTAATATTATATAGAGGAAAGATTTTTTTGTTTGTTTGTTTGAACCGAATAGGCTCCGATACTACTGGCCCGATTAAAAACAATCTTGCACCAATAGAAAGCTACATTATTCCTGAGTTACATAGGCTATTTTTTTATCCCGAAAACGGGTCCTGTGGGGTGGTCCACGGGAGCGAAACCGCGGGGAACAGCTAGTTTCGTATAAAAGATAATCTTTATCTTCTTTTTAGCTTAAAATTATGGGCCCACGCCTTCTCAACCCGCTTAGACTCAACCTGAAGAATAATTTTACTACCATTTCAGTGTCATTTGCAGTCAGACCAAGTGACATTTTAATTCTAAATAACTTAATAGTTATTATACATAGAATATTTAATATTTTGTACTGACAAGAAGTGTAATCTTTTATGTTTTTTTACTTAAATGTTGATTTATTAATAGTATATTGTTTATTTCTTAATTGCTGATTTTGTATTTCTGAAAACTTTAGTCTTTTAATTTTGTTGTTCCTACCAAGTTCTGTACACTTTAAGATAACGAATGCTTATTTATTAAAGATAATAACATTTTGTTAATCGTATTTAATTTTATATTTTGTAAGTCAGTACCTACTTGATAACCTAAAAATTATAATCACGACTAAAAACTGATTGATAAAGACTGATTCAATAAATACCACCGTGCCACTAGCTATATGATTTTACAATCTCTATTCACAGATTATTGTTAATTAATAGCTGTGCCTGCGGCTTCGCTCCCGTCAACTGCCTACTCTACCCTACATACTTACCTTCCTGCCTACCCCACCTACCTGCCAATTTTAGTTCTATGGTAATTCTTTCGCGGAAAATCTTAACACCGCCATTCAGACAATGACTTTAAATGCACAACGCCATCTATCGAATATGTAGTTCAACTGTCCAGGTATCTGAATTGCGTGTGTTGTCATATTTTACTTCTTGAACACTTTAAATTCATCTAACTTTTGAAAGAGTGAAGCGATTGCGATGAAACAAAAACTAAGTAATACTTTAAGTTACGCAAAATGTTTGTGTATAAAAGTTATATACATTGGTTTCGTACATTTTACGTGATGCGTGCAAAAATAAACAGACAAACAGATAAACAGACCAAACATTCCAAAAATGCTAGAAATGGGTTCTGTTCTTTAACACCCTGGCTATTTTATTTGGAAATATTTTCGATGTACAAAAATGACTTTTCTTTTCTTTTTTATTTTTTTATTTGTATTGATGATGATTGATGATTATTACTTTACTAATAATTAATAATAATCTGTTATTTTCCCTACAAAGAAAATAATATATAATGATAAGTACTTGTATAATTATTGATTTACTCATCCAAACATTATTAAAATTTAACACTCTCTGTGGTGCAAGCGTTAATTTTACACTCTTTTAAAAACTCTCGTAAAAACGTCGATGTCGGTGTTTTCTGTCTGACTATAGTCAGACAAAAAACACCGACATCGACGTTTGTACGCCTATCAAACCAGAAATTTCCAGGTATTATTCTTCGGGTTGAGTTAAGCGGGTCCAAAAGCGGAACCAAAATTATAGGGACCCTTAATAACAATTTTAGCCCTTTTCGCTATTTCATTCGAATTACATTTCAATAATAGCACATATTTACACTATTAAATACCAATTTACATTTTAGGGTTCACGTTTAAGACCCTTCTACCCATCAACAGTTAGGTTCGGTAGACAAAGGGTTACTTAATTACAATCAATTTGATTTTACATCATTTTATACTGACATTGCGAAGGGAAGGGACCCATTCGTTCCTTTATTAATAGGACTTGTATAAATAGACTTGACTGGGCGTTTCAGAAATTATTTCAGCGAAATATATTAAAAGGAGCGCAATCGAATAACGCAATAACATATGATTAATGACACTGTCCACACAACCACAGAGTCGATTACATTCATCCAAAGTTAACAATGATTCATTTCTCACGTCATCCCTTTCATTTGATAGCACTGAATGTAATCTAATTTGATGTTTTGGAACAAGAACAACGAAAAAGTTAAAAGAGTCTTTAGGCACTTCAGAGTCCCATAATATTATGCATATTATGGGACTCTAAAGTGCCTAAAGACTCTTTGAACTCGAAATTAATGCTACAATTTTCTCAAAATTTACTTATATTTCTGTATGTACCTACGTTCGGCTGTTGTTTTCTATATAAAATAAGCACTTATTTACTCTTTGGATGATAACTTCTGAGGTGGCTCCCACGGGGTTGCGGTTGAATAACAGCTCGTGTCACCAAAACGAGTCTCCGAGCGAGAATAAAACTAAAGTAGCGGAATCAAATAGCTCTGCTAATTACTGTGGAGGACTTCTTCTTCGTCTTTTATTCTTACTAGAATTAATGCTGATACTTCATAAACCAGTTTAGAAGATTGTTGAATTTAGTCCAAGTCATCTAAATCTCATCGTCTCATTCCTACTTTCCAATACCTTTGTGGTTTTGTAGTCTCAAAGTGAATGTTTAAATTAACTCTAATGAACACGTTCCCGTATATTAATTACAATTTCAGAACGTCAAATGTTATTGCAGATGGTTTATAAATACACACATTATGCAACCATAACAATTACTGCCATCGTAGCGGTTGATACAATCGTATAACCAGTTCACTTTCGTATGTAGAATAGCTAAGCTTGTTTGTTTTGAAAACATTACGACGAGAAAATAGTACCTAAAGAAGCCATACATTTCCAATATATTCTCATTCCAACTTACCTCATTTGGGCCGATTGTTGAACGCTTTAGAAGTTTCTGCCTCTTTCGCTCTGTCGTTGTTAACTTTGATATTAAACAAGTACTTAATACCGATAGCGCTAGGCTCGGCACGAGTTTTAATATTACACTATAGATCCACATTATTGCTGTAACTAATTGTACATTTCTTGACATTTCTAAAACATAAACGGTCCGATTGTCTGGCAAAGAAAGATCCTCTGCGAATTCAGAATTGTTTTGAGCTGTCACTTCACTGGGCACTATATTCATCGCGAAATAAATCGGAAGACACAAGAACGGGCATATCACATAAGCGCTTACTATAGCGAGCGTTGTATTTTTCTTATTACACCAAGTGCTATTCCGCTGGGGAAACGCAATCGCGATGTATCTCCACACGGCGAGAGTCACCGCCAGCCAAATGGAAATGGTGTGAAACGTTTGACTGAATATTGAATGGAAGTACACAAAAACCGCCCAAGCGTAAGTATTCTTGTTAACTTGAGGTCCAATTTTGATGTTCATATGTAGTGCATAGGGGATGTATTCCAACATGACGAGCAGGTCCGCGACGGCGAGGCCTGTGAGGATGGAGTTGGTGGGGCTGGTCATCTCGCGGCGGCTGAGCACCGCGATGTTGATGGAGTTGGTAGCTGAGCCGACGATGCATATCACCAGCGCGATGTAGCCATGCAGGCGGCTGTACGCCTTGTTGAAGTCGGTGGCGCCGGGCACGCAGTACGCGTCGGTCGCGTTCGACATGCTCGCGGTGCGCTCGGGGCCCGCGCCGCCCAGTCATCGGCCCTGCACGCCCGAGCCGAGCCGACGAAAACTCCAACTACCTCGTTACGAACTTCGTCGTCATAACCTGGAACAAGTGACGGCCAACTGGTTAACAAAAGGTGACATAACTCTCCATTTACGAACTATTGGATCAGACGTTTGTTGTATAACTAAAGTCAACAATATTTGTCACATGTATTCCAACGAGTGGCCGTTGTAATAGAAAACAATTTTCGTAGAGTTGGTAAATAGAGTACAATAGCGTCAAGGTCATGGCCGTGCTGCGGAGCTCGGGGACTGAATATTATTCATGTGTTGTGTTGGTGGTCCATCAGCTATCATGTGCGTCACACGTGTGTCTGTGTATTCTATCGAAGATTCTAATAAAAATGTTTATGGGACCGCTGCAGCTGTAAATCACGGTCAGTCAACACTATGAAACTAAACAGTACAGCACACATTATTTTAAATGGACTACTACAATTCGCAAGCATTTTTAAAAGTTTTATGATACTCAATATCTAACATAACAGACTGTAAAATAGTCTACAACAAATTGTGGGTGTATTTTATTTCGATTCGGTACTTTATTTGCGCACAATTCACAATACGTGCCTGATGTTGCAGCCAATTGAGAATTTATTTGTACAGGAAACAGTGAAACGGTCCCGTTAATTTATTGATATTGTTGAATATTTAGCAGCTATTTCCATTAAACAAAATTACCTATTTGGCGTAGGTAGAATAAAATCCTTGTTAATAAAATCTATTGGACATTTCATATTGCCAAATCGATTTAGTCATTACGGTGGATTGGATAGGCACAAATATTACTCAGAAACTGTTGTTAGGTACCGCCAATCCGTTTACCTTAGTTGGTTAATAATGGCTTACGTCCCAAGTTATCCTATCCATAAGAGGTCCTGAGGGATATCGCAATACATTTGAATGAGATTTACATAATTTTCAGACCGGGATCGCAGAAACTCGAATATATATCAATCTGACGATGAACCCCTAATGCATTATTGAACAATAGTCGCTTACTAATATGTTTTTGTTTTTGGTCTGTTTCAAGATTTGTGCAACTATACGCACTAAACGTTTTGGAAACACCTTCATTATGCGTACAGCTAAGGAATGGAATACCCTGCTGGATTCTGTGTTTCCCGATAGCTACAACCTCGGGATTTTTAAGTCAAGAGCGAATAGGTTTCTTCTAGGCAAGCGTGTTACGTCCTCGACGACATCATCGCTTACCATCAGGTGAGATAGCGTTCAAGTGCGAGCCTATCAATAATAATTAAAAAAACAACTATTCACGCACCTTCATTCATATACCTAGTAATAGGTATATGTGAAACTGACTAAATATTATTATAATTGCGTTTATTCACTTATTATACAAAAATATTATATATTTAATACTTATTAGCCCACCGATATCGGGAACAGAGTCCAAGCTAGCGGTGGTCAGGGCTCCAGAGAGAGGAACCTCCTAGTCCTATATGTATATATATCTTCTCCTTTTATTATTATTGTGCGACGAATGAGGTTATGTATTTACCTACTTAATTAGACAGTTACAGTAGTAATGACAAGTGGTCACCGAGAGGTCTAGCTAAGACCGTATTTAATAATAAAATGAACGTATTTTATTATTAAATACGGTCATAACTAGACCATTCTACTAATAAAGATAACTAGATCACTCAACTAATAAAGTTTAACTATGTAAAATCTCAAACTTTTCCGTGCGCGCAAAGGGTTATATCACCTCTCCACGTCTGTTGAAAAGTTTTATTTGTTTAAGTTGACACCATAAACGTAGTATTTTATTTGCTTAGGTATTGCTAGTAACTTTTCATAGAGTATTCTATAAATTTTGCATAATAGAACGTTGCATTAACCTCAGTCATGCCGCGAAAAGGCACTTAAAACGAACGTGGTAGACTGCCAGTCAACGATAGTAAGTAAAATTTATGTGGGACTCCACAGCGTGCATAAAATCCCTTAAATATATATAAAGTCTCATATCATTATGCAACATGAAATGTTCGCTTGCTGTGCAGAAAAGTCTCACACGATATGAAGCCCCGGATGACACATCCAAGAGTCCACTTTAATTTCACTGAGTAGTCTTTCAGGCTGCCTCGTTTTACGATACGCACGAAATACGTAATTTTCACGCGGAGAGTACTTGAGATCGTCATTTTCGTGTTGGTGCTTCTTGATATGAAACTGAAAATGAATTTTTCAAATTTCTAGAATAGAATAATGTTTCATCTTCTTAGTCGTACAGTCCTGGCGGAGTGGTCGTGGTTATGATCGTCTGATAAAATCGTTGTGGCTTTTGCGAGACTGCTCCATATCTCATCTCTATATAACAGACTAATAAGGAGGCTTGAGACCAGTAAATAAATCTAATGTAGGATATTTTCTGCAACTGCTTTTTCTGTGAGGAATAATTTTACAATATTTTATATGGCGCATCGTTTAATTTTAAAACTTATTTCATTACCCCAGTGAGTTAACTTTTTCCACTGCCAAAATTCCGCCACTTAGAATGCCTAGATCCCTGAGGCAATTACCTCTAAATGTCTTTTGAAACACTAAAATTGAATTATTACCATTTTTAAACGGCCATTGTAGGTAGTTCAGTAATAAAGACGCTATCTCTGAAACTCAATAACGTCTCTTTGGCAATTAAATACAGACTAGTATTAATTAAATACTGCAAAATTAATCTCGATACTATCTTGTATTGTATTGCTAATATTCTTGCTTCATTACAGTATATACTGTAGACAAGATAAATAATCCTCATCACGTAAAGTCAGGACAATTAATTGTTTAATGTTTTTGGATAAGGGATGATTTTTCAATAGTCTTTGAGTATAGTGATTTTTCAGTAGTAGTAGAATTTATTTACAAAGGTCTAGCCGCCATTTTTTATTATTTAGTTAAAATTTATCTGACTATTTAAAATGCGGCCCTTAGTCTGTAACTATCTAACTAGCACAGAGGCAAATTAACTTTCTATGACGCGTATTTTTTTGCCATGCAAATTTAAGAGTAAGCGATAAACAATATATTTTTCTGGCTACATGCCTTTTGCAAAATAACATATTTTCAAACAAAGTTGGTTGGCCAATATATTGCGAATATGATCAACCAATAACCCAGGAAATAATGATATTTGCTGCGGAAAAATACTAGTTAAGCACTATAACCGGAATTATGTTCATTATGGTTGAGTAATGTTGCCTGAAAAATCAATAAAAATCCCAAGGGGATAAAAAAAATGGGCTGTCAAGTCAGTGTTAATTCTCGTAATGTTTCGATTTACTGAAATTTGTTTTCAGAGCAATTTTATTTCTTCTTCGATTATGCACAAAAAGGTACTACATAAGATTCACTAATTGTCATAAGTTTTCGAAATATGAGCAGAAATATTTTTTTGTACTGCATCTGTGTGTATGGTAATTTAGGCAAGTCAAATTTTGTTTTTATGCTCAAGAGAGCCGTTTAACATTCAAAATAGATTTTAGGACATTTAAAATAGGTAAAAACTGCAAGTTAACGGCATTGGAATGTACCTAACTTGCACTAATTATACTTTCTTGAGCATAAAAACATAATTTGACTAGTCTTAACTCCCATACGCACAGATTTAGTACAAAAAAATCAAAATTAAAATTTTCTTTTACATACCAGAAAACGTCATTTTGAATGTTTAACGGCTCTCATGAGCATAAAAATAGAATTTGACTAGCCTACATAACCATATGCACAGATTTAGTACAAAAAATAAACACAACAAAATATATTATTTTGGCTCTTATCTCGAAAACTAATGTTAATAAAAGTTTCTAATTCAGAGCTTTTTGTGCACAATTGAACAAAGGAATAAACTTGCTTCGAGCACAAATTGAAGTAAAATCAAAACTTGAGAATTAATCAAAACACTGATTTATGGACCCTTTGACAGCCGTATTATTTTTGTCCTATGAGATTTTTATGGACTTTTCAGGCAACATTACTACCACGAACTAGGAACATAATTCTGGTGAAAGTACTTAACTAGGATTTTTCACAAATTGGCCGCTAATTACTTATTATATATACTATGCACACCAAAAATACATGGTAATAAAGTGCATGGTGGAAATTCCTCCCATACGCACAAAGCGTTTTGCTAATACTTTCATTGTGCGCTCAGCTAAGGAGTGGAACTCCCTTCCGGAGTATTTGTTCCCTGATAGCTACAACCTTGGAGTCTTTGCGTCAAGAGTGAATAGGTTTCTTCTAGGCAAGCGTGTTTCACCGTAGTCCACATTATCGCTTACCATCAGGCGAGATAGTGGTCAAACGCGAGCCTACAGAATATAAAGAAAAAAAAATGTGGGAAAAATCGGCCAAGTGCGAGTCAGACTCGCGCACGAAGGGTTCCGTACCATTATCGCAAAAAACGGCAAAAAAAAAACACGTTTGTTGTATGGGATACTTAAATATTTATTATATTCTGTTTTTAGTATTTTTTGTTATAACGGCAACAGAAATACATCATCTGTGAAAAGAAATTTCAACTGTCTAGCTATCACTGTTCATGAGATACAGCTTGGTGACAGACGGACAGACAGACAGACAGAAAGACGGATCGTGGAGTCTTAGTAAAAGGGTCCCGTTTTTACCCTTTGGGTACGGAACCCTAAAAACGAAAGTGGTTAAATACAAAACGTAAAAGTACACGAATTTAAAGCCGTCCACCCCAAATACTTAATAAGTATTTGGGGTATATTAAAGCCGTCCCTAAGAGCAGACGATACCAACCTTACCAACTCGCTAATATTTATACGACACAAAAGAAGCACTCTTACTCATAATTTAATAAGATTTTATCGGCAAAGTATCGACTGTCCTTTCGAACAAACAAAGCTTGTTTAATTAAGAACATTCTTTCAAAGAAAATTTAATAAGCAAGACCCTCTAATATTACGAAGTTTCATCTCTCTTCACTGTCAAGGACTGTCTCGAAGATTGGACAATGGTAGCTCATAATAGAAAGCAATACTGTGGAACTTGTCTTAGAAAACATAGAGGAAACAGAGTAACATTAATATTTTCTGAGATAAAAGACGTTACATTACATTTATGTTATTTTTAATTAACTTTATTAATTTGATTGTTGAAAATACATTTTGATTGCGGCACAACTAAAGATGGAACTAATAATATAATAAAAGAGCCAATTAAGAATAGTTTTGAACTATTATTGTAACAGGGAGCAGTGGTGGCCCAGTGGTATCGGCCGCGACTTACAATTTGTAGGTTGTGGGTTCGAGCCCAGGCAGGCGCTTTACTTTGTGTAAATTATTTCATCACCACTGCTCTCAAAACGGTGAAGGAAAACATCGTGAGGAAACCGGCATGTCCTAGAACCAAAAATTCGAAGACATGTGACATTCACCAACCCGCACTGGGCCCGCGTGGTGGATAACGGCCCATTTCCTCTCACAGAGAGGAGGCCTGTGTCCCAGCATTGGGAACATTAATAGGCTGATGATGTGATGTGATTATTGTAACAATTTAAGAAGTCCGATAACGTTTCTCATTTTCCATGCCGTGATAACGTTGTATGAACGTAAAAGTGAAAAAAAAAAACAAAAAAAAAAAAAAGTGTATGTAAAATCAAATTCATAATCCTAATTAATTACTATGTTACCCATACACTATAACAACGAGTATCATTCGTAAGTATCAAGATTAACTAATGTAACGTATTTTTCTAGCTTTCAAATCCGACTTCTTGGATAGTCACGAATAGTTTAAGTTGGTCCAGGCTCACCAAACCGTCGAAAAGCTAATTTTGGCAGCGATTTTAATGATAGGAATCACTCTAAATTCCGACATTAAAAGCGATAAAGAAAACAGGACTTTCCATTAAGTATGTGGACCATCTAAAAATATCTTAAATAGGATTAACAGATCATCAAAAAACCCATAAATCAGAACAGGCCAGTCTAGTGGCACTAAAACGACTCGCGTTGTTTCTTCGCAAATCATTTTTCAGAGTGTAAAAAGTCTATGAGATCAAACTGTTTGGGGAATCTGTCAATCAGTCATCACAAAACACTTTCAAATGTACTATTTTTCACTATTTCAAGCCGATAACAGATTTGTGGTATGAGTAATGCTTGGCTAACAAGCGAGCGAATATTGTGTCTACATAGTTTTAGTATTTGCGAACGTTCAGCGGTAGAAACCACCAATGGTTGCTTTTAAAACGAATTATTTGAACTATTTGTTACGCAAATTGAAACTGCTCTTCGGTGTTTTGCTTTGGTGCTTGTGTAAGTAAAGGTTTAACAAAACATTATTATATTATTTACTTTAAAAATCAATTTAAGGAAAATTAAAAAAACGATCCTTTCCAATATCTTTTCCGAACGTTGAGCATTAGCTTTATCTATCACGTGCCGACTCAAGATAAAAACAAGCTTTTTCTGTTTCAAAAACAATCACTTAGTAAATTACTATCACAATACATTCTAAGCACTTTATTACAAGCTCCCGTGCAGATACTTAGCAAAACAATCAACTGCGTTAAATGACTTTACTTCGAGTTCAACACATTAATGTCTGCGTTAGTTGTATGACCACTTTGTTCTCTGATTTACGAGGACTATTGTCTTGATTTCTCATTGCGATGATGTAACAATGTTATAGAAAGTTGTTACCTACAAATTAAGATCAATTAACGTATCTATTGTTCCAATTACAAATGTTTTTTTATTTTATTAACTGGTGTCTCGGTGTACTGGCTCCGTTGGGGCAGAAAATTCTTCCTCTACCCTCACATTTCTACACACAACACTGACCGTGTCCTTATTCTGTAAGTTCGCCGACTGCACGAGACGAGGTAATGTTTTTTAAATCACTGGATTCCACGCCGCGGATAATTTGTAACCGTCATCCCGATTGAACGTTTTGTGTTTTTTAATTTCAATCGCACAATTCTTGAATAGAATTGGCGTTCCGTGGAGAAGACTTGTGGACGGTGAAATTCGATCCAGTGATTGCTGCCGCCTTCTAATAGGTGATCTGCAATCGCCGACTTATTGAACTACCGGTTTCTTTGACCCTTTCAGCTATAGTCCGTTTAGTCTGGCCTATGTAGTAACTACCGAGCTACCGCAGCTGCAGTTGATTTTACTTACCCGTTGATTGAAACGGCAGTACATCCTTTGGTGTGCCCACTATGCTGTTTACCTTTTGTCCCGGCGCGTATACAGTGTTAATGGAGTACTTCTTCAATATCGAGCCGATCTTGCCCGTTACTCCTCTGACGTATGCAGGTAGGCAGGCTGTCTATTTACCTCAGGATGTTTGCATCTTAGAATGGGCCGTTTCATTCGCCGACTGACCACGTACCCGTTATGTTTAAAAGTACCTCCTGAAGATGGTCGAATTCCCCTTCCAGGTGATCAGGGTCACACAAGTCATGAGCTCTGTTTTCGTCGTTGCAACACGGCCGAAACGTCGGGTTAAATAGGTAAATAAATATTCGAAATAATCGCCTTAAATTCCCGTGTTATATTGAATAAAACTTGTTAAGTTAAACTTTGAAAAAAGAAAACTTTAGCTGAAATATAATTTATACCAAAAACAGATAATTTATATTAGGTACATTCTTAAAAAACAATTCTTTTTCAAATTATAGAGATTGATTTGATCAGTAAATTATTTGATGAAGCGTGTTACGAGATTGTGTACAAAGGAAGAGAAACTCAAATGGATCGATCTCCAACCGAATTGTCCTTTCAGATAGATTGGTTTGACAGATCTTCCGGGTGAATAGGTCTATTCAGGCATTCTTTAACGTATCGGATATCACTTATCGAATTCTATTATGACCTACTTATTATGAAGACCCTTGGAGTGAACATTTCAGCCAAGTTTAAGCTTCATTTCATTATGTTATCAATTCATAATAAAACATTATACTGAAACAAACAATAACTATTTACTCCGTCAGTTAGATACCTGAAAATATTGGACACGTATTTTTTCTTTTGCCACGTAAACAAAAAAATACGACGATACAGTTTCAAATTCAAAATTCAAATTCAAAAGTCATTTATTCAAACTAGGCTGAGAATCAGCACTTTCCGAACGTCAAAATTACATAAGACAGTCCCCCAAAAAGGCCCGCCCTTCACCATTTCCTAGTGCTTTTGCTGGGAAGAAGAAGTGGCGCAACAAATTCCCCAGCAGCACAGCTGTCTGTTCAGTTAGAAAAAAAACAAAAACTTGATTCTATACAATAGTATGCAAATAATTTACATTACTCAACACAAAAAATTAAAATTAAATATATTTGCCATAATGACAGCTCTCTAGCACACGCCAATATACCAACAAAAACATTGAAATCTAAACTCAAGCGAAAATAAAACTAAAAATAAAAACGTAAACGGAACTTAGTACCCGAATTATAAAGCCTCCAGGCATAAAGGGCGTGCCCGCCTACATATAGCTAATACAGCTGTAACTCGAAGTCACAACAGTTAGTTGCATTGAAATATCGTGTGACGTCACGGCGTGCTACACTTTATACTGACAAAGTGACGTCACAAGACCCTACTCCCGAACTTTGATGCGCTTTATCTTTGTTAGTATTTATTTTATGATAAACTAGCTGTGCCCGCGGCTTCGCTGAACTTCGCTCCCGTCATCTGTCCGCCAAACCTACCCACCTTCCTGCCTACCCTACATACCGACATATTACTAAACTACATACCAATTTTATTTTCTAGTGTCATTATTTCGCGTAGAATCTTAACACTGCGATTCAGAAAATGACTTTAAATGCATCACGCCATCTATCGAATAGCGAGTTCAACTGTCCGAGTAACTGAATTGCGTGTGCTGTGATAATTTTATTTCTTGAACACTTTAAATTCATCTAACTTTTGATAGAGAGAACCGATTGAGATGAAACAAAAACTAAGTAATTCTTCAAGTTACGCACAATTTTTATGTATAAAAGTTATCTACATTGGTTTCGTACATTTCACGTGATGCGTGCACAAATAAACAGACAAACAGACAAAAATTCCAAAAATGCTGGAAATGGGTTCTGTTGGTTATCCTTTAACACCCTGGCTATTTTTTTTTAAATGTTTTCGATGTACAAAAATATTTTTTCTACAGATTTACTATGTTTTTTTTTTTTTTTTTTGATTGATGATGATGATGATAAAAAAATACGGGTCCAATATTATTTGATAATCTCACTGACGTTCTAAATAGAATGATAATTTTTCTACCAAGGAAACATCCCTATTACGGTTTAATATACCGAAAACCACAACTGCAAATCACACATCACATCACATCATCAGCCCATTAATTTTCCCACTGCTGGGACACAGGCCTCCTCTCTGTGAGAGGGAATGGGCCGTAATCCACCACGCGGGCTCAGTGCGGGTTGGTGGATGTCACATGTCTTCGAATTTTTGGTTCTAGGACATACCGGTTTTCTCACGATGTCAACTGCAAATGAGCTCATGCAATTAATGGTTTAAATCGGCAACACATAGTTTGCAAGCGCTGTAATCAATATTTACTCCTCGTAAAATGTGCAAGTGTACTGTGAGCTGTAGTGTTTACTAACTGCCCGATACTCATCAATGTTTTTGTTACTAAAAGTAACAATTGTTTTCAACCTATCTAATTTCTAGGTAACAAACTAGATTCTTTAAATAAAACAATAGATTCTCGAAACAGTTAAACACTAAAAACTAACAAGAAGTAACACGATCCGGTCCATTAAGTTTGATCAACAGTATCGATTTAAAACCAGTCGGAGTTTCTACATAAAACTGTCCTAGAATCGTCGGTAGCTGAAAAGTGTCGCCGCATTATAAAGTTAGGTAAAACTCCGCCGTGTAAGCACAAGTTGCAGAATTCTACAGCGTGGAACCATGCTAATGTGGCTCCCGAGTACTTTAGACCGGCGGTCTTGGTGTAAGCGAAATCTACATATTACGGTAAAGCACCTTCGTAATGCATACCTAACTGCATAATACATAGTCCGCTGCAGTGCTGCCACATGCCGCGTTTTTCTGAAAAGTATTCCAGTTGAAATATTCCTCTCTGAAATAAAAACTTTGCTCTTATATCCCTCGAAATGCTTTTAATTGAGAGAGCAGCAATTTACTTAAAACCCGCAAAGCTAACTTTGACTTCCAAGATTGTGATTCTCAACCTAATTTTCGGTACCTACAACTGCTCTCAGCACTTTGACTGCAGTTGCCAAAGCCACGGGCAATCTGCAAATGAACTCCATCACCGCAGCCGTATCTCTAGGTTTAGCTTCATCCGTGACAAGCATTGTTACCGAACAACAATTTGCAGTACCGTCTAGTTAAAACAATAAATCATCCATGGTGGAACATAGCTCGTGTTCTGTTTGTTATTCAAGCCATTAGCTTCAATAGGTGTCGTTTACAGAACAAATAGTCGGTTATACTAATAATTTATCGGCATTTTGTGACATTCGACGCCTTTTTATTAGCTAAGTATTAAAGGGGCGGTGCTTCGTTTGGGAGATAATCAGATAAGTGGATTATATTAGAATAGATAATTTCAAGCACCTACTTGAACAACGCAAACCGAGTTAAATTTTCGTTATTAAAGAATTTAAAAATAATGGTATTAATTATCAATTTTTCTTTGTAATACATTAGATATTGGCTGTTGCTTTTAATAAAACTCACCGTGTGATATTAATTGCTGAACACTTTATCTTCGACGGCTTGATAAAGGTTTATTAAAATCTGATGGTATTAAACTTCGAATACGGGCGCTAAGCCCCCAATACTTGGCCTCGGCTCAAAATTACGGTCAATTTGCTCCCCAAAACAGCGGGATCAGGCTATCTATTTTGCATGCACGATTTAGTTGATACCTAAAGGTTGGAATACTTCTTTTTTATTGGGATATACATTTATCTAGATTTAGTATTCGACGAAGTTAATTATTGCATTAAACTATGACAAATGATAACGACAAAATAAAGTTGAACCTAATACTTAATAACGTTGAGGCAATTAGTTTATATTCAAACATCTACACAAGTCTGGTTCATCAGCTCTAACATACATCCCGCGATTTCACACACATACAAATATTTAGCGATACAGCATAAAGCTAATGAACTGTCTATCATATAACTACGTAGCACTATATCTACATGTACTATGACGGTCTGTATCGTAGTCTCAACTTCACGAAGCTATAGCAGTGGCACTTACGACCTTCTTCTATAGACACGTCACACTCATACACACTAATGAGAGCGCGGCATGGCCGCAACCGCAACGTCATACTATTTATTAAAATCACAAAACGTGTGTGGTGTTTCAAATCCAATATCTCCGCCTCAATATCTGTATTATAATAATTACTAACGGTAAACGTTTTAAAATTGTGGATTTTTCCGTCTCATTATTTTTGGTAAAAACATAAAAGATGCGTGCAGATTTCAAACGCAATAACCACGTTTTGTCGCCAACATCGATCGCACTTACGTATATATCGTAGCTATTCCTCAAGAAACTGAAAGAGCGCGGTAGATAATTGTTTACCTTTCAGTTAGTCTGATTATAATGAGATTTTTAATTTTAATGTCATTTGTAGGTATCCATCTGGCCTATCGGTTAACACTGCTAGTGAAATGAACCAATGTGATCCTGGTTCAAATCTCGCAACTACAAAAACAAAGTGTTATAATAATTACCTTAACCTTTACGCATTGTTTCTTACATACAAACAAAAACAAAAAAAAAAACAGAAAGTAGTTTGGGCTGCCGAAATTTGCACTCATATCACACAATTAAAAGTAGCCCAGTCTCACCACTCAATTACGACTACTACGAAAGTTACAGTGACAAAAGTTAGGATTACGTTTGAACAGGCTTGGAGCCATTCTCGTTGAAAGAACCGTGCGGGCGATTTGAACATTGAGGTGCGATTACAATTTTAACGACTGTACACACATACATACCAGCATATAACATTACTATATTCTAAAGTATTGGCAATGTTACCTACAACATATTCTATTGCAAACCCAATAAGGAACGTAGCTATAGTTAAGTAACGTAGTTAAGGTAGCTTTGTGTTAAGTTATTGATAAATTTAGTTGTCGGGATCAGACAAGCGAGACGCCGTATCTCCTGAAACCCAAAATTATTCTGGTCCTTTATTAAAAATAAAAGAAAAGGTAGTAGCACATACCCGGCTCAAATGTTCTTTGAAAACAAAGAAGCTAATAATGGTGAAGACATTTGCAATTTGTTTGGTGAAAATTTTGCTCAAGCTTTCAGCTGTCCAACAGCAGTTCCAACTCAGTCTATGCCAAACACTAATCCTAACATATCCTCCTCTGCATTATGTACATTATCTATTGATTCTAGAGAAATTTATAGAGGTTTAAAAGGATTAGATGAAGCTAAGGGTGCTGGCAGTGATGGTATCCCTCCAATCTTTATCAAACGCTGTGCTAAGGCCTTAGTCGAACCTCTACACATAATATTTAGTAGATCCTTACAGGAAGGCGTCTTTCCACATAAATGGAAGGAAGCTATAGTTGTACCTATTTTCAAGTCTGGAGAAAAACACTTTGTTGCCAACTATAGACCTATCTCAATTTTAATAACTTTTGGCAAGGTATTTGAAAAAATCATTAGCAAACATCTCATGTGGTATCTCAAATCACAAATTACTGAGCACCAACACGGCTTTATTAAATCCAGATCTACCACCACTAACCTTCTGTGCTTCACTTCTGCTTTATCTGATTGTCTCGATAAACGTATCCCAGTAGACACAATCTACACAGATTTTAGTAAGGCCTTCGACAAAGTAGACCATACCCTCCGTGTTAAAAAACTGGCCCAACTTGGCATAGAAGGTACATTGATTAACTGGTTTGAATCATATTTACATAACAGGCATTCTAGGGTAGTCGCAAACGGTCACTTCTCCAAAGAATATAAAGCAACGTCTGGCATTCCACAGGGATCACATCTTGGACCTATTCTGTTCAACATTTTTATAAACGACGTAACACTATGCTTCAAACATTCAAAATTTTACTTATTTGCGGATGACCTTAAAATCATGAAAACCATTTAGAGTAATCAGGACGCTTATAAGCTGCAAGAAGACATCAACCGACTAACGCTCTCGTGTAAAGAAAATAATATGTTATTAAATATCAGCAAATGTAATTATATCCAATTCACGCGAAACAAACATCCACAACCAAACAAATATTTTATTGAAGGAGTCCAATTAAAGAAACTATGTATTATCCGTGATTTAGGAATTCAGCTCGACAGTGCACTCAAATTTGATGTCCATATCCTAAACATTGTGTCAAGGGGCTTCAAAATACTAGGATTTGTTATACGGAATTGCAAAGAATTCAAGCGATCCTCAACAAAAATTAAACAATTTAACACCCTTGTTCGCCCGATATTGGAATACAGTTCAGTCATTTGGAACCCACATTACGATGTCTATATTAAACGCTTGGAGAGTGTTCAAAGACGTTTTCTTTATCATCTCAGTTATGGAGATCATTTAGCAAAGCAGATAACGAGTTACAAAGATAGGATGAAACATTACCAGATTAAAACGTTGTCTCTAACGAAGGGAATTAATAGATTTAATATTTCTACACAAAATTATTAACGGGTCCATTGACTGCATCGAACTCCTGAACTCCATAAATATAAACATACCCAACCGCATCCCAAGAAAAAAAGTTTTCAATTTATTGGAAATACCATATTCAAAAACCAATCTTGGTCACTATGCCGCTGTACACAGACTCTGTGGGCAATATAATACTTTGTCGAAAACTTCTGACATTGACATTTCTGAGCCATTGCATAAATTTAAAAAATCATTGATTGAGGTTCTGTGAGTTTTTATTTTTAAGTTACTCTATAGTTTTATGTTTTAGGTTTTAATTTATTTTTTATTTTTATAGTCTATTTTAAAAGCGCTTTACCCTCTGTAACAATTTTTTTTTCTCAATTTTGTATACCATTATGTTTTTATTTTAAATTTGTTCAACCTAATAGTGTTTGTAAAAAGTATACATTTTTGCCGTCTGGTTTGCCATAATGTTGGTAAATCCTAAGGTTAATTACATATAAGGAGTCTTTTTTTATAAGTATGCCATGTTTTAATTTGTTTTTCTTTTTATGTTTTACTATTATCTTGTAATAAGTGTTTATACTTTAGTTTCTATTTAGTCGATAATCTGAAATGCATGCTGTGGCCTCCTATAATTGAGGGAGTACACTTGTTATTACTTCATGTTGATGATCCATTGTGTTTTATGTGTACATCTTTCGTTGGAGGTCCTGAATAAATAAATAAATAATCTGATATACTACTTACTATGCATGTAAATGCACATAAAATACATTGCTATTAATTTAGAACATATTTGCGCCACTGTATTTTGTATAAATCACATTCAATTTAATTTTATTATTCAGGTAAAGTTGTAATTAGTGGCCCAGTGGTATCGACCGCGACTTACAAGTTGTAGGTCGTGGGTTCGAGCCCAGGCAGGCAATCATTTCATCACCTCTGCGCTCAAAACGGTGAAGGAAAACATCGTGAGGAAACCGGCATGTCCTAGAACCAAAAATTCGAAGACATGTGACATCCACTAACCCGCACTGGGCCCGCGTATCCACCACGCGCCATTCCCATTCCCTCTACAGAGAGGAGGCCTGTATCCCAGCAATGGGAACATAAATAGGCTGATGATGTGATATGTATTGAGAGTTGTGACCGGTACCACCGAATAGATAATAGTTCTACCCGATGTAAATCACATTTTCGGATGCTGATTGTGGTCAAACGATAAAAAATATTAAAATTATTTTTTATTACATGATAGAAAAAATTGTGTTGGTAAGTTAAAACAGTTTGCAATATACCATATATCTCAACCAAACAAACAACAAAATAAACTCTCTCGAATGTATGATGTCTCAGCAAAAGTTTAAAAAAATATTTATTTATATTTTAAGTACACACAAAACACTTAACATAGAAAATAAAGAATACAGATAGAAGAGCACAAACGTACTGCTTGCTGCTATTTCATTAGAAATTTCTTCCAGATAGCTAAGACAGGAAAGTTGAATAATAGACTAAGACGCAGTGTGCAGAAAGAAATAAAGAAACTTGAAATAGAGTATAATAACTTAAATAATTATGTACAACATATACCTTAACTAAACATACATAAAAGATAAAAATTCAAATTTCCTTCATCAAAACACACCAAATACAGAACCGTAGCAGTCGTAGAAAGGATGAACCACTCAAGGTAAAAGAACAGTTGTTTACGGGGAGAGCGCAATTTTATAATAAATTACCAAGGATACGCTAAATATTTTTAAAACCGAGGTAAAAAAACACATTTTTCAAAATATTAATATTAATTAAATAAACATTTATATTAATGCAAATCTGAATGTACATTTGTAATTTAAACCGAAAACAATTATGTTTTATACATAGTTATTGTTTTTGGAACACATGACTGACAAATGTAAACAAGACTGGTACTTCTGAGTGATGTTTTTGCTTTATGAGCGCGGGATCGAACTCTTTTTCTCCAAGCGAGGTAGTTATGCATGATTTTAATAACAAAATTTTAGGAATACCCAATATGAAATATTATTAAGTCCGAATGTCGAAGATTTATGATTAATTTACCCTAGTTTATAGTTATTGTTTTCATATAAGTGAAATGTAAATTTCTTTAAGTAAATAAATATCTTTAACCAGAAAAGATAGAAATACAAAAATAATAATAATTATATAAAAATACTAGATGGTGGAGTGTTCTTTGATTTGTTTTTGAACAGAGATACATTTTGACAGTCACGGATTTTAGGCGAAGGGAGTTCCACAATCGTACTGCATGGTCAGAGAAGTGGGAATAGAAATGTGTTTTATAGGATGGGAAATTGAGATGAAGTTTAAGGCGGACTCTACACAAGGCCGATGCCCGCCTTAAACTTCCGATATCGATCGGCAGGGCGAGTAAACGAAAAACGATCACACAAGCAGCCAGGGTATACAGGCTTTGAGTGTGCCTGTGAAGACGGATAGGAAGCCACTTGAGATCCTTCCGGAATTGAGAGACATGATATGAACTGGGATACACGGGTTTTGCAAGCACTTACAAGTTATTTAAGAGCTCCTCAGTGGCATACAGATAATTTATGATCGGCTGAATTAAAGTCTGAGCCAAGTAAAGTTTAGTTTTAAAAGCCAGGCCACTTTGAAGGATTTTATAAAGAGTGAAAGGATAAAAAACCAGCCAAGTGCGAGTCGGACTCGCGCACGAAGGGTTCCGTACCATTACAGCAAAAAAACGCAAAAATATCACGTTTGTTGTATGGGAGCCCTACTTAAATATTTATTTTATCCTGTTTTTAGTATTTGCTGTTATAGTGGCAACAGAAATACATCATCTGTGAAAATTTCAACTGCCTAGCAATCACGGTTCATGAGATAAAGCCTGATGACAGACGGACAGACAGACAGACGGATCGCGGAGTCTTAGTAATAGGGTCCCGTTTTTACCCTTTGGGTACGGAACCCTAAAAAAACACTTGACTAACTTCATTGATTGCGCAAATAATGTCTGTCTCTTGACGGCATGTAGAGAATCCCTTTTTAAAGTAACAATTCGCTTTACATAAATGTCAAAGATACGAGACGGCGGGGTATGACGGGGATAACAGGGCCAGGGACATAGAAGTAAAGGCACTGTTGTTTACCCGAACAATCCTCTAGTTAGCCGCCAGATACACGATCTGCCTCCTAAGCACACTCCTGAATAATAAGGTTATATCCAAATGCATTTTCTTTGAAACAAACAAAAGGCACAAAGATACATCTTTTATCCATTGATGGTATTTACATGTTTTTTTTGCATTTCAATCGTTGCAAACGTTTTGTCTTATTCTGTTTGCAGTTTCGTGCGTCACTTGTTATCAATATTTATAATCCAATGTTTGTAGTGTGGCTTGAAAGGCATTAATATCTATATGTATCTTTGTATGTATGTTTAATGCTCCTCGTCTACACAGTTTCTCCCCGATGTGTTTTTCTAGTGGCCTTGGAGGATGAAAAATGTTGAAAATAATTGTTTGCAGACATCAACGTAGATCATAAATCTGAATGCTGTGTTATAGTTAGCAATGAGTTATGAAACGTACTGAGACTTTGCAGTTTTTACTCAAAACATTATTTGCTCTGGAATGCAGCTGAAAAATGAACTATTTTTGACTCGAAAATATTATACTTCTACAAGTTATTGTGAAATAATGCTAGTTTGTTGTATATAATACATCTATTTTCTATACCCCACGCACATAAACTTTACATACGTCCATATATCTAGTCATACGTGCACATCACTTTTCCATTTATTGTATATTTTCTATCAAACAATAAATAGAATAGGCAAATTGTAATAACATTATCAAGTTAAATTACAATTTGGAAACTGTACAACTGTAACAATACAATGATGAGTACCTCTCCATTAATCTGTTTTATTGTTTCTGAAAGTTTGTAGTTAGATAATATTGAATAACTTTCCTAACTGAAACATTAAACAATTGTTTAATTTATAAATGTTTTTCAACTGAACATTTAAATAAACACTGACAGAGAAATTAAATATCTTTTAATTAGTACTACTTCATTTCGTTAGATAAATAGTTCTAGAATAGTTTTAGTACTGAAGGATTTCACTGGAGCAAATAAAAAAAAAATATATATCTACAGTTTTGCAAAATATATCGCTAGATTCTACCATAGCTTCGAACAGATGAAATTTTATAGATCTGAGTGAGACATTATCGAAGGTTCAAATAGAATTTCGCTGGAGTTTTTTTTTGTAAATTACTTCCTCTTTTTCTTGGTTTGGTAGGACTTCCTCTCAAACTTCGGCCAAGATGCTCGAATTTTGACATCTGAATTTCCTCTCCCCTCGTATTATTATATTCATTTGACCTTTCTACGTATCGCTGACCTTAAGACCCTTAAGTGAGTTTCTACGGCTCCATGATCAAGTTTTGTTTTAGTCCCCAAGGTTGCTGTTAAATAAATAGTATGTACGTTTCGCTTAATTATTATTACAATAACATTTTGGAACCTACGGAGCCCTTAAGACCGTTAAGTTTTCTTAAGTGTGAGCAATACAATATTTGTTCTGCTCCTATATCCAAACAAGAACCCACTTAATGTTGCCGACATAACACTTTAAGGATATTTGCTTTGTAAACTTAATCAATTGTGGGCCGTATCTAAACTAGTACACAGGGTCGGTATCTGAATTGTGAATTTGATGTCAACCCTACTCTGATGCCAAAGTCGACAGGTTTTCAGGCTAAAGTAGCTTTTGACAAACACTCAATAATATCTTAAGGCGATTTATACGCCCCAATGTTAACGCAGTACTGGCAGTGCGCCCGCTCGATGCCAAAATTTATTAATATTGAACCTCCTTTTAAATAGTTTTGTTTGCAAAATATTATTTGATTTACTTAAGCTATGTTAGTTCTGAAGACCCCTGAATGACCTTTGTGAGGCAAATGAAAACGCTACTGCCGTGGCTGAATTCTGGTCAAAACGTATATAATTGAGAAATAATCGATACGACGAAGAAGAAGAAGAAGTTCTGAAGAAATTGCAGCCATCAATTTTTCTGTGTAAAATTTTTTTTAAACATCCAAGTCGTTTTGGAGGAGTTGCCAAAAGTTGCGAAAAATATCGTGTTGTTAATTATTTTTTAAAGCAAAACTATTAGTTACACGAAAAAACCTTGTGTTAAAAATAATGTATATAAAACAAAGATAAATATATATTTTTTTCAATCTTTTTAACCTAGCCGTGACTAAGGAGTATGCTTTAGAATGTTACCGTTTTACGGCACTAAAGCGGTTGCAGGCCCTTAATTCAGGCATCGGGAGTAAGGGTCAACTTTCAAGAAGCGATACTGCGCCCACTTTATATCGTGTGTATTGCTCATTGAATTGTGTGTGTTGTCGCGTCTCTGTGTTAGCTGTTAACTTGCTGTAACCTAAGAGTTAATAAGTCATAAAAATTCTAAATTCTTTAGCACACATATATTTTAGGGTAGTTTAGCACACCGTGCAGCCAGTGACATTTTATCGATACAACAGTGGTTGTGGACATAGTTGCTTTTCAGTTAGCCCATGTAGCAGTTACTAGGTCCATGGGCTTATATATTCTCTCAGCAAAAACGTACGTTAAGAGTAAAATATATTGGCTTCACTGACTACGTGACATTTACAGCAATCTCATACATTTTGAAATAGAATGTCACTTTTGAATGAATGAGTTGTGCTTCTAGCGAAACTGCTTTTGACTGGTAATGTACTGAAAAATTAATTACATCAAATAGTTGAAAAAGCTCTGCAAACAGTCTAAGTCAGAAGTTAATGGATAGTAAGTCTGTGTTCGCGTCGTTAAGTGTCACTAAGCTTAAGTTTTCTTGTAGCTCGTACTTAGATACAAGTTTTTACGTAATACGTTAAGAGACTTTCTTACCTACTCATTTAGTTTTTATTGAATAAATCTGAACTAACAGACTTTCAAATTTATAACATTAGTAAGTTAGTATACTGGATCTTTTAAAAGATGTTGGGAATACCACCTTAATGCCCGCCTGCCACTGTGAGCGGAAAGAGCTACGGAGTCCGTTTAGCTCGCAATTGCGAAGTGCTTAGTAGTGCTTCCACTGAATAAGAGTGAGTGGAGCGGACTAAACGAGTTCAAAGAGTCACGAAAGTGTTCGCAGAGTCGAGCGCAAAACTGATTTTCATACGAGCACATCCACCGCGAGTGAGTAAGCGGATTGAGCGAGTTAAAATGGGTCCACTGTGTCTTGGCGTCGCAAACTAGTTTTGAACGGAATCGCATGCTTCGCAAAGTCCGCTGGCAGTGGAAGGCAAATGCTGGAACTCATTCTTAGTGGAAGTGTACAACTATTTTACTCCGGTCCGCTCAGTTCTTTACCTCTGTTTCCGATCATTACCCTTTTTTAAGTGGAAGGCGGGCAACGGCTGAACGAATTTAGATCAAATAAAGACAGGTAGACCATGGCCTGAATCAGGACATAGGCTAATTTTCATTCCGGTAGCACTATGCTTCCGTGGCATAATTGTCGACTTTTGCTGAGGAAAAGCCTCTGGGAAAAGCTAGCTAAATATGCCTGGTATAATGGAAATGGTTTTTTTATTATATAGTTATTAGGTATCGTTAGCAACATTGGAAACATAGAACGAAAATGATGAGTAATAAGATAGGCAACATTAACGTGTTTATCGATTTAATATATAATATTGCAAAATAAAGTGCCTATTTTACACTAATTTTACCTAATTTAGGTAACTAAATTAATAACTATGTTCTTTGAGTTATAATAAGATTAAGGAACGGAGAGAACATGAAAGGAGAATGCCCGATGTAATGACATTTGGAAAACTGACACCTCCCGGATGTAGGGAACTTTAATTTGATCATTCGGGTCATGACCCCTTGCACAATTATTTAGGTTCAACGAACGATTACACACAGTATGTGGTGGTATGACGATAATGTCTTAAGTGTAACTAACTTTGGGTCCGGAAATCCCTCAGAGGTTTTGACTTAAAGGAGAAGTAAGATGCGCGATAAACATGGTTCCATATTTACAACTTGAACAAAACTGTTGAGAGGAAATTACCATACCGAATACCGATCGACCTACATGCTCACGTGTATTGGCATCCTATATGCTAATTTGAAAGCTAGAGGAAGCTATATTAAACATCGTTTTATAGCGACCTCCATGAGTGGCGATACTTAATGTACATGTGTCGCAAAATATCAACCCGATCTACCTAAGAATGGGTTATTTTCGTGTGCCAATCCTACTAATATTAAAATGTGAAAGAGTGTATGTCCCAATAACGCCCATTAGCTGAACGGACTTGCATTGAATTTGGAATAAGGATAGACCATGGTCTGGATTAGGACATACGGCAAATTCATATAGGTACTATTCGAATTTGATGCGAGCGAAGCCGTTTGCACAAGCTTATACGAGATAAGAAAAAAAAAACCAAGATTACATCTACCTAGCCAATATCTAATTTATACGTAACCACGTCCCTATTTTACCTTTCTGTTATGACTGGAAAAATTGGAGGCCTTGCCCGTAGACCGAAACAAACAACTACGTCTGTTTTATATTACATGTTACGTATGGAGAAAAACATGTACTGCACGCAATTTGGCGCCAGGTGTACCACGGAATGTTTCATAAAAATACACGACAGCTTGCAACGAAAACAAAGCTTACATTTAAAGTAAGAAGAAAGAAGCAACATTGTTTGTTTGAATGTTTGTTAAGAGTAATATCTACCAGTTCTGATCCTTCTTCTAAATCCTGCCCTTATCTCATGTTACTTGGGGTCGGCGCAACACGTTTTCTTCTTCCATACCGTCCTGTCAGCCATCACTCTCTATCACTGAGTCTCTTTTATTTTATATCACTCCCCAAACAGTTCATCCATCTTTTATTTGGCCTTTCCCTCCCTCTCCATCCTCCTCATCACATTACCATACCAGGACAAATGGTTTCCTTTCAACTTTTCTGTCACTGGCGCCGCTTTCAAACTTCCTCTAATATGCTCATTTCTCACTTTATCTATCCTCGTCACTCTGCACATCCATCTCAATCTTTTAAATCTCTGCTACATGCAATCTCTCTTCGTCCATCTTTTTCACAGCCCAACATGTGTCCATACAGTACGGCAGCTCTAATCACGGACTTGTAGACTTTGCCCTTTAGCTTGAGGAGCATTCGTGAATCGTAAGTGCTGATCCGATTTGGAAAAATAATCACGATATAAAACTACACTACTGAGATGACAGTGAATTAAGGTAGAAGACAATATATTGCACCAACCCTAAATTTTAGACAAGAACAAGAGATTGTTGAATGATGATGATAGAAAGCTGCACGTTGAAATTGTAGGCTACTTTTAACACGATTCCAGCAGTATAGGCCACGGGAAAAAGTCCGTTGTAGATATAAAGAGTGATTGAGTGGTCGAGATTTGATTATAAAAACGAAAATCCTTGCGTGAAATTTCAGATTATTCTTCTTTTTTACTTTGTATTATTTTTAATGTTATTTTTCTATTCTATTAGACGCCTACCTAGTCAAGTATGGTCGAAGGAATCGTGAATTCCATTACATGGAAAATAGATATTCTATTTTCTAAACAATTTGGTTCTCCTTATATCAATTGACGGTTTTTGATTGCAACGTCTTTGTGAATAGCAAAACTTTTTTGGTAATTGAGTTGACAACATTTCATTGTTGCTCTTTTCTATGTCCGTGTAATAATACGCGCCACCACTGCCATTATACTCATAGCCATTAGTGAGCATCTTTTTAATGTTCAGTCAGCTATAATGAAGGCCTGTCTGTTAACAACGTTAATGTAATGGCAGAATATATAAATCTTTACATTTTCGTTTATTTAACGTGTTTGCAGAGTTTATAGTTAAGCTCTGTGATGTATTCTGTGTGTGTCTACACTAATTTTATAAAGAGGAAATATTTGATTGTTTGTAAATATGTTTGTTTGTAATGGATCAACTCGAAAACTACTTAACTGATTTTGATTTTATTTTCCCCAGTATAAATCTACATTATTCCTGAGTGACATAGGCTGGGCTTGTGGAGTGGGTCACGGGAGCGAAGTCGCGGGGAAAAGCTAGTAGATACATTCATAAGCAAGCATTTTTTTGTTTATCAACACTGGACGGCACCATTGCTCTAGTGGTTGGCAGTGCTACTGATATGCATGATATCTTGGGTTCAATGCCCGGGTTGGAAAATATATAGACAATAGACAAGCCTTTGCATCAGAATTTTTCAGTAGCGGTCCAGAGTCAGAGCATTTTTTCCCAGTCAATGACAACAAGTACGCTGTAGAAGGTAAGCAGTGGTGATCCAGAGGTAACAACTGCAACTAACAAGTTGTAGGTCGTGGGTTCAAACCCAGGTAGGCGCTTTACTTTTTGTAAATTACTTCATCACCATTGCTCTCAAAACAGTGAAAGAAAACATTGTGAGGAAACCGGCATGTCTTAGAACCAAGAATTCGAAGACATGTGACATCCACCAACCCGCACTGGGCCTGCGTGGTGGATTACGGCCCATTCCCTCTCACAGAGAGGAGACCTGTGTCCCAGCAGTGGGAACATTAAAATGGTTGATGATGATAAGTTGCGCCCCCCATACCATGAGACATAAAACATAACTGGCGTAATGTTGGTGTTAGGATTGCCAGCCTTTCGAGTGATAAAGGCGTGATATTATGTTCGTATTGTAAACATAGTTCTAAATACTTTTGAGTCATGAGGAAGTTAAGGATGCGTAATGTGTTAAAGTGATTTAAAAAATACAACCGACTTCCAAAAAATATAAACACTACAAAGTGAAAAATAACTTCAATTTCGGAAGTCGGTGTTCGTATTTTCGTTTCTTCGTTATTTGACAGCGCCTTCCGAAATCGAAGTTATTTTAGTTTTTTTAGTAAATAGTTTTATAATAGTTTTTTTTTGTAAAAAAGGTTTTTTTTTTCACTTTTTAGTGGTGTACATAATGGACAAGTTCTATAGTAAGGGCATATAATGCCCACAGTGATGCCAGAATAGATTACTCGAATAACATGTAATTTGCGATAGCAGCAAACCCGACAGATTTGCCGTCATTTATTAAAGAGTTCTATTGTATATCTCCTAAGTTCTTCATCAGATCTTTACCAAATGTAAATGGGACCATTTCGAAATAAACTTCGGTCGAACAAAAAAATAATTTTACAAATCCGTTTATATATATATGACGGAGTTATACCTAACTGTAAGACCTACTGTATCACCAAAAAACACACTAATAAATACTTTTACTTTAACATATATTTATATATAAATAAAAGCAGCCGAATTGAGAACCTCCTCCTTTATGGGAAGTCGCAAAAAATTTCAATGGAATGGGATATGTATTATTGTATTAATATGACAATTATCAAAGGCTACTAAACGCATTAGCACTAAATAACTAAAATCGTCCGAAGGTTATTCGTGAGCACACTAATGGCTGTCTTCTTATGTCAGCTGCGAGAACGCGGAAGTATTATCAGACGAATTAATAGCGCGATAAGATTTAATTAAGAATTTAAAAGATTGAATAATCAATTTTAATGGATTTATTAATCAAGTTTAACTAAACAAACACCCACTCGGAACTAAAAACTAAACAACCCAAATTTTTTATATTTGTCATTTGCGAACATGATTAAAAACATAACAACATGTTTTTAAAACAATTCCTGTTTAAAGCATTCGAAAATATTTTAATTTCATGTAATTATTTTACTGTTAATCTTTTCTTTCATTTCTTTAAACAAAAAGTTGCCCCACACTAGGCATTTAATGTGTGTGTGTGTGTATGTGTTGGGTGTGTGTGTGTATTTTTTTCTGGGTAAATAATCAATAGGTGAAGCTAATTAATCAATGCTTAATTGTTTTCATCATTTCGTATCGTAGACATGACAATTTTTCAACATTTACAAGTCACTGAGCTAAATTCTGAGATGTACCGCGTGATTTTTAATAAAAGTCCATAGTAAGCGATGATCACAGACCATTTCGGAGTTTTACCTGTAAGACTTGGTAAATTAGGTTTTATCGTAGTTTTGGCTTTTACAGTTAACATATATAATTAGGAAGATTAATAATATTATACCTAGTAGCAAAATAAAAGTGATTATTTATGATATTTCAATTATAAAAGACCAATAAAATGCACTATTGAATGTCAAAACTTAAAGTAATTACAGTACGACCGATGAGTCGTGGCCCATCTGAACATAGGCTTTGCGAACTTTCGCGCATGTACACTCGTGAAGAAAACAGCCGTTTGGTTCGTAAAGTATGTTCTGCGCAACCATTGGCGCTAACTTCAGACGGGCCATCGAGTCAAAGTTACTTCTACCGAGCCAGCCTATAACTGTCCCTAAATTTGGCAAAAGAGTTCTCGTACAGATAAGGGCACAGCAAAATTGATGATTTGATGTATTGCTCTTTCGGCACTAGCGTTAAAGTCGGCGTCGAACGCCGGGTACGTATCAACTCGACATTTTACAGCATGAGAAGCACAGGTTTCATCAAGATGATTAATTTTATTTCATGTCTGTTATTGATTCTAAAGATTATAATATAGTAGCTGCCGCCCGCGGCTCCGCGCGCGTGGTATTATTACTTCTACCAATATTTTATATTATTCTGATGTATAAGCTGTATATTTCTGTAGTTTCATCAGAACCCGTTTAGTAGTTTTTGTGTGAAAGAGTAACAAACATCCATCCATCCATCCTCACAGACTTTCACTTTAATAATAGTAAGTTGCAAAGATAATATCCACAAAAGTATGTACCAAACTGCCAGGTTTATATCCGCAATCTCGAGCAATATTTGACTTCAGCAATAACAAAAACAAACATTGTTACCAAGAACCTGACGGCAGTTCAAAGTGGTTACCTATATGGACATCTCTCACTAATTAAAAGCGAAACCACTCAAACGCAAGACCTAAATTAAATAGACAATTTAACAAACTTAATTACTTCGACAGACCTCGAGAACATTCGACAGCATTTCATTACTACCCTCAAACTCAATATTGACATGTGCTGGCTAATTTTAACTAATATTATCTAATATATATGAAGAGATAACGTTGTTTGTTTGTTTATATGTTTGTTAAAGAGAATTTTTGCAAATACTGATCATATTAGGTAAATTTTCTTAGTGATAGAACGCTATACTATCGCTAATAGTCATTGACGGTGTTTGTCCCGAAAAAGTGAGCGATTTCCATGGGGGATCGGAAGGAAAGCCGAAGGAAATAGATATTGAAACTAATATAGGTAGTAAGTAGTATTAAAATAAGCCTATATTGATAACCTTTTACTGTTTATCCAATAGCTATAGACAGAAGCCGACCTTATAATATGATTTCCCAACGGTGTTGTAAAGTTGCTTGATAAAATTTATTTTTATTATAGAGCAGAAGTAGCTATTTACTTATATCTCAGTCTAGTAATAAAATGTTATGTTTTGACATGATAAATATAAATGATAAGATAGCATTACCTAATTATGTACAGGCATAACTAATTATGTTTTCAGATATAGGTGTGACTTTTCCCAGTGGGCACATTTCATTTGGGTAATCTGCCGAGGTCGAATTAGGCCATCGCACCTTTTTACGGCCTAGCACCTAATGCTATCAACGCTAAGTGCGTAAATGACGCTAAGGCTCTGCTCTAATTACTACCTGCTTCTCCTGATTAAAAAGCATTTTTATTATATCCGAAATACACTAAATCATGGACAGCAGAGCATATTCCTTGTCGGAAGTTAAAGATGAAAATCATTTGTATACCCATTGTTAAATAAAACATCACTGTAGTACGCATTTTGAAATCTTCCTGCAGAAACAAATCGTATATTTTTGCACCAGATATCAACGCATTCAACTGTTTAAAATGTTGTTTATTGTTTATAATAAATTATTGTAACTACGCGCATAAAACTAAATTTAAATAGTATTAAATGTACGTCAATGTAACAAACACCAGACCATGTCGGCCTGTAGGTGTAAATGAATGATACAACATGATATATTTCATGATCCCGGTCTTCATTGGCAGTTCTTACCAAATATAATCTAATAATATCGGATTCGCAGACATTGTATCGTAAAAAAGACACCTCTATTCGGCGAATAAGAAGAAAAATTGGAAAAACTACGTGATCTTATTTCACGTCTAGGTAAGACTCGGGTTCGTTGAAAAGAAGTAATTTTAATTACGAATTAGTTAGTATTGTATTAGGTTAAATTTAAATTTATATACTCGTATCTACCACATACACACCTACCTATTTATTATTTTACTTCATTAATTGCAAGCTATTAACCTATTAGATCCCCAAACGATCAATTACTTAAGTTGCTTTTATCAACAGTCGTTATTATCTCTAAACACGCATTTAAAAACGTTATTTTTCAACTAAACGTAGAGTGCCACTTAACTTGTTGTTTCTTTTATTGGTTTGAATATAGAACTGTGGGAAAAAGTATCAGCCATTAACTGCTTGAGTAATTATAGGGTTATAAAGTAGTCTGCCCACTCCACAATAATTGTATAATAAATAGCATGTGACCATCATCAAACTAAATTACATATTGTTAAACTCAATTAAGCAATTATTATTCCGTAATAAGGTGGTTTGTATCTCACGTTTAATGCAATTATTATCACATAAAAATGTACTTACAAGAACAATCATCGAAAAAGTCCAAACAAACAGTCGTAGGCACATAAATTACGGCAAAACTCGCGTATTCAACAAGTTGTTTAATCTTAAAAAGTATTTCTAAAACAACTTACCGAGTGTTGTACTCGATAATACACAGTTTCATGGTTGTTGGTTCATTCACAAAATATTAGGCACGCGTTACAGGAGCGTCGGAGAGCGCGTCGCGTCGGAAAATGTGGAAACACTGAAGAGTGGCGCGGTGCGTGTGGCGGGCGCGGGCTGTGGAGGCGCACTGCTGGGCGACTGCCCGAAGTGTCCGACCAGGCGCGTGGAACCGCATCATTCGTCCCAGTAGACAACCTCCTTTATCGCACATCTGAACTGATACATGGACACAATCAAATAACTGTTTTGACTCCGAAACTTTTATGTCAACAGCAAAGGTTTGCTGAACAGGCGTCGTTACCGCAACGGAAAAACGCTTTTTTGCTAACTCGGGATGAAATTTTGTACTTGTTATCCAACAATATATATTAATGTACACGATTAGTACGATAAGAAGCACTTACAGTAAAAAGTTAGATTGACATATGTCTATAAAAACCAGTTAGTATGACGAACGTAATTAGCGACCTTGTACAGCTAATAAATAGAATAATATTCATTCAAAACAATTGTTTTGAATGTTTATAATGAAATGCGTGAGAATATAGCCAATGCCAAGAATAAAAATAAAAATAAGTAGGTAACATAATAAAATATATGATATCTACTTCTATGTGGCATTTTTTCGAAAAGTGTGCGGGTCTTTGTTTTCCTATTAGGAATTTAATACAAAGTGGTTAGCGTGTAGTTACTCTTTCCATATATTTATTCTCATATTTTATTAATTGCCATCCAACGTGGCAATGCTGCCAGCGTTCTTAGTCCAGTCAACGAGGATATTTGTTGTATGGAGACTTCCGAAAAATTCTCCCGCCTCTGAAATTTGGCATGTGATGAAATGAGGTAATACAGATTACAGATGTAGAATAATCCAACAAATTTTGTTACGAGAAGTTAGGTATTTTTACCAAAACATGATAATCGCTTATAAGGCTCTGTGAATATTTCCTCAGACTGAAATACTTTCTTTATACGTATGTATGTACTAGTTAGAATAAGTATGTAAAGGTATCCAATATTTTACCGATTTTGGATATACCCCAAATTCAACTTTTAACATTTTGCACTATAACTTCTACTGAAAAATTTATCTGCTAATTGTTATTTTTAAATATGTTTTTATATCTTTAAATAGATAGCTTTGTTTAGTTATCCAAAAGATTTTGCTTTTTAAAACATTTTTTTTTGATTTTTGATTAATTACGTGACGTGAAAAATATCTCCGTGCATTTTCATACCTTTATTAGTAATATGATTTTATATTAAAACATAATTATCAATAATCCAACATATTTTCGAACGTTCATTATATTTGTTAGGATAATTTGCCGATTTATTCTAGAACGTATACTTTTCACGTTAACAGCGATGTGGACGAATTTTTTGACGCCCTATGGCCCCTGCCCTTTTATACGCGTCCGTAGTTTTATTTTATTTTTATTTAAATGTATACATAGATAGTTATTGTTAATTAAATATTTTATACTATGTAAATTTTAATTTCGATAATTGAGACATATGGGGTCGAAACGCTTGGGTTATGGGGCCCGAGTGCACGTCTCCATTTTAAGGAGATCTCTCACCGACTGGTCGACACTGTGCGTGACCAAAAGGCCGACTCGTTCTTTCGCAAAGAATCAGCATTGCCATTCAACGTGGCAATGCTACCAGTCTATTGGCCATTTTTTCGGATGACAGCGTGTGTAGGATTACTTCGACGCCTAAGTGTACCTTTCTTTTTATATAGTGTAATAAAGTTAGGTTTAGTATAATTTTGTATAGTTTACTTTTGTTTAGAGTTTAATTATGTACATATTTACACCTTTGTTTTACAAATAACATGCTAAATTAATTTAATTCATATTTATAAATCCTATCAATCGAGTATTCTCACAGAACCGCAAAAATTCTAACATTATCGTCTCCCAAAAAGTCCAATCCAGGATTGGCCTCCATGAGCGCATAGAGCATCGTCAACATACTTGTTATGTTTATTGCGAGTAGGCAGGTACCATCACTAATCAAACTTTTTGCACCTAATCAAATTGTGGATGTTTTATTAACTAAGGAAAACGCTCAGCGATGTAAAGTAGTCTAGTATATTAACAAAACGTAATTTCAGACATATATTTTACAACACGAGCTATTTGGATTCGTTAACGAAGAAATAAAAATAAACGCAGTGGATAAAACAAGGGAAATATAAAAGTGATACCTACGCATTTTTTATCGCTAAAAGAAATATAAATATGTGCCCAATTAAGCTTGTGTTTACAATGATAAACTGTGAAAAAATGCGAATGGTATCCGTGAAAAAAAACACGCTCATATAACAAGAGAAAAATTTAACTAGAACATGCAAATATTTCCTCTAGTAATACAAGGAATACCATGAATCTACTGTTTCAATTAGCTTTACATTATGTTCATGGTAAATGACCTGGTTTCTTTGTCCAGTGACGGCTCATTTCACTTAGTAGGTAGTTGTTATATTTTTTGGCAACGGAAACTCTTTCTTCCAAGTCTTTTTTGTCCGATAACACAAATCTGTCCATTATTAGGATTCCGTACCCGAAGTGTCCAAACGGAGGCTCCGTTTCAACCTTTTGGTATGGCATGTTGCTGTAACTCATGTGTCTGTCTGTTCGTCGTCTGTCACACAGGTTTTACAGCCAAACGGTTGGAGCTACAGTCTTCAAATTTTCACAGTATTAGCATCTTTTTGACCCAAAGCCATACAAATGGTCAAACATTTATTTTTTATGTTTTTAAGTGGGGCTCCCATACCATAGGGGGAGCTGAAAAAAACATTTGACCTACGTTAAAGTCAGTCTTTTTACAATATTTTGTGCCGAAGATTTTTTTAACTTCCTATTAAACTGTGAACTTGTTGGTAATAATGTTTATTAGTAGTACATTTTAAAATACCAATACATTGATAAATCTGATTTTCCTTTGAAATTCCTGTTATAACCAACTTGATTTTGCAGTTTGGTACGGAACCCTAGATGTGAAAAGTCCAACACGTACGTGGCCGGTTTTTTATATATCTACAGAACCATATTTCATGTTTTTGGCATACCTACGAGTATTAAGCCATGCTCGCTTGATCGGAACGCACAACGTTGCGGTATGCGGTAATGCTCCTCACCGCGGACGCATACTGTAATGGAAGAGACTCGTTATTCTAGACGCTTTTCGAGAGATCACCGCATACCGCAGCATTATGCGTTCCGATGAAGAGACCAAATGTCACTTGAGTATTGAGTCCCTTTCAATTCCAAATGCAAGTTTACTCCATTGCTTCTGAATCTATCCTGAAAGATGAGAGGATGGAAGAGGCTCACAGTACAGTGAATCTCATCTGTACAAGGCTCGTCAATTCCGAAGTCTAAGCTTGGATAGCTAATTATTATTCACAGTGTCATTTACAGAGGCAGCTTCATTAAAAACGGTAGTATAATCCCCGGCACTAAGTTGGCATGAGTCGTTAGTAGTTTTTTGGGTATCTTTGGTAGTGAAGCGGAGCGCGGGAAACGTTTAGGACCGTTTCGAGCGCGCGATTGGTAAGTCAGTTGACACAAGGATCGACTGACCAATCGTGTCGCGACCACGTTCCGTTCTATATGGTGGTTGGTCAGGTCGCGGCGGATATGCGGATATGCGCCTTACCCCCACAGAATGCAGCCAGGACATGTATTATATAGCCCGCAGTATTTTAAGTTAGTACCTAAGTTTATAAATGTGTATTTTTTTTGTATGACAGACTGCACTATTGTGTTTTCCTATCTTTATTTGTAAGATTCCTTTGTGACAATTAATATGCAATTTTTGCACAACTTGCTATAAATAGTACTTTTAAGCATTGTCGTATTTATGAGATAAACAGAACTTCATGTATATTTTTTGTATTGTAAACATTTTTACTGTGATAAATAAATAAAAACTTGCCCATAGTTAACTAAATGAACCCACACAGTATACATGAAGATGAATGCAAGATGAACCACAGTATGAAGGATAAAAGTGCGAGAGGCATGTAAGAGGAATTGTATGAATGTCTTTGCAAATAATAGGCGCCAATTTAGTTGGTGGGGATTAGAGATAAGAAAAAAAAAGACCTTACACTATATTACTAATGATAATATGGTCGTTCAGCTTGCTGAAGTGTAATAACTAATTATTGCCAACTAAAAATAATACCTACCTTATTAATAGCCCATTATGCCCAGCAGAATAGGCTTAAAGTTGCGCGCCCACTTATGGCAATCATGCTATTTAGCCTGACGTTAATAAGGGCAACACAATTAGCAGATACAATTTCAGCCCCAAAGCAACAAGCGTTTTTAGGGTTCCGTATCCAAAGGGTAAAAACGGGACCCTATTACTAAGACTCCGCGGTCCGTCTGTCTGTCTGTCACCAAGCTGTATCTAATGAACTGTGATCGCTAGAAACTAAAAACTCTCCCATACAATGGTACGGAACCCTTCGTGCGCGAGTCCGACTCGCACTTGGCCGGTTTTTTTTTTGCTAGTCTCGGTTGTCCCTCTTCTGGGCACAGGATCTATTCCTTCTATCTTTCACAACAGATATTACAACAAAATCTGTGGAAAAAAAAAGGGTTTTCGCATTTGGAGATCGAAGTGACGCCCTCAATCTGAAAGCCACGATTTCTACCGCTACACTGTGAAATTGAGGCATAATCAAAAATAGTTTTTGCTTATAATATATGTATGGAACAGCTGTGTTTACACAGTATCGTCTTCCGACTTTTAATACAGAGTGCCCAATTTATGTTGACACATTATCAAAAGATGAGATGTTTTTTTTGGGTACCGTAAATCCTAATGAATTGATACTTATAAGATCACCCATATGTCTATCTGACTGTCCGTCTCATCTAATACCTTTAAACGAGCAATTCTTGCATATATATAATCTGAATCTCGGAAACGGCTCCAACGATTTTTATGAAATTTTGTATGCAAGGAGTTTCGGGGGCGATAAATCGATCTAGCTAGGTTTCATTTCTAGAAAACGTAATTTTCTCTATTTTCACCCGAGCAGAGATTGGTCGTCTAGGTACTAATTATTTATATGGCACACGTTTAACCACTGTAACACTACCATCAAGTGATGATGTGGTTGGCGATGGAGCAAGTACACTTACTTAGAACCTATTCAGTCTTGACTGACTTCGGCTTGGAATTTCACTCCTTAGCTGTACCTAAAAAAAGTAACGTTTTGTGTGTATCAAATACAAAATAACACGTACCTATAAAGGCACAATATACCTAATAAAGACGTAAATGTTGTTGTGCAACACCCTGCAATTTTTTTAATGCAACTGAGGTTTGCTGTAAGAGAACCCAATTATAGTTTAAGCTCAAATTCAAATGGCTAGTTTTATAGAAGAAGTTAACTGTCCGCAACTGGTTTAATATGTTGTATAGAAATTAAAGTATAGTTTACACCTACTAACCGTAAAAAGTTCTAAAATTCTTCAGCCTAAAAAAAACATTGCCGCTGCTGTTTTGGTAGAGTGTGACTGCACTTTTAACCCATAACTGTACATAAGCTTTCCTATTGTAGTTGTGTCTTTATGTTTTTGTGTACAATAAAGAATAAGAATTTTTTTTTTTTGTTAATTTTTGTAAAAAGTATTATCTGGAAGTACTGAGCCGATCACAAATTCTCTAGCTGATGAAAAGCTACTAGCACTGTCATAGACTACTTTGTACCGGAAAAAGGAATTTTCCGGTGGTATAGACTACGGAACGAATCCGCGGGTACAACCTACTCGTTGTAGCAATGGGTCTTCAAAACTTAGTAAGTACTAACTCAGAAGTCAGAGTTTTGAAATAAAATTAGGAGAAATTGCAATTTCAAAAGTGTTGTACTAAGTTTTGGTAGCAGGTGTACTTTAAAACATTGTCTTGTACTTTAAAACATGTTTAGTCATGTTCTTTCGCGTTTCAAGATACACTGGTAACACAGACGCGGTAGTCGGGTCAGTTACGTTACGTCACCGACCCACCATACATTAACCCACGCAACACCGCCGACTGGGACAAAACATCGTAATTATACTACTAAAAATAATTTCAAGAAATTGTCTTTCATTTCGTGCCAACACACTAATAATGTTTGGATACGCCGACTTCCTATTTTCTCTTTCTGAGCGAACTGTTTAACGTAACACGTTATTACGGAGGTAAAATCTGCCAAATTTTAATTTGTAAGTTAACTAAAACTAACGTTTTTTGCGAAATAAATATGTGGTAATTTTGGCTACACAATTCTCTCACTCAAGATATACCTTCAAGTAGAGAATTGTTTTCAACCAGTTTTACTATTTTAAATACCAACAACATCTTAAATAACAGATCTTTCACCATCATCATTTCAACTGAAAAGCTACCATTAAACCTTGCCACATCGACCTGTTTTGTGCTTCTCGCATCCAGGAGACTAATTATCTTTGTTGCATTCTAAAGGTGTGATTCGGTAGCCGACTACAGACGGCAGCAGCAGAAGCCGTGTCGCCGTGACACTACTGGTTTCTATGTATTTATATGTAAAATATCTTCCATGGTTCTAGAAATGTCTAGAAATGCATAAATACCGCGTGTCGCGGAAACACGTCTCCTGCTGCTGTCGCCTGCGATCAACTACGGGATCACACCCTAATTCATAAATTTAGATTCTGGTTATGCGCCTGCGCTTGCTAATTAGCACGTCTATCTATACCTCACACGTTACACACGTATGATGACAAAGTCTGGCAATACGCCTAGAAAATGTAAAAACGTAAAAAATCACGAAGCGCCACAAAAATAATGACAATGTACGTAGTGAGTAAATATTTTTTTAGTAATTACATCATTATCTTTCCGCCCTTGACCCATGTTTTTATTTATTTTTACCCGGCTGCAAGGAAAGGGTATGTTTGAGTGTTTGAATGTTTGTATGTCTGTATGTTTGAAAGTTCGTATGTCTGTATGTTTGTATGTTTGTAAGTTTGGTGTTTGTATGTTTGTATGTTTGCATGTTTGCATGTTTGCATGTTTGCATGTTATTATGTTTGTATGTTTGTATGTTTGTATGTTTGTATGTTTGTATGTTCGTATGTTTGTATGTTTTTATGTTTGTATGTTTGTATGTTTGTATGTTTGTATGTTTGCATGTTTGCATGTTTGCATGTTTGTATGTTTGTATGTTTGTATGTTTGTATGTTTGTATGTTTGTATGTTTGTATGTTTGTATGTTTGTATGTTTGCATGTTTGCATGTTATTATGTTTGTATGTTTGTATGATTGTGTGATTGTATGTTAGTATGTTTGTGTGTTTGTATGTATGTATGTAATATTCTATATTAACTCGTATCTTTCAAACCACTTGACGGATTTTTATAATTAAGACATCGTTAGATAAGTAGTAAGTGCCGTTAAAAAAAAAGAAACATGGCGGATTTTGAGCGCCATATTGTAGGGATTGTAATTTTTTTACTTCGATACCCATCGAGTGGGGTATCAAAATGAAGTATTTTTAGAGGTGATTACAAAAATATATACCACTTATATGTTTAAAGTCATTCGAAAAAATAGTTAATAAAATCAAAAAACCCGACTACTTAAAAAGCGAACTAAAAAGATGTAAACAAGAAGAAAATCTTGCTGTGCAGTCGGAGGATACATATTTGCGTGCTGGCTGACCAAAACCAGATGTATTCTCCGACTGCACAGTAACATTTTCTTCTTGATTACATCTTTTTAGTTCGTTTTTTAAGTAGTCGGGTTTTTTGATTTATTAACTTTTTTATTTATTTAGTATAGGCTCGCTTGACCACTATCTCACCTGATGGTAAGCGATGATGTGGTCGACGGTGAAGCACGCTTGCCTAGAGGTAACCTATTCACTTTTGAATTAAAGACCCCTAGATTGTAGCTATCGGAAAACACAGACTCCGGCAGGGAAATCCACTCCTTAGCTAGACGCATAAAAAAAGTTTTCTCAAAACGTTTAGTGTGTATGGGTGAGATATCCACCATGTACGGATGGCGCATCACCGTACGTCTGCAAGTCCGATGATGAAACGGGCTAGGCGGAATTTGATCATGCAATTTTTTCGTACACTCCCCGAAATGTTACCGATAAAAACCACTATAGCTGGCAACTAGGCGACGATGTTCAAGGCTCTGGAGCTTTGACTTAACCAGTGCCTCATTGCCGATGAGCCTCTTGGCCCACTTTTCGATCCACTTTAGTGCATCAAGCTGGTACTTGGCAGATCCGTCCCAGAGATGAGAACAGTACTCCATGCATAATCGAACTTGCGCTTGATACAAACTGAGCAGCTGTTCTGGTGTGAAGTACCTTCTTTTCAAGGATCCCCAGCTTTTTGGCAGCCAGCTGAGCCTGTACCTCAATGTATGAGCCAAAATTGAGAGTCGGTGTCAACGTAACGCCAAGAAGCTCAAGATGGTCAATAACTATTGGCACGGTCATATCCCGAAAAGTTGGAGCCGAGTGAAATTGGCTCTTTTTAGCGGAAAAATGACACGCCTGGGTTTTAGCAGCATTCAACCTGACCAGATTGGCATCGCCCCAGTCGGAGACTGCCTGCAAGGTCAGGTTCAAGAGAGACTGGATCTGAGGCCCGTTAGCTCGAGCGTTGGACAAATATCTCTCAGCAACGGTGCTGTCGTCTGCATACCCAGAGGTTTTAGCAGATTGTTAATGTGGAGCAAGAATAAAGTTGCTGAGAGTACCGATCCCTAAAGGACCCCGGCATTAATATCCAATTGGTCCAACGAGCAGCCATCGATAACCACTCGAATGGACCGATCTCTCAGGAAGTCTGCAAAGACTGAATGAAGGAAGCTTGCCAATAAGGCTTTCGTGCCGGATCCTATCAAAAGCCTTCGAGATGTCGAGGGAGACGGCTAGCGCTTCCCCGTGCCTCTCGATGGCCTCACTCCAAATGTGAATGGCATACGCTAGACGATCCCCAGTAGACCGATTTCGGCGGAAGCCGTATTTGCGGTCACTAAGGATATCGTTTGCTTCTAGGTATGCCAGGAGCTTAATATGGAGTACTCTGTAAGAGTATGGAGGTTACAGATATAGGCCTATAGTTGGCTGGGTTGTACTCGACTGCCCTTCTTAGGCACGGACTGTACGTTAGCTTGTTTCCAAGCAATCGGTACTTTTCGAGCCTAATACGAAAGGCGGAATAGGCGTGTCAAGATCGGAGACTGTTCAGGCGCACAAGTTCTAAGATCAATTGCTGGTATTAGGCCGCTAGCCTTGTTACTGCCATGTTACTTGTAGTCGGCATCAGGTTATCACTGACTCTCAGTGGCGGCCTTAGGGGGTGGCGATTAGAACCCAAAAAGCTTACAATTGAAACTTTTTAATTTAATAATTTATAACTTTTTAATTGGCCAAGTGGCTAAGACCTCGCCTCGCCTCGTGCTTGAAGTCGTGTGTCCAAATCCGGACAAGTCCCAAGTGACTTTTTCAAATTCATAATATGTACTTTATAAGTTTATCTTGGACATCACAGGCAACGGTGGAAGAAACGTGGACTTATTAGTTAATGTTAGTCTGAACTAGCCAAGTCAGACGCCTATAGGCATCCCTGAGGCGGCTTAATTAACTCCATAGATGGCCGCATCCTCACACTGAAAGAAGAAGAATTTATCCTTAGTAAACCGTTATTCAAACAATAAAATTAAGTTGGTTAAGTATAATAATAACTTGGTTAAGTATAACAATAAATGCCAAGTTTTTACTTTACATGCAGCTACCTAGCAAAAAGACAAGGGCCTCGCAAAATATCTGCCACCCGCCCGGAGCCTTACAACGGTTAGACCACCCCTGCAGCGGACTCCCTTTTGTTTTATACAATAATTCTGTTTTTGTCTGTTTGGCGCTTTGATCCGCGTTCAGAAATTTCATAAATCAATGATAATATCTATACCATTTATTATTTATGATATTATGGCATTACGGTTCTCTTATTCTGTGTTCCTTCGTTAGACTTTTTGTTTAAAGTTTAGAATGCTCTATCGCATTGCTCGCTGTTAAGTCCGGATTTGATTCATATTTGTTTTCCTCAATTTAAACTGCTTTTGTTTTACTTGAAATTATGATATTTCTGTTATATTCACTGTGTGTTATAATTTATACTGAATCAAATCCGGACTTAACAGCGAGCAATGCGATAGAGCATTCTAAACTTTAAACAAAAAGTCTAACGAAGGAACACAGAATAAGAGAACCGTAATGCCATAATATCATAATTAGAAAAATATTGTAGTCAAGAAAAATAAATGCCATTAATCCTTCGACGACAAGTTCCTTCAGGAACGTGCCGAGCACAAGAGACTTCCTTTCTGGGGTTTTTCTTTTCTTAGAAATTTTCTCATTGTGCTTTTAAACTCTATTTCCTATAAAAACAGGAAATTCAAAGAAAGAATTTACCTCGTGGATATCACACTATAATCGATCGACTCTATTTATAAAGGCGAAAGTTTGTGAGTGTGTGTTTGTATGTTTGTTACTTCTTCCCACTCAAACTGGACAAATCTTGATGAAATTTGGCACTGAGATAGATTATAGTCTGGAATGGCACATAGGATACGTTTTATCCCGGGAATATGTTCATTGGGATATTTTTCGACACTCACGCGGGCGAAGCCGCTGGCAGAAGCTAGTATTTAATAATGCTTCGTCTGTTTGTGCTTTTCAGCAGTGCTAAAGGTAGAATGATTAGAAAACCAAATGACCCGTTGAAAAATTATTTTCTTGTAAATTAAACCACAGTAAGCACCAATCTGTATGATTGATCGATTTCACTAATACTCGGCGACACCTAAATAAAAGCGTTTTATTGGCTTTTCAAGCGCCGAAAGAGTTGAAAAACCAACACTGCTCTTTTTTTTCCATTCACTTTGGTGTCGCGAGGTGTTAGAGAGCTAAATAATAAAATTGAGTAATACACTAAATCGCAGCTACCATCACAACCGAATGTAGTTAATCCACTGCCTTAAAAGGAAATATGGGCAGAGATCGGCAACTGAATTTCCTTAGTAAAAAGTCATAATTCGATGTTTGGCTCTCAACTCTTTCCTCCTCCAATATTGGACCAATTTAAGTAAAGTAAGATATATACTATGTCCCTATGTTTTCTTTTTTTCATTTACATTTGCCAAATTTGTACACTAAGCCTCTGTTGACAGCGCAATTTTGAGCATTTTTTGAGGGCTCTAGTGCTTCTAAAGATAATATATCATCAGAAAAGAAAACATAGGGACATAGTATATATCTTTAATTTTCAGTTAACGGAATATCTTTTAAATTGGTCCAATATTGGAGGAGGCAAGAAACGAGAGCCAAACCTCGAATTATGACTTTTTACTAAGGAAATTCAGTCGGCGCTCTCTGCCCCCGTTTCCTCTTAAGAGTTCAAAAATCATTATACTCTACAGCGTAAAATACGCAATGAATACTGTTGAATTGTTAAAATGAAGGAGTTTTCTATCGAGTACTTTAATTTATATGGTACACAATTAGGCTGCTTGAATACCCAAAACAGTCACATCTTGGTAATAAATACCATCCTAGGAAGGTTATCGTTATTTTAAACCAAAACGTGAAATAGATTTATGACCGAAGATGATTTCATATAAAACTTTTAATAGGCCATTTATAGATAAAAAGTTCTATGGATTTCACAAACCGTAATTACCTGTCAATGGTACGTCTCATTTATGTTATTTACCTTCCCCTAACCTACCTAACCTGCGCTTAATTTTTGTGCCCGCACATCAGACTAAAATATCAAGCAAAAACACAGAGATCACGCCATCCATACATAAAGCAGCGATTTAAAAGTCAATTGAACAGTCAGCTTTATGACATTTTATTAAAACTTTGGTTTTGCTAACGTTAGTTTATAATGCTTTCGACCAAAATACTATGACTCATAATAATAGCATAGCTATTTAAACTAAACGGTCATCGATAAAAGTAAACTCAATAGTAGTTCGGTTTACTGTGACCGTTAAAAAGAAAATCATTTCAATGAAAACTAAAGAACAGCCTAGGTCACACCGAGACGCGACTCGACGTTGTCTACATTTTTAATGGTAGCCATACAATGTAAGTCGAAGTTTATTTACTGACATAAAAAAACATAATTCAAATTATTCAACAGCATTCTTGACATTGTAGCACCTAGTTTAGCTCTTATCTTCAATAATTGTATCGACTGTGGTGAGATTCCTGACCTAATCTAAAATAGTAAAATAATACCTTTGGTTAAATCAAACATAATAATACAAATTATAGACCTATTTCAGTACTATCTACGTTTAGTAATATATTTGAGAAATTAATTTTAGAGCAATTGCAAATTTTTGTTTATTATAAATTATTACATAGCAAACAGTTCGGTTTTACAAGGTGTCGTTCAACTACTGATCCCGCCGGTGTTGAGCTTTTAGGACATATTTATAATGCATGGGAAGATAAATACGATGCCATGGACATCTTTTGTGATTTGTGCAAGGCATTTGATTGTGTTCTTCATGAAACGCTAATCAGGAAACTCCGCCAATACGGGATCCGGAACAGCGCTCTGGATCTTCTTACAGTAATAGGATTCAGAGCGTTGACGTTAATGGATAAAGATATACCGGATCTATAGTAACAATGGGAGACCCACAGGGCTCAATTCTTGGTCTTTTCTTGTTTCTTATATATATTAATGACTTGCCTTATCTCATAAAGGATAACCATGATATAGTGTTGTTTGCGGATGATACTTAACTTTTGTTTAAACTTAAACGTCAACAGCTGGTTACTGACGATGTTAATAGCGTGACCTCAAAAGTAGTTCACTGGTTCAATGTTAATAATTTACTTCTTAATTAAAAAAAAACAAATGCATTAAGTTTACTCTACCTCACGTTAGTCAGGTGAAACTGATGTGTTGATAAAGGGCGAAGATTGAATTCTGAAAATAGCACAGCATTTTTAGGCTTAACTTTGGATAGCATCCAAAGTTAAGCCTAGCTTCAGTGGGTCCCAAATATAGATAAATTGTCAAAGAAGCTAAGCTCCGCAGCACATGCTGTTAGAAAAATCGTAATTTAACTGACATAGAGACAGCCAGTTTAGTGTACTTTAGCAAATTTCAAAGTGTAATGTCGTACGGTATTCTGTTGTGGGGAAATGCCGCTGACATTAAGAACATTTTTGTTTTGCAGAAAAGGGCTGTTTGATCAATTTATAAATTAAGGCCGAGAAAGAGAGAAATTTAAGGAAATTAATGTAATGACTGTGCCTGATCAGTATATTTATGAAAATCTTTTATGTGCCCATAAAAATATAAAATTGTTTAAAAGATATAGTGATATCCATAACATAAATACTAGGAACAAACACAAATTTGTAATGACAAAGCCAAAACCAAGCCACGTACAAGATCTAAGCCTTAATAAATTCAAATCATATATTAAACGTAATTTGTGCCCGAAAGCGTTTTATACCGTTAAATATTACGTTGAGGACCAAAAGGCTTGGGATTGAGCTGCTCCAATTAATCTAATTTTTTGCATCCTGATTTTCGTTTTTTTTTTGGTAGTCTTGCAATGTCAAGAATATTTACTTTTTAAAGTATTATATTATTGTATTTTAATTATTGTGAACGTGAAGACTATGTGGATCATCCTTTTTTTTGTTTTTTATTTGAATTTTTCTGTTAGTTTTAATCATGGTCTGGCAGTTTGAGTTATTTACACGGCCTACCCGAATGTCCTTTCTTTGGTATTGTTTGTCGAATCGTTGAGCTCCTTAAATTCTGAGTTGAGCTACACGGTTATTGACAAATGCGTGCCCTGATTGGACAGGTCCACTCAATCTAGCTGGTTCTTTCCTCAAAGACCATTTCAGACACCAATCTACATGGTTTTTACATTATCTAACCAAGATTTTGTCTTGACTTTAAAAGAGACCGTGACTTCTGAGTTTGTTTCGGCATTTCAGAGTAGTCAGATAGGAAACGCCGACCTCATCTAGTTTTAAAAAACATGATCGTCATGTAAAAGTGTTTTTACAAACCAACTTGCAGAATTAAAATCATTTACCCAAAAAGGTGTGTATACATTTCAGTGGATTTAAAATTGAAATAAAATGTATTCAAATTTTAAATGCCGCGAGGTGTATTTTTATTATCTCACTGAATTGTGTACTTTTTTGTAGTAGGTAAATATCTGTAGTTAAATTTTGTGTCGCTATTTTAAAAATGTGCACACAGCGTGTCACCGCGTCGTTCTCTGTATAACTTGACCCTCAGTTAATAAATCAACAAACACGTTATTTTTAACTATTATATCAGAACGATTCGGTTTGATTTAACGACGCAAATTGGATAGATACGTGATTATTTCGTAAATATTACGAGTGGCAACCTTGATGTTTATAAGACAATCAACTACCAGCTCAACTGCTTCCGAGATAATCCGGACATCATTCACGCTGACAGAGATCGCAGCATATAAATAACAGTCTCTCATACTAGCTGAAAATATTACGGCATTTTTATCGCAGACATAAAAACTGTAGAGACATTGAAATAGGCTGTTATTTGTCCTACGAAATTGGTTTTTGTTGCAGTAATTCAGGCCTGCAGAAAGAACTATATTTATGCCTGATTTATGGCAATAGACATCCTTTACACGGGACTTAACCATAACAAACGAAATACGGTTGAACCATAGACATAAATCTAACTAGGTACCGTAAGTCTCTCCATCTGTATGAAAAACAAGCGTTCCACTTTTTCACACACAATTTAAAAACATTTTTTTAAAAACATTTCGAATGCCTCGTGTAAAGAATGTATAGAAAAAGTTGGCATACAGTCTTTACAGCTCATAATGGCATAATTAGGCATTTTTCTAGATTTCGGTGTATTTCCGGTGCCGAAAATGCTAAATTAAAACCTAAAAGTACCTACGATCATTGACCGTAATTTTATTCCGTTTTTTGACACGCGAAGTACATACAATCGCGTCATCTAGTTGGATTTATATCTATGGGTTGAACTATAAAATGAAAACCGTTTTATTGTTAAAAACAGAAGCTCTAACTTAAGTTGTCTAATTTAGTTAAAACATAAATAATTTTAAAAATAAATGGTTTTTACAATGGTACTAAATAAATAAATGTATATAATTTATAAAACAATCATTATAATTCTTAAATTTAGATCTGTATTAATGAAACAGTATAATACTTAACCAGTAACAAAATTTATCACATTAAACACACAGTGTTCTTTCTCCTCTCTCCTACTTTATCTATACTTTGCCCGACAGGTTCCATAATTGTGACTAATATAATTATTTCCCTACCCACTATATACATTAAGGTACGCAATATAGAATTGAGAATGATCTGTAGAAGTCTACATCTAAATTCAACAAAAAAAGTATCTTGATTTCCGTTGTTTCTGAAGTAAATCAGATTTGCAGAAAAACTGAAGTTAGATGAAGCGTGGGCTGAGATTGATGTCATCTTCTTCGTCTTTTTCGTGTCGCTGGCACGACAGTTTTTCAAATTTAACTGGCGTAAAACTTCGCCATTCCTACAGCGTCATCAGTGGCAGCGCAGTCTTTGATATAGCTAAGAGAGTCCAATGCTTATTAAGAGGTGTGCAAGTTTATAATAAAAATACAAAAATAAAGTAATTTTATACAGCTATAAATCCTTAGGTACAAAAGTGTGATACATTATACCCGTAATAAACAAAACTTAATGAATATAGACCACAATCTCATTCTTCATTCCATCAAACTTAAGACTTTTCTCGTTTTTATGATAATTAAAAAAAAGGCTATAAACACGTTTTATATTGTATACTAGCTTTTTCATAATCAAATCAGTACTCCTATCAACCACTTTTTTAATTAGCGTTGAATCTAATCTAAAAACAGCTGAATGAGATTGTTTAACGTGGTCTACGTTCACCAATCTCATTCAGCACTTTTAGAATCATTATTAATTTATTATAACAACGCTATAAACACGTTCATACTGTTAATTCTGCAACCCCCTGCTACGAGCTACGCGCTACGAGGCTACGACTGCTAGGCTTATTCAACCCCGGCTTCGACGCTACGAACAATAATATCCCAGCTTATTACGCATACATTAATGTACCGAGTTAATAAAGCAGGTTGCGGTTTTTGGTATATACATTAATTTCCATCTTATATATTGCACCAGCTTCGAAGGGCTTATTGTAATTAATTATTTTTTTCCTTATCATACTACTGTCTCATGGAATGGTCTTCCTCACAAGATTCTTCATTCTCTGAGTTCTGCATCTATTCGGGATTAAATATCTAGTGAACATAAATTTACGTGAAAAATTGCGTATTTGGTTTAAAATAAAAATTTTACCTCATTCGAATCATCATCATATCATCCGAAAGACGTCCACTGTTGGTCATAGGTATCCCGCAAGCGTCGCCACATTGACCGGTCCCGTGCGTCTAGCAACCAGCGGACACCTGCAACCTTCACCACGTCATCGGTCCACCCGGTGGAAGGCCTTTCAATGCAACGTCTTCCGGTTCGCGGTCGCCACTCCAGAACCTTTCTGCCCCATCAGCCATCCGTTCTATGAGCAATGTGCCCTGCCCACTGCCACTTAAGTTAGCACTTAAGTTAGCTCATTCGAATATTGGTTTATAATTATGGTTTGCTTTTTCTTCATTCATTATAATGTGAGAAATAGGATTGAAAATTATTTTTATAATTATTGTCAGCATTCAATGTGACTTTAAACTTAGTCAAAGATACACATTGTATATTTCATGTTCTTCTACCCGCTCTATAGCTCGGTTTACAAATATGACCGCCGGAATCGCCAGTATGTGCCAATTGGGATTAATAGGGCAATTACATAAATTCCTAGATTAAACATTTCATCATTGCCCTTGCGTTAAATATAATCAACTATGTTTAACATAAAAATAAAAGGGTTGCGTGGAACTAAGTAATATTTACAAACAGGCCAATATTTCCCCTTAGGAAGAATATATGTTTTAATTAAGTTAAAAGCTAATTGCCTAACCCCGTACAGTACTCACAGCAGATATTTGTGTTTCTGAAGTTAGCTTCAAGACCCTGCGCAGTAGCTATTTTTGTGTCAATGTTGAAATAGAAGATAGCATTGTATAACTACATCTTTCTCTCCCTTACGTTTGTCGCATCGTCCTATCTAAATGGTTTATCTATTATAATAATTATCTGCCCAAATCTAAATTAAAATATATATCTTAGTTTCGAAACATCCAAATGTCCGTCACTCAAGATAACATAATACATACATCTTCGTATGGTGAAGTAAACACTACAAAAGGAGCGTCGACCGAGTAAGCGGTGGCTGAGATTGGTCTCCGCCTGACCGATAGAAAATATAATATTTTATCGCAGGAACGTGGCATGAATCACTATGGGAACAAAAATATATGGAACGAATAACAATAATATTTGAGCAGAAAGACTACAATATTTTTGAAGATAATAACTATGTTTTACGTCTAACTTTCAATACCTAAGTTCTTCACATGCTCGGAATCTGCGTTCTTCCAATAATCTCCTCTTACTCTGTTCTTCTTATACCACTGATTTCGTTTACTCTTTATTTCATATCCAGTCCATTCTTCTCTGAAACGCGCTTCCTCCCAAGATCAGGACGGTTACCATTCGGTAAGCATTCAAGCGGAAATTGCGGATTTATTTTCAAAACAAATAAGCAGAGTCGTCGCACTTTCTTCTTTTCTGTTACTTCATTAATATATTTTTATACATGTATTTATATAGTTATAAATTATCTATACTGATATTATAAAGAGGTAAAATTTGTGAGTTTGTGAGGTTGTAGGGGGTAATCTCTGGATCTACTGAACCGATTTAGATGAAATCTGGCATGGAGATAGTTTGAGACCCTGGAAAGGACAAAGGATAGTTTGAATTCCCTTGAGATGATAAAACACAATTTACGCGGGTAAAACCGCGGGCAGAAGCTAGTATTAAATGTAATATGTACGTTTATTTTACCAATTTTAGTATGGTGTATACTGGTTTTTTAAATATTTAACAATGCACCTGCCATGTTGTTTCTTCACCACCCTTGGTAGACTGGTAGAGAGGCGCAGGCCACACAGAAATGGCGTCGGGCGCGGACCTGAAATAAATTGCACTTTATTTCTATGCATTTTGTTTTAAATTTGAATGGAATAGGAAGTCGCCCATGCCATGTCCGCGCCCGACGCCATTTTGTGTGGCCTGCGCCTAAGGCATTGCCTTTGTACCTTTTGTCCATAAAGTCTATATCAAAAAAAAATTGACAAAAAAATACACCCGACTTCCAAAAAAAACTCTACAAACGTTCCTGAATTTGTTTCAACGTTTTATGACACCGATTGCTGAAATTGAAGTTATTTTGCACTTTGTGTTTTTTTACGAAATCGATTGTATTTTTTTGTATAAAAGTTTAATTTATCACTTTTGAGTTGTGGTACATAAGTACTATAGTAAGGTACCTATAATTCACAAACTTATGCCCGAATAGAACACACGAATAACATAAAACTTGAACATAACCGGTGAATTGAGAGTGTACCAGGATCATGTAAATCGGTTCACCTTAAAATTTCTGAGGTTCTGACAAACATAAAAAAATACAGTCGCATTTGATAACCTCCTTTTTGAAGTCGATTAAAAATTAACATTACAAAAGCGATCCATACCGGGGTCGGTCCGTCGGCAAGTGACCGAATATAAAGTTCCTATCTATAGAGGATCCTATAGCTCGTCAGAAGCCCGAAAGTATAACTTAGAACCAGTTTTGTCAAGGGGTAGCCTGGGCAATATCTAATGACTGTATTTTGGATGTCAAATAGGCAGTCTTCCCTTGTAAAATACTAGTATTCTGCTCTATCATGTTAGACTATTACTCAGAAAAAAATAGGCAGATGACGAATGAAACCTTGAAAAATTGACGCCCCTACAGAAACCGCGTCACAATATTTTTATAACACAATATTTTTGTTGTAGGCACTTGACTATAATGGAATGGAATTTGACCGACAAACAAAAGCAACAAATATCATTTAAAACATAAACATCTCATGTTAGCAAAAACAAACATTTTTTGTGTGATGACTTGTTTTCCCCCAAAAGAAAGTCGTTTGAGTTACAAGAAACAAATAACCAGCGCAAAGTGCATTGGCACCAATGTTTAGTACCAAACAGCTGTTATTTCCAACAGCTTCTAATGCTATTCACCTTAAATGACATTAACGTCAAGAAAGGCCATTCATTCCATATTTTCGATCAATATTTATATTGAACAGACCTGTTATAAATAGTTCGTGATTTAGCCGGCTCATACCTATTCATTTGGATATTGAAGTGGTACTCTCATTTTTCTCAACGCTAATTTTAAAACAGATAACAATTTATACAAATAAACTCACGCATTATCCAAACACTAAACAGAAACTACAGAACGCCACCCGCTACGCGTATCACGTTTTCCAGCTGCAAATACTACGCACCTGAAGTGGTTCAGTTACCTTTCTGTAGAACATCACCTAAAAGGTCAATGTATGTTCTTCTAGCTAGGACGTCCCTCGATCCCGGCATTTCCACGCACATCTCACTTATCACTCACATATTATTCCCCTTCATTCATACTTTCAACAACTCGTTTCAATCATCACCTTTATTTATTATTATAGATAGGCTCGCGCTTGACCACTATCACACTTGATAGTAGGCGATGATTATTTATTATTATTTATTTACTCTTTAATTATTATAACACCTTTACAGAGACCTACAAGGCGATGATAATTATAACTAACACATAAAACGCTACAATACATCAGTCGTTACAAGACGTTCCAATACCTTAATCATTATTTAAATGTTCAGACCTTTTTCAATTAAATTTTGCACTACTTTGACAAATCTCGGCAGGTTTTGGCAAAATATATCTTTTGATAACGTTACAGCATTTATCAAACGCATGACTCGTGTCATAGGGGTAAACGTAAGTAAGTTAGTCCTAGCCAACAGCCTGCCTCCAGCACCTCTGGGTGGTGCAACCAACCTAGCTGTACGCTAGTCACACACTTGACCAGCGCAACATCTCTTCTAACTACCAGCCTGGTATATCCAACCATGCCCAGGACGAACAGACTCTGGTACATGAGGGGATAAGACGGTAAACCCCATATTATTTCAATTATTTTTCCAATATGAGGCTGTACTTTCTCCCATGAGAATTCCAAATAATCGCACTGGTTTCCTGGTGGCTCCGTATCAGTGCATTATACAAAACTTTCACAGCCACCGTATCGCTAAAATCCTTACATTGTCTCAAAATAAAACCAAGATTTTAAGAAAGGCCTGCCGCACACCTCAATTACACACATCAACACGGTCTAGGGATATTTTAAAAAAAGCGAATTACTATCAATGTGTTAATTATTTATATGACATGTATATATTTAAAAGATACGTTATTTAATATTCTACCATTTTATAATAATGGTTAAGGTACTTCGATTAAAATTTTAGGATTTTATGGAAAAAAAATGAAGCATAGACGGAAACCGTATATGAATTAACTTTTAATTTATGAGTAAAAACTGAAAAAAATAGAAAAATCATTTAATTCGTGTTTATAAACTTGAAGTTAGTAGTCTGAGAAAGCGCCCATAATGTTCATAACACATCGGCAACGATTCGGCATGCTCAGAACAAGGTTGTCAATGTCTTGCTGCGGAATATTGTCCCATGTCCTTCTGAGGTGCGCAAAAAGTTGATCTTCTGTAGCCAGATTTTCAGGAACTTCCTTCAGAGCTATTCTTTGCAGCATATCCCACGCATGCTCAATGGGATTTAGATCTGGCGATTGAGCAGGCCAGTCTAAGGCCCTAACATTGTGTGTATGTACCCAAGCTGCTACCGTTCTCGCCGTGTGTGCCCGGGCATTGTCGTGCATGAGCAGGAAATCTTGCCCCATTTGTGTTCTGTGGGGCAAGATTACGGGCCCCAGCACCTGTTGGACGTATCGTTCTGCCGTCATATTGCCCCGCACCCAAACGAGATCCGTCCGTCCTCCAAGACGAATTCCTGCACAAACCATAATTGTTCCTCCTTGGTATGGGTGAACTTCCTGAGGGTTCTGAAGACCGGCTCCATCATACAGAAACTCGCGAAACACGCGTCCTTCGTGAATCTGGATGGAAGCCGAACCTGGATTTATCCGTGAACAGCACATTGGACCATTGCTCACGGCCCCAGTCCACGTGGTTCCGAACCCATTCTAATCGTCGTCCACGATTGCCTCTCCGTAAAGGTGGGACCCGGAGTGGTCTACGAGAGCGTAGATCGCTTTCATGCAGTCGCCTTCTTACAGTTTGGTCACTCACAAGCACTTGGTGTTTCACTCGCAGGCTTTGGACCAATTGAGTCGCCGTTGCATTTGGTTGAGCTCGCGCAGTAATTTGCAAAAATCGGTCTTGTCTGGGGGTAGTGATGCGACTTGGCCCCCAGTGCCTCTCCGCTACTTCACCTGTGGCACGATAGCGTGTCCACAATCTTGAAATTACATTTTGGTGGGTCCCTATGGCCTCAGCAACATAACGCTGAACAGACCCAGCTTCCAGCATTCCCACAGCTCGTAACATCTCCGCCCTCGTCAAATGTTGGCGTTGCATGGCTACAATACCTCAATTTTAACTTTATCTTTCGTTTAAAAATGAAAAAAAACTGTAACTAAACGTAATTCGTATTGTTTTCTAAATTTCGCACAAATAAAAATTCCCTCTCCTACACATCAAGATATTTTTATGCCACCGAAACAAAAGAATTTTCAAAAATTTGAATTTGGAATTAGTCTGAGATAAATTACAAACAAATCGGTGTATAAAAGATTCCAATGCGGCCAGTACTTTTCGAGTTATTTAATTGAGTATGAAATATCCCCAGACCGTGTTGATGTGTTTATGTTTGCGGAATGTCAACACTGACCCCAGTGGAGGACAACGAGAATAATTTAAAAATCCGTGTCGCTGTCCCCCAGTGGTGGCCAACCTAGTGGTGGACATCGGGAATAATTGCAACTCTGGAACCATCTGGACGCCCAGGTCTCGAACCTTTGTGAAGCGCGGTTTTACCTCCGTGTCTCTCGATCACATCGTAATATGTTGTAACCCGTAAGAATTAGTTCTCCTTCATGAATGCCATTATTGAAACCTGATTCCGTAATTGCGAAAAGGTCATAAGTCGTTATTAAGTAAAGTATTTGTTTTCGTCCGCAATCCTCTAACGTTCTGATAGTACACTTGGATGTACTCATTTCTGGCCTTGACTGCCTTTGATGGCTTACGGGACTTTCAAAACCAAACCCATTGGTTAAACTGCGCATTTAATGGCCTACTATCTATCAACATTGTTTATTTTATCTAAAAGTAATTCCGTTACTCCAACCATGACTGACGCATAGTTTCCAGCAGTTTTCGAGATTATTTTCTCAATTTTAACACTTGATGCAGAAGCATCCATCATCAAACCGTCTTTTAAATTATTCCGCACACTTTTTCACGATGACACGAAGTCTGCGACTTTCTTGTTAATAAATCCTGGAATATTCCCATGCTTGGAACATTTCCATGACATAATAACTAAGTCATATATACGTAATATCTACAACAATTCGCTCTGTAGATCTCGTTGCCTAAGAAACTAGCTGAGACGATTATTCCGACAAGATAAGCGGAAAATAAAGATGTTACAGACATAAATTTGCGCCTATCACCTTACTTGTTCGAGAAATACAATTAAATGCGTATGGCTGTTATTGTGTGGGTGTTTGGTATTTACTAACTAAGCTAGGTATAAGGTAAGCTAAGCTAAGAAAGCTAAGAAATCCTGAGCATATTTGGCATCAAGTCCTTGGAAGTTGTAAGCTTATTGTGATCCCACAATAAGCCTGTATTGTGCGTTTTTCCCAGGATAACGTGAACCTAAAGTAAAAAACGGCCATGGTAAATAGAGCAACCAAAGAGTTTTCTGGAGCACTGGACTAAGAGGTCGGACAACAGCAACGCAGAGAATGCAACCAAGTAAATAAAAAACTAGGTATGAAGATAAAAATAAAAATTCCGATCTATCAGTTCTTTTAAGAAAGATAGTTTGTGTACAGAAGCAGGAGAACTAAATAAAATTGTACGTGAATCACTCATCACAGTACATATTCGAAAGCTGAATATTTATAATAACATGTTGTATATTTCTTGTCTATACTAATCTATACTTCTATACTAATATTATAAAGAGGAAAGATAAAATTGTTTGTTTGTTTGTACCGAATTGGCGGCGAAACTACTGGACCGATTTGAAAAAATCTTTCACCAATAGAAAGCTACATTATTCCTGAGTAACATAGGCTATTTTTTTATCCCGAAAACGGGTCCTGTGGGGTGGTACACGGGAGCGAAGCCGCGGGCAATAGCTAGTAACTTATAAATTAATGAATGAGTGAAGCAAAAGAAGTATGTAAGAATCGTAACAGGTGGCGTTCTGTAGTTTCTACCTACCCTCATGGTAAAAAGGCGTGAGTTTATGTATGTATGTATGTTATAAATAAATTCAGACGACGTTAAAATAAAAGAGTAATAAATAAATGTCATACATTTCTTAAAATCAAACCTTCAACAGAAAATCTAGAACTATTGGATAAGTCTTGAAAGATTTATAGCCCTCTACATTTATTTTCTACTGGAATATTATTATAGGTAAAAAGCTGTATAAACAAGCTGAATTTGGTTTATGTATCGAGTAGTAAATACCTGAGTACCTGTTCTACTATTTTCAATCTTAAATTACGCATATTCTGTATCGAAAAGTGTCATAAATCTGGCAATTAATATTTTATTCTTCCAAGAAAACAACATAATTAATTTATACAAATTACAGGATTTTACCAAAACAAAAAAAAAAAAAATATGATAAGTAAATATTAAAAACCACCGACAATTTATTTTATTTCATACTTGTTAAACTACATAATTTATCTAGTAGTAGATACGCTTCGATCAACAATCTATCGAACAAGTAATTATTACACGATATCTTGCGAAAATACCCCGATTCAAACAGTAAAACGTCTATAACTTTTGAACGGCTGATCCGATTTTCATTAAACATAGGTAGCTAAAAACACTCCCGATAATGTCACCTTTCAAAAAAAAAACTAAATCGAAATCGGTTCATCCGTTTAGGAGCTGTGATGCCACAGACAGATACACAAATACACAAACACACACTTATAACACCCCTCTTTTCCGTCGGGGGGGTTAAAAACGTAGAATTTGTCTTCTAGTCTACCTTATGGGCAGTATACCTAAGTAACAAAATGTTACATCGAATTTCACAGCACAGCAGGTTGGTAGTTATGCAAGTATTGCAAGCCTATACTGCAGTTTATCTCTATCAGACTAGCTGGTAGACACATTACGTCATGCAGATAAGCATACTCGTAGACCCACATAATGTTAATGAGTTCAGTAGTTGTTGCTAATTCAATGACAACGAACACTTCACATCACATCATCAGCCTATTAATGTTCCCACTGCTGGGACACAGGCCTCCTCTCTGCGAGAGGGAATGGGCCGTTATCCACCACGCGGGCCCAGTGCGGGTTGGTGGATGTCACATGTCTCCGAATTTTTGGTTCTTGGACATGCCGGTTTCCTCACGATGTTTTCCTTCACCGTTTTGTGAGCAGTGGTGATGAAATAATTTACACAAAGTAAATCGCCTTCCTGGGCTCGAACCCACGACCTACAACTTGTAAGTCGCGGCCGATACCACTGGGCCACCACTGCTCTCCTTAACTAACTAATCTATTTCACAAACGAACACTTGATAAGCGTGAATGCACGGCGCATTGAACGGTTTATTCGTTTGTGAAATAGATTAGTTCACGTTGACATGCATCGGTGAAAGTTCAGCACTTAAGACACCGTTTACGACATATATGACGATGCGGATTGCGTCGCGATTCAGGACAAGCGATAAGTGTGTGCAAATTCATTCTATGACCTACCATGGCCGCCTCATCGCTGTCGCATCTGCTCTAAAATCGTGGCTGCCACGCTGTTATCTAGAACATTTGATTCATCGCGTGTTAAACATTTTTACTTTTCGACAGTCATTATCGCTGATTATCATTGTGTCTAGACATGTCGCCATAAGGCGGTTAAACGGTGCTAATACAATGGTAATACAATGCCCATTTTTTTACCCGACTGCCGAAGGAGGGTAATGTGTTTATCAGTCTATGTGTGTATGTAGGTATGTATCTATGTTTGCTCCTATTTGGCGTGGTAGAGACCAAACGCGTTCGCCGATTTTGATGATTCTTACGTCAATCGATTCGTCTTAGCCCTGCTAGTGTCACTGGCTACATTAAAATTGGAAAAGAAAAAATTGCGGGTTTTGGGCGCTATTTTGTGAGGGAAAATTTATTTTTACTTCCAAACCCATCGTGTGGGGTATCAACATAAAGGGTTTTAAGAGGTGATTTAAATGTACAAAATTATAAAAAAAAATAACTAAAACGTTGTAAATAAAAAAAGTTGATTAAAAAAATAAAAAAAAACCCGACTGCTTTAAAAGCGAACTAAAAAGACGTAAACAAGAAAAAAATCATGCTGTGCAGTCGGAGGATACATCTGGTTTTGGTCAGCCAGCTCGCGAATATGTATCCTCCGACTGCACAGCATGATTTTTTTCTTGTTTACGTCTTTTTAGTTCGCCTTTTAAGCAGTCGGGAGTCGCAAGTAGGGCATGTAATATCGGAAGTTTTTCAATTGCGATATTGACTTCTGATATTAGATCTCAATATCTATATTCCGATATTAATATCGGAATTGCACACTTTCGTTAAATATCACACATTTTTTGTTAATTGCACAAATTCGGTATGAGGTTGGATAAAATACAAAAAAAAAACACGTTTATGCCGTAACATATTAGTATTTTCTATTGTGTCTCTCTCTAATCACCAATGACTGGGTAATCGGGCGCTTATTTACCTAAACTGGACATTTGTTCCCAAGAAATAATAAAAGTCATGTCTTTCTGAAAAAGTATAATGTAAAAACATCCAGAAAATAAATGTTTATCGATCAATCTAAAAGCAGTCCCGATAAGTGTAGTGAGTAATAATGATTTATAAATCCAGTATAAGTATCGGTCAATGTGGCGACGCCTCCTGGGGAAGGCCTATGTTCAGCAGTGGACGACTTTTGGCTGAAATGATGATGATGATGAGAGACAATGTAGTCAAGTAGTGGAAGTTGATTTATACAACAGATTAGTGATCGGATAGACAAATTTTTTGTATTCAACACAAGCAGAAGACTGAAAAATATTAAGCTTTAATTTATTGAGTTTTCCATGCAAGTACCACATTGTATATTTGAAAAGGAGTTAATTCGTTCCGAAACAGCCCTCTCAAAAGTATGAAAAACTATCTTAGCATTCATCATCATCATCATTGTCGTCGTCTTTTCAGCCGAAAGACGTCCACTTTTGAACATTAGCCGATCCCGTGCATCTCAAATCCAATTGATACCCGTAACCAAAGCATTAATCAATGAAAATATATTTGTAACAACGGGTTGTATGAAACTGTGTATGGAATTCATCAAGGCACATGTTATTTCTTCATGAAGTGAAGATTAATTAAATAAGCGTCCGATTACTAAAAAGGTTATCCGAACACTGGCCAATCACTGTAGTCAATGGTCTTAACAACGCTTTCTTACACACTTCACAAGGAGCTAAAATAGTTTTTTTTCTGATTCCGAGATTTGAAATATCGGTAATTTCGTTCCGAGATTCCGATATAACGAGATTCCGATATTCATGCCCTAGTCGCAAGCCTCTTGTAACTTGAGCGTGTAAGCAAGGCCAAGCGGTAATAGACGTTTGTGGGTTTCTGAATTGATGATGCATGTAGCGCCCATAGTCTTGCTGCTCGAATTGTTCTAACTAAACTATTGGGGTTTGGGCAATTATGTTCGACATGGACTGTATTTGAATATGTAGGCTAGCTATTGTTATGATAAATCAGTTAACCCAGTCAGCAAAGTGGAAGCAGAACTAAAAGGGGGCTCCTGAAGTATCATGGCGTACAAACTGTGCGGTCAACCTGCGATTTAATTCAACCATTAGATCTAAATAAAACTCTATACACTAGCTTTGAATATAATTCTACATATTTCTGTGTACTGTCGAAATGTTAACAGAATCAAGTCTCTTCTAACCAATAAACCATTTTTATTCTCAAGGTCGGTAGACATGTCTGACAGCAAATAACCCCATTTCAATATAGTGCGAATGTAAAGAGTGAGTATTGTATCGTAGTTGTCAACTTACGGCTGGCAGTTATTGGGGTGAAACGACACGAACCTTTTATTGTGTTTTATTGTGTGATGCCGCGGGCTCATACTAGTATGTCGCTCTATGAATTCTGAATGCCGCGCCTCCGGATCTTGGTGTGGACACAATACCTCTATTGCGTGGACGTGTGATTTTCTAAAGGGACATGGCATTTGTCAATTTATCATGTTTTAGGTTTGGCAACGAACGAAGTCAGCATTAAAATTAGGCGTTTTTGTGGGCGGGCTGTAACTAAAAAAAAACCAGCCAAGTGCGAGTCGGACTCGCGCATGAAGGGTTCCGTACCATTATCGCAAAAAACGGCAAAAAAGCAGGTTTGTTGTATGGGAGCCCCACTAAATATTTATTTTATTCAGTTTTTAGTATTTGTTGTTATAGTGGCAACAGAAATAGATCATCTGTGAAAATTTCGACTGTGTAGATATCACGGTTCATGAGATACTGCCTGGTGACAGACAGACGGACCGAGGAGTCTTAGTAATAGGGTCCCGTTTTTACCCTTTGGGTACGGAACTTTAAAAAGAGGAAACAGTCTTTAGAACAATTTTAAATAGGCTTAAAGAACTAAGGAAGCAATCTGAATCGATCATCCTATTGTAAACAAGATTTATTCACGCGCGTGTCGAAGTAAGCGGCAAACAAAACTGCACTCGGTTCTATTTTCTTTGTTTTATAACTGTGAAATAATATATACATCATGATATGAGAGTCTTAATTTCGTGTTCTGTAGTCTTAAATTAATTACCTATTTATTTATTTACTAAATAAATAGGTAATTAATTAATCGCATGTACCTACCACAAGCTTGTTAATCCAACATTAGGAATAAATAATCAAATGACGAAATCAGCATTAAAATAAGTCATTTTTGTGGGCGGGCTGTAACTAGAAAACCGGCCAAGTGCGAGGCGGACTCGCGCACGAAGGGTTCCGTACCATTATAGCATAAAACGGCACAAAATCACGTTTGTTGTATGGGAGCCCCACTTAAATATTAATTTTATTCTGTTTTTAGTATTTGCGGTTATTGCGGCAACATAATTAGTTATCTGTGAAAATTTCAACTGTCTAGCTATCCCGGTTCATGAGATACAGCCTGGTGACTGACGGACAGACATACAGACATACGGCCCGTGGAGTCTTAGTAATAGGGTCCCGTTTTTACCCTTTGGGTACGGAACCCTAAAAACACCGGCCAAATGCGAGTTGGACTCGTGCATGAAGGTTTCCGTACCATTATCGCAAAAAACGGCAAAAAATAACGTTTGTTGTATGGGAGCCCTACTTAAATATTTATTTATTCTATTTTTTGTATTTTTTGTTATAGTGGCAACAGAAATACATCATCTGTGAAAATTTAACTGTATTGCTATCACGGTTCATGAGATACAGCCTGGTGACAGACAAACAAACGGACAGTGGAGTCTTAGTAATAGGGTCCCGTTTTTACCCTTAGCCGGTCACCAAGGAGAGTGGAACCAGCGAGAGATGTCGTGCGGTGTCCCACAGGGATCGGTCTTGGGGCCGCATCTGTGGGACATCGGGTACGACTGGGTGCTGAGCGCCGACCTCCCTAGCGGCGTCAGCGTAATTTGCTACGCAGACGACACGCTGGTCTTGGCGCAAGGGAGGTCGTACCAGGCGGCAGCTGCAATAGCGACACGCGGGGTTGCGACAGTCGTTGAGAGGATCCGGCATTGGGACTCGAGGTGGCCCTGCACAAGTCCGAGGCCATGTGTTTTCATGGTCCTCGGAACGCGCCACCGCCGGGTTCCCAAATAACGGTAGGAGGGGTTCACATCGGCGTCGGGTCGACGATGAAGTACCTGGGACTCGTTCTCGACAGCCGGTGGAATTTCGTGGAGCATTTCCGATGTTTGGCTCCCAGACTGGAACGGGCCGGGGCTGCCCTCAAGCGGCTCCTGCCCAATCTGGGGGGTCCAAACGCCTCCTGCCGGCGGCTCTACGCGGGGGTCGTGCGGTCCATGGCTCTTTATGGAGCCCCGGTGTGGGCGCGTTCCCTGAGACGGCGACCAGTCCGCCGGTTGAACGCGTCCCAAAGAGTCATAGCCATCCGGCTGGTCCGGGGACACCGCACGGTCTCTGGTGAGGCGGCGAGACTCCGGCGAATTCCGGCGATAAGGCCCCTCTTTGAGGAGTGGCTTGAGAGGTGCCACGGCGTCCTCACCTTCCGCCTGACGCAGGTCCTCACCGGACACGGCTGTTTCGGGAGGTTCCTGTTCAGGATTAGGCGGGAGGAAACGCCCGGGTGTCACCATTGTGTGGATCGCCCGGAGGACACGGTGGAGCATACGGTGGAGGTCTGCCCTGCTTGGGCTGGGCACCGCCGTGTCCTCGTGGAGGCGATCGGCGGTGGCAACCTCTCGCGTCCGGCCCTGGTTCAGGCCATGTTACGGAGCGAGAGGGCATGGGAAGCTGTCTCTGCCTTCTGCGAAGCAGTAATGCTCGCGAAGGAGGAGGTGGAACGCGTGAGGGAGACGCAACGGAGACGTCCTCACGCCCCTAGCCACCGCAGGAGACGCCCTGGGCGTCGGGAGTCGCAAGCCGATTCCCGGCCACCGTAGGCGCGGGCTTGCGGACGGCGAGTAATGGGTAGCTCGCCGTCCGATAAGGACCATGCCCGAGTCGACGGCGCGTTGTGTTCCACACGCGCTTCTCAAAGAGATGTCAGCAGAACTGACGGGGTCCGCGAAGGCCGATGCCTGTCTGGGTCGCGGATAAATTTGAAAAAGAGTTACCGCGGCCCTGGCTCAAGCAACTGAAGGAACACGGGTGGGTTTTAGTCCACCTCACCCAGAGCGGGAGAAGTCATAGGATGATTTCACACACTAAAAAAAAAAAAAAAAAAAAAAGGGTGCGGAACCCTAAAAATATATTTAAATCACGCACTTTATAAACGGTAATAAACTATAGTTCAGACTGATATTAGATGACCTGAAAATGAAACGATAAATCAGTTAACGCCGATAGATCGAAATTTTATTCGACTAGTGAAAATCGTGAGGAAAATTTCTTCCTAACATCGTATATTAAAGAGTATCTATTAAAATAAATAGCAGCGATATTGTTCAATATCGATACAATATTGTTGTAGAAAAAGGTTTACGTTAACCAAGTTGTATCGCAATTTGCTGGGTTGATACCTATAGGTACATTACAAGATGTGATTGGATTCGCGTGGGTGAGCTTGGAATCACGACCTTGGAAGGGTGCTGCAAAAGATATACGATCATTAAAAGTATTGCCCTGAATAACTCGCCCTTATCGGAGGCGTTCGTCGAAGTAAATACACGTGTTTGATAATGGCACAGTTATATTTATTTCATTTTTGAGCTGCTGTAATTTATGAATTTCTTTGCGTCATTTCGTGGCAATGAATTAGACTACTAAATATGTACCTAAGTAGAATGAATTGTAAGATGCTATCGCTTGCACATTTTACCCGATTCTAGGCATCTAAACTAAGCTCGCATAGCTTAGGTAATTTTTCAAACTTATTTTTCAACACACTTGCTCATAAAGTGGCTCTAATTTCACCGCAATTAGGCACATAATGACACCTGTAATCGAACTGTGACTTTTTCATTGCTATTATTCACAAGTGAGTTATAAAGTTTTTTTTATTGGTTGAGTCGCTTTGTTCTTAAAAAAGTTTCGATACAAAAACAATCGTGCTCAATAGTACAAATAAATTAATGGACCTATTGCTTGGTCATTTCATGCAACTTCGTATTTAAATAGATAATTTTAACTTGTACGTGTTTAATAAATAAAACTTTCACTCAAATATAACTTTTGTTTTCTCTGTAATAAAGAAAACTTGATATTCCCCATTTTGTACTTGGCTAAAAAGCTAACCGCGAAAAGCCAAAAAAAAATATCTCATTATTTTAGTCTATGGCCGATCGCCATTGTTAGGTGCGCGCGCATAGGAAAACTGATGAATTTTGCCCGCCATTGTAGTTTTCACGACTCGTTTTCACTGTTTACATAACAGTCATTTTAGTATTATTTTCTTCACAAGTGTTTTGAAAAACGTCGTATTATTGGTGATTACCGTCAATGACGACTCAGCGGTAATCACCAACATTACACACTTGTACCATAATGTACTATTACGTATGTAGTTTGAGGTCTGCAAACAAGTAGGAAAATATTCAACGAACTACGCGTGCTAAGCTGTGCTAACTAAGCATAGCTGGCTTGACAGGTTTTGTTATTTACGTGTCTTAGAAAAATAACATTACCTATTATTTAGTCAAGTCATTTGCTTCAAAGAGAATTATAAGATACTATAGCCAACCCCGCTTTCTAGCCGTCTCACAAATTCAAAACGTTTTTTTTTTGTTTCTTGTAAATTATGAATTTCCTACAAATCTATTTTATCAGCCTCTCTGTGTTTACCCTTCATTCATATTTAAATTTCAAAATCTCAAACGCGCAAATATTCTTATTTAAATTATTTGGAAAATCCAATAAACACGTCGTTTATAATTATTGATAAAATCGAAGAGCTTGTATTTTTTTATGTAAACACTTTTAATCGATAGACTAAGTTTAGTCTACGCCATGACGCCACGTAAATAATTCCACTTTAGAAGTTTAGTCTCTTGCCAAAAGCAGTACATTGCTTATTTTGTAAAGTGGAATCAGGTAAGAATAAAGTTGTTTGGCCACTTCCACGTATTCTTTGTAAATCGGAGATAATTTACATAGTTACGGGTGCAGTGAAATCCGGGCGGATTTTGGAACACAGCCACAGCCCTGAAAATAAATTGCTTTATTAAAACAAGTGAGCAATTTCATACTCATGAGAAATTGCCTTTAAAATAATGACTGATTTTTTTTGTTTCAGGATATACATTAAGCTTTTTTGGCTTGGTTTTTCATGTTAACTAATTACTGTAATTCACATCACATCATCAGCCTATTAATGTTCCCACTGCTGGGACCTAGGACCAAGGTTGTCAAAATAATGCTCAAAAAATACTTAACTCAAAATGAAGTTTTCTCAAACATTTATTTATCATAAATTTAATTTTATAGCGCGTTTCAGTTACCTTCATAGGCGAAAATGTGGCATGCCGCCTATAAATGGTATATGTTCAATATTTCAAAATTTACTTATGTTAATTTTTGTTCCTAAGTAGTTTTTTGGATACCGATTCAGAACAAGGTCCAAGCTGCACCTACTGGTTAGGCCTCTAATTCGACAGTTTCCAAGGATGTGCTACGACGTGAAATTATAACATGAATATGACTAAGGCATTTGCACGATGAACTGGAAATGGTTTACACTCCACGAACTGACAGTGAGCCTCAACATTAGGTGTCTACTTGATTTCCTTATTTTCGTAAATCTACCTCTTCCTGAAGTTATCATCATTCGTCTGATTGTACCAAATCATTGTGCAACACTCTAATCAATTCTCTCCATATTGATTCACACATTATTATCATTGAACTAAATCCCAAGATCGTCAGGCTTATTACGTATCTTTTGCAAGAGCAAAACGATAGCGCAAATACAAAAATACTAAAGTTTTAGAGTTGTTGGCGGTTTTTTTTAAATAAATGCATTTGACAAACAGCGAGCGAATAGCAAACGATTGTGTAGGACCATACCTACACTGCAGGTAATTCCGAATTTCATGACATAAAGCGTTTGATCGCTATCGTTTTGCTCTTGCAAAAGATACGTAATAAGCCTACGGGTGATTTATGATACTTACCCACATGAAAGCGACTTGCACAATCAAAATTCACCTTTATTCAGTGACAGATAACAACACATTGATACAATGTTTCCGTACCATTGTTGCCTTGGCTTTATATCAAACTCAACTGCAGTTTCACAATTTTATGGCGCAACAAAAGTCAAATCGAGGAACTTTGATATCGGTACCCATTCAATACCGATCTTTTGCAGAATAACATCAACAATTCAGAAACAATGAATCCCATTTGTATGATGACATGGATATCAAATAAAATACCACATTAAATGAATTTCAACATATATTTTTATTTATTATGAATCCCTTTTGTAAATGTTTGAGTACACATGTCAGATTAAACTCACTGCTTTTTGCGTTGCAAGCAATCCAATTATGCAAAAAAGATTTCCACAAATTAAAATAAATTTAAAATTTCATGGATACCGTGCTGCAGTGGCGAGAAAAGTGAACCGACCAAAAACATTTTCATCTAAAATGTTGCCAAGGCGGCACGGTCGAAAAGTTATCAGATCTCATGTAAAGCCAACCTTCTAACTCTACACGCCCTAACTCTACAAGCCCTAACTTCACAAACTTCTTCCTTAGTCAAAATAATTATGTGGCTTGGCCGTTTCGCTACCGTCACATGGGCGCAAGGTGAAAAATTTAATCACTGTTCATTACTTTTCTGTTAAAATAGTTTTTGTAGTAACGAAAAACGGCAACGAGGAGTTGCGCATACGATATACGTGAAACCTTGTGGCAACTTCTAGTAACGAGGCATTCTTTTTGTAAGTTGCTTATGACTTCTTATTTCTTAAGAATTTTAACGAAGTAGTTTTCGCATAATATAAGTATCTTAATATAGTAATATTCTGAAACCTGACGAAAGACCCAAATAAACTCTTATCCCCTAGATTAAGGGGTTGAGGGGTAATTTATAAAAAAACTTAAACACTTTTTTCAAAAAAGCGACGGAGAGCTTCGAGAAAAGTTAGGTAGTGCCCTTGCGCTTCGCTTGGCTCGTCTTGGCATGGGAACTACCGTGGCCCCAGATAATGCAAGAAAGGGCATTCAAGAGACAAATTATGTCTCAAAAAGGTATCTTTAAATTCAGCCTACTTGACTTACTTACTAGAACTAGAAACCCTGTGACTCCCAACATTGTTTATAAGCTCATACACTATACTAGTTTAGAAAGCCTTTCATATTATAAATAAAGTAACGTCGAAGTCATTAAAGCCTAGACGGACTTTTCGCATTGTTAATTCAAACATGCCAACTGTAGTGTTGTTTGTGAAAATATGATCCTTCTAATGGCAGCCCCATTTGGGGCCCCCTATATTTGCCGTCCTATTTCTGTGATACCTTGTTCTGTCTCGCCCGTATCCATACAAATAAATCGATAAAATATTGGTCAAGTGCGCGTTCATGCCTACCAGATAATGGCCATGAAATTTTATTTGTGTAGTTGATTTTTATTAAGGCATCCGTTGACTATTACTTGGTTGTATTACTCTTTTGAACGAGGTACTTTAGCTCTATTAAATCCGTATGTGATTTGTGAATCAGGAATTACTGTAGTTGCTATATGAAAATTGGTTCAATAAATAGTACGGTGCCTATATACTGTAGCTTGTGTCTGTTTTCAATAAAGTAGACACGCACGATGGATTTATAATAAGAATATATACATCATACCGCATTAAAAAATAGCCACGTTCTACTATTTAAAACCAGTGTTCAAATCTAGCCAGAACTATTTTTCTGTCAACCTGCATGCTGCAAGGATCCTTTTAGCAGGCAACCTTTACAGTACCTACTTCGTTGGTTTTCATAAGTATTTGTATCAACATAACCATTGGTCATACGGTGATAACCTATTCACAAAACAAGCTTATCATCCATGTCAAAACAATAGGTATCTAAGGGCTGAAGGTGTCTAACTAAACCGATCCATCTAAACCCGGTAGGTACAACAATCATTCGTCGACACTTCAATAACTTTTTCTACAATCCTTTCACGTCAATATTTGTGGTGAAAAATGTTTTTCAGTTCATCAATCAATTACCTACTTGAAGCCGCTTTTTGTGCTCAGTGTAACGCTTAAACACAAATATTTATAGGTTAAATAGGTATGTGGCAGGTAAACAATTGAGCAACCAAAAGGCAAAAAGAGAGCCCCAAGGCTTGACAGGGCATGGAAGTCAAAAACAACGAACCTGCATCAGCTTGGCTTAACTGAATATAGTTTACTTTTAATGACATGATGCCTTAGTAAGTGCCTTTTTAATTTAGGGATCTCGACTTTTTTATCGGGCTTAGTAGGCGTTTCGGCCGCTGAGTTTCGTCCGATCCGGTCGAAATAGGAATTTCATTATTATTATTATTTTTGAGTGGTGTTTCGGACTACACATTTTTAAGCAAATTTAAATGAAAAACCTTAGGTAGGGTTATATAATTTAAGTAAAAGTCAGGCAATTTTTAGAAAAAGATAGTGCTTAATTAATATACCATTACAACAATCAACAGTAAACATTGTTGTGATTTAACATAACATGTTAAATCACAATAATCAGTCTTATAATATTATATATCAATTAAAAAGCGTACAAAATGGCTCCTGAGGTATTCCACATATAAGTGGAACAATTTATTATTTATACTTTTATTTCACATTTGGCACCTACGGTTCAGTAGCTACTAGTCATGGTTTAGTTAGTGGACGTTTATTTTTTTTAGGACGTCAAAATCAAAAATTCGGTAAGTTAAGTTGAGAGTTTAATAACATGATAAATCTTCCTCTTTTCCTTTTTTAGTTATATGTTGAACAGCCTCCTGGTAGTTTCGTTATAAAACGAAACTACCAGGAGGCTAGAATCATGAGAAAGTTTAAGTGGGCCTTGAATGATAAGCGGTAGAGACTAACGGAGTACCAGGAGGTCCGAATCAAAAATCTCCCGCCTCCAAATATTCCAGCCTCGGTAATATTTCCTCATGATTATAATCTCCTGGTACTTTAGTAAGACTTTACCGGTAATGATTCCAGACCCGCAAATATTAAGACTTCTTCATGATTCTGGCCGCCTGGTAGTTTGGGTATAAATGCTGATAATGTTCAACATCTAACTAAATAAAAACCGGCCAAGTGCGAGTCGGACTCATGCACGAAGGGTTCCGAACCATTATCGTTTGTTGTATGGGAGCCCCCCTCAATTTATTTTATTTAATTTTAATAATTATTATTTTTTGAAGTGAATATACAACTAAATATTCCGAGAATATTTTAAGCGTCTACCTGTTGCCGTTATTAATATCGAGCAAAAAACGGCTAAAAAAACACGTTTGTTGTATGGGAGCCCCCATTAAATATGTATTTTCTTCTGTTTTTAGTATTTGTTGTTATAGCGGGAACAGAAATACATCATCTCTGAAAATTTCAATTGTCTAGCTATCACGGTTCACGAGATACAGCCTGGTGACAGACGGACAGACAGACAGACAGACGGATCGCGGAGTCTTAGTAATAGGGTCCCGTTTTTACCCTTTGGGTACGGAATCCTAAAAAGCAAATGAGGAAGTTATATTTTTATGATGTTATTAAACTCTACTGATTAAAAAAAGGATCCGCCCGAAACACCACTCAAAATATTAATAATAATGATGTTCCTGTTTCAACCGGATCGGACGAAACTTAGCGGCCGAAACGCCCACTAATGGTGGGTTCACAAAGAAATGCAGATTATGAACGTTTGATGCCCACCAAACACAACTACGAATCATCCTTTGCTCGAAGAATTTCAACGCTTACTAAACATGTTCTTCGAGCAAGCTTTTACGTGTAGACGCTAGGTGGAACATGTATGGAGAACAGCTTTGTTCGAAGAGCATGTGCGCACGTGTGTTCCCACCATTATGGTATATGGTAATATACAGTATATATGGTATTGTAGTAGGTGGTATATATGGTAATTCATAAATATGTATAGAGAAGATGAGTGCTTGTGGAAAAAGAAACGCAGCATAAGAACGTTTGATGCCCACCAAACAAAACAACTAATTACCCATTGCTCGAAGAGTTTCAATGTGTAGATGCAATGTGGAACATGAATGGAGAACAGCTTTGTTCGATGAGACTTGCTCGTAGAGGATGTACGTACGTGTATACCCACCATAAGCCTTTTATCGGACTGTCAGTACTACCTACGTGCCTGCCATCACAGACAGCTTGGTTGGAATTAACAGTAAACTGCAGACGACTCGTTTCGACGTTGAATGTAATTTAAACGATTTAATTAACGGGACAGATAATGGCTGAAACACTTTTAATAAATGAAAGCGACGTCATTAAGTGTTATTTTCACAAAGCAGTCTTTATGGTCCATGGGAAGAAAGATAATTAATTAAAAGTTCAGCTTAGTCGTCTGTAGCCAAAACTAAGACTGACTATAATACCAAATAGATTACTTCGTTAATAGCCTTTTCATTCAGATAGGTTATAAAAAGCTGTTTCTTCAACAAATCCCTAAACGAAGAGACGATGACTATTTGAAATGAACAGACGAAACACTTGCTTGAGATTTCTTTTGTCTTTAATTTTATTAAATTTTGTGTGCGAAGTTGTTGATGTAATAAAATTAACACTCAACTGTTTTACTTTATTGAAAAACAAACAAAAACTATCCACTACGAATACGTATCTGATACGAAGCAAATTAGTACGGTATTTAGGTATTTTTCACCCACAAGTTCTAGGTGGAACTGAAATACCAGAAATAACTTTTTGTACTGAAACGGAAGAAGCTGAAGGTCACATTGCTGCCCCGCTAAATGTACTGGCAGTAATCGACATGTTAAGGATTTTTACACATTTTGCAAAAATGACATCAAGGGGCACATCTATATATAAAAAAATAAATTTCATGTTTTTTTAAATTCTAATCATGTTTTTTATTTAATGGGAAAAGCAGTACTTGCACAAACCGCCCGATTCCCGCATTGTCGCGGCGGGGGGACTCAGTAGCTGTGGCTTGGTTACCCATGGTGAAGCGAAGAGTAACCCGAGGAGACGCTTTTGCCAGGCCAACAAGTAGGTTGCGGTGCCTGTCGCTTCCTACGGCTCACTTCGTTCGCCTTCGTCGCTTTCGGTGGAGTAGACTGCCCAATAATATGAATGAAATCCTACATATTGCAGTAAAAGACTAGTTCAGCGCCTATATTTTAGTTCTAAAACTCAATATATCAAATAATATTTAGCAGTGTGTGGTTTGGGCGCTACTACACTTTTTAAATTTCGTTTGGTTGCGAATGGAACGGAAAGCGGTTAGAATGCTCAATAATAGAAAGGGAAAAACTAATATTATGAAAATACTAATAATATTATAAAGAGGTAAAGTTTGTGAGTTTGTGACGTTGTAAGGGGTAATCTCAGGATCTACTGGATTGATTTTGAAAATTCTTTCACCAGTAGAAAGCTACATTATTCCTTAGTGTCATAGGCTACAATATATTAAAAAAAAAATAGAGATCCTTATGAAAATTGCAATAACGTAACCCAAGGTAGCAAAATATTGCCTATAAAATTCATTCTTTGGCGTGCGCTGAGAAAACTATTGATGATAGATAAAAAATATTAGGTAAGTAGGTAGGGTTGGGTAGGTAGGGTAGGCAGGGTAGGCAGGATGGCAGGGTAGGCAGGATAGGCATGGTAGGCATGGTAGGCAGGGTAGGCAGGATAGGCAGGATACGCAGAGTAGGCAGGGTAGCCAGTTGCGTGAGCGAAGCGAATTCGAAAAAAGTGTTCTAGCGTCCAAACCACACACTGATAAATATGATTGGGCATATTGAGTTTTAGAACTAAAATAGTGGCATTAGGCACCGAAATAGTACTTTAAGCAACGCACGATGAAGTGATTCCAGTTTATTGCTCGCGAGTGTAGTTAATTTCTAAACCTTTTTTAACTTGTGAATGTCCGAAGGTAGTGTTAATAGCATTATTATCATATCTTGCCTACTATTATTTATTATCAATACAGAGCATAATATGGTTCGCACTGGTGAAAACCAGTTAATGTAAACAAATTCTTTGTTATCAACTCGTAGCTATGGCGAAAATGAAAACATCGGTAGCGGCATGACAATTTTTTTTCAGCGTGTATGGCTACGTAGTACTCGGTCTTTCGTTTGGACGCATGTTTTTGACAGACACTGTCATACTTTTCCTGACACAGAGTGACAGCCGATGATAACGACGCTATTTTCAAAACCAAGCGCGCGTCAGTTAATGTCACAGTTCACTCATAGATATTGACGGCCCGTAACAATTCTTACAATAACGGCGACACATTACCAGCACATGGTAGGTACATTGCGTGGGCACGAATATATTAGTAATGGCGTCTGTATCTATACTTCATAAAAGATAGCTTGGTCTCTGCGACAGCTGTCTTTATCAATACAATAACAATAGCGTTTGACAGGCTAACAATAAAGTAACAATAACGTATACGTCAGTTTGTCATATGTCTCAGAGATCAAGCTATCTTTTATGAAGTATAGTTGCTGTCGGGTCCGACGATTCCATGCTTTTTGAGTGGCAGAGACAACGATCTAAAAGGTAAAACTTTCCTAAAACACCATTAAGCAGATTCTTAATTCAAATTTACTATGCCGAATTTTGCATTATGAATACCCAGTATTTTAACTAATCATACGATTTTTTTTTCTATTGGCCCATTGTGTCACATACCTATTGTTACATACGAGATTTTGTCGGGGTACCTACACAAAATCCCAGATGTAGGGTGGGTGAATATTTCAATAGAAGGAAACAACAATCTGTTCAAAACTAAATAAGTTTATTAATTTAAAACAATTTCCGTTACCTCTGAGATTCGGTTCCTCTCGGGGTAATGGAACCGAGTCCCAGATGTAAGATGAGATGGTTTAAACCACCATTAAGTTTATTACCTTACAAATAAAGCACCTGTGTGATTTTGTCCCTCTCGGGGTAATGAAACAAAATCCCACAGGTTCAATACACAAGCTTTTAAACAAGGACAAACAGTCCTAAATCGCTTAAGTCTATAGTCTTAGAATGTAACTTAAAGGTATCACCTTTATAAAGCCAGCCAGCGATAAATTCAGTCGGTAAAACTAAGGTAGTGGGGGGTGGAAGATAAGCCGAGCACTGATTCCTAATTTTATCTTTAAAGTTAAAATTAATTATTGTTAATTAAATGTGGGTAAGATAATATTACTAAAATATCTAGGTACAACCTTCCAGTTATATTTAAAAGTAAATTATTATTAAATGGGCGCCAGGGACATGAAGTGTCCCAGATCCCGGAGTCGACAGAGAAGTTCAATATCGTTCCAGTTAAAGGTAGGCGTCAAACTCTGGGTTCATTGATAGATTATAGTTGCAGACCGGCTTCTTATATTGAAAACCGGACCAGTATTTAAGTGGTTCTTATAAGAACCCGTAGGAAATTAATTCCAGTAGTTAAGTAGGTAGAAATAAATAAAGAAAAAAAAACCGTCCCGCCTGCTATAAAAGCTAGGCGGATCTGGACACCGCACAGTCGTCTCCGCAGTAGGCCTTGATTGAGCTGAGGGACGGGTCTCGCGTCCAGGCTCTAGAGACTTCTCGATCCTGGCGGCGAGACGAATCTCTCGAGCTGCCTCTTTGGTTGGTCTATAGAAAGAACGCTTGCTTGTAAGATTCGACTGGCTTCGGCACGCAGTCCGCTAAATGGCGTCCGCGAGTTCCTCAAAACATTGAATCCTTTTAATATGTGGGAGAAGACTTACTGCTCGACCCGAGCAGGACGTAATGTGAACGGATGCCCGCCATGGTCACAGACAATTCCCTCATCTCGACGCCGTAGGGGGGGTGACACTCGCAGAAAATCTCCCTAGCTCCAGGTAAAACTTATGACTGCACGGGCGACAAAATCATTTACACTAACATATTCAATTCTTGTAAATCACTGACACTGGTCCCACAAGGCGCTTACACTTGGTAACCATAAAAAACCCACACAATCCATACCGGCAACTCCCGATTTATTAGTTATAACACCCAAATCTGCCATGAGTTGGGAATTTATTATTAGAAAAATACTAAAGCGAAACGATGTTTAATTGTCTTTCAACACTGACATTACTCCGACCACGGATTAAAAACTGTTTCGTCTATGCTCCGATTCTTCTGGAACACAATTCGTAATAAATAAAATATGTGACTTCTATTTAACAAAAGCCGAAAATTATTAAGAATCGATCTATACGATATTAATTTAATAATTACGAAGAAACCTAATAAAATCGATAATCGATTAGGATCATAACTATGAGCCAGAGAGCGTCTCCAACTGACAGTGACATTTGACGTTAAGAGATTTCGAGTGTAAACAAGTATTTTTATGTGACCAATTTATTGTAAAAACCTGTGATAGTAGTGTTTTGAAAAGTGATTTATCGTCAGAAAGCGTTTCTAAAGAGTCTAGTGACGAAATTCTGATGAAGGGATGACAGCAAATACGCTTCACCGACCGAGGTCAATGGCAAGAATAACAATATACATTTCCCTTGAAAACAACCTTATTTAACAGCCGTATGTTTCCAGGCAAGTGTTCTAATCAAAAAATAAACGTAACAGTACCTCCCCAACCACCAGAGATTTGACCGGATAGGGCAAATCTCGACGCTGGCCCTCCAGCGTCAAAGCAGACTCAAAAGAAGCAAGCACGCTAACAACAATTCCCAACTCTCATCCCTGAAAACAGAAACTGAAAATGAACAACAAGAAAACAACGTAGAAACTGGTGCACGACTAAGCAGTTATGGCAAGTACTACGACAATAAGGGATTCTGGTTACATTTCAAATATGGAGTAACAAACCGCTCCATTATGCGACATTGTAGTAGGCTTCGGTTATCGGGTCTACAATTCCGCCCGTGTTTATGGCTTATTTTTACTTATCCATGTAACCTGTGAAATACCTTAAACAGTGCTCCCACTGGAGTGAGTCTAATCCATTTAAATACATGTAAAAGACAAGCTCCAAAAGGGGTAAAGATTTGTAAGCGTCTGCTGAAGTACTAATATCCTAGTCTGACCTACTATAATTATGTAGGAGAGACCTCCCTACCCAATCGTACACCAACATCACTCTAAATACTCCACCCAAAAGTGGTGACCGCTGGGAATAACGCTGACACGGTATATGCAGCAAAAGAAATTACATTATCTGCTACATTCCAATAAGAAATGGCTAACCCTCTTCCCGAAATGGAAAGTTATGGTTATTCGCCCCCTGTATAAAAAAATCCATCTGAATACGTTTTCCATCAATGCAGCCTACACGCCCGCCATTTAGGCTTCCAAACTCAGGACTATCATTATGCTGCCTTACCAGCAATCCGGAGGTTAATACACTCTTCAAGAGTGTCCTCCCTGAAACAACACGCAACCAACAATACTTTACAAACAGTATGTTATTGACGTATTGGCATTCTAAATGTAGTCCACAAATGTGTACACAGTCGGAACCTGTGCAACACAACGAACCACAAGAACAGAGTAAATTATAACTACTTGTCTAACACCGTGGCATATACAGCCACCAATGCTAAAACCAGCAGTAAATCAGCAATCCCAAGGCATATACAGCCCTCAAGGTCACCGCGACCATAAACTAACAAACAAACAACAAAACTTAAATTTGTGTTTAAGTTAAAAATAAGAAAAGTTAATCCTCGCCACATGGTGATTTAAGATCCTTGATATGCCATGTGCCAAGGTTTTTACCGGAACTACAGCCTTCCAATTCATACACTAAGGGTGAAAGTTTTTTCCTAACTATACATCTCTCATATTTAGGAGCTAATTTAGCCATAAAGAATTTTGAAGCGTCACTCTGAGGATATGTTTTCTTCCAAACAGTGTCGCCTACTTCAAACTCCGCATGCCTCCTACTACTATTATAATAACGAGCACTACGTTTATGTGATTTGACGAGCGCGTCCTTTACTTTATTGAAAATGTCACCCAAACCCCCTAACTGATTGGCATATGAACTGCGAGAAGCGCAAGCTAGGGTGGGCTGTGCAACGGTATCGTTGCCGAAGACATCGCCACTACTAACTGCCTCTCTGCCATGTACTAGGAAGAACGGGGTAAAGCGAGTAACTTCGTTTGTGGAGGTGTTCATAGCGAACTGGATCTTTGAGATATTAACGTCCCACGATCGATGATCATCCTCCACGAGAATTGACACCGCGGTCATAATGGTACGGTTATAGCGTTCCACGGTGTTCACGCTTGGGCAGTAACGAGGTGTGAAGTGAACTTGAGGTATTTTGTACCTCTTCAACAATGATCTTATCTCGTTACCCGTGAATTGCGTCCCATTGTCTGCTATAACCGTACGGGGAATACCGTGTCTCAGGAAAACGCCGTCTTCTAGTTTCTGCGCTATAGCCTTACCAACAGCTCTACGCAAAGGAAACAGTATACAGTATTTTGTAAAACAGCACACGACAACTAAGAGGAATGTGAATCCCGCTCTGGACCGTGGCAACGGACCCACCAAGTCCATGCTTATGGTTTCAAATGGCTTGGAACACTCTTTCGCATCACCCAAGAGTCCGGGAGGCGGTAATTGAGAGTGTTTATAAGCGGCGCAAGTATCACATTTTCCAACGTAGCTAATCACGTCCCTATACATGTTAGGCCAGTAGTATCGGAGTGCAAGTCTTTTGTAGGTCTTAAATACTCCGAAATGTGGTGATAATTCGCCACTATGGTGACTCTTTAACAACTCTAGTCGATTGCTCTCCGGTACCACTTGCTTCCAGTCATATTCACTAGCTACCCCGAATTTATTTTTTGAGTAACGGTAAAGTTTATCCTCCTTAATGATAAAGTTTGGGCACGACCTGGGCTTACTGACACATTTATCCCACAATGCCCTAAACCAAATGTCGTTCACGTGCTCTTTAATTTCTAGCACCGGAACGCCACGGGATAGGGCATCCGGAACCACATTGTCCCTGCCTTTGCGGTGCTCAATGGTGAAGTTGTAAGGTGACAACCGACAACCCCACCGGGCCAATCGACCAGAAGGATTGGTTAGGTTAAAAAACCATTTTAGGCTCGAGTGGTCGGTTATCACCTTAAACGCAGGACCACCTTCCACATAGGGACGATAGTGTTCGACGGCGAAGACCACAGCAAGGGCCTCACGCTCCGTTGCCGAATAGTTGCGCTCCGCCGGATTGAGCGAACGACTGCAGTAAGCTATTGGATGCTCCTCCCCATCTATAACCTGAGTCAGAGTGCCCGCTATCCCAAAACTAGATGCGTCACAATGAATCTCAAAAGGTTGAGAGAAATCGGGGCAAGCCAATACCGGTGCAGACACCAAAGCCTCTTTCAAGGTTGAGAACGCGGTTTCAGTCTCAGCCGTCCACTGGAAAGGCGGTGCTTTTTTGCTCGTACTCGTTAGTGCGTTCAAAGGGGCCGCTATCGTGCTAAAGTTTTTAATGAAACGTCTATAGTAAGAGGCCGTTCCAAGAAACATCTTCACTTCCTTACGGGTTGTAGGCGTTGGAAAGTCAACAATTGACTGAACTTTCGACGGATCAGTGTGTAAGCCACGCTCGTCCACTCTGTAACCGAGATATTTTAATTCTCGTCGAAAGAAACAGGACTTTTGCAAATTTATTGACAAATTCGCCTGCCTTAATTTGTCTAAAACCCGTTTAAGAAGTGAAATGTGCTCCTCGAAGGTTGATGAACAGATTATAATGTCATCTAAGTAAACAAACACCTTGTTACCAAACTCTGGGCCGAAAAGTCTGTCCATAAGTCGCTGTTGGGTAGCTGGGGCTCCCGTCAACCCAAAGCACATTACTTTAAAATGAAACAAACCTCGACCCGGAACCGTGAATGCGGTTTTTTCTTTGGAAGAAGCGGAGTCCAATTCAATTTGCCAAAATGCAGATTTTAAATCAATCGACGAAAGGTATCGCGCGTCCCGCAACTGGTCTAGGATGTGGGAGACGTAGGGTAGAGGATACGCATCCTGTTTGCTGACCGCGTTAAGTTTCCGGCTGTCCAGGCAAAATCGCCATTCCCCATTCGGTTTTGGAGCCAGTAGGACCGGGTTATTCCACGCGCTATTACTGGGCTCCACGACTCCCATCTCCAACATCTCATCCAGTTGACGGTTAAGTTCCTTGAGGCGTTCAGGTGATAAAGGATAATAACGCTGTTTAATAGGGGGAACATCCCCTGTGTCTATTGTATGACGCAACAGGTGGGTACGACCTAGTCCCTTAGCCTCAAAGGAAACGTTTTCGAAATCCTTAATTAATGACTCCGCTTTACTCTTTTGATCTGGTGTTAATACGTCAAAAGGTTGTAGGTGCCTAACCTCCGAGACGCCTGCATGGCCTCTATTGGTTTTTAAGTTACGTAATGGTAATTTATTAAAAATCTTTGGGGCCAAATTAAAGGCCTTCCAAAAATCAACGCCAAAAATCAAAGGCGTGGTAATATCAGGAATAATATAGAATTTAATGACCTTAGTCATTCCCATAAGAGTTACTGGTAAAAACAAATAACCCTCCACGGATGCCCGCGAATCGTTGGCCGTTACGATGTTGCCCAACTGTGTGTCGGCGTGTAGAGTCGCGCCGGCCCGTATGAATTGTTGGCCAACATCGGAACCCAACACCGAGATGCAGGAACCCGAATCGAGTAAACCATAATAATACTCATCGTATATGGATACTGTTAAATGTGGACGACTATCATCCGAAGTTTTGTATCTTACTGTATCTACCCTTAGTGTTTTAAAAAATAATTTCAAGGACTTTAAGTAATCGGCCCAATCGGACTGATTAAAATTTTGGCTGTAGTTCCGTAAATTTAGTTTTTTGAATCGCAGGTTGGGCAGGACTTAACCTCCTTCTGCTTTTTACTGCACGTAGGGCACGAAGGTGCACGTACGCCCTTCTTGCCGCATCGGAAACACACAATTGTCGTGGATTTACATTGTGATAATAAATGTCCATTAATCCTACAACGAACACAGAACGACGAACCAGAATCACCTTGCACGGTTTCGACTCGTTGTGAACCTTTTGGGGGTTGGTATGACAAGTCAGCTGCAACAAAAGAAGACGTCGGTTTGGGCGGTTCATGGTACTGAGACCTGCTATGAAAACCTAGCTCCAGTTGTCTACACTTTTCTCTTAAGTCGTCCAGCGTGTTAATCGTCATTATTGACAACCCCGTTGTGTAATCTGGTCTCATGTTAAACTTGATCCGTGCCAAACGGTCGCGTTCCGGAACCTTATACGATAGCCTATTATAAAGATTCTCCATAACTGCTATATAAATACAAGACAGCTCAGTTGACCCTTGCGTTCTGTTAGTTATTTCTGAAATGAGACGCATATCGTAGCCTGGTGGAAGGAATGCTGTGAGTAACTGCTTTTTCAAATCTGGCCAACTATCAACCGACGCTTTAATTCCACGGTACCACAATAAAGCTCCATCCGAGAAAAGATCCGGCGCAGACGCATGTAAGGAGGCTTCGCTAATGTCTCTAGCTTCGCAAAGCTCCTCCAGACGCTCAATAAAGGCTTTCACGCAACCTGTACCGTCAAATTTAATCCCTAGGGTTTTAGCCGTTTCTTTCTTGCAGGCAATAATCAATTCCTTTGGCTGCAAGTCTGACCCTACCTTCGGTGTCTCTTCGGCGGACGTAAATGATTGGTGGAAGCTCGCGTTAGCTGAATCAATTCTAGATAAGTACCCGCTAAGTTGCTTGTCAACGGCTGCGTAATCGGAACTAAGATTAGTTGATGGTGTAATCCTACTCAGACGATGATATAAATGGAAACTTAAAGCCTTAACGCGGTTAAATTTTTTGAAACTGGAAGGATATTTATCTAGTACTTCACTAATTTCTGGGAGTTTGGCCTTGATTGTTAATAATTCGCTTTCCGGATCCAAGTTAGTCTCCAAAATATCGTCGGAACGTACCAATTTATTAAGTTCCCTAATCTGAACACGTAGTTCCTCTACGGTTGAAGTGGGTTTCGCGTCTCGAACCAGTACTTCATAAATGAGCTCGTCCTTGCGAAGTAAATTAAATGAAATGGGACGTTCCATTTTGTAAAATAAAGAAATGAAAAAATTTAAGCGAACTGATTTAAAACTGGCTGTTACAACGTACAATCTTAAAGAATTTGTAAATATTATCTATAGTAATGGCAGTTACACAATTAGCAGACTTTTGGAGTAAATATTATTTTATGACCAGGTTTGACTTTCCACAGACAAAAGTCCTGGTATTATGTTCTGGGACACAGGTAAATATAATATATTAAAGTGTATATAGCAGCAAGAAGCTTAAAAATTGTAAAAGGTAAAAGTAAAAGTGTATAACACAGTACAAACATAAAAACAAGGACAATGTTAAGAAGGACCCTGCGTGACGGTTTTTTTTCTTAAAAACTAGGATAACTGGAAGGTTAGTAACAGTACTCTGGCTTGTAAGGTACAGCAATAGACGTAACCTCTATCTCCCACCAATACACACGTTGGGCGCCACTATTACATACGAGATTTTGTCGGGGTACCTACACAAAATCCCAGATGTAGGGTGGGTGAATATTTCAATAGAAGGAAACAACAATCTGTTCAAAACTAAATAAGTTTATTAATTTAAAACAATTTCCGTTACCTCTGAGATTCGGTTCCTCTCGGGGTAATGGAACCGAGTCCCAGATGTAAGATGAGATGGTTTAAACCACCATTAAGTTTATTACCTTACAAATAAAGCACCTGTGTGATTTTGTCCCTCTCGGGGTAATGAAACAAAATCCCACAGGTTCAATACACAAGCTTTTAAACAAGGACAAACAGTCCTAAATCGCTTAAGTCTATAGTCTTAGAATGTAACTTAAAGGTATCACCTTTATAAAGCCAGCCAGCGATAAATTCAGTCGGTAAAACTAAGGTAGTGGGGGGTGGAAGATAAGCCGAGCACTGATTCCTAATTTTATCTTTAAAGTTAAAATTAATTATTGTTAATTAAATGTGGGTAAGATAATATTACTAAAATATCTAGGTACAACCTTCCAGTTATATTTAAAAGTAAATTATTATTAAATGGGCGCCAGGGACATGAAGTGTCCCAGATCCCGGAGTCGACAGAGAAGTTCAATATCGTTCCAGTTAAAGGTAGGCGTCAAACTCTGGGTTCATTGATAGATTATAGTTGCAGACCGGCTTCTTATATTGAAAACCGGACCAGTATTTAAGTGGTTCTTATAAGAACCCGTAGGAAATTAATTCCAGTAGTTAAGTAGGTAGAAATAAATAAAGAAAAAAAAACCGTCCCGCCTGCTATAAAAGCTAGGCGGATCTGGACACCGCACAGTCGTCTCCGCAGTAGGCCTTGATTGAGCTGAGGGACGGGTCTCGCGTCCAGGCTCTAGAGACTTCTCGATCCTGGCGGCGAGACGAATCTCTCGAGCTGCCTCTTTGGTTGGTCTATAGAAAGAACGCTTGCTTGTAAGATTCGACTGGCTTCGGCACGCAGTCCGCTAAATGGCGTCCGCGAGTTCCTCAAAACATTGAATCCTTTTAATATGTGGGAGAAGACTTACTGCTCGACCCGAGCAGGACGTAATGTGAACGGATGCCCGCCATGGTCACAGACAATTCCCTCATCTCGACGCCGTAGGGGGGGGTGACACTCGCAGAAAATCTCCCTAGCTCCAGGTAAAACTTATGACTGCACGGGCGACAAAATCATTTACACTAACATATTCAATTCTTGTAAATCACTGACACTGGTCCCACAAGGCGCTTACACTTGGTAACCATAAAAAACCCACACAATCCATACCGGCAACTCCCGATTTATTAGTTATAACACCCAAATCTGCCATGAGTTGGGAATTTATTATTAGAAAAATACTAAAGCGAAACGATGTTTAATTGTCTTTCAACACTGACATTACTCCGACCACGGATTAAAAACTGTTTCGTCTATGCTCCGATTCTTCTGGAACACAATTCGTAATAAATAAAATATGTGACTTCTATTTAACAAAAGCCGAAAATTATTAAGAATCGATCTATACGATATTAATTTAATAATTACGAAGAAACCTAATAAAATCGATCCGATCGAGCCAGAGAGCGTCTCCAACTGACAGTGACATTTGACGTTAAGAGATTTCGAGTGTAAACAAGTATTTTTATGTGACCAATTTATTGTAAAAACCTGTGATAGTAGTGTTTTGAAAAGTGATTTATCGTCAGAAAGCGTTTCTAAAGAGTCTAGTGACGAAATTCTGATGAAGGGATGACAGCAAATACGCTTCACCGACCGAGGTCAATGGCAAGAATAACAATATACATTTCCCTTGAAAACAACCTTATTTAACAGCCGTATGTTTCCAGGCAAGTGTTCTAATCAAAAAATAAACGTAACACTATGATCAGTCTGGTACTATCAATCTTGTAAACAAACAGTGTGACCGACAGACTAATGTGTAAACAGAGAAGCCACTCATGCTATCGATTAAACTGTTACGATATGCTAATGGTGCAACTGTCATTAGCACGAGACTGGAGATAAGTTGTGGCCATCGAGTACCATTGAGTGTTGCCAGCAGACACGAGGAACATTCTGTCTACCTAATTAATACTAAGTATTAAGTACCTAAGTCTTAGGTACAATATAATCTAACTAATCTGTTCACATAATCTAGGTACTGGGTATACACATATTTTCAAATTCTCACATAGGAGTGAATATTATAAGTCTGTAAAATTTCACCGTAAAAACCTAAGCGAAAATGCACTCGCAGACATCCAACTGAATATCCTAGATATAAGTCATAATTCGAGGTTTGGTTCTCGCTTATTTCCTCCGCCAATATTGGAACAATTTAAAAGATATTCTATAGAATATCTTTTAAATTGATTAAAAAGATTAAAAAGATTGATTTAAAAGATATTCTATAGAATATCTTTTAAATCTTTTATCTTTCCTTCATATCTTTCCTTTCAGTTTATAAACTGAAAGGAAAGATATTTATTACACTGTGCTCCTATGCTTTATTTTTTCATTTATAGTTGTCAAATTTGTACACTGTTGACAGCGCAATTTTGAGCCCTTTTTTGGAGGTTCTAGTGCTTCTTAAGATAATGTATCATCAAAAAGAAAAACACAGAAGCACAGTAAATATCTTTATTTTTCTGTATATGGAATATCTTTTAAATTGGTCCTATATTGTGTCCTATATCTTACAAAAAAGATGCGTGAGAATTCTCGTAAATATAGACCAAATGCAGAGCTGTAAACCATATTTTATTAAATATAAAATGCTAACTGTAACAAGCATTTACATTTTGGAAGTAAGCAAGTTTGTTAGAAAACACGCGTCACTATTCCCTGTAGTTAAGAATCAAAGGCCGCTGCAACGCTCCATAAGAGTCAAAAATGAATTAGCTTTGCCGAGTTCCAAACTAGCTATGTTTCACTCAGGACCTCTAGTAATGTGCATAAAAATTTATAATAAACTGCCCAATGACATAAAAGACATAGAATTTGATAATAAATTTGTAAATGCACTTAAAATACACCTAATACAGAAATGTTATTATAGCCTAAATGAATTCTTAACAAATTGACACTATACTCGTACCTATTTTGTATATAAATTATCAGATAAGTCGCAATGTAATAATGTAGAAATCAAATAAATGACATCCAATATTTAATTAATGAATAATGAAATTTTGACATTATATAATATAAACTGATAATGTAACAATGCATTTTTCTTAATAATTTTATATAATTTGATAATGTAACAATGATATATTTCTAAATAATATTGCATGCAATTAATATTAAGATAAGTATACAAAATGTTGCGGTGCCCTCGCAGGGTTCATGTACGATACTTATATTTTATAACAACACCTTGTAAACGACATGAATGCAATAAATAAATAAATAAATAAATAAATATTGGAGGACGAAATAGGCGAGAGCCAAACCTCAAATTTTTACTTTTTAATATGGAATTCAGTCGGAGCTCTCTGCCCGCATTGCCTCTTAAGTGAAGTGAACTGTCAAACCCCAGCTTCCAGTGGATTGGAAATCAGTTATGGTTCACTATACCTAAGTTTACGCAAAGAGATTTTTACAGCACATCTGAACGTGAACAGCACATTGATCTTACGGCATCGAAAAGTTGTCTGTGTCGATATCGTCATCATAAATAGTGTCCACAATGTTGACACAGTGATGAACATCAGTGTTCTTGAATTGACAGGCACGAAAATGCGTTCGTGTTAACATCTCTTCTAGATTACAGCACTTAATAATTCAGATTCCACATGAAAAGGCAGAGTTCTTGTACTTCAGACTGAATTCTTAACAGTTTCCATCTCAATTAGAAATTAATTCAACGTTCACAATAGTGCAATTAACAAATCTATTGTCTTAAGACCCATTAATGAATTTGTTATTTCGAACAAATGGTGTTGTTCCCACGAATTCCCTATCATTGTTATTTCAAACGAATCTCTCGCTGAATACTTACCTACTTAGCCCGTTGACGTCGCCCTCGAATAAATGTTACTAACAATTTAACTGATACGTAAATTCTATCCTCACCTACTTCCTACTATTTTTGAATTAAGATTTCCGCTGCTGGCTTCAATCCCATGGCTTACTTCATAAGACTTCTTTTCTCCGAGATAAAAATGCCTTTAGGGCCCAAACACAAAACTGCAGTGCGACATCGCATCGTAAAAATCTACGAGCTTGTTGCTTGTTGTTGCTTAGCCATTGTCTGCGTTGCGAATTCGCATCGCGTCAATTCGCAGGCGATATTGAAGCTTTCTAACAGTGAAAGAATCTTCGTAATTGGATCTGACTTCTAGGGATAACTTTTAAATACATATTAACAATCAATATTTGAAATGCCTCGTCATCATCATTTCAGCCGAAAGACCACTGCTGGACCTAGGCCTCCCCCAAGTGTGGCCACATTGATCGGTCCCATACGTCTCACATCCAGCGAATCCCTGCAACCTTCACCAGGTCATCGGTCCATCTAGTGGACGGCCTTCCAACGCAACGTCTTCCAGTTCGCGGTCGCCACTCCAGAACTTTACTGCCCCAACGGCCATCCGGCAATGGCAATTTATCGGGCTATGTTGGTAACCTTGGTTCTCTTGCGCCTTTATACTTTTTAAATATTTTAATTAGATTAGATTTATACGAGAAAGTCTGTATGTATATATAAATCAAACACAATTCAACGGATGAACGAATTTGAAAGACACTTTTTACTCCAGTATAAGATTCTTGTAGGATAATTTCAGACTAGCACGCGGATGAAGGCAAAAGCTAGTAATATTTTGTATTTATTCGAACACACTAGTATAAAATATTTGCTTACCGAAAACTTTCAACACCGTGTTTTACAAAGGCTGGTTACGATGAAGTTCTTCCTTATCTCGTACTCGTATTTTGTTTGAAACTTAACTTTTAACCGATTAAACATAGTTGGGATTGTTTTTCATAGTTAGACACACGAGTTTACCTGGCAGGTATGGAAGACGGGATATTAAACTAGAAGCTAACACTTTATAGAAAGAAAACGCATTTATTTGTCACAAGCCACTCGCAAGTATTCAATATAAAAAAAGGAAACTTAAAACTAACGGCGACGTAACACAACACACAAATTGTCACGGTCACTACTTAAATGCTATGAAACAATAAAATAATATTTTCATAAATGTTTTATCTTGATTATAATAATACGACTATTTAGACACGATAACACACATTAAAGCGTCATAAATAATCACGTCACATGTCCAAAATTGACGACTAACGGACATAATTTTTTTTTTTTTCTTTTGTGTAATTGAGATAACATGGTTATTAGCCAAGGCCGGCGTTATTTGATAAATGTGTAAGAGTATTTACCGACCGCTCACCGCACGTGGGAGGCCTGCCCCTCATAATAATAAAATTAGGGATAGAAAGCCCTTCTCAATTACAGTTGTTATGTAGGTAGAAATCTGCCTACAGCTGAAACAGATTCATAAATCTATTAGACGGCTAATCCCGAAAGTAATTAAAAACGATCAAAATCCAGTCGAAATCTCGACAAACAATGTTAGAAACTTGTCGGAAATACAGGATTAGAGGTAATTTTTTTACATCAGAATGATTTCTTAGAAGTACGGGCATTTTCCTTCAAAACAAAATATAATTTCTACTCACAAACATTAAAATCTTTAATAAAATTCCTTTTTTTTTGGCTGGGAAATCGCCCTGAAAACTAAACAACTATTTCATGATCGCTTTTGTGAAGTTTTGTTTCGGCAGATTAAAGGAGAAAACTTGTTCCGAGAAGGCACTGGTATTCAATAAAGGTATTAAAATATTTTTTACGACAAAAGGAATTGACAGCTAAGGATTTCTTCCTAACAATGAAGCATCTCTTTTCATCTTATTACATCGTTTCACACGTAGCGTAACTGTCAATAACAACCCCACTAATACACTGCTAGACATAGGCCTCTCCCAAGACGCACCCCAACATCCAGTTCTAATCCCGTTACTCCCAGTCTATCCCAGCTGTCATTAATATTTATACTTTATTAAATCACTGTTGTCTATAGTATTGGCGATCCAGTTACTGCCTGGGCTCGTGAATTCAAGCCCAGGCAGCCGCTAACATTGTTTAACTTATGCCATCACCAACTGCCCTCCAAATAATCAAAGAAAATATTCTTGAGGAAAACAGCCTTTTAAAAAAAAACTAAAAAAATTAAATACCAATGTGCTGTAGACTGTTAGGCTCGGCGCAAACGGGCCACCGATCACAGCCACCGGTGGCTGTCGCGCGCTACCATCTCATTGGCACATTTGTAATGTGAATCCCAAATAGAGGGACGTAATTGGATATCCGATATATAAGTTCTGTATATAAAAGTGTCGTGCTCCATGGTGACGCGTGTGATGCGAAGGACGCCTGCGTGGTGGTGGAGCAACACGACAGTGGCGGGTGTCGGGGTCTGGTGTGGCCCGCAGCGACCAAAAGTGGTGAGTCGCGGACTCTGCTGTAGCGAGTGGCCGCCACCGTCTACACATGTGCGGTGCGTCTATATAAAATATATGGAAAAGTGTGTTAAGTCGCTGTCGCTGGGCACCGGTGTAGTGAAAAGATTTCCCCACCAGCATAGTTAGTAACGGGATTAAGTGCTAGAACTTCGCCTGACATCCTCAAGTATCGTTAGTCACAAAGACCCTCTTAATCTAAATTGAAATCTTTACGGGTTAAACGCAGAGATGCTTTGCGACCAAAGAGGGATTCAGAACACGCTTAAGTCGTAACCTAGACATCTATAAGGTGCCTATTCCACGCGATCTTGATAAGAAATTTCAAAAGTTTGACCAGATAACTGAACACAGAGGTTTTCTTTTGCGGTACTCTGAAAGCCCCCCAGCACTATTTCATCTTGATACAGAATAGTAGCTGTAGTGATGTGTATCGTATCCATAACTTGCCTGTAGACATAATCCCAAAGAAATGGATCTGGTCATTTAGTTGCACTCCGATGACTTCACTCGCATATCCGATCTTTGGAAACGTACCTACGAGTACTATCTATAAATTCATAATAAACATTCATACTTTCGAATAACAATGATGTTTATGTAGGTAAAATAAGAGTATATATTTTTAGGTGACTCCATCATACAAGTACTTAAAAATCCATCAAAATAGTCCGTAACTTGGTACTCACTTAAGTAGCTTTTAGCTGGTGTAGATACTTTTTATAAAACAAGTTTTTCATGTCAAACTTAAAGAAGTTACTTATATTATAATAGTTACTTGCCTAGATTTTATATCAAGTCAACGGAAAATGAAGAGCTTTAAAATAGCCTTGTTTATAGCTCATATTAAGGAGCTTGGAAGGCATGAATCCTTTCGTTGAACAGAGGTAGGTACTAATAGTCCCAGGACTCCCAGGGCATTAAAAGCCGGCTAGGTACCGCTATTAATTAAACTTTAGACGCCGCATTCTGTTAGAACAATGAGGATATTAATGTCTATATTTACATTTGAATATATCAGGAAATGCATACTTAGGCAAATGTTCGTGTTTTCAGTCAGCTCGGCATCTTAAAATCACATAGGTATTAGAGTATTTTACTGCTGGTTTAAATACTTAAAGGAGGAAAATGTGCTCAAACTAAATGGTTTTTAAACCAAGAAAAACACAAGCAATAAAATAAACTATGGTGCAGCATTGCCATCCAACCATGGAACAGAAAATCAGTGGTAATGCAAAGTAGGCGTGGCACGCGTGTCACTAATAAGCGCATCCACGCAAAACTGATTCCAGTCGTGTTCTAACATCGCGTCGAGTTGCTAGTCTTACAAATTTATTTTTCCGTAACTATTCCGTTTTGTTCCATTTTAGAGTGCAAAAATGATAATAGGAGAAACAATCTTAAAAATGGAGTTGTTTCGTATCACCAGTAAAAACGATTTTATTTGTTTTCTAATAAAATCTTAGTCAATTTAAATTTACTAATAATTTAATAAAATCAACCTTACGCGATTAAAACAAAGTTTATTTTGGATTGAATGTGTTCACTATTTCGTTCTCGAAAGTTCTTCGCTACTCAATTAGGGATGTAGTCGGGTCGGGTATTAATTTTATAGAAAGATATCGATAAAACAAAATAGGCACCTATATTTTCTTTTATATTAGGTGGATTAAATATTTCCATAAAAATGGAAGTATGCTGTATTGCATGCATAATAATTATTACAATGATTGTTTGTGCAGCACCCAAGTAACACAGGAAGCATTTTCACAAACGAATAGTAAACTTATGTAGAACTTAAGGTCCGTATAAACTCTTATATAAGCTCACCGAGCATCTAGACGCTTTATATTGGCAATTTTAAACCATTATGATGTTTTACACTGTCTAAATTTGGATAATGGCATATCAAAATGCTTTTGTAAAGCCTTTAGTTTTAGTGAAGCAAACCACAACGCAGCTGTAAAGCTTTCAGCTGATTTTATTAGTGCATTTGGAATTAATGAGCAATAATTACAATAGCATTTTAAAGTAGTGAATAAATGCTTAATGCTGTTTAATAGCATATAAATGAACCATTATAATGCCACGTAAATCCGCTATACAGCTTTCAGCTGTTTTTAGTGCCTTTGGGTCTACAACAGCATTTTTAAGTAGTAAGATAATGCCTAATTTTGCTTAATAGCATAAATTTGTGCCATTATAATGCACCGTAAATCCGTTATACAGCTCTGAGCTATTTTTGGTGCCCTTTGTTGTTTAATAGCACTTTTAAGTGATTAGTAAAAGCCTAGTCCTGCTGAGCAGCATACACGTGAATCAATATAATGCTTGCATTTTTAAAGATCAACTGAGTTCTGTTGTATAGCTAGCAGCTCTTTAATCAAATACACGTGAGTTATTTTAATGCGTAAACTGTATATAGGTTCATTTTATTAAATTTGTAAAACCATTTGTCGGCCATATTGAGGAAAAGCACAACATGGCCTATAAACATGCTTTTTTTGTTGAAGGCACCATAATTATTTTTATAAGCCACGCACAGGTATATGGAGATCATGCGTTCAGAAAGCTATTTTATCAACAGACTGTTGAAACAGATACAAGTTCTACAAAAATACTGAAACGGGTTTTTTTTCTTTTGCTCAAGGATCCCCAAAATTTCGTTCAAGTAATAGCACTATTTCAGTCTACATCAAGTCTACTGGTATACGGTGAACCCATATAGAACTACTTTATAGACAATGGCACTACAGTGGTACATAAAAATTTCTTCTCTCTGGTCTCTGGCTTAACAATTGTTCACGTGTGAGTATTTATACTGCTGGCGGCATTAATTAGCCATTATAAAGGCTCACCGGACTGCTACAGACCGACACCATTTTGTAAATATTTTATATCCAAAATGTATTATCATTCGGACCTATTTATAAAAGCAATAGGCCTTTATAGTGATAAAATAACTTAATTTAATACTGTCCAACCAATGCTATTATGTTAATTGTGCAAAATTCGTTCTATACTAGGTATACACAATTGTTTTGGTTATTTCACACATATGTTTATATAACATGTTTTAACAAAACCACAAAATATCGAAGGCGCGTGAAAATTTTAAATTAAACTGATATAGACATTTACAGTAAACTACTTTGCACAGTAATATTTGAAGGCATGAAATAACAAAAGAGTCAATAACATAAACAGTATTATACATTTTGTTTTGATGCAAAACAAATATGGTGTCACTCCCACAGTTTTGACCCTGTTCGTCCATATTATATTGCGAGAAAAAGTAGTTAAATTATAACGATAATTTATTATAACATTTGTACCGTGGTATTAGAGATGTTTTTGCAATAATGTAGGGTTTCATTAAGTTCTAAGTGTGAACACTTAAATAGCTCCAATAATTCTTTTACTCCATTCTAATGCTAGTCTAATGCTTTTTTAATGCAATTAACATCTCCATTATCAATAATATTGCTAGTATAATGCTTCTGTAATGCGATTGATAACTTCATTGACCGTAATATAACTTCTGTAATGCGATGGGCAACTTCATTGACCACATTAATGCTAATATAATGCGCCTGTAATGCAATTAAACAACTCTTGTGAACGTATTTAGGATCTAAAGCCGTATAATTTGTGCCCAAATAAGAATTACAGTAGCCGTGTAATCATTTGTAATGCTACTATAGAACTAACTCAAAATGCGAAAATGATACAGAAATGCTGTAAATCAGCCGTTATACTGGTTTGATGTGTTACTTGGGCAATTTCTTGAAATCACTTTTTCAAAAATCAAAAAAAATCAAATATTTTTATTTTACATAGGCCTACATGGGCACTTATAAAACGTCGACAAAAGGTGCACGGTTCGGGTTAGTCGTTTCCTATGGAGAAGAACCGGCAAGAAACTCCATGGTTACTCTTTTAAATTGTTTTGTTTACAATATTTCCATGTTACAGCATTAGTACTTGGATATGGGGGGACAACGTAGGCCCGACAATAAGTCGTACGAAATTGAGAAAAAAAAAAAAAATAATAATGCACGAAATAAAAAGTTAACAAATGTTAACAATCATCTAGAAAACTAGAAAGCCTACAATGTTCACACATTCACAATAGGTAAAAGAATCTATACAAAGGTAAAAAAAAAAAAAAAAAAAAAAAAAAAAACACAACTCTAAATTTAACATGTGGCACAAATACTGTAATCAGTGCTGTAACTATTCTTAGCTAAGGGCTATAATGATGATTGAAAAATATTGTAAAAAGTCTAATTAAAAGAGAAAAAAAAATGAGATTGAGAATAGTTAGAGATATCCATATATTTGTGCCGTTTATGAGTTACCAGGGAAGCCGCATGCGCAGAGGGTGTCAAAGCCAAATTTTTTATCTTCAACGTAGTCCTTGATTTTATAATATGCTTTTTTAACAAGGACACGTTTGATGTAGTTTTTGAACTTTCCATCGGTCAGTTCTATAACTGACTTAGGCAACTTGTTATAAAAGCGTATACTGTTTATAAGAAAAGACTTGCTAGTTTTCGTTAATCTGAATTTGGGTATTACAATTTCGTGCTTACTGCGTGTATTTAAATTATGGAAGTCACTTCTAGTTTTGAAAAGCCCTCGATTTTTGCGGACATACAAAATACATTCCAAAATATAAAGTGAAGGTAGAGTCAGTATATCGATCTCTTTAAATTTTTCTCTGAGGGACTCGCGAGGACCCATTTTATAGATCGCGCGGATTGCCCTCTTTTGCAAGATAAAAATTGAGTCAACGTCTGCTGCTGACCCCCACAGCAGAATGCCATAAGACATAATACTGTGGAAATAAGCATAGTATACTAGTCTAGCTGTGGCTACATCGGTTAACTGCCTTATCTTCCTTACTGCATAGGCAGCCGAACTTAACCTGCCCGAAAGAGTTCTAATGTGCGCGCCCCACTGCAATTTTGAATCGATAGTAATCCCCAAGAATACAGTTTCCGCTATTATTTCAAGATTTTTGCCGTCAAGATTTAGATTTAGGTCACGTTGAGGTACATTTGGTAAAGAGAACTTTAGACATTTTGTTTTTTTCGCATTCAGTAAAAGATTGTTAGCTGCGAACCATTCCGAGAGAACAACCAGACTTTCATTGACATGTAAGACATCCGTATCTTTCCTATCTATTTATTACTAAATGAAAAATCCTTCTGATTTTTAGATTTCCCAAAGAAGCTAGCGTCAAAGAGAATTGGATAGATGCAACGGGTAGAGTTAATTGGATGCAATCCAAATCAAACACGATATACTCTGAACATGTTTTAGAAATTGATTTATTAAGCCGTTTTTGAGTTTTAGCGAGACTAACGAAAAGTAATAGATTTTTATACATAGAATGTTTTATGTTTACACAATACTACGCCATTCATCCTACAGTTTTACTGAACTCCAAACAAGGTTTATTTTTTAGAATTAAGAATTCTGGTATCTATCGATATCGATAATGTAGTTAAAAAACTGGCCAAGTGCGAGTCGGACTCGCACACGAAGGGTTCCGTACCACTATCGCAAAAAACGGCAAAAATATCACGTTTGTTGTATGGGAGCCCCCCTTAATTTATTTAATTTTAATTTATTAATTATTGTTTTTTAAAGTGAATATACAACTCAATATTCTGTGAATATTTCAAGCGTCTACTTGTTGCCGTTATTAATATCGAGCAAAAAACTGCAAAAAAATCACGTTTGTTGTATGGGAGCCCCCCTTAAATATTAATTTAATTCTGTTTTTAGTATTTGTTGTTATAGAGGCAAGAGAAATACATCATCTGTGAAAATCAACTGTCTAGCTTTCACGGTTCATGAGATACAGCCTGGTGACAGACGGACAGACAGACAGACGGATCGTGAAGTCTTAGTAAAAGAGTCCCGTTTTTACCCTTTGGGTACGGAACCCTAAAAATGTAATGTTACTTCCATGGTTGAGTAGCAGAAGATATCGACCTATGACACGAATGCCAACCTTACATCATACGCAATAAAGTTTATAATTGCAACCACTGAGAATACCGCCATCTATGGTCGGGTAGCGGAATTTACTTGGCAATAGAATCTAGTTTGACTTTAGATTACAAAACTTCGTAAATACTTTCTGCACTAATGCAAAATAAAACCTATTTAAAGAGTGTGAAAATTTCTTTCTTGATGTAGGATCTGTAGCTTATGCTTGTTTTGACAAAAACAAGTTTAAAATTAAAACGACAAATCAAACGATCGGCTTATTTATAGTGCATTATATGATTATCAGTTTATTTGTGTGAGTTTGGCGACAACGGTTCCCATAGTAATTTTGCTACATTGCACTTCCACTGTTTTTTTCTGTTCCGTGCATCCAACGTGGCAATGCTGTAAGCGTTCTGGGCACTTTTCACGTTGACAGCGATGTGGACGAATTTTTTGACGCCCTGTGGCCCCTGCCCTTTTATACGCGTTCGTATATTTATTTAATTTTTATTTAAGTGTATTTATAGATAGTAATTGTTAATTAAGTATTTTATACTATGTTCATTTTAGACTATGGTTTTATTTTTAACTAACACGAACATTGCCTAGATAAAGGAAAGTGGCTTTTTATTTATTTGCCTCAGAGTAACGCCGCGTGTCCGTGGTGCAAATGGTTTGCACGCGGGTATATGGCTGCACAGCCACAACTCAAAGTCACGTATAGCAGTAAAATATTGTTTAAATTTCGCAAGTTTGCGTGCAGGCTACTTACCTACATTAAAAAAAGAAAAGATAGCGAATATACGGGCGTAATATTTAGAGGTTAATGTTACCTACAGTCAACTGCACGCCACTAAGTACGCAAACTGGGCACAGCTAAGCTAAATTAAAGTTAAACCGGCAAAAATGTTGACATGCTATTGTCTGTACCTACACGGCACAGTTGAGACCTTAATTCAATCTCTGTTCCTACTTAACAGCTAGTAATTTTTTAGACCCTTTTATCAAGCTACTTAAAGTCGTGTCAATCTAAGAAGGCTATGACAGCTATAAAAATACTTAATAATTTTAAATTGATACTTACGAATAATGCTCGTTGTTATAATGTATGGGTAACAAAGTAATTAATTAGGATTATGAATTTATTTTTTCAATTTTTACGTACAAAGATATCGCGGGATGTCACGATTATAGTGCTTGAGATTTTTCATTAAAAAACTGGCCACATTTATCGAATTCAATTTGTCAAAGCCACTTATCACTCGTTAGAAATTAATTCTCGGCTTCCGCCAACCAATTTCTTTCTTCTCCCTCACTGTAAATTACAGATAAAAACGCCAATCCATAAGCTGGCACTGGCTGGAAGTGTTCCAGAAAACGACATTGTTCTGAATTTGAACAAAGTAACGGATTTAAAAAAATAGAAGCGTATAAATGACCGGAAAAGATATGACTTTTCTGGTCATACTACTCTTCTTTTCATTCTACTCAAAGAGTCTGTACCTATGGAAAGAAAACCAAAGGACCTAACGTGACACACACCATGCGAGGCCAAATAAAAATAGTCCTGTAGAAATCGTCACTCAAAATGGCTAAAATGGCAAAGTAGTGTGAATCCAAATTTGCAACTTCGAAATACTTGTGCTCGCTGGGTTTTTTGGACTATTTTCAGTTTTTGCTCTAAAAATCTATGTGATTTTTGACTAACAAAAATAGGTACAATTTTAAAGTTCATAAAATTTGCAGCAATTTAAGCCCAATTGCAGCTCTATAGGGACCAAAAGTTGGGATGAAATTGTTGAAAATATAATGAACTTTAAAAAAATACCGAGAAATATCTCACCTGATGGTAAGCGATGATGTGGTCGACGATGGAGCACGCTTGCCTAGAAGAAACCCATTCACTCTTGACTTAAAGACCCCTAGATTGTAGCTATCGGGAAACACAGATTCTTCAGGTGATTCCACTCTTTAGCTGTACGCATAATAAAAGTGTCCCCAAAACGTTTTGTGCGTATGGGTGGGATGTCCACCATGTAACGATGACGCATCGCCGTACGTCTGGTAGTCCGATGATGGAACGGGCTGGGTGGAATTAAATCATGTAATTCCATCGCACACTCCCCGAAATGTAACCGATAAAATACCGACAAACTGGCAACTCGGCGACGATGTTCAAGCTTTGACTTTACAGGGGGAGTGTTTTAGGTAAATACACTCCCCCTGTATCCCTTCTTACATTTGCCGGCTATGCTTTTGAGAAGCTGTGGTGGGCTGGCACGTTGTTGGTTGCTAGTGGCCTCATGAGTTCACTTACCAACTTCCTTCTTTACCCCCAGCCACTTTTGCACTAGGTGGTAGGTGTGGAACGCATGGAAATCTTACAAATCTTCGAAATACCATAACTTAGGCCCTATAGGGTCTATAGAGCAGTGGTTGGGCTTAACATGTTGCAAATGTAATGAAATAAAAAAATGTGCGGAATATTGTTTGTCAAAATTATTTTATTTATTACTTTTTCGCTTGTCACTTTACTTAATTTCAACAGAATCGGTTCACAATTGAAAATTCAGTGGGTAAATTATCAATAAATATTTTTTCTACCTTTAGGAGTTGATATTATTTTAAAAATTTAAATGGGACCATCTTTAAGGTATAAGTACTCAATGCAATATTAAAAGATTTTTTGAAAACTGTCTACTCTATAAAAAGTAAGGCGTGGTCATACATAAGAAAAGTTAATTAAAAAATTAAAAGAGTTTCTTTTAATCAACTTTTTATAATTATAACTTTTGGTTAACATTTTTTTTTTTCGAATTGGTTACATTTAAACATATAAGGGTTATATATCTTTGTAATCACCTCTTAAAACCCTTTATTTTGATATCCCACACAATTCCAATTTTAATGTAGCCAGTGACACTCGCAAGATGACGGATTGATTGACGTAAGAATCATCAAAATTGGCTACTGCGTTTGGTCTCTAGAACGCCATACACGAACAAACAAACATACATACATAAACTGATAAACACTTAGAAGAAAATGTTAAAAATTTCCGTAAACTTCGCAGTTTTCCGCGTGGTGCGCACATCTTTTCCGAAGATGCAAATTTGGATTGACACTACCGTAACTGCCCCAAACAACATACTAAAAATCCAGAACTACATCAAGCTTTTCGATTTTAATTTCGATTTCTACTGGGCAAAATTTCCTTTTTCAAAGCCAAAATAAAGAGGATTTTCGGTTGGTAAAGAATACTTTTACATAATGGTGAACAGTGGCTTTAATATAGTGAAAATTTTACTGTATATCAGGGTAGAAAATTAGAAGTATAATGTAATGTCGACTGTGACACAGTTTATACTAGTACAGCCGTCACCGTTTATTAAAAAAAAAAAAAAAAAATTCGGACATTTTTCGTATTGGACGTTTATAATTTATGACATTATTATAGTAAACCATTTTAATAAATAACGTAACCAGAGGCTCTAGCACAACAAAGTGGCATTATCAGCGATAGCAATGGTCAAAATGCCAAAATGTAAGGGATTGATCACGTAACCTTTCGATAGCGCCTCACAATCCCAAAAAAAATTGCGCGTATCTTAATAGCATGTCACTTGTATAAAGCCTCGATTAAACTTATACAAGAATAGTTAAAGAAAAATGCCTTTATTTTTTAAAATAAGTGCAGTTTTGTTTCTTTTTAAAAATAAAGGAATGTTTCCTTTAAGCAAAATAATCCAAGCCTTCAGGGGCTACTGATTTTATCATCCCTGTATATGAAGTCGTAACTTATTTGTAGTGGACTGTATGGTTTGTTGGGGTTCTTGTTGATTAATAAAAATGCTGTCTTGATTCGTATCTTTAAATTTATTCCTTGTTGATGTTTCTTCTTGTAGAGCTGGAGACTGACTGTGTCTCAGCCCCCAAGAGACCCTATCTTTATACAAAAACCGCTAAGCGCAAACAATAGCGTCCCTCTCTACCTAACGGTACTCGGATAACGGAACCACAGTAAGGTCGATTTTACTTAAACAATCTTAAATAAATTTACACAAATTATATATTTCCTTAATCTACATACTTAATTCTACCTAGAAAAAATATAACAGGTGCAAAAATACAACACAAAAGTCTTAAGCTAGATTCCTCCTTAATTCTAAAGAAACTATGAAAACATACATAATCTTATCTAATTTTCTCTAAATCTTATGTATATTTGCAAGATTTACAATAGTCCTACTCCAAAATTCGCGTGGAACCTACGTCTAACCTATTTTAAACTACCACGTGGCATCCCAGTCACACGAAAAGACCACGAGACAATACTTGTAGCGTTATCCGTACCGCTACACTAAGTTCTTATCTGTATCATACTTTAGAACAACTTAGACTCACTTCTAGCCTACTTAAAACTACCACGTGGTATTTTTCTCACACAAAAAGACTACGAGACAATACTAAACGATACATAAGGGGCGCACGGTTGGCGTAGTGGTTGAGCGATTGACTGCTGCGCTACGTGTCGCGGGTTCGTTTTCCGCACGGAATAAACATTTGTATGACCTAAAAATTGTTGTTCCGGCTCTGGGTGTTTGTGTATGTGAGTTTATGTTTGTAAACGCACCCACGATACAGGAAGAAATTCCTAGTGTGGGGCAACGTTTTAAAATAAAAATAAAAAATTGTGTCCAGGTATTACATTAATAGGGTACGGTTTACATAACGGTTGATTGATGACATTAAACATTAACTCTAACTTATTTTACAATACTGTAGAATGTAGACAACAGATTTATATTACGGTCTCTCATAATAAACGAGCCGACCCATTAAAAGTTCCAAACACGTGTCTACCTTATAAAACCTTTAACAAACTTATCGTGGGAAATGTCCTTATGCTAGAAAATACCATGCAATGTACACAGCACGCTCGGTGTTTATTACAGTTCTCCCCGCAGCACGCGTAGCCTCCTTCGTTGACACGATGACGAGCTTGCTCACGGGGCGTTGGAAGGTGCCAGTCCTGGTGCGCAACTTGAAGACTCTGACGCCGCCATCCGGTACGCGATGCGTGCACTCGACGATTCCCATCGGCCATGTGTTCCGTGGCAGCGTGTTGTTGACCATGAGTACCACGTCAACGGCTTGCGTGGGTCGCATGTCGTTCCGTGGCTTGCCGCGAAGTACCAATGTGGGCAGGTACTCGCGTAGCCACCTTCGCAAGAAGGGGTCAGCGAGCGCCTGACTAGCACGTCAAGTTCTCCGGTCGGCCTCATCGCAGGGTCCTGTCGTCGGCACCCCAACAAGAAGTGGTTGGTGGTAAGGGTTTCGGGGTCGCTGGGGTCCACGTTGACATGTGTCAGCGGTCGCGCGTTGATTGAGAACTCAGCCTCAGTAAGCAGAGTCCTTAGCACTTCCTCCGCCAGCACCTTCCCTCGAAGGGTCAATAAAAAAGGCAAACAATAGGTTGTTAACCTGCTTGGAGTACTCAGCCGCGAACTGCGGCTCGGCGTCCATCTTCTGCTCGATCTTCTTCAGCCGGCGGAACGCTTGCGTGTAACTAGGCAGCATAGTGACCTCGTCTCGTCGCCTTGGCAGCCCAACCTCGTACCCGGTGTCCATCTTCCTAATTGTCTTTCCGACTATATCAAATCCCGTTGATCGCTCGCCTTGACTCTCGGCTTCCCTTGTATGCCGAGCGCGTCGATCCTGAAGTTCGAATAAGTCGTGGAGTTCCTGGCTGCATGTACCCCTGGTTCGGTCGGGTTCGTACACATGCAGCACGTTCCCTTCTTTAATGATGGTGCTGCGTGGTGTGGTTCCGTGCATCACCCATCCTAATTGCGTTCTTGATGCAGCCGGTTGGTTAGGGCCGCCGATTTAGAGCTCGCGGGACACGATGCACTCCCAGTGGTCTGTACCCACAGAAGCTCGCGACGCGCCTGTTCATAGCACAACTCTCCTGGTGTCAGGTCCCTCAGGTGCTCGTAGTCCAGCAGCGCGTCAGGAATGGACCGTTGGTGAAGCCGAAGACTCTTCATGGTCCTCGCTCTGACCTTGTAGCTCTCGTCACTCTTCAATCCCTTCACGTCGATGTTTACTGTTTGGCTGCCCATATCTCGCAGCGACATGTTGACCCCGCTCAAGTGGAGAGGCCACCGTGATGGCCCTTCTGCCCCTACGCTCGCCGCCAGTTTTTCGTCCGCGAGGGTGATCGTGGCCCCTTCTGATGTGCAACCACCACCTCCACCAAACATGCACCTCTGGGTATACAAGCGACAGTGCCGTTGCTAAGAGGTACTTGTTCAACGCACGGACTTCTGGGCATCAGACCCAGTCTGAGTGCTCTGTGTACCCGCTATGGTGGTGCACTTGAACCTGTCCTTGAAAGCAGACTCTGAATTGGACGATGCCAATCTGGTCAGGTTCAATGCTGCTATAACCCAGGCGTGCATTTAACCGCAATAAAGAGTCAATTCCACCCGCACCTTCTTTCGAGGTGTGACCGTACCGATAACGGGCCATCTTAAGCTTTTTGGCGTTACCTTGACATCAACCCTCAATTTTGGCAAAGGCTCACCTGGCTGCCAAAAAGTTGGGGATCCTTGCGAAGGTGCGACGGTACTTCACGCCAGAACAGCTGCTCAAATTGTATCAAGCGCAAGTTCGGTCATGCATAGAGTACTGCTCTCATCTCTGGGATGGATTTCCCAGTTATCAACTTGATTCAATCGAAAAGCGGGCCAAGAGGCCCATCGGTAACGAGACACTGGTTGAATCAAAGCTCCAGAGACTTGAACATCGACACCGATTTGCCAGTCTGTCGGTTTTTTATCGGTTGCATTTTGGGGAGTGTGCGACGGAATTGGATGAACTAATTCCTCCTAGCCCGTTCCATCATCGGACTATAAGACGTACGGCGTAGTCTGTTTTTCTTGATAGCCTATTCACTATAAAGTCAAGAGTGAATAGGTTACTTCTGAGCAAGCGTGCCTCATCGTCAACCACATCATCGCTTACCATCAGGTAAGATAGTGGTCAAGCGAGCCCATTTATAATAAAACAAAAAGTAAACACAATTCCGATAAAAGTATTTAACTAGGATTTTTTTTCGCAGAAAAATTCTTATTTTCCTCTTTTTATTACGAACTCAATTTGATGTTCTGTTATGAAAAAGAAAAGAAAATGAAAGAAATTTTGAAATTAAAGTTTTATCATTAAATATAACTAACCGTAATATAAAGTAAGTGAGAAGATATTATCCGCTTTTATTCAAAAAATAGGTACTTGTAATAAGTGTTGTAATAAATCTCATTAATACGACAGTAAATGTTGTGACCTATTCACAAAATTGTCTTGAAAACTTTTGATGAACATAGAGAAAATTTAATGTCAACTTCTGCAAAACGAACAAGAATGAAATAAAAATGAAAATGCTCAAATTAACGCAGCCATCCAAGAAATACTCTTAATTAGTTTTAATTAGTTGTTAATTTAGATTAGTTTTCTTAAAGTTCAGTTTGCGAAAATTTTTATAAACTTTTGTTAACAAATTAACAGCAGGTATCTGACTATACCTTAATAGTTTTATCTACTAGAGTATCTTCTAAAAAAAAATATCCATTTAATCAAAGTTCTGCTCTCTTTAAAGCGCTAGATAAAATCCAACGAAACTGTACAAGATTCCGTTTTTAGGGTTCCGTACCCAAAGGGTAAAAACGGGACCCTATTACTAAGACTTCACGATCCGTCTGTCTGTCGGTCCGTCTGTCACCAGGCTGTATCTCATGAACCGTGATAGCTAGACAGTTGAAATTTTCACAAATGATGTATTTCTATTGCCGCTATAACAACAAATACTAAAAACAGAATAAAATTAATATTTAAGGGGGGTCCATACAACAAACGTGTTTTTCTTTGCCGTTTTTTGCTCGATATTAATAACGGCAACAGGTAGACGCTTGAAATATTCACAGAATATTTAGTTGGATATTCACTTCAAAAATAATAATTATTAAATTAAAATAAAATAAATTAAGGGGCCTCCCATACAACAAACGTGTTTTTTTGCCGTTTTTTCCGATAATGGTACGGAACCCTTCGTGCGCGAGTCCGACTCGCACTTGGCCAGTTTTTTTAAGTAGAGCCTCGGACTACCTTTTGTTACTTTGAAAGAAGCTCTTGAAGTTTTCCTGCGAAAAATAAAAGTATGAAATGAAACCAGTTTTCAAAGAAATAATCGACCGTAGTTTATTTAGGTAACTATACTTGATGTAGCCTATTACTCAGGAAGGAAAGTTATCACGTAAAATTGGGTTATTATTAGTGTTTTATATTTTGTTCCTTTATTAAGTACTGGGTAAAAATAGCTAAATAAAAATTAAATTAATTAATTAATTTAATTAAATTCTTAGCTAAATCCGGTAAGACTGGAAGCCGACCCCAATATAGTTGGGAAAAAGGCTAGGCAGATGATGATTAAGTACTGGGTGCAATTTTACCAAAAGACTTACGAATATCCCTAATACAACATCAATGGATGATGAATGGGGGGGTCTATCACGACCAGATGCCGAAATCTATTAACAAGTAACTTACGGTGGAGTAGGGAAGTGATCCTATCCCTAATGCGGGCTATCCCAAGTGGGTTATCCCACGTAATGTCGGTAACAGCTGACGTAGTGACACTTATGAACGATTGAATCTAAGTGTAACCAATGTATCGAGAATCTCTCGCGATTTAACGAATCTTTAGGAATATGTTAATAATAATAAAATAAAAATGTCGTATATTGGAATTATTAGGATGTATTTATTAAAACTACCAGTAACCCACAAGAAATTTAAGATTTAATTCCACAAGGCATCCTCCATCAGTCAACGTTCTGATCATAAAGACAACATTGAAGTGCACACATAATAATGAAAACATTTTTAAGGCAATATTCCTGAAGTTTCAATGACCAATGTTGTGAAAAGATTTTATTTTTAGCATAAAATAAAAGCTTTTTTTTGCTCCCTCACAGTTCACAGTATTCTAAACTAAGTGCATCAGTCAATTTATTATGATTATAAAAGTTTAATCAGTTCTAGTTCGATCCCTACTTTCACCGAATTGAACTCAGTGATTGGACATACCTTGGGTACGGGCACCCAATGCGAATAAAGAAAATTTGGTTCAAATAGATTGCACTAGATGGCGTGCTAAACGTCGATTTGTTATTGAGTTTTGTGAAATATTAAGATTCTCAAGAGAGGGTCAAAAAAAATTATGTTATTGTTTATTTAACTCACCTAAACACAAAATTAAGGAATATTGGGCTCTTAATTCACATTTCAGGGATTATTTGAATGGATCATTTAAAATTGATTCCAATACATGTCGCGGTTTTAAATTACTGAAGCATCCACTCGATTTAATTATTTGTTTTGTAACACATTTTGGTACTATGAAACTGTAAAAACGTGCAAAAATACTATCAAACAAATCGTCTACCTACAAAATTAAAGTGTTCACGAACCGAGTAAACCCTATTATTTGCAAGTCGCTGCTAACACCATCTACCTATATCCGTGGAACGGAACTGAACGCGATCGATGTTCTTAGAAAAATAATCAGTTTAATCAGACGAAAAACTCTAGTTACGTCAGCACGGTTTCTTTGTATGGTACAGATAATATAATACAAGCATACAGATGCCCATCTGTATGCTTGTATTATATTATCTGTGCCTTGGGATAAACGAACCCTTTTCCGCGAGGGTTCAATAAATCTTAAGATTGGAAACCGCAAATTGTTGCATGACGTCAAAAGTGATTTTCCTGCCATTAAAATTAATATTGTTTACTAGTAATCTGCCAGCGACTTTGCCCGCGGGATAAGTATTTTCTTATCCGAATGGAACATTATACCAGGATGAAAAGTAGCCTATGTGCTATTCCAGACTATAATCTATCTCAATGCCAAATTTGAACCAGATCCGTTCAGACGTTCTATCGTGATTTAGTAACAAACATACATCCAAACGTTCGCATGAACAATAAGCTGCTGCCCGCGTGGTATTAGTCCCAAAATGTTTATAAATTATTGCCTGTGTGCTATTCTGATGTATAAGCTATATTTCTGTAAAGTTATATCAAAATCAATTCTGTAGTTTTTGCGTAAAAGAGTAACAAACTTCCATACATCCATCCTCACAAACATTCACGTTTAAAATAGTTTAGTAGGATTAGAAAGATAACAAGTAAGATAAGTACGATGACATAGCCCGAAGAATTGTCAAACTTAAGTGGCAGTGGGCAGGGCACATAGCTCGCAGAACGGACGGCCGATGGGGCAGGAAGGTTCTGGAGTGGAGACCGCAAACCAAAAGACGTTGCGTTGGAAGGCCTTCCACCAGGTGGACCGATGACTTGGTGAAGGTTGCGGGGTTCCGCTGATTGCGAAACGCACGGGACCGGTCAATGTGGCGACGCTTGGGTGAGGCCTATGTCCAGCAGTGGACGTCTTTCGGCTGATATGATGAAGTAAGATGATGATGTATGTCGTTTTTGTGGCGAATAAACACTTTTTCTTTCTTCTTTCTATAACGTCACATAGTTTACTTGTGTAACTTGTTACTGTTGGGTATTTGTAAGAAAATGTTTTGTTATGCATACCGTCATGTTTCTAATAAACCAGTTAGCAAACCACCGCTTGTCTATTATTACGCTATACATAACTGGCGACGAGTAAATTAAATTTTTAGCGTATTTTCATCATGCCGTACGGTAAAATTGATAGTTTTGACCTTTCTTCGCGAAAATGGAAAGTTTATGTGAATCGTGTTGAGCAATATATTGCTTTAAACGAAATCAAAGAATCGTTACACGTGGCCACCTTGATAACGGTTGTCGGCGGAGAGACTTACGATTTAATGAGTGACCTGTGTGCACCGATAAGTCCAGAAAACAAAACCTTCACGGAGCTCGTCGACATCGTGCAGCAGCATTTAGAACCCAGGCGATCCGACATTGCTGAGAGGCATATTTTTCGCCTGCGACGTCAAAAACCGGGCGAAGAATTAAGCATTTATTTACAAAGCTTGAAACATCTTGCCAGCACTTGTAATTTCGGAGAGAAACTGGAAGAAAACCACCGGGATCAGTTTGTGTCGGGTCTTACAAGTGACGATATGCGGAGTCGTCTGTTCGCGGAGAAAGATTTGGAGTACGGGCGAGCGGTGGACTTAGCGCTGACCCTGGAGGCTGCGGAGCGCCATGCGGAGACCAGCAGTGCGGGCGGGGGCGCAGGCGCCACTTTAGGCGCAGCCACGACCAGCGCGCTATCCGCCGTGCATCGGATGGGCGCAACGGCGACCTCAGCTAGGATATCTCAATCGTGTTGGAGATGTGGTCGGCAGCATTCACCAGATAAGTGTCGCTTTAGGCGTTATAATTGTAATGAGTGTGGTGCGAGGGGTCACCACAGGTCAAGGTACTCAATACTCACTCAATACTCATCATTTATTTGTTAACATAGGTGTTTATAAATACAGATCTTAGCTTACATGGAATAGAGCGCTATGTTATGCCAGGAGGCGTACAAATATGTTGTTCAAATTTGATTTAAAACAAAATAGTTAAAAACTTAATGCAATAAAAATAAAAAAGGTCAATATAAAAGAAGGTACGTTTAGTGTCAATTATTTTAAGTTATATTTACAGTAGTTACCTACATATTGAAAAAGAAAAAAATAATATAATAACAATATAGTAATGTCATGTTAAATTAATTTGTCATCTAAGTATTCGTCAACAGTATAATAACATTTATCAACAAGTAATAATTTAATTTTTTTCTTGAAATTTAATTAATCTAATTTTTTTATGGCATCTGGAATTTTATTGTAAATAAGTGGGGCCATACCCAGAACACTCTTTTTTATTAATGCAGTTTTACATTTGCGATTACACAAGGAATTTTTGTATTGACTACGAATTGGAACATCTCGTACAGTAGATATTTTTTCAAAAAGGTTTGGATTTGTTTTGACGAAGATACTAATTTCTAATATGTATAACTTTTTTTTTTTTTTTTTATTATCTATAGGCTTGCGCTTGACCACTATCTCACCTGATGGTAAGCGATGATGTGGTCGACGATAGAGCACGCCTGCCCAGAAGAAACCCATTCACTCTTGACTTAAAGACCCCTAGATTGTAGCTATCGGGAAACACAGATTCCGGCAATGTAAGAATTTTTAATGATTTAAAGTAAGGTGCACAGCTATCATCTGTTTTCAGACCACACATGGCTCTAATACATCTTTTTTGTGCCCTAAATATTAGTAATTTATCTGAAGAATTGCCCCAAAAAATAATGCCGTATCGCAAAATCGAAGCTACTAGACCGTGATAGGCAACCAGTAACGCATCTCTGTTTACTTTTTTCGATAGTTGAAGGAGTGCATATGCAGATTAATTTATTTTTTTACATAAATGTTCTATATGTGCTTTCCAATTAAGATGATTGTCTATATGGATACCTAGAAACACAGTTTCTTTTACCTCTTCTATTTCGTTATCGTTATAGTTAACACATAATTTTGGTGTATTTGTTTTTTGGTGAAAATGCATTACTTTAGTTTTCTTAAGGTTAATTAATAAATTATTCATATTAAGCCAATTGATAATGTCAGTAAGTGTATTGTTAATGTCAAATTGATAGGTATTAAAATTTTTGCATTTTACTATGGCAGTGCTATCATCTGCAAATAAAATCATTTGTTGTTGTGTCACTTGTGGCAAATCATTAATGTAAATGAGAACCTCGAGTAAATGAGAATCATTAATGGTAATGTGTAGAAGTGCTCGCGGAGCAGGTAGTCGTTCGGTGACTACGGAAAAAAAGAATCAGTTTTATATTGATGCTAACTCTGAAACTGAGGACAGTGATTTTTACAACATTTACGTGAACGGTAAGGACGATGAACCATACGTTCTGAAGCTCATTATTGACGAAATTCCTATTGTTTTTGAGGTGGATACAGAGGCCTTAGTGCGAGTTTTTACTCACGTTCAATCGCGTTAACGTTAACGCCAATTTGTATTGAAACTGGATAAGCGCCGTCTGGTGACGGCAAGGCAAAACCTCTTTTTTTGTATACATTTTGACATAAGAGATCGTTTACGTTATCACGAGTGAGTACGTTAAAAAACTTGCACTAAGCACACTTGTAGCAAAATATCTGTCATTAGTGAGAGCGATTTCAATAAATACTTTAATGCTTATAAGGTAATGGAATGTGACTTAAAGTTAAAAACATATACGGGCGCGCGAATTGTACCGATCGGTTTTATTATGGTATCTGCGCGTTATGATAGTTTTAATAACGGTGAAACTGCGGGGTCGGGTGAGACGCGGGTGGCACACGGTCTACGTCTGTATGTTATTCGATCTGACGGCGGCCCTCCGCTTATCGGGCGCGCGTGGTTACGTTGTTTACAACTTAAAAACATAATTATTAGCATGAATCATCTTCATAGTTATAACTCAGGTAATGAAACCGATCGTATAATTGCCAGCTTAAAGAAAGAGTTCTTTGATGTTTTTGCTAGTGGGTTAGGAACTTGTGTTCGTCAATTTTCTTTGAAACTCAAAGATAAAGAACCAATATTTTATAAAGCCCGTTCATTACCATTTGCGTTGCGAGGTCCAGTGGAAAAAGAACTAGAACGTTTGGTTAGAGAAGGTACTATCGTTATAGTTAATAATTCTGAGTACGGTACGCCTATTGTACCCATACTTAAAAAGTGTGGAGGAATTAGGATCTGTGGTGACTATAAAATTACTGTCAATCCTAAGTTGATACGTGAGCCATACCCTTTACCCCGTATCGAAGAGTTGTATTGTGCGTTAAGAGGGGCCCAGATATTTTCAAAAATAGATTTAGCTCATGCTTATGAACAATTTATTTTGACACCAGATTCTCGCTCTTGTACTACAATTAGTACACACATCGGTACATTTCAATACATACGGACTCCTTACGGGTTAAGTTGTATACCGGAAAAATTCCAAAAAACGATGGAAGAACTTCTCCGAGGGGTGCCCATGACAGCAGTATATTTCGATGATATTTGCGTGGGGGGATTTTCAAAAGAAAATAATATTCATAATTTAAGAGAAGTTTTACGACGGCTAAAGGCTGTAGGTCTTCGGATTAAATTAGAAAAATGTGATTTCTTTAAATCGGAAGTTTGTTATTTAGGGCACGTTATAGACAAAAGTGGATTGCACCCAGACACGAAAAAGGTTAAAGCCATATCAGACGCTCCACGTCCCACGGATGTACATCAATTAAAAGCGTTTTTAGGGCTAGTTAATTATTATGGTAAATTTTTACGGAATTTAAGTTCAGTTTTACACCCATTGTATCAACTGTTAAAACATAAAGTCTCATGGGTTTGGAGCAATGATTGTGAACGGTCTTTCAATAAAATAAAATGTGTATTAAGTGGCGACCAGTTTTTGGCTCATTATGATCCATCTTTGCCTGTGGTCCTCAGTGTGGACAGTAGTGCTTATGGTATAGGTGCTGTATTAGCGCACAGATATAGTGATGGTTCTGAGAGACCGATTTGTTGTACATCGCGCACACTTAACAATGCAGAGAGGTCATATAGTCAGTTGGACAAAGAAGCGTTAGCGATATTTTTTGGGGTTATTAAAAATCACCAGTATTTATTTGGTAGGCGATTTATTATCCGTACGGACCATAAACCGTTGTCGTATATATTTGGCGATAAGATTGGTATTCCACAAACCGCAGCTAGTCGTTTGCAGCGGTATGCGGCGCGGCTAGCAGCGTATGACTTCTCCGTGGAGTGGGTGAGCTCCGCACGCAATGCACCCGCTGACTGTTTGTCTCGTCTGCCATTATCCCGCGAGGTTGAAGTTTCCACTACGGTGGATACATCAATTTCGTATTTATTTTTTGTTGAGAGTGAATTTCCCATTAATCATAAGGACATAGCGAGTGCTACTAACTGCGATCCGGTTTTGCGTGTAATTTATCAATATATATTATTTGGATGGCCGGATAGTACGGATGTCGAGCAGGAAAAAGCATATTTTCACCGGAAAACTAATTTGTTTTTAGAACATGGTTGTATAGTGTACAATTATCGTGTAGTGATTCCACCGAAGTTCAGGGAATATATTTTGAGGGAACTACACGAAGACCATCTTGGGGTCGTAAAGATGAAGTCCATCGCACGTAACTATGTATATTGGCCGTGTTTAGATGCCGACATAGAACAGTTGTGCAGAAGTTGTACAGCGTGCCGTCAGCAGCGGGATGCACCCCCGCATGCGCCTCTCACCCCTTGGGAGTTCCCTTCGCGACCGTGGCAACGTTTGCATCTTGATTTCGGTGAATATAACAGTAAACATTATTTAATTATCGTAGATTCCCATAGTAAGTGGATTGAAGTTTTTCAAATGAATAGTACGGCTGCAAAGTTCGTCATTACTAAGTTGCGTGAGTTGTTTGCTCGTTTTGGGTTACCCCTCCAAGTAGTTTCGGACAATGGCCCGCCATTTACTTCATATGAAATTCAGAACTATTTTAAGAAAAACGGAATCATTCATAATCTAACTAGTCCATATAGACCTCAAGGTAACGGGGCGGCAGAAAACGCCGTTAAGACAGTTAAAAACTGTATTAAAAAGGCACACTATGAGGGGGTGGATGTGGAGATGGCTATTCATAAAATGTTATTTCAGTATAGGAATTGTGAGCATGCGACAACAGGTGTGGCTCCATCAGTTGCTATGTTAGGCCGAAAGGTCCGTGGTCGATTAGATGCTTTGCGACCAAATACAGAGGAACGCGTTCGAGCGAAACAATTAGAACAAGTCACCCGGTCAGGGGGCAAACTTCGTCCTGTTGAAATAGGCGATAATGTCTACGTCAGAGATTACACCAAAAATAGGGACAAGTGGGTCGAAGGACAGGTCAAAGGGCAGGTGGGGCCGTCATCTTGTACAGTCTGCACTAAAAGTAATACGGTGAGAAGGCATATCGATCAAATAATAATTCCAAAAAGTAGTAGCAACCGGTTTTCACTATCTTGCACCTCAGATGGCAATGAACAAATGAACGCAGAGGATTCTGTTACAAATGACGTTGTATCGACCCCTGTTACGACTGATGCTCAAGGCTCCGATCTGCCAGCGGACGCAGTCGTGGCTGATGGTGTTAGTTCACCAAGTGACATTGTGGCTTTATCTGACAATCCACCTTCAGTGTCAGAACCCACTGTTGCTCCTCATAAAAACCTGCGTCCCCGTCGTACCAGGGCCCAGTATAAAAATCTGATTTAATAATTTAGCTGATTATGTAAGGACTAAGTTATGCTATTATTACGTAAAGGAAAGGTAAAACTGTTATCATGTATGACAATTATATTGTTGTTATTATTAAGATATTTAAGTAAGGAGGTGTTGGGTATTTGTAAGAAAATGTTTTGTTATGCATACCGTCATGTTTCTAATAAACCAGTTAGCAAACCACCGCTTGTCTATTATTACGCTATACATAACTGTTACTATAGAACAACAGACAAACAAAAATACAGTAATTTTCAAATTATCTTATGGAATTACCACTTTGTAAAACATTCGCAAAGCTTGAGTATACTATTCCTGATGGCGCCAAACACGTAGCTGAGTTCTCGATCGATTAAACACATATACCTAGACTTGCGTCGCTTTTTCCGTACCTAACTAATTCAAAACTTCTATCATATAATTTTCTTATTATTTATTGGTTCAAGTTACGAAATCTGTAGTAATTAATCCTAGACCGCCCGTCTCTAAATGCATGTGCATAGAATCTTACATACCTACCAAAAAGACTTAGTTGAAAATAATCGCATACCTGCATACGTCTTATATTCTAATACAAACTGTGCAACATACTCTGAGATGTATCTACGCCAATGTACCCATTACATAATATTATGTATCTGCTCCAAAACACAATCATCTATTATGGGAATAATACGATTAGTAATGAACTTTATTATCGTTCAATGTCATTGCGTAAGTAAATTATTAACAAATAATCGAAAGATCGATCACTCCCGCCGAAAACTTCAGATCACGTGGATAACGTGACGATTACGAAAGTGGCAGATAATTGCTACGTGATTAACGATTACAAAGCCAAAACCCCGTGTTGAAAAGTCGAGACAAAGATCAAAGACAAATTACCGTAGGTATCATTAGATTTTTTTGCTGCAATCCATCTTGTTCATGTCATCTCAAGAGACTGGGCTACACGTGAAAATTACAAAAAAGTGAATCAGGACAATTAGTCAGCTAGGGCCGAAACCATTTCGTTAAATTGCCCTAAAAATAGAAGCCGACGTAAACGTGAACTCTTTAGCACAATACCCGACAAAAACTGTGTAATTATGTAAACAAGAACAAAAATGGTTACCAGAACCGTTTGTTTCCGTTGAGGCATTTAAATACTGCTGTATCCGGGGGGAAGCCGTTTCACCCCGAGTGCCCCAGCCCCGGCCTTATTTGCTTTGGAATTTCAAAGTACCAACAGTTTTCAATCTGCTTAACTAAGCTTTAAAATATTTCGCTTAACCATTTAGTAATTACGTCTTACCGACTTTCGTTGACAATTTATTACTTCGTAAGTTTATGGGCTGTTTGATATAAGGGCTTATAGAAAGATGGTAAATTTGTGGTTACAAATTCATTACTTGCTTGTAAAATGTAGCTTATGGCATAAGCTAGTTGTTTTCCAGAAATATAACTTCCACAGATTACATTTTCGAGACACTTCGAGTAGAAAACAGTTTATAAAGGCAAACTTTCTTTGTACCTATACTATTTAAGTACCCTCCGGTAAACTACAAATTTAATTTGAATTGCTTGTAAGGAAATTCTGTGTCACTTTCGAGATTGGAATTTACTTTGGTACATGGCAAGATGTAGAACCGCTTCTTAGCTCATGCGCTAGCTGTAGATTTATTCGAGCACGTCTCTGCCTTGCCACGGCAGATGACTGTGGATATGTTATTTAATCACCTTTGGGGCGAGCACGGCCTACTGTGACAGGCTTGAATCACACATTCTTAGAATAGAATAGAAGAATAGAATAGTTCTTTATTTGCACAGAAAGTAGGTACAAGTTACAGCTGATAAGTTGTAATGTAATGATCCTTATACTAACTACCTTAAGTAAGGCATGCGAACAGTTTTAGCTATAATAAAGTCCCAATTAATAAATATTTTAATGTTTTAAAATCATTAAAACATTCAATTAAATCAAATACAAATTTACCATGTCAAGATCAAATTCTGTAAGTAATTTGAAATAGGCAATGCAATAAACAATGTCAATTTTAATAAAAAGGGATTACAAATTCGTCAAGTTCCAGTCAATACAGTCTAATAAAAAATAAAATAAATAAAATTATTAAGTACAAGTCAGGAAAACAGAGAAGTCATGTTATCAATTTAAATTCTTATCGGTCAGAAATTCGCTAATTGAGTAATAACATTTATTAATTAATAGATCTGTCAATTTCTTTTTGAAAAGTAGAAATGTCTCATTTTTATTTCATCGGGTATTTTATTAAATATTATCGGACCCATACATATAATATTCTTATCACAGTTTGGGAGCAAAAACCGTGTTAAAATGCGTTACTTAAGCCTATATCACAGAGGCTGTGCTCGCCCGGCAGGCTATATAAATTTTAGATATCTGGTGGTGTAGGTAATAATCGAAAGTTAAGTAACCTTATTCTTCTATAGAAATCTTACATAGCTTTTCACAAAAAAATAAGCTGACTTCAAAAGCTAAACACTAAAAAGTGCAAAAATAACTTACATTTCGAAAGTCGATGTCTTTGGAGTTAGTTATTTTTGCAAGTGTTTTGCTTTGGAAGTTGGTGTTTTTATGTCAAAGTCTTTTTTTCAGTTTTGGCACACATTCACTAAAAAGGGAGTGAGTTCTATAGTAAGGTACCTAAAGGATTGAAAAAATACCCATAATATCTCAATTTACATATTCGTGCTGTTTGTTAAGATGTTCCATATCTTGGAAAATGCTGAATTGATTTTGATGAAGCTTGCACTATTCCCTAAGTTAGCAAAAACATAATAGAATAAAAAAATATCACTATCCGTTTACAAACTAGTATCGAAGAAATGCGTGAACAAACATACATACAAACATATTATGTACCTATGAAATTCGGCACGCATGTTTAGAAGTCCACATATTATAGCAATATTTGTGATATGCCAAAAATATCACAAAATACGTATCGAATTGATTACCTCCTTTTTTTGAAGTCTGTTAAAAATAAGTAGCAACCTGATTAATAATGATGACATCTAGACAATAACTTAAGCCCTCATGGTATTTGAGCGCTGAGATTTGCTAGTTACTCTTTTATTTATTAACTACCTGATTACTGTTACACGCATAAGAGGATAGTTTTCACGAGTTACATCAGAGCTTTACTGCATCTCCTAAATGACGCTGCATAACTGCAATGAAAACAACAACCAGCGATGCAAACTCTGTTTCATTATTTGTGTGCCACAAACAAACAGAAATATTATTGTATCCATTTTAGCATCACAAAATTCATAACATTCATAAATTCACAAGTATTTGGTTTACATGGTTTCAAAGCTTTTTACAGTGATATATAATGGTATGGAGGTGAAAACACATCTTGTTTGTTATATGGTAATTATTCTAAAAAATAAAACCGGTGTCCGACCAAAACACGATTTACAGCCGACACCAAAACCGAATATTCGGTTCTTCTTCTAGTTTCAGCCAAAACCGGAACTTACATAGTAACAAAAAGTCTGCGAAAAGTCCAAAATTATATCTCGATTAACACGTTCGCTACCAAGGACTCGCAATGGCTTTTTGATTGTTTCAGTAATTACGGCAGCGCACGTGTTAAAGACTATTGAACTATTGAAAATCAGCAAACGAACGCTTTTTCGAAAACAAATTCTAAGACTCCTGTAAAACTATAAACCAAAGTTACTTACTATTTTTAAGCCTGTACTTAACGTAAGATCACAAATTTACTTCCGGAAGAGAGAGAGGCACATTTGATAAGTTATTTTTAAGTTAACCAAACACAAATTTTGTCTCCATGCTGCTCCTACCCTACACCTGCCCTACACCTACCCTACACCTACCCTACACCTACCCTACACCTACCCTACACCTACCCTACACCTACCCTACACCTACCCTACACCTACCCTACACCTACCCTACACCTACCCTACACCTACCCTACACCTACCCTACACCTACCCTACACCTACCCTACACCTACCCTACACCTACCCTACACCTACCCTACACCTACCCTACACCTACCCTACACCTACCCTACACCTACCCTACACCTACCCTACACCTACCCTACACCTACCCTACACCTACCCTACACCTACCCTACACCTACCCTACACCTACCCTACACCTACCCTACACCTACCCTACACCTACCCTACACCTACCCTACACCTACCCTACACCTACCCTACACCTACCCTACACCTACCCTACACCTACCCTACACCTACCCTACACCTACCCTACACCTACCCTACACCTACCCTACACCTACCCTACACCTACCCTACACCTACCCTACACCTACCCTACACCTACCCTACACCTACCCTACACCTACCCTACACCTACCCTACACCTACCCTACACCTACCCTACACCTACCCTACACCTACCCTACACCTACCCTACACCTACCCTACACCTACCCTACACCTACCCTACACCTACCCTACACCTACCCTACACCTACCCTACACCTACCCTACACCTACCCTACACCTACCCTACACCTACCCTACACCTACCCTACACCTACCCTACACCTACCCTACACCTACCCTACACCTACCCTACACCTACCCTACACCTACCCTACACCTACCCTACACCTACCCTACACCTACCCTACACCTACCCTACACCTACCCTACACCTACCCTACACCTACCCTACACCTACCCTACACCTACCCTACACCTACCCTACACCTACCCTACACCTACCCTACACCTACCCTGCACCTACCCTGCACCTACCCTACACCTACCCTACACCTACCCTACACCTACCCTACACCTACCCTGCACCTACCCTGCACCTACCCTACACCTACCCTACACCTACCCTACACCTACCCTACACCTACCCTACACCTACCCTACACCTACCCTACACCTACCCTACACCTACCCTACACCTACCCTACACCTACCCTACACCTACCCTACACCTACCCTACACCTACCCTACACCTACCCTACACCTACCCTGCACCTACCCTGCACCTACCCTACACCTACCCTACACCTACCCTACACCTACCCTACACCTACCCTACACCTACCCTACACCTACCCTACACCTACCCTACACCTACCCTACACCTAGCCCTACACCTTATAGTATCCATACTTACACTTTGACTATCAATCATTCTCATCTTTTAAAAAACGTCCTTTTTCTATATTAAATCGATCTAATTCGATTTATTAACTTTATTTTGCTGAAATAGAATATTGAATTTTATAATTTTTCAATGTTTACTTTTTGTCTGACATTACGTCAGTTGTCAAGCCTGTCATTTACTTTTTCTTTAATTTTGTGTAATTTTCTTAGTGACTATGAAGGTTTAATTTGATTTAAGTAATTTAAATTATTTTTATTAGTTGTTAGCTCTAATAATGTATATTATTGTTAATTTACTATTGTTTACTGGATATTAGTTTCTTAGCTTCTTACGCTTGTAAAATAATGTTATAACGCTCACAGAATTATTTTATGACTGAATAATACAGGCCGTTTTAAATATAGGCAACTCACAATTAAAAAATTATAGAAAGAATAATGGAATTCTAGAAACGTTTGTTTGGAAAAACGCTGACTATAAAAGGCATTTCCCAGACATTCCTGGGGCAGTCTGGAATCTGCAATGAACTCCGAAAGACGATTTTACCTTGAATTACTAAATGTCAAGTCTTGATCTGAAGACAAATCTATAAATATCCAAAGTTTATCCAGTTTAATATATTGTGTGTGATATACTGTCTGGTTTTAATCTACGTATCCGCCTACCGTATGCCTACATAACAGCATACTAACCCGTGTGCCAGTTAGACCATCGTGGTGCCTGCTATCTGTCAATTTGGAGCATATCACGACTCAAGAGGCGTTCCTGTCTGACCTGCTGCCTACTCCACGTCTTCCTGCCTATCCGACCTGCCGCCTGGTTAGCCGCCCACCGACCTGCTGCCTACTCCACGTCTTCCTGCCTATCCGACCTGCTGCCTGGTTGGGCCGCCCACGTCATACGAAGCCGGCCCACGAAGATTTTTATACTTTTTATAATCTTATTTGTATTAACGTGGCTTACGTGTAGCTATTTTAGCTACACGTAACGTTACAGTTTGGCGCCCAACTTTTAAAAATTAGGCGCAACAACATTGTTTGTGCGCCCAATTTTCTGACTCACCCCATCACCCACTACCTACTCTTCTACGCTTTTTTTTTTTTTGTTAACGTGGGCTCGATTTTTCATCTCTCAAAATTCTAAAACAAACTTACACAAGGCAATCAAATTTGGTATGATAATTATTTTTCATTCACTTCATCAATCTTTACACCTAATCTACACACACACACACACCACACACACACATTCCTTTTACCTCTGGTAATTGGCACCCTTTCGGCCTCTTGGTTGTGTTAACCCACTTGTGGGCATTGCCAAGGTTGGAGATTGGTTACTTTACGACAGCTGCAGGACAATATCCTGTGGTCGTTTATAAATATTTATTTACCTACGAAATATCTATATAATACTACACTAACCTACACACACACACATTCCTTTTACCTCTGATAATTGGCACCCTTTCGGCCTCTTGGATGTGTTAACCCACTTGTGGGCATTGCCAAGGTTGGAGATTGGTTACTCTACGACAGCTGCAGGACAATATCCTGTGGTCGTTTATACAATTGCATCTACATAATACCTACCTACACACACACATGCAACATACGATGCACGTCATAGTAAAGACTGCTAGTAGGCTACTTTAGAATCCTCCTTCAGAACTTATCTCCTACTCTTTGTCTCCCTTACGCTCTTAAACTCTTGAGTCCTCACTTGAATCCTTTCAGGCACTTGAGTTTTCTTGAACTCAAGAGTCTTCTTGAATACTCTGACTCTCTTGAGTCATCGCTAACACTCCTTAACCCTTATTTTCCTCTCTTTGATACAATTTTATCTTTTTAAACTTTAATTTTTAATAATGGATGGTTTTTATTATTATATACTCATGAATCATCTCTTTCTTCTCTCCCTCTTCTAAAATAGAGTTATTTTCGGTTTATTTAAACTCTATTTATTTTCTAATCCATTCATCAGTTCAACAATTATAGGATTATTTTTAATCTTTCCTTATTTCTGTTTTTATCAGATAACTATGAAGTGATTTTATGTACATGTTATCTAACCTTCGTATCAACTAACTCTACAAGTTAGTTTGATTCTTGTTCCTAACTATCGACTCTAAAAGTCGATTGTAGCAGCTGACAAGTAGGTATTTAAAGTAGGCTATTGCCCTTGACGTTTAACTCGGAGCTTACTACGAGCTGCCCTTACGTTAACTCGGAGCTTACTACTACCTACCTTGGCAGGAGCTGCCCTGACGTTAACTCGAAGTTTACTGACTTCGGTGTTCTAATATATCAACTAAAGTTGACTAGAAGCGGATAACAACTTCGTTAAAAATAAGCCTATGTTAAAAATCTTTATATTTCATATCATCAATGGGTTTTAGACGTGAGCGGATTACAACTCCGAAAAATAAGCCTTAAAGTTATTAAATATCAGGTTGAGTAGTGATCATTGAATGTGAATCCTACCAGCTATCTTCGTATGATGTCGGTGTGTTTGAATGAAGTATGTACGTTTTGTGAATGCTGTTATACTACCTTACAAATTTTTTGTTCTAGACCAAAAATTTTCTCGGGGTCGTTGGGGAAATATAGTATCCATACTTACACTTTTACTATCAATCATTCTCATCTTTTAAAAAACGTCCTTTTTCTATATTAAATCGATCTAATTCGATTTATTAACTTTATTTTGCTGAAATAGAATATTGAATTTTATAATTTTTCAATGTTTACTTTTTGTCTGACATTACGTCAGTTGTCAAGCCTGTCATTTACTTTTTCTTTAATTTTGTGTAATTTTCTTAGTGACTATGAAGGTTTAATTTGATTTAAGTAATTTAAATTATTTTTATTAGTTGTTAGTTCTAATAATGTATATTATTGTTAATTTACTATTGTTTACTGGATATTAGTTTCTTATCTTCTTACGCTTGTAAAATAATGTTATAACGCTCACAGAATTATTTTATGACTGAATAATACAGGCCGTTTTAAATATAGGCAACTCACAATTAAAAAATTATAGAAAGAATAATGGAATTCTAGAAACGTTTGTTTGGAAAAACGCTGACTATAAAAGGCATTTCCCAGACATTCCTGGGGCAGTCTGGAATCTGCAATGAACTCCGAAAGACGATTTTACCTTGAATAAAATGTCAAGTCCCTTAAATGTCAAGTCTTGATCTGAAGACAAATCTATAAATATCCAAAGTTTATCCAGTTTAATATATTGTGTGTGATATACTGTCTGGTTTTAATCTACGTATCCGCCTACCGTATGCCTACATAACAGCATACTAACCCGTGTGCCAGTTAGACCATCGTGGTGCCTGCTATCTGTCAATTTGGAGCATATCACGACTCAAGAGGCGTTCCTGTCTGACCTGCTGCCTACTCCACGTCTTCCTGCCTATCCGACCTGCCGCCTGGTTAGCCGCCCACCGACTTGCTGCCTACTCCACGTCTTCCTGCCTATCCGACCTGCTGCCTGGTTGGGCCGCCCACGTCGTACGAAGCCGGCCCACGAAGATTTTTATACTTTTTATAATCTTATTTGTATTAACGTGGCTTACGTGTAGCTATTTTAGCTACACGTAACGTTACAACCTACCCTACACCTACCCTACACCTACCCTACACCTACCCTACACCTACCCTACACCTACCCTACACCTACCCTACACCTACCCTACACCTACCCTACACCTACCCTACACCTACCCTACACCTACCCTACACCTACCCTACACCTACCCTACACCTACCCTACACCTACCCTACACCTACCCTACACCTACCCTACACCTACCCTACACCTACCCTACACCTACCCTACACCTACCCTACACCTACCCTACACCTACCCTACACCTACCCTACACCTACCCTACACCTACCCTACACCTACCCTACACCTACCCTACACCTACCCTACACCTACCCTACACCTACCCTACACCTACCCTACACCTACCCTACACCTACCCTACACCTACACCACACCTACACCACACCTACACCACACCTACACCACACCTACCCTACACCTACCCTACACCATATTCCCATTTCAACTACTAAATCCCTAAACTCATCACCTTCTGTTGCTGGATCTTTGCTAAAAGAAAATGTTAATGTTTGCAATTTGGAATTTCTTTTTGAACATATTACTTATAGATACATCATTAAAACCTTTCACACTTTAAATGTTAAAATAACTGCAGATCTGTGGGGTCATTCTGTAGAAGTTGATAAGTCTATTATTGACATTGTAGCACCTAGTTTAGCTCTTATCTTTAATAATTGTATCGACTGTGGAAAGTTGCATGCCTTAATGAAAAATAGTAAAATAATACCTTTTATTTAAATCAGGTAGTACATCGGACCCTACAAATTATAGACCTATTTTAGTACTACCTACGTTTAGTAAAATATTTGAGAAATTAGTTTTAGAGCAATTCCAAAGATATTTTAATAAACTATTACATAGCAAACAGTTCGGTTTTACAAGGCGTCTGAACTATTGAAAATCAGCAAACGAACGCTTTTTCGAAAACAAATTCTAAGACTCCTGTAAAACTATAAACCAAAGTTACTTACTATTTTTAAGCCTGTACTTAACGTAAGATCACAAATTTACTTCCGGAAGAGAGAGAGGCACATTTGATAAGTTATTTTTAAGTTAACCAAACACAAATTTTGTCTCCATGCTGCTCCTACCCTACACCTGCCCTACACCTACCCTACACCTACCCTACACCTACCCTACACCTACCCTACACCTACCCTACACCTACCCTACACCTACCCTACACCTACCCTACACCTACCCTACACCTACCCTACACCTACCCTACACCTACCCTACACCTACCCTACACCTACCCTACACCTACCCTACACCTACCCTACACCTACCCTACACCTACCCTACACCTACCCTACACCTACCCTACACCTACCCTACACCTACCCTACACCTACCCTACACCTACCCTACACCTACCCTACACCTACCCTACACCTACCCTACACCTACCCTACACCTACCCTACACCTACCCTACACCTACCCTACACCTACCCTACACCTACCCTACACCTACCCTACACCTACCCTACACCTACCCTACACCTACCCTACACCTACCCTACACCTACCCTACACCTACCCTACACCTACCCTACACCTACCCTACACCTACCCTACACCTACCCTACACCTACCCTACACCTACCCTACACCTACCCTACACCTACCCTACACCTACCCTACACCTACCCTACACCTACCCTACACCTACCCTACACCTACCCTACACCTACCCTACACCTACCCTACACCTACCCTACACCTACCCTACACCTACCCTACACCTACCCTACACCTACCCTACACCTACCCTACACCTACCCTACACCTACCCTACACCTACCCTACACCTACCCTACACCTACCCTACACCTACCCTACACCTACCCTACACCTACCCTACACCTACCCTACACCTACCCTACACCTACCCTACACCTACCCTACACCTACCCTACACCTACCCTACACCTACCCTACACCTACCCTACACCTACCCTACACCTACCCTACACCTACCCTACACCTACCCTACACCTACCCTACACCTACCCTACACCTACCCTACACCTACCCTACACCTACCCTACACCTACCCTACACCTACCCTACACCTACCCTACACCTACCCTACACCTACCCTACACCTACCCTACACCTACCCTACACCTACCCTACACCTACCCTACACCTACCCTACACCTACCCTACACCTACCCTACACCTACCCTACACCTACCCTACACCTACCCTACACCTACCCTACACCTACCCTACACCTACCCTACACCTACCCTACACCTACCCTACACCTACCCTACACCTACCCTACACCTACCCTACACCTACCCTACACCTACCCTACACCTACCCTACACCTACCCTACACCTACCCTACACCTACCCTACACCTACCCTACACCTACCCTACACCTACCCTACACCTACCCTACACCTACCCTACACCTACCCTACACCTACCCTACACCTACCCTACACCTACCCTACACCTACCCTACACCTACCCTACACCTACCCTACACCTACCCTACACCTACCCTACACCTACCCTACACCTACCCTACACCTACCCTACACCTACCCTACACCTACCCTACACCTACCCTACACCTACCCTACACCTACCCTACACCTACCCTACACCTACCCTACACCTACCCTACACCTACCCTACACCTACCCTACACCTACCCTACACCTACCCTACACCTACCCTACACCTACCCTACACCTACCCTACACCTACCCTACACCTACCCTACACCTACCCTACACCTACCCTACACCTACCCTACACCTACCCTACACCTACCCTACACCTACCCTACACCTACCCTACACCTACCCTACACCTACCCTACACCTACCCTACACCTACCCTACACCTACCCTACACCTACCCTACACCTACCCTACACCTACCCTACACCTACCCTACACCTACCCTACACCTACCCTACACCTACCCTACACCTACCCTACACCTACCCTACACCTACCCTACACCTACCCTACACCTACCCTACACCTACCCTACACCTACCCTACACCTACCCTACACCTACCCTACACCTACCCTACACCTACCCTACACCTACCCTACACCTACCCTACACCTACCCTACACCTACCCTACACCTACCCTACACCTACCCTACACCTACCCTACACCTACCCTACACCTACCCTACACCTACCCTACACCTACCCTACACCTACCCTACACCTACCCTACACCTACCCTACACCTACCCTACACCTACCCTACACCTACCCTACACCTACCCTACACCTACCCTACACCTACCCTACACCTACCCTACACCTACCCTACACCATATTCCCATTTCAACTACTAAATCCCTAAACTCATCACCTTCTGTTGCTGGATCTTTGCTAAAAGAAAATGTTAATGTTTGCAATTTGGAATTTCTTTTTGAACATATTACTTATAGATACATCATTAAAACCTTTCACACTTTAAATGTTAAAATAACTGCAGATCTGTGGGGTCATTCTGTAGAAGTTGATAAGTCTATTATTGACATTGTAGCACCTAGTTTAGCTCTTATCTTTAATAATTGTATCGACTGTGGAAAGTTGCATGCCTTAATGAAAAATAGTAAAATAATACCTTTTATTTAAATCAGGTAGTACATCGGACCCTACAAATTATAGACCTATTTTAGTACTACCTACGTTTAGTAAAATATTTGAGAAATTAGTTTTAGAGCAATTCCAAAGATATTTTAATAAACTATTACATAGCAAACAGTTCGGTTTTACAAGGCGTCGTTAAATGTCTGATGCGTTGAGTTTTTAGGACATATTTATAATGCATGGGAAGATAGGTGCGTTGCCTTGGGAATCTTTTGTGATTTGTCCAAGGCATTGGATTGTGTTCATCTATCAGGAAATGCTAATCAGGAAACTCCGCCACTACGGGATCTCTACGGGATTCTCACTTCATAATTGAGCAATAGGATTCAGTTTGTTGATGTTAATGAAAAAAGATCTCCCGGATCTATAGTGTCAATAGGAGTCCCACAGGGCTCAATTCTTGGTCCTTTCTTATTTATTTTAATGACTTGCCTTACCACATAAAGGATAACCATGAAATAGTGTTGTTTGCGGATCGTACTTCACTTTTGTTTAAACTTACGTCCGCAGCTGGTTACTGACGATGTAAATAGCGTGATCTCTATTTTGTCCACCTTGTTAAAGCTTTTCGAAAGACTTGTGCATGATGAAATATATCTTATATTACACAACATTATAATTAAACAACTGCATGGCTTTGTTAAAAAAGAGCCACAAATTTTAAGGTTTTCACTGATTTCTTGTTTAATAACATGGATCAACAGTTACAGGTTGATGCTGTATACACGGACTTTCGAAAAGCTTTTGACAAGGTGGATCATGAATTGCTTTTAACAAAAATTGCTTTCAACGGTATTCGAGGTGACTTACTGCGTTGGTTTACATCGTGTCACGGTTTGTATCGCATCACAAATAGAACTCAAATAGTAGCTATCAAGGTTTTTGAATCTTTATCCATATATGTTACATCCGGTGTGCCTCAAGGCTCAATTTTAGGCCCTCTCATGTTTATGTTACTCGTAAATGACATAACGCTCTCTATTCAGCCAGCTTCGAAGTGCGTCAGGATGGCTTCGATAACGTTAGTGTTATCAAATCAGACATTCCAAATTTCTACTTTATGCCGATGACCTTAATTTTTTTAGAAAAAATCAAAATAATAATGATTGTCTCTTATTTCAAGAGGATCTATATAGATTCTCGACTTACTGCATAGAAAATAAGATTCAACTGAGTATTGGAAAGTGTTCATCTATTACATTTACCAAGGATAAAAACATAATAACTCACACATTTAACTTAAATAACACTATATTGCACAAAACAAATTTAGTTAGGAACCTTGGAGTGTTACTGGATAACAAACTTCATCTTGATCAACTGCCGCATGTATGGATTTGTGATGAGATGTATGACTGATTTTAAACGTACTCATACATACATTCATTTATACAAATCTTTAGTGAGATCACAGTTAGAGTATGCTGTAATGATTTGAAACCCCTTCTATGCAAAATACAAAGAAAAGCTTGAAACCGTACAGTATAAATTCCTTAAAGCCACTCAGTACCGGAGTTTCCGTAAAACTACCTCTTACCATAATTTATTGAAATTTTATAAACTTACTACCCTTAATATTAGACGCAACATTTTAGAAAGCATGTTTCTTTATGACCTGTGTAACAACAAATATGATTGCTCAGATTTAACAAACAGATTGTGTTATGTAGTACCTAGGACTATCACAAGACGCAGGGTGCGCGCTGTTTGCTGTCTCCTCGTGTCGCACAAACGCAGGGGCCCGCTTACCTTTGTGTCGTTTAGAAAAGAATTATAACACCCTGTTCTCAACTTTAGATTTATTTTCTTGCTCAGCTACTAAATTTCGAAATGAAACCCTTAAAGTCATCAGCAACTGTGTGGATTAATTTAACTTACTTATTTCTGTATCTGTAGATTTTGTGGTTTTATTTTTGTTTAGTGTAATATAGTATTTAATGAAGCTAAGGCTTATTAGTATTGTACTCGTGCATGTATCTTCCACTTTTAATTATATAAGATGTGGATAACGTTGTTAGTGGCACACTAATGTAGTCAATGTACAATTATTTGTTAACCATATATATTGTGTAATTGTTTGTTTTCCCTAATAAATAAAATAAAATCTCAAAAGTACACACTAGTTCAATGTTAACAATTTAATTCTTAGTAAAAAAGAAAACCAAATGCGTTTAGTTTACCCTACCTCACTTAAGGCAGGTGAAAACTGATGTGTTGATAAAGGGCGAAGAATTGAATTCGCTTAACTTTGGATGCTAAGTTTTATTGTGGCCCACATATAGATAAATTGTCAAAGAAGCTAAGCTCCGCAGCATATGCTGTTAGAAAAAATCGTAATTTAACTGACATAGAGACAGCCCGTTTAGTCTACTTTAGCTATTTTCATAGTGTAATGCCGTACGGTATTCTGTTGTGGCGAAATGCCGCCGACATCCAGACTATCTTTGTTTTGCAGATAAGAGCAGGGGGTGACCATAAGCTCTTAGAGCGGTATCAATTTGATATCGAGTAAGTGATAGATGTATAAACGTCAGATACATCTGTCCCTTATTCGATCTCAAATTGATACCGCTCTAAGAGCTTATGGTCACCCCCCTGTTCAATCAATTTATAAATTAAGCTTGAGACACTCTCTCATAGAGGAATTTAAGGAGATTAATGTAATGACTGTGCCTTCTCAGTAGATTTAATGAAAATCTTTTAAATGCACATAAAAAAATAAAATGTTTAAAAATACAGTGATATCCATAACATAAATACTAGAAACCAACACAAATTTGTAGTACCTACCTACAACAAGGCTTAAGAAAATAGGTGGCTCGTTTAGATGTCAGTCAATATATATACGCTTATAAATTAAGCTTTCAACCCACGTACAACATCTAAGCCTTAATATATTCAAATCAATAATTAAACGTAAGTTGTGACAGAAAGCGTTTTATACCGATAGAGATTACGTTGAGGACAAAAAGGATTGTGATTGAGCTGCTCCAACTAATTTATTTTTGTCGAATCGTTTGTTTATAGTTGGTCGAATCGTTGAGCTCCTTAAATTCTGAGTTGAGCTGCACGCTAATTGACATATGCGTGCACTGGCTGGACAGGTCCACTCAATCTGGCTGGTTCTTTCCTCAAAAGACCATTTTAGACATCAATCTACATGGTCTTCACATGATCTAACCAAGATTTTGTCTGAAGTTTAAAAGAGACTGAGACCTCTGAGTTTGTTTCTTCTCAGATTAGTCAGATAGAAAACGCCGACTTCACCTAGTTTTTAAAAATATGATCGACATGTCAAAATATTTGTACAAACCAACTTACAGAGATAAAATCATTTATCATTTGTTTTTTCCTGTTTGTAACAGTTTTACTTTACTTATACATCTAATACAGAAACAAAAGAGTATCTATCTACCCAGGTCGTCCTCGTGTTTAAAGTTAGTAGGTACTTAAGTAATCGACTGGATATTACCGTATACGCTGAATGAACATCTAACTATGAATAAATAAAGAGTGTAACGTTACTTGAACATACATCATGACATTTCAGGAATATAATTTCTTTGTGAAAAAAATAATATTCGAAAAGGTTATTCTTACAAAGAGGAAGTAAAATCCATTTTCTATAAAAAAAAGTGTTTATCTTTTGGCCTCTAGGGTGTAAAAACAAGGATAAAGTAATATTCATCCATTATTTTGTATTGATATACATTAATGTTCAAGAAACGGAAACAACAGCTAAAAGCTAATACATAAGTACATGCGATGGATATGAACATCCTTTTCAACTAATATGTAGGCGTCCAAGCAAAAAGGGTCTAGTTTTGCGCATTTAGTTGCCGAGATATAAGTACGCAGTTTTGTAAAGTTGCCCTCATACAAACACTAGTACAGTATCAAGAATGTCTGATAAAAATGTGACAGTGTTCGGAAATAGAGCAAGTTACCGGATTTGAGGATACTCGAGTCCTCCCCCTCTCTTCTGACTTTAGATAACCCTATAATACTCCATCGTAACCTGCTCAATTCCTCTTCGAGTTCGGTGATCTTCTCGTCGGTCCGGAGTGTGCGCGTGTTGTACGTGCCAGATCCAGTCGTCGGTGTTTGTTGGGGTAGTCGGGTCTCGTCCGGAGATTCTTAGCACCCCTTGCCATGCCGTAACCTCGACCAATACCGTAGTCAAGGGTAGGCAGGCTGTCGGGCACTAGGGGCCATTTTTTATTTGTGCTATTCATGCCACGCTTGGCAGGTGGGTTGGCGAATGGAAAGATAAATGAATGTAGAAATTCTCTTGATGAAACTGAAATTTGACAGATGGGTAGTATATAGATAGTAAACGTTAGCTAAGAAAAGATTTTTGTAAATTCACATTTTAAGGGGAGAAATGGGGGAAGCTGAACTTTGTATGATTTTTTTTATTGCGGCTTGCGTTTTGGTTGAAACTTTGCAGGAATGTTTTTGGTAATAAATTATTGAGGTCTGTCTTTACTTTTTGAATCTATTCCTAAAAAGGCTTTTTTTTTTTTTTTTTTTTTTTTTTTCAAACTTCAAATTGGTAACATATACTTATAGGTCTTATATATAAAGTGTGTACAACAATGTTAGGTGCCTGTACTAGGTAATCCTGTATCACAGGCGGCAGGGGCTCAAACAATGTAATTGGAAGGATAAGGAATTTTTACAATATTTTCTTAACATTAGAATAGTGACAGAGATATATTGATTATTGTTAATCTTAATTACTAAAACAGATTAAAAATTAAATTCTATTAATAATGATAGAAAAAAACATAAACATTATATGATTTCTAGCTTAGCTTAGATAACGTTAAATTGATTGCACTTAATTATTTACACACGGACAACGAACTTTGAGCGTCAGCAGATATTTGAGCTGGGTTAACCACTATTGTAAAATGTTTTCAAACCATTTTGCAAAAGTACGCACGGCGGCAAATTTCCTAAGACAGCAACAAATCCAGGCGAAGTAGGTCAGTGCAGTGGCTTGTTCTTGTTGATTCGGCATCACGTGTTAAACACGTAAGTCTGGCCTTAAGTGTGACGCTCTAGGCGCCCTCGTAATCGACAGAGTTGATGTATCTGAATTCCGCTATCTTCCTTGCAGGGCACTCAGGATCTCCTGTTTTATGATTGCTGGGCTTTTTAAATCGTGAGCAAGTTGCACATTTTGGTACATCAGCTTTCTTCGCACATTCTGTCATCGAGTGCCCTGTTTCACCACAATGCCCACACGTCGAGTTGACCTCTCTGCACGTTTTTGCTGCATGACCATACACTTGTAGCACCGAGTTACCAGTGTAAAATCCCTGACAGGACAGGACGTCCAATTAATAAAAAGTCTCGATTGAGTGATTAGGGCTTTACGTATATCAGCTGGTACTTCAATGACGTAGTTGCAGGACGACGCATCTCTCTTACCAGATTTGTGGCTTAATTTTACCACGGCCAAGAAGGATTCTAAGGACATGTCTTCAAACTTGTCGGCTACATTTTGTTCAAAAATGCATCTGAAGACCTCATTTTCAGCCATGGAACTCGGCACTCCTAAGACCACGATCCGGGGTTTGCGCTTGCTGGGTTCGTCGACGGTAAGTCCGGAAGTAGAGAGCTGGACTGCTTGCTTTACTTTATCAGCATCCCGTTTGGTCTCGGTGCTGATAATTACGCCTCCGTTTTTTGTTTTCCGTACACCACGAACATGCAGTTTCATTTGCTCCGGGCGTATGATCCTTTTCACGAGGTCTTTTGTTTCGTCACTCGATTTCAATTTATCTTGCGGATAAATTGCAACCGAGCTTAAATTATTGGGGCGAACAAAGTTATTTGCTCCCTTTTTTACCATTTCGGCAAAAGAAACATCTCCCGCAGTACCTGAGTCCTGTATCGTCTTCTTGAGGTCCGTGATTTGGTCTGACAGGTCTCGCTTTTCAGTAAGGGTTTCAACCGTATTGTGCATTAGAAGAGATCTAGCCTTTAGCGACTGGTACAGTACTGCCATTTGTGAGGTACCGGATCCTATTTTACGGCAAAGGTTTGCTATTTTCATTTTCTGCTCCGAATTGAGTTTTCCATCCGTGGCAATAGAGCAGACTTCATTCAGATGCAGCTCAATAGAAGACATCCATTTTTGAATCTCGGGAGTGGTGATGATTTCAGGCGGCGCAGCCACAGGCGAAGCAAAGGAGAGCACTGGCCCCCCTGAATTCGAGGGTCTGTTTTCCATTTTATGGGTACACTTAGTTAGTAAATACACACATACCTACTAAGCTAAATTAAAAGTGTAAAGTTACCAATACACTTAAGGAGGTCACTATTATTAATAATTTATTTATTTCAACTAAATATTGCTTGTGGGCACTTCTGTTCGCGACAAGCGCCCATTAGTCCAATCAATCAAGGTTGAAGTGGGGTACCATAGATTTGTGGGAAAATTAGGAGTACCAGTTATGCGTATGCGAAATATTGATGCACCCCGATTATAAAATGCAACGAGGCTTCGTATTACACAATAAGGACAGAATAAATAATAGATGGCACTATATTAACAGGTATGACAAAAGGGAGAAGCGTGTTCAATCGTCGAATCCTAATAATCTTCACTGACCTACTATTTCAATTAAAACGACTCAAGTTTCATGTTTATATACGTAAATAAAGTTAATTATTATTTCCGGTTTTATGACATCTCTTTTGATTTATTCATTTAGTTTTTATGACATTTCTGTGAACCAAATAAATGCAAATTCATTTATTAAACTTTTTGTCTATTATTTTGTTTTCATTAATTTTTATTTGTTTGTGACATCTTATGATAAGGATGACATTCAGCAAATAATGTTTCTTTTTCTAATTTTTATTTATGTCATATTTTACTATTTTGATACTTTTTTAATTTCATTAATTTAGTTTTTTGTTTTTATTGAAATTTTATGAATTAATTATTTCAGATTTTATTAATTTTGTTTTTTTGTGACATTAAATTAAGATGATCTGCTGACATTTTATTGTAAACCACATATATGTGTACGCCTCGTCAGGAAAAATATGTTTGTAAGCGCTACATAACAATTGAACAACGCGTGCATGCCTGTTGTATGTGAACACATGTTTTGACAAATAAATCATCTTTACCTTTATTAAAAAAAGATTAAAAAACTGTCACATTTTTTTATCAGACATTCTTGATACTGTTCTTGTGTTTGTATGAGGGCAACTTTACAAAACTGCGTACTTATATCTCGGCAACTAAATGCGCAGAACTAGACCCTTTTTGCTTGGACGCCTACATATTAGTTGAAAAGGACGTTCATATCCATTGCATGTACTTATTATCCCCGCAGTAAAGCTGTTATTGTCACTAAAGAAATATTAATTTAAAAGAACTAAATAAATAGGACTGATAGATTGTTACTTAGAATACTGAGAAATCAAATAACATTTAAAAGGGCGTAACCTAACATATATTGCCCGGGGGCAGCGATATGAGCAATTGAATATTCTAAAAAAACAAGCACAAATACAAAGGGGAGAGGAAAAGGGATGTCAATGGGAAACGCTGGCAGCATTACCGGGTTATTGGACGATTCGCACGAATTTAACTCGCCCGAAATGTGCGAATCGACCCTTTTTAATAATATTATTTTTTCAGTTACATTTTTGATTAATGTGTGTCTCATTTCATATCAATAGCAATGTTTAACCCTTAATACTTCTGTACTTAAGTGTAAAGTACATCTTAACGGTATTGCATAAAAACACAATCTGTGTACCAAGGCCAGCCCTCCGCGTTACGAGTCGACGAGCTTGTGCTAATAATAAAACAATGTCAATGTCAATTAACGGGCGCACGGTTGGCGCAGTGGTTGAGCGATTGACTGCTGCGCTGCGTGTCGCGGGTTCGATTCCCGCACGAAACAATTATTTGTATGATCTACAAATAGTTGTTCCGGCTCTGGGTGTTTGTGTATGTGAGTTTATATGTTTGTAAACGCACCCACGATACAGGAGAAATTCCTAGTGTGGGGCAACGTTTTTTAAAAAAAAAAAAAAAAAAAAAAAAAAAAAAAATATTAATCCTTATTATCAATTGACTATTAGATACCGAATATAATCTTAACTCAATAACCCACGACTGGACACTTTTTGCTTGGACGCCCACACATATGAAAATCGGGGTGTTTGAATCTTTTGTTCATCAATCACGCTTCAAATTTAGAACTGCTATAACGTATTGGGGCAGGAAGACATAGTGATTAAGACATAGCATACTTTTTATCTGGTCTAAGATCCGAGTAAGGAGCGACTTGCACCCATCTGTTTAATGGATGAAAAGCATTTTATATCAAATTTCGTTTGATAAAAATATATCGCGAGAAATGAAATGAAATGACTGTCAAGACTATAGTAAATTTAAGGTTCAGTTATATTTTTTTACATATTAAATTTGATATGTAATGTTTTTTATCCTTTAAACAGATGGGTGAAGGTCGCTCCTTACTCGGATCCTCTACTAATTCTGGTAGGTACTTTCCACCGGGATAATATTCGATTTTATATGGCGGTGAAGCCCTGGCAAACGCAAGTACCTAGTTAATAAATTGCACTGACTCGAGGGAGAATAATATTTTACGATTCGTGTCGAGAATCTGACTGAAAAATAATAAATGTGATTTTTTAGTTTTTCCAGATATTTTACTAGAAAAATTCGAGGCCGAGACATCTGGACGCTTTGAGAAATAACAGTTTTCAACTCGCTTAACAATGTTTTTGTGAAATAAAACTCTATTCATAAATCTTCTAATGTTAAACTTATCTTAACGTTGTTTTTTGAGATTTTAAGATAAAAAATCAGCATAACTTTGTTCCAAATTTAAAGCAATTTGTATTCTTTGCAAAATTAGATAATCTTATTTTTAACTTATAACCCTCCTTCTTCTAAGTCAAATAGTAAAAGCTAAGTAGGCGTTTAAAATTGAATTAGTAATACTAGGTATTTTTGTTTAAAATATTGATGATACCGCAGGTAAGTTCAAATTTATCTACTTTTAATTAAACCAACATCGTAACTTAGTACTTTAAGTGTTAGATGGCAAAGTTCTTTACAAATTTTGCGACAGAATGCTATCTATATACGTATTTAGTTTTTTGACACACAACTTTTAAATTTTTCGAGAGGACAAATTATGGATGGTAATTTATTGTTCACCTCACAATCTCGGCTAGATTCTGTTTGATGGACGAACGTGTAAATGTGAGCCGAGGCACACATACGTAAGTTCATCAATGCCTAGTAGTGGCCAAGGCTTGTATAGTACTTTTCTCAAATAATACGCGGAAATTAATGCTAATTAGTATCTAGAACTCGTTTTGTCAAACACAATTACTTTTCAAAATCAATGACGAACAACAATAATTTTGCCCGCGTTAAAGTGTTCATTTGTTTTGTTTTTCAATAAACAGCTTTCTATTTGCAAGCTTGTTCGAAATTTAAATAAAAACTTTGATATGTTGCCATGTTTCGGAGTAAAAGATCGTTCCATTTTTAAATTACACGACAGATATGAATTTACTATGTAATTTATTTGGCCGCTAAACATGACAGATATAGATTTTCATACAACTTTTGCCGCTGCTCGCATGTATATAGCCAGTACAGCAATTTCGATTTATCTCGAAGGTTGTCAAAATATTGCTCAAATTGCCAAGCATGTTTGAGAAAAAGTGCATTTTATCCGCTAGCGTGGAAAGAGTTTTTACCCGACTGCCGAAAGAGGGTAATGTGTTTATCAGTCTATTTATGTATGTATGTTTGTTCCTATGTGGCGTTCCAGAGACCAAACGCGTTGGCTGATTTTGATGATTCTTAAGTCAATCGATGCGTCTTAACCTTGCGAGTGTCACTGGCTATATTAAAATGAAAATAGAAAAATAGCGGCTTTTGGGCGCCATATTGTGGGGGGCCAATTTTCTTTTCCCTTCCAAACCCGTCGTCTGGGGTATCAAAATAAAGGTTTTCAAGAGGTGATTTCAAAAATATATCACACTTACATGTTTAAATGTACCTAATTCTAACAAAAAAATACAAATAGTTATAAACAAGAAGAAAATCATGCTGTGCAGTCGGAGGATACATCTGGTTTTGGTCAGCCAGCTCGCGAATATGTATCCTCCGACTGCACAGCATTATTTTCTTGTATACGTCTTTTTAGTTCGCTTCTTTCTATTCAATAATTTTCTAAACCTCATATTCATGTCAGTGCGACAACCTTGTTTTTAGAATAATCGCATTGGCCAGCACGATGACTGCATGAAAAAAAAACTTTAAAAATTTTCTTCTCTTTATTTAAAGTCTTCTTTTAAGTAAAAGTATGTAGGTACTTATTGTCTTAGTATCTGCTGTAAAACTAACTTTCCTCCTTTGCGTTACAGGTTGTCCTCATTATTGGCATTAGTGGGGCGTGCCGGACTAATGAACTCACAAACGAAAAACATTGAGAAGCATTCAGAAAAGTTGCTGTTGGTTAACTTATCAAACACGAAGGCCAATATTGATAGGAACTTCGTGATTCGGGACGAATATTATGTTAAAATTGTGGATAAATATCAAGTCTTGCGCCCTGAAAGATATCGGTAAGTAGTGGATAGTAGGGAGAATTATTTCGTTAGTAGTGGTGCCAAAAAAATATATCGACACTAGAAAGGCATATTGTATGAACGACCATTTTGGTTAAAATTGAGTTGTTTACATCGTTGGAATCGGTAATTTTTCTCTTTCGAATGGTCTAGGTTCCAGTTAAATCCAAGACTTTTGTGGTCGTTAATAAAACGGTGATTTCAGTCATTTTCGTACTGAATTTTGTTGTAAATCCAACCATTTTCGAAATTTGTTTCATAAACCGTACATAACGTTAGAAAATTGGCCATAATTCACTTTGCTTTTATTGTCTAAATAAAGATTTGATGTAAAAACACTAATCATTTTTTTTATCAATCATTCTTTTTACTAGTTGGCCACTTTAAGCAATTTTGGAAATAAATAAAACAATTTTTTGTATATATTTTTTTGTTTATTGTCCGTTAAAACACTGACCTTTCTAATAACAATCACTTGGACGCTAAGCGCATTTTATCATAAATGTTTAACAACAAGTTGGTTGATCATACATTCTTACCTGAAACGATGATGACGTATCGTTAGCATTTAAGCTACTTTAATATAAGCAAAGTTTAAGTGATGCTTACTAAAAATTTTTTTTTAAAGTGGTAGCTGTTCTCAAAGAGCGAATTTTATGCGCGCGAACCACTGCGTATAAGGCCTGAGCTTTGCGCGGTGGGCGCTTCAGCCTTGTCGAAAAGGGTGGTCATGCACGAATTGCCCGCTGCTTCTATTCGAAAGTTGATTTCACTTAGTTGTGTAAAATATTAATTTATCATGGCGTCCGAACGATGCAAGAAAAGCTTTGTAAAACTATTGATATCCTACGTAGGTATCATGAGGAGTATCTTAATTTGCAAACTTGCAATGCTAAAGAATTCTTGCAGACACTGATTTAGAAGACGTCGACGATTGAAGATAGGGAGATACTAAATACAAAACGGGATATTTACCATATTTATTATGATTTTAATAAATATTGCAAGTGAATGAACATGAATTTTCAAATTTGGATAAGTTAGGTATTTCACCAAAATTGTTAGTTATGTTAATAATTTTAATGTTTCGTAATTTGTTTCCCAATTAAACACAGTGTGTTATTTATTAATTTATTCGAGTATGTTTTAAATGGTTTTACTTTTTATTACACTACCTAGTACCTATAAGGAGTCTACTTGACGCATAGTATCTGATCTATTGAGTTATAAGTATAAACCATGAATGTTTAACTGTTATAATATCTGTATAGATTTCATAAGACTGATTTAATTAAAGTCTTATAAGTTGTTTTATTTTTTGTTACTACATATTATACGAACATCTGCATCATTTTCATGAGATTGATCTCAAATTTAAGCAGTTTTGTTGTTTAATTACAAATGTATAAGTTGTTTCATCTTTTTTTTGATATTAATAAAATGTTGTTAAAAAGAATGAATTTTCATATAACTGACTGCTCTCAAAGTTGATTTAGTTTATTTTTTTTAATTATAAACAAGTTGTTTTATGTTTTTGTTGATATTTACCAACTGCATATCTTTGTGAAGTTTACTTTCCTGTTACCATTTTGCTAGGTACTTCTTTATTTTGATTTTGTTTTTTTTCAATCGCTAAAAATAAAATAATATTAGGATATAGATAATGAATGATATAAAGATAATGACCTTGATTTTGACGGAACTAAGTTTAATAAGTGAGATTAGTTTTTTTGGTTTTCCTCGGTTGATTAATTCGGCCTGTTAAAACATTTTATTGGAATATTAAATTTTACCGAAAGGAACGTAAGTTACTTTAGTTGTCTGTTATAAGCAGCTATGCGATCGTTAAATCATTTTTACAGGACCTCCAATTTTGGAATTGTGACAAGGTCGTAGGTCTCTAGTCGATCATTCTTCCATACAAACGTAGTATGGGGATAACTCCACTTTTTGATGATGTTTGTTAAAAAAAAAAAAAAGATCAATTTGTCTGATTATTAACTAGCCCTGTATGGAAGCAAAAAAAAAAAAGAATATTTTAAAGTTATGAGCGTCGAAAGCTCCTTATTGCAACACTAATTTTAACGCATCTGTGGACGAAAATAAATAAATGAAGTAAAATAGCAATAGAAGAAGTAAAATTGCAAAACAGCCACCATACATGGGGTGTCTGTAAACCCCTCAAAATGTCAAGCCATTGTGATTTGAAGCTCGCGCATGATGGGTCGACTGGGGATTAGCTCTCTTCCTCCTATAATTTTTAATGGTACTGTAATCCCCATCAGCCCTAGTGTAAAAGATCTTGGTCTACATCTTGACTCGACGCCTAGCTAGCAAAGTCAGGTTTCTTGTGTCAGTCAAAGAGTCAACGGGAACTTGCGTTGCCTGTATCGTCTGAGATACTTTTTCCTGCAAAAACGAAGACTATGCTTGTGCAGACTTTAATCTTTCTACTTTGACCTGAACGTGGTATTCCTGGATAAGCTGGATAGACTCCTAAACAACTGCATCCGGTTCATATTCAAGCTCCGGAAATAATAACCATGTGTCGAGCTGCAGACCTGAGCTCAAATGGATGCCAGTTCGGCAGAGGAGAAATTTGCGGGCCTTGACCACGCTTTTCTCTCTTTTCAACTCTCCTACACCTCCTTCTTATCTCATACCTCACTTTCAATATCTGTGTACTTCACACTCTAGGAATCTGCGTTCATCTAACAATCTTCTCTTGCTTTGTCCTTCTCATACTTCTGATTTTATTCGTTCTTTCTTTCATATTCAGTCCATTCTTCTCTGGAATACGGTTCCTCTCGATATTAGGACGGCCACCAATCTACTGTACCCATTTTACTTTAATATCTTTTTTTTATGCACCTGCCATGTTATCTCTCCACCACCCTTGGTTGACTGGTAGAGAACACCTCAGGCATTAAGTCCGGCTATGTACCTTTATGTTGCATGAAGTTTTAATAAATAATAAATACAGTGATAGATTAGTAGTTCAACAATGCAAATAATTTTATTTTGAACAGATATATTTAGTCGTTTTATCATGATATTCAGACTCCCAAAGGTCTGTTTATAAAATTTCGCACACTCGTTTTCGTTCTAAATCATCATCCATTTCGCTACAAATTTGCAAAAGTGCTAATTCTTACGGGAACTAGCTTCTTACTGCTCATCACAGCATCTATCTATTTCCCACGTGTTGTCGGATGAGATAGCATGTATTTTAACCCCGCGCACAAAATAGTTCGTGCCGTCGACTAGGGCAACCTTAAGTAAATTTTACCTAACCAAGATTATTCACAACCTTATATTATCTCCTAAAAATATATAAAAAAGGTCATGTACATTATTTTTACTCGGTAATTAAATAATAACTACTCTGAGTTTCAACAAGGATACTCCAGTACTTAATTTATTATGTTTTTTTTTGTGAAAAGTTTGTGAACACGGCTGGGTGGCGTTCAGGAAGTTACGTGGTATCTTCTTGTCCAATTTACCGCAGTGTCTCAAGACAAAAGTCTATGACCAGTGTTTGTTGCCAGTGATCACTTATGGGACAGAAATAATAATGATGGATCAGAAATAATGATAAACGCAGGAGAACCAAAGTTACCGACATAGCCCGAAGAATTGCCAAACTTAAATGGCAGTGGGCAGGACACATTGCCCGCAGAACGGATGGCCAATGGGGCCGAAAAGTTCTGGAATGGCGACCGTGAACCGGAAGACTATACGTTGGAAGGCCTCTCACTAGGTGGACCGATGACCTGGTTAAGGTTCCGAAAAGGCGCTGGATGCAAGACGCACGGGATCGGTCAATGTGGCGACGCCTGGGGGAGGCCTATGTCCAGCAGTGGACGTCTTTCGGCTGAAATGATGATGAATTTTCAGCGTTTGTAGTAACCGTATATACACCGTGAAATTTAAGTGGTTGTTTTCCCGCGGCAGAACGACTTGCCTTTAGGAGTACTTTCGAAGCATAGAGTTAAAGTAAAAAAATAACGATGTTTTTATTTTAAAATAATTTGAAAAATATTCATCAACTCGAAAAAGTGAGTAACAATAGTAACTTGTAGGTACTAGGAACTACTCGCGTCACCACCGTATTATTCAACGTAGTACCTAGTACCTACTAGTTACTATTGTTACTCACTTTTTCGAGTTTATGTTTTTTTTTTTTATTATTTTAAAACAAAAACATCGTTATTTTTTTACTTTTACTCTATGCTTCGAAAGTACTCCTTAAGGCAAGTCGTTCTGCCGCGGGAAAACAACCACTTAAATTTCACGGTGTATAGGCTTTCAAACTGAATTTAACTTATTTATTTATTTATGTACACACAAAACACTTTACAGAGAAAAGAAAGAATACAGATAGAAGAGCACAAAGGTACTGCTTATTTCAATAGAAATTTCTTCCAGCAGACCTGCGACAGGACAGTTGGATGAAAGACGAAGACAGTGTGTAGAAAGAACTTAATATTTTTTTATTATTTTTATAGCTAACTACAAACGAAATAACGAAACGGCAACCTTTTCTAATCTCTACGAACGTTTTTCAGTCATTCTTAGCATTTGTAGTAACCACTTATGCGTTCAAAATGAAATTATCGTAAAGGAAAAATTGTCGTTACTTAAAATATTTTGAAATTTTTAGCAAACTATAATGGATAAAACGAAGCTACAAAATTTGTCTAAACTCTACAATCGCTTCTCAGTAATTTTCAGCGTTTGCAGTAACCGTAAAGGCTTTCAAATTGAATTTATAATATTTATGAATAAAAATTCGTTACTTTAAATATTTTTTTAATTTTTTTTCAGCGAAGACCTTGGAAGCAAATACATCTGCGGTGGTGATTGGAACAGTAAACACACGCACTGGGGGTCTCGACTCACCACCACAAGAGGAAGAGAACTGAAGAAGTGCATGGACACTCTAAGTTTAACAGCCCTTTCAACTGGTGAACCAACCTACTAGCCAGAAGACATGAGCAAGCTCCCTGATCTGCTAGATTTCTTCATTGTTAAGGGATTTACAGATACCTATCTTGATATTGAAAGTTGTCTGGATACAACTTCAGATCACACACCAATTGTGGGCACATTTAGTACAACCATAATTCACAGAGAACCACAATCAACCTTATATAACCACAAAACGGACTGGGCAGCCTTTGCAGAGTACCTAGAGAACAAAACTGAATTGAAGGTCAAACTAAAAACGGAAATTGACATAGATGAAGGAACATTCTATATAACTAATTTGATACAAGAAGCAGCTTGGCGTGGTACACCACACTTAAAAACAAATAATAAAGATTCAAACACCTCACTACAAATACGGAGGAAACTAGCTGAAAAAAGAAGGTTAAGAAGAGTCTGGCAATTGAGTTGGCATCCTGTAGATAGAAGACTGTACAACAAGGCAGGTAGTAAACTTAAGGAAGCGATTTTTTTATTTGTCTCGCATTTGACCACTATTTCACCTGATGTTAAGTGATGAAGTGGTCGAAGGTGAAGCACGCTTGCCTAGAAGCAACCTATTCACTCTTGACTTGAAGACCCCTAGGTTGTAGCTATCAGGAAACAAAGACGTCGGTAGGGAATTCCACTCCTTAGCTGTACGTACAATGAAAGTATTGTACTGATGGCGCATTGCCGTACGTCTTGTAGTCCGATGATGGAAAGGGCTAGGCGGAATCAAAATGTGCAGTTCCATCGCACACTCTCCGAAATGTAACCGATAGAAAACCGACAGGCTGGCAACTCGTCGTCGGTGTTCAAGGCCTTGGAGCTTTGAGTTGACCAGCGCATCGTTGCCGATAAGTCTCTTGGCCCGTCTGTCAATCGACTCAAGTGCATCTAGTTGGTACCTGGCAGATTCGTCCCAGAGGTGAGAGCAGTATTCCAAGCATGACCGAACTTGCGGTTTATACAAGTTGAGCAGCTGTTCAGGCGTGAAGTACCGTCTCACCTTCGCAAGGATCCCCAACTTTTTTGCAGCCAATTGAGCCTTTGTCTCAATGAATGGACCAAAATTGAGGGTCGATGTCAACGTAACACCAAGAAGATCGAGGTAGTCCGTTATCGGCACGGTTACACCACGGAAGGATGGAGCCGGGTGGAATTGGCTCTTTTTTGCGGAAAAAACAACACGCCTGGGTCTAAGCCGCATTGAAACTGACTAGATTGGCATTGCCCCATGCCCCATTCGGAGACTGCCTCCAAAGACAGGTTCAAGCGCTCAACCATGGGCTCCCGAAGAGACCGAATTTGAGGCCCGGTAGCCCGTGCGCTAGACACATATCTCTCAGCAACAGTGCTGTCGTCTGCATACACAAAGGTTCCGGGTTTTAGCAGGTCATTAATGTGCAGCATGAACAATGCTGCTGAGAGCACTGACCCCTGAGAGACTCCGGCGTTAATACCTAACTGACCGGACGAACAGCCGATATTTAAAGAGAAAATAAAGAAAAGTTAATAAAATAACTATACACTGCAGTTTCATTACCACTCGGATGGACCGATGCTTCAGGAAGTCTGCAATCCAGTCACACAGACCACTAGGCAGACCGAAGGAAGGAAGCTTACCAATAAGGCTCTCGTGCTAGACCCTATCAAAGGCCTTCGATATGTCAAGGGAGACAGCAAGCGCCTCCCCTTGTTTCTCGATGGCCTCACTCCAGATGTGGATGGCATACGCTAGAAGATCCCCAGTTGACCGGTTTCGGCGGAAGCCGTATTGGCGGTCATTAAGGAGGTCGTTGTCGTCTAGGTATGCCAGGAGCTTATTATTCAATACACGTTCCATACTCTTACAGAGGATGGACGTTACTGATATGGGTCTGTAGTTGGCCGGGTCAGCTCGACTACCCTTCTTGGGCACGGGCTGAACGTTAGCTTGCTTCCAAGCCTTCGGTACTTTTCCAGTCCCCATCGAAAGGCGATATAGGCGTGTCATGATAGGAGACAGTGTTGTAATAATTTTTATTAAGAGTGACAATCAATTGTGACAAGTACAGTCATAAGGTAAAAAACATAATATTAAATAAAGAACATAATGCAGCCAGTACGATTCACATTTCAACATCCTCCCTTTAATCGAGATGGCCACAAAATTATTTGGTTGACTGTACTAACAGGGTCACATATCAATCGACCTGACTGTACTTTACAATCATTTCATAGAAAAAACACGAGAGCATATCACTAGTAAACAATTTAGTACAAAAAAAACATCTTAAGATATCATCAAACCTATATCAGACACGCAACGTTGATGTTTGCAACGATTCAACCCTTTGGTCAAAATATCCGCTAACATCCTATCAGTAGGCAAATACGACAGCTTAATTTTGTTACTTTCAACAAGTTCTCGAATAAAGTGATACCGGACGTCAATATGTTTTGTCCGATTATGATGAACTGGGTTCTGTGCCAACTTTTGTGCACTTTGATTATCATTATAAAGAGTAACCACAAAAGACTCACCTGTAATCTCACCAATTAAGCGCTGTAAATACACAGCTTCCTTAGAAGCACTAGTTAAAGCCATGTACTCGGCCTCTGTGGATGACAGGGCAACTGTGGGCTGTTTTTTGCATTCCCATGACACTGGTGTATTAGCTAATTTAAAAATATAACCTGTGTACGACCTCCTGTCATTACCATTGGCCCAGTCAGCATCGACAAAACCACATAAAGGTTCTCCAATCTTTTTAAATGTAAGACCGTAATCTAACGTACCTTTTAAATACTGCAAGACACGTTTAGCTGCAGTCCAATGCGCCTGCATAGGGTTCTTGTTAAATTGACTCAGAAAAGTAACGGCGAACAAAATATCAGGCCTAGTGTTAATTGCTAGAAATATAAGGCAACCGATTAAGTTTTGGTAGGGAACATTGACAGCTGGTTCCGACTGAGAACGCAGGTCAACACTAACGTCCATAGGAGTAGGGACAGTTTTGCACTCCGACATATTAAAACGATTCAACGTCTCTAATATATATCGCTTTTGATCTACCTTCACATCGTTAGTTTCATTTTGCCTAACGACATGCAGACCAAGGCAATAACTAAGTTCACCTAAATCCTTGACACCAAAATATTTGGTCAGACCGTCCTTCAAATAAGATAACTCGATTTCTTTGTCGTAAATAAATATTAAATCGTCAACATAAATTGCTAGAATAGCAATACTAACAGAACTTCTTTTCAAATAAATACAGGGCTCAGACTGTAATCTGTTATAGCCTAAGTCAAGAAGTACCTGATCTAGTCGTTTATTCCAGGCTCTAGCGGCTTGTTTGAGGCCATAAAGTGATTTATTCAATTGACACACTTTCTTCTCCTCATCTTCAGCTATAAAGCCTTCAGGTTGTGTCATGAACACCTTCTCTTCTAATTTCCCATACAGAAAAGCTGTGTCTATGTCTAAATGATGCATTTTCAAATTCTGTTCAACTGCTAGCGCAATCAAAACTCTTAGCGACGAATAACGAACTACCGGCGAAAAGGTTTCTTCATAGTCAATTCCGTAACTCTGATGAAAACCTTTTGCTACCAAACGTGCTTTGTATCTACTGATGTTACCTTCAGAGTCACGTTTTAATTTAAAGACCCATTTACACGGTATGATTTTCTGACCTTTGTTCTCTACTAAGGTCCAAGTACCGTTGGTCATCAAAGAGTTATATTCGTCTTCCATAGCAGCTATCCACTTAGCTTTGTCAGGACGTAAAAAAACATCAGAATAAGAATAAGGTTCATCGGTTAACTCACCACTTTGCATCGTCGAACAACAGACAGAACAGCGATAATTTACAGGTTTTCTATCCCTCAAATGGTACCTTCTACCAGATTCCACATGCTCCTCTTCTTCCTCGACAGGAACTATTGAAGTTGCGGGAAGAGGATCGCCAATAAGGAGAGGTGGTATTGCAGGCACGGCAGCAGCACTACTTGTATTTGCTACAGGATCGTTATTCAAGGCTGAGCTGCTTTGCACCTGTAAATTATTCGTATCAGAAGAGAAAATAATATCGTGACGGGGTGACTCATCCTTCATCTTGGGATTAGAAAAACAATTCTCTAAAAATATTACATCCCGTCCTTTAATGGATTTCCTAATATTTGTAGGATCTCTGAACCTGTACGACTTGTTGTCATCACAATAACCAACGAATATGTACTGTTTTGCTTTTGGGTCTAACTTTTGGCGATCGCAAGCGGGTACATGTACGTATGCACGACAACCAAAAACACGTAAATGAGCAATGTCAGGTTTTCTGTTATACCATAACTCATAAGGGGTACGATTTTCTAGAGCTCTGTGTGGACTTCTATTTTTAAGATAAGTAGCTGTACGAACCGCTTCTTGCCAGAAAGTTTTAGGTAGGCCACTGTCTTGCAACATACACCTAGCTTTCTCTACTAAAGACCTATTTGTTCTTTCGGCAATTCCATTTGACTCCGGGCAATATGGTACAGTAGTCTGATGCCTAATTCCTCTGGAAGCTAGATAAGCCTCGAATTCAGCATTGACGTACTCACCCCCGTTGTCGGTACGCAAGTTCTTTATTCTAAGAGAGGTCACATTCTCAACAAGAGCTTCAAATTCTAAAAATGTTTTCTTTACATCCGCCTTACAGCGAATAAAATAAGAAAAAACCATCCTAGAAAAATCGTCAACAAAAATAAGTAAGTATCTATTCGATTCTAAAGAAACAACATCAAAAGGACCACACACATCAGAATGTATAACTTCCAACATTCTGCTGCCTTTCTTGTAATCAATAGTTTTGAAGGGTTTTCTACTCTGTTTTCCTTCAATACAGGCTACGCAAGGGTTTTTATCTAAAGAAGAAAATTCAATACCTTTAGCTTGACCACGTCGCAGATGTTCCAAAGCAGCGCGGCACAGATGGCCTAGCCTGCGATGCCACAGGTCCGAAGAACTAGCTAAAGCTTCAGTAGCCATCGCGCTTTCTGGATAAATGGGAACATGATCCAATCTATACAACCCACCAACGTTGCATGAAGCGTGGCCTATCGTTTTGCCAATTATTTTAACATCGTTATGTTTGTACATCGAACAACCTTCCCTATTAAAAATAACAGTTATACCCTTTTCAACAGCCTTGTTAACAGAAATTAAATTGGTACTTAACTCGGGAACATATAGAACGTCTTTAATCCCATTTAATTTTAACTTATTGTCTTTTAAAAGCAACACTTCACCAATGCCAGACGAAATAACCTTCTTGTTATTTGCTAAAGTTATTTCTTTGCTGTCAACCGTAGGGTTAAAATTGGTAAGCCATTCTTTCTGACATGTCATATGTGTGGAAGCGCCAGAGTCTACGTACCATTCCGTAGGACTTAAATTTCCTCCAACACCATAGGCTGATATTAGTGTAGACTCTACGACATTTTGAAGTTTTTTCTGTTTGACCTTTTTCACTTTCCTTTTGTGTGGACATTTAGGACTTTTGTGTCCTGGCTCCTGACAATTATAACAAATAATGTTCCTGCCTTTTACATTATTTGCAGCAAGAGCCGACTCTTTAGACTCACGTTTAGCGCTTTCATTGAGTAACTTCCTTTTAACTAATTCTGACGAAACTTCTATATTAGCATTTTCTAAGGCCATCACAAGGGGATCAAATTCTTTTGGAAGACCACCGAGTAAAATTGCGCCTATGGATAAATCGTCTATTTTTCGGCCTATATCTGCCAAATCTTGTGCAGTGCCAGTAACAGCATTAATATACTCTTCGATGGAAGGAAAATTCTGCAACTCGTATCTATAAAGCTTTCGTTCTAACGCCAACTGTCTACCCATACCTTTGTCTTCGTACGCATTAGCTAGAGTATCCCATACCTCCTTAGCAGTTTTACAGGCACGTACGTGAGTGATTGCTCCGCTTTCCAATGTAAGACACATCTTGGTTAACGCCTTCAAATCTCTAGTCTTCCTCAGGGTAACCGATGTAGTATCTTCAGCACTATAACCCTCAACTGCTGACCACAAGTCCTCATGCAGTAGATACATGCGCATCTTAAATTTCCATTGAGCGTAACCATCCTTTCCATGTAAACTTTTAATGGACATTAATGATGCTCCGGAACCGGCGTATGTAGAGGGAGCAGAAGCCATATTATCACCAACTGACATAGTTAATTACGCAAAAAAATATTTTACGCTATTTTAAATATGTTTACGTACAAAATAAATTATTACAATTTATTTTTGTCGGCCCATAACCGATTGTTGTAATAATTTTTATTAAGAGTGACAATCAATTGTGACAAGTACAGTCATAAGGTAAAAAACATAATATTAAATAAAGAACATAATGCAGCCAGTACGATTCACATTTCAACAGACAGTTCAGGCGCACAAGTTTTAAGTACAATTGCTGGTATCCCGTCCGGGCCACTAGCCTTGTTCACGTCAAGGTTACGCAGCACCCTACAGACCTCCCTCTGATGGATGCGAATGTCCAACATACTCGTCTCACATCGAACAACAGAAGGAGGGAGCCGCGTGCCATCAGTATTCAGACGCGAAGATTCCGCAAAGAGGGAGGCAAACAAGTATGCCTTGTCCTCAGCGGAGTGGGCCAGCGACCCGTCGGGTCTCAGCAGTGGTGGTAGTGAGGACAGAAGTTTGATTCAACCGATTTAGCCAGGGACCAAAACGCCTTGCTACCTGCGGGGTGTGAAGCAAGTTTGTCCTCAATCCTGCTAATGTGCACAAACCGTGCCCTTCGCATCGCCTTTTTGCAGGACTTGGCAGCCCTAAATGAGAATGAAAACCACACCTTCCAACAGAAACTGTCGTCACTATCTGCAAAGAGGTGTGATAACTACACTCTGTGAAAACTCACAAAGCGGTTTAAGAGGCCACAACAGCCAGTTCCACCACTAAGATCACAGCTGGGAAGATCGGTTAAAGATTCCAAGGAAAAAGCTGAACTTTTTGCACAACATCAAGCAATAAAAAAGTCCCAGGTTTTGACTTGATCACTGCTGAAGTCCTGAAATGACTACCGAAAAAACCCATTGTCTTTCTGACAATGCTATGTAATGCCATTATGAGAGTGCACTACTATCCCAAATTGTGGAAGCTCTCCCAGATATGTATGCTACCTAAACCAGGCAAGGCACTCACAGAGCCCAGCTCATACAGACCAATCAGTCTTCTTCCAATAATGTCCAAACTATTTGAACGACGATTTTCCTGAGCAGACAATTCTGGAAGATGAAGCTGTAATCCCTGACCACCAGTTTGGATTCCGGGAACAGTACTCCACGGTTGAACAGGTCCATCGTGTGGTAAACAAGATAAGGCAATCGCTGGAACAGAAAGAATACTGTACTGTGCTGCAGGCTCCAGACTACCTGGATATCCAACAGGCATTTGACAGAGTCTGGCATGAAGGATTACTGTATACGCTCAAAACCTTGTTGCCAAACTCTTATTACATGGTGTTGAAATTATACCTGTTGGGCAGAAAATTCCAAGTTAAATTTGGTGATGAAGTTTCACAGTTGTATGACATTGGGGCCTCTGTACCTCAAGGCTCCGTGCTTGGTCCTGTCCTATACTCAATAAATACAGCTGACCTACCTTGCAGTGAGAATGTAGTAACAAGAACATATGCAGATGATACTGCCTGCCTAGCAAGTCATTATGACCCCACTGTGGCTGTAAACTCATCTGTATAAAATAGAGGAGTGGCTGGAAAAATGGAGACTTAAAATGTTGCAACTGGACCAGAGACACTAAATTGAGGGTGGACTATTCTGAGGATGGGAGGAGTGTATTTGCTGAAATACCTCCTGAAACACAAAGAAGACAGGAAATCTGATTATGGCTGAATAGCCGATGGCAGATATAAAATGTGTGAAATAAAAATAAAAAAACATCTTATTTTAAGAAAAAAACGAAACTCCAAACCTCTTTTAACCATTACGTACGTTTCTTGGTAATTTTCAGCGTTTGTAGTAACCGTATAAGCGTTCAAAATGAATGTATGTTTATGAAACAAAATCGATACTTATAATATTGTTTTCTATTTTTTTTTGGCTAAAAACGATTGAACTCTTCTATAACGTTCGTAACGTTTCTAAGTAATTTTCAGCGTTTGTAGTTACCGTATATGCTTTAATAGTAGTTTATGATACTGTTGCATAATAAGGGGTATTAAAACATGAGTGTGAGTTTAAAAACCGAGCCGTAGGCGAGGTTTTTAATAGTATTCACACGAATGTTTTAATACCTAGTTATGTGCAGTTTCATACACTACTTTATCTACACTCATACATTTTGGGATTGAACCTACTTAATCTTTTTTTTTGCATTTTCCATGCCATAAAGTCGTGATATCGTGATATCGCATGCGCTAAGGCTTAGCACACGCACTGCGATATTTATTCGCGCGAATTTTTCCGCCCATTCTGCGACCTATGGAATTGTATGAAGCTGCTCGTATTGCGGTAAAAAAATCGTGCGGCAATAATACCGCATGAAAACCGTGTTTTGCAACAGAATCCACCGCACCGCAGCGCGAATATAATTCGCGCGAATATTTTGAGCTCTATGAACAGGTGGAAAGAGATAAAAGTTCGCGCAAATAAAAATCGCAATGCGTAATAAGCCTAAAGCGGGCATTGTCATAGACAAGTAACAATTGGGATCAATTTTTTTTTTAATTAGGTACTATAAAAATAGCATTGTTGTTGATGGAATCTCCTTAGTGATTAACTTCTTGGATTTGTCCTGTATCGTAATAGAAAAAAAGTTATTTTATGATGCAGTTGTTTGAAAATCGAAGGAAAATGTTGAACTATAATGGTTTTTTTTTTTAATTTTACCTATCCACGAATATAAAGTATGTGTTTATGCAATATTTTTTGAATTCATATTTGGAACATTACGTTGTGAGTGTAGATAAAAATATTTTTTAATTTTTTATTGATTTGATAAAGAAAAAAATACAACCGATTTCAAAATAAAACACTACAAAGTGAAAAATAACTTAAATATCGGAAGTCGGTGTTCCTGCTTTTGTTTCTTCGTTTTATTTTGACACTGACTTCCGAAATTTAAGTTATTTTTCACTTTGTAGTGTTTTTATTTTGAAGTCGGTTGTATTTTTTGTAAAAAAGTTTTTTTATTTTTCACTTTTTAGTTGTGGTTCATAATATATAAGTTCTATAGGCTAGGTACCTATAATACCCAAAGAGAAGACAAAATAGATTAACCTAATAACTTGAAACTTAAACAAAACCCATGGAATGAGAGTATACCAGGGTGAACTGTTCACACCTGAGTACCTCTTTAGAGCGTACCAGTGTGATGTTATGTTATGAAGTGGTGTAAACAATAAACAATTGCTATTGCAGCTATCCCGAGTTATTTATTAATTTTTTGAAGAGTTCTGATGAATATCTCCGAAGTTCTTTACCAGATCTAGTAGAAAATTAAATGGGACCAGACGACAAGCACCAGCTTTAAAATAAAAAAAAAATCATCAAAATCAGTTTACCCAGTAAAAAGTTCTGAGGCAACCCACATAAAAAAAAAAATACAGGCGAATTGAAAACCTCCTCCTTTTTGGGAAGTCGGTTAAAAAACTAACTCTCCAATATTATTTGATAATCTCACTGACGGACTAAATAGAATTATCATTTTTATACCGAGAAAACATACCTATTATATCTCCACAGCTGGGCTCAAAGGGCGTATAGCACCAAATAACCCATGTTTGTTTTGTGCTTTACGCCCTTTGAGCCCAGAGGTATCGAATTATGGAAACGAAGAGTTCCAGAGTGATGACATATTATCACTACCAAAGTTGTCGGTAACTATCTAACTATACTACTCCATAAAATTCTTGATTTTCTTGCATCTTGACACAGAGAAGTAACTAATTCCGACTTGTCTGTCGCATTGATAGTTCTCAACTTTCTCTATAACTAACGTAGTTGTCGTACAAATGCCAAAAATGTTTCGAAAGATATGTGCCAACAACTATCTAGGAACTACAGAACATTTTGTTTTGTACCATTAGCGGCATTCTTGTCTTATTGAGAAACCAGACTGGTTTAAATATGTTTAAATATACTTTATAATCTTTGCTAAGAAGTTTGTTTGCCTTTAGGCTACTAATGTTGTATGGGCCAGTTAGGATAGTGTTAATCCAAATTTGCTGTGCTCGCGACGCAACACGCGAAAAACTGCTTTAAGTCCTTATAGGGTTTATACAGCTGCGGTTGGGCTTAAATTGTTGCAAATTTAATCAACTTTAAAAAAGTACGGATTTTTGTATGTCGAAAATCGCATAGTTTATAACTTTTAGCGCAAAAAGTGAAAAAGGTCCTAAAGTTATGCGGTATTTCGCATGGTGCGCAGCGAGCACATGTTTTTCGAAGTTGTAAATTTGGATAAACATTACCCTAAGTAGCCTGTACCTACAACTTAATAAAACACCCGACCAAGTGCGAGTCGGACTCGCGCACGAAGGTTCCTTACCATTATCGCAAAAAATGGCAAAAGAATCACGTTTGTTGTATGGGAGCCCCACTTAAATATTTATTTTATGATGTTTTTAGTATTTGTTATTATAGCGGCAATAGAAATACATCATCTATGAAATTTTGAACGGCCTAGCAAACACGGTTCATGAGATACAGTCTGGTGACTGACGGACAGCAGACAGACAGACGGACCGTGGAGTTTTAGTAATAGGGTCCCGATTGATTTAATAAGACAGTGTCAATTAGTTAACCCCGAAGACCTTATACTTCTAGTAAGAAATACGTAAAAGGTGTTTGGTTTACCCATCTTCCTGACATTTTAATAACATGACCATTGTAATAATTATCTACTTGACGTTTTATTATTTGGTATTTTCTTTTAATTTTAATAGGTACCTAGTTAGTATATGATTTTTAAATGAAATATTATTGTTTTGTACTTCTTTCTATAAGCAAACAATGTTGGACGATAGTTAATTCCAAATTCAAAACATAAGATCTTGTAGAACAAAAATATCTTTTTTATTCAATTTATTATCTACTAGCTGTTGCCCGCGACTTCATTCACTTCTTCTGTATATGCTCTCAACTTTCGCAGTACTTCCAGGCGTTCTACCAGGCGTTCAATTGAGTCATTGCTAGAATGAAATACATAGATGGTTAGTATCTATGCCTGAACGGTGCTTGACTTGCGACTTTGGTGCGAAACTCTGGCCATACCGATTTGTCTCTATAATAGTGTTAATTAAATGTACATTAGTTAAATTAGATATATCTATGAGGTAGGCGAGTGATGTCACTCACGTTTCAAATCACAAATTAATCATAGTTTAAATGTATGAAGTTTAGTTTAGCCTTCATCCGTAATTATACCAAAATGCCTAAACGTGTGTGATTTGTAATTAAACCATTAGTACACTACATGAGCTAATGGAAAGGTTGCGTGAGGACTTAATAACTTAATACCTTAATTCGTCTAAATGTTTCACATCACATCATATCATCAGCATATTAATGTTCCCACTGCTGGGACACAGGCCTCCTCTCTATGTGAGGGAAAGGGCCGTAATCCACCACGCGGGCCCAGTGCGGGTTGGTGGATGTGATGATGTGACATGTGACACGTCTTCGAATTTTTGGTTCTAGGACATGCCGGTTTCCTCACGATGTTTACCTTCACCGTTTTGAGAGCAGTGGTGATGAAATAATTTACACAAAGTAAAGCGCCAGCCTGGGCTCGAACCCACGACCTACAACTTGAAAGTCGCGGCCGTTCTAAATGTTTGAGGGCAATGTGAATTCGGAATGTCCAATGTAACGTGGGATAGTCTCGGGAACAATAAAGCGCCAAAATACTGGAATAACATTTTATTTTGCGGTACCCCAGAAACCCGTAACAATAAAAATATAAATGAAAATAGGGTCGTTGGTTGCAGTTGGCTGGCCAAACTTATGGGTATAATATTCCTACGATATTTCTTAATTCTTTATTGTACACAAGAAATTACATATACAACATGAGTGATTATAAAGTTGATGTACAAAGGCGAGCTTAACTCAAAGAAGAGTTTCCTACCAGCAAACATTAGAGTGATAGAGAGAGTTTACAAAAGAAGAGAAGTAGTCCAGTGTACAATTTTAGAATAATATAATATAAATAATAAATATACATACATACATAAGCACAGAATATACATACATACATAAGTACAAAATATACATACATACATATACTAATATTATGTCATTCCGAAAGAAAATGATCCTTGATTTTCCTCTTGAAGTCATTCAGAGAAGGGCTGTCGTGTAGGAAATGTGGTAGAGAGTTCCAGAGACGCACTGCAGTACCATAGAAGGAGCCATCATAGCGGCTGGAAATATGACGTGGGGTACGAAGGAGAAAAGAAGTGGAAGTGCGACAGGGTTTACTCCTCGGGACAAAATACTCAAAGCGTTCACGAAGGTATTGAGGAGAATTAGGATTGTGTAGGATAGTATAGAGGAGAGATAGGATATGGGTATCTCGACGACGCCGCATCGGCGGCCACTTCAATCTAGTCCGAAACTCCGACACGTGGTCGTATTTGCGGAGGCCTAAAATAAAGCGGATGCACAAGTTCTGCAGTCGCTCGAGTTTATTTAGGAGTACCTCCGTTGCATCTAGAAAACAGACATCCGCACAGTCTATGAGCGGTAGAAGAAGAGATTGAGCAAGAGTGACCTTAGTGCAAAATGGTAAGAATTTTTGGAGACGTTTAAGTGACTGAAAAGAGTAGAAGACCCTCTTACTTACATCAGTAACATGAACCTCCCAAGAGAGGTTAGTATCTATATAAATGCCTAGAGCCATATTTATAAGTTGAGGGTGGAAGAACAAAATAAAAATAAAATAAAAAACAGAAGGCGTGTCACTCGGATGGCCGCAGGGTCGCCAGCCAACTCCACTCCACGACGTCCTGCCTCGAGCAGACTGTTTCGGCCTTCTCCGAACACTGATCTAAATGTTTACTTAAATGTAAATTGTTTGTTGGAGTTTCTTGTGCATTCTTCTCCATAACAAGCTACTTTCCGAATGCACGATAGAATCAACTTTTATAACTTGTAAATTTTAATGTACCTAACGTTCAAAAGTGCCGCTTGGTGGCCTACTTGAAATAAAATATCTTTGTCTTTGTCTTTGTTTGACTAATCAACATTTTACAGTTAAATCACTTTTCCAATAGACATTTTTTATAAGAGAATGAAAGCAAGGAAACCCAATCCATCAGTAGGTATGTACAGTTATTAACGAGGTACTTTACAAAAGAGAGTGTGCTCATTATCCACTGTACTGTTGTGCGCCATTCACCAATAGTACGCTAGAGAACGATCGAGTGATTCAGGTCACTCACTCACTTTGATCACGGTTTCCCTTTACCGTTCAACATAATTGTTCTGTCAATCCCAATCCTCGAAACACTTTGGTGTGGTTAAGTTTTTATAGGGGCATTGGTTCTGGTATTTGTGGTGTCAATGACCTCTTTCAAAGAGCTGATTAAATCTGACGAAGGTGTGATGTAGGTGAGCGATAAATTAATGATAAGAACCTATCTGTAAATAAGTTATGAAATATTTATGTATTATGTACTTTATTGTACACCACAACAATAAGGTATGAGTTTCAGGGCCAAAAATAAATTATCTTTCCTTTTTTCAACTTTCTAGATAGAGATTTAACGACATCACAGATTATAAATAATTAATGACGTCAGAATAAATGGACGGGATAGGATAGATGGACCTCCTTTGCAACACTGGGACTCCCATTTGGTCCGTTTTGTGTGAAGGCCTCCTCTATGTGAGAAGGAATGGGCAGTTTTTGCTTCTAAGACATGCCGGTTTCCTCAGATGTTTTCCTTCACCGTTTTGAGAGCAGTGGTAATGAAATAATATACACAAAGTAAGGCGCCTGCCTGGGTTCGAACCCACGTTTCTGACATTGACGTCAGATATAATTGAAATAATTATTAAAATAACATATCCGTGAAAACAGAAAAGCACAATTTAATATGATGATAGAGCTTGAATAAACAAACCCCGTGGGATTACCACAGTAGTTATTTTTTGTTTGTTTCGTTAATCTCGATAATTATAATTCGCGTTATCGTCAATTTAGTAAACAGTAGGTAGAAAGCTTTCAGGTATTTTAATTTGATTTCAATCTAAAATATTTTAATTAAAATACCAAATCTTGTGTAGTAGCCCCAGGCTTAATCGTAATTCATCGGATAAAACTACATCGAACGTTTTATCGGATTGCAAACCAAAGAGTAAACTTTTAGACTTTTAAGCGTATCTTTGGCCGTGGCCGTGGTACTGTCCTACTGGGTACTTCAAAAAGTCGTCAGCCTCAGACTGTACCCGGGCTTAAACAAATAAGGAACGGAATTAATGTACTGAATAAAGTTCTCGGTTCCTTTTTATTACCTAGTTCTTAGAAGACCTACACTGATTGCTGGGATAGATGCAGTTCTATTTCATTATTACATTTCTAGAGGGCAGTAGGTAGTAAATCTACAAAGTGGACAGATTATGTTTTTATCAGAAGAGCACTTATCCAAAGCACTTTTTAAGCATTAGCGGTACTTACACCTAAATGTAAAAGCGCTGTTGCGCGCATGTAATAACTATTAAAGGTAAAAAACATAACGGTTTCTTTCAGTATTCACGTGGAAAAGTCCAGCGCAATGCAGAAACATATCATTATTGTCCCGTATGTATTTTCTGTTATAATAGAAGTCGGTGTGTGCCGATCCTGCATATTCTAACTGTGAACAAAACTCACAGTTTGTGTTACAGACTCATTACGGAGAGTGGCGATGGTCGACATGTTTTTATGCAAACTTTGTAAATGGTTTCACCATCGTGATTAAGACAAGTTTCCTGCTACTATTATGTAACAGATTTTAATATCTTTCGCTCAACCCTCCTCGGCCGAATATGGGTATAATTTATGAATGAAATAACGTACAAAAATACCTTCCTATCTCTGTACAGTAAGCAAGCAAGCTAAGAATTGAACGCTAATGATATTTGCCATAAGTGGGTGGTATGTGCATGCGCAGAATTTTATGTATACGCCTACATACTCTTCGGTACATTCGGTACCAGGTGTATTTTCATGAGATTTTAAAAACAAATACGTTATAAAAATGTAAAAACGCACCTCCCTGATAAATTGTCTGGGTTCAAATGTTATGCACGTTTAAATAAACGATTCAATGAGTCTGGTTAGGTCTGGTTCACAAAGAGTTATGTAATTACGGAATGTATTCAATGGCCGCACCCTTTTAAATATTCTATCGTATTTCAATTCGCTTCGAATGCAAATTAGTTGAAAGAGTCAGCGAATAAATATTGAGAAAAGGTTATTTTTATGTGGCTTGGCAGTAAATTTTACATAAAGCCAGAATCCTCATTTTTGGTTACCTTTAACCACCTGTTAAGGCACATTTTAATTTATTATAATTAAAACACCGTTATAATATAATAATATTTAAATAATATTTTTATTCTCGTTTCCCTAGGACGGAATCCTCCCCATTACCTACATGTTTGTTTAAACCTTACGGTTATCTCAACCAGTGGATCTTCAACAAAGAGCATTTTCTTTTTTTAGCTTTGTTAAATGGTCATGCATACTGCACTACCACGGGGAGATGTTGCAGTTATGTGGGATTCCTACCCACTAAAACTCCACGGTGTCCTCCTGTGCCACTTATGGCAGGAATACGGGCATGCGTTAACACTCACCGCGAACCCATCGCAGCTGTCCGTCACCGGTCCCTCCTCTGGGGAGTACCCCTCATCACCGGCACACTAGATTACACTGTGTGCCGTGACCACCCCATGGACCAAACCAGCACATGGGTGCCGGACGACCCCGTGTATGGCACCCTTGGCCCCCTTGTGACGGGTCAAGGTCAATGGCCCTGCCACCTACTATTTTCCGGCCGCAGGGGATAGGGAGAGCGGCCAAAGCTATACCGACCCGGGAACCCACGGGGGGGAACATAGACCAATTATCCCGCAACGGTATACGGGTAGCTACGAGCTCATCACGACTATAAGTTTATATCTACCTGAGCTAGTTTGATAACTTTATGCGCGGTTGCGTGCACACTGCACGCCTCTTACCTGCATCATTTGATAATGTATCCGTCCCAGGGACCTAATTTCACTAATTAAAAACCGTTGCAGTTTTAAAGGTTTCTCGGTTGAGTTTTTTCGACCGCAGATTTATCACAAAGAATCTCTACGAATGCATCTGTGACACAAAAGTGTGTTAGTTTATTATACACAATCGAGGGACCACTGAGACTATTTAACCTATGAGGGTCGGTAGCTCTCTTGAATATACTAGAACTTTACTGGAAGTTTGTAAATAGTAGATCATTTTTCTGACACGCAGGAAAAATATATACATGCAAAGCACGGAAGTTTATATGTATATATTGTTCAACGTATCACAGCTGGTGAGACTACGGGACGCCACAAGTCGCAACGACTCGAAGATTTATAGAAGCTTTTTCAGTGACTGAGTTGCTTTACATATTATATAAGATTTACTATTTAAAGATCTTTTATAGGCCTTATCTGAGGTCTGTAAAGCTAGCATTATCATTAAATTCACTTTTATAGGCTTGGGTCCAAGCCTATAAGGCTGCACGACTTAATAAGTCGTCTCAGCCGACGACTCTCTCTCCTCTCGGAGGTGGGCACTAATGGCTGCAATGCAGGTTTAAACGTTATTACACGTATGTCTTGGTCCAATAGTCGAAAATAGTTACATAAGCTACAAGTGCGGCAGGTAGGTGATTTCCGATGAGTGTCATTTTTATACACGAGCGAGCGAAGCGTGTGAGTGAATAAATCGATACGAGTCGGAAATCATGTTACGTACGTGTATCGTACAACATTTTACTATGCATTGTGCGACGAAATAAAAAAATATATATGAACCAAACAAGAAATTAATAAAATGGCGGGCTTATTCAAGCGCGTTCATCATATCCATAGATTAACTAATAATTCCTCGGGCATATCTACTGCGCATGTGAAAATAGCTGTCACGTCGTAACGCAAAAAGGCACGAGCAAAATATTCATTCTGCCAAACATATTTAATGAATATTTAAAATTAATTTATTGATCAAAATCAAAATCTAGAGTAATTAAAAACGCTTTTAATGAAGTATTAGTTTTATTTTACTTTTTATATGAATGATAATCTGTACTTAACTAATTTTTAAAACTTTTCTCAAATAATAAAAACTATTCGGCGGGCTGACGTTAGAGCTAAAAATTAAAAGAATACAGGAAAGTAAAACACTTGTAAAAAAAGTGACACTTTCCGCACAGTTTAGCTGCTTGGAAAACTTGCTTTACGAGGACATGCATTATAAAGTATATTCCTTTCAACACCGTGCACCGTGAAGATTCTTATTCTCAGCACATTATAAAAGAAGGTGTTTGTTTTAATAAATAATTTACACCAGCTGTTCTTGCCCGCGACTTCTTCTGCCTAGCATTAGTACTTCGAATAGCCTATTTTTATATCGTGCAATAATATTGTAGTAGTGTGGGCCGTTACTTGAGACATTATTAGTTCACCATACAAACTTCCATACCTCCTTCCACCCCCTTAATGATGATTTCCGGAATAAAAACTCCTATGTCCTTCCCAGGGCCTAAAACTATCTCCATAGCAAATTTTATTTAAATCGGTTTAGCTTTAAAAGCGTGAAAAGGTGACAGACATTCAGAGTTACTTTCACATTTATAATATTAATATGCATTATAAAGGTGTTTACCACGTGATCATTATTTAATATCCTCGTAAACAAGAAAACATTCCGTACATGGTATCCCCAATAATATTGTTAATAATGAGTGATAATAACAAACCGCACTGAAGCTGAAAACAAACATCAGAGGAATTATTATATGATTACTATATAATTTTCCCAATAAGTGTAGGTTCCAATTATTATTATTTTTATGTCTATTGAGACCGATGTCGACACACAGAAATATTGTAACGAATAGTAATACAATGAGAAATAATAATACAAAGTGTTTGTTTACTTATATCTCAATATCTTCGTTCAATTTAGTTCTTAAAACAAATCTAAATTTAAATCTCCTTTTATTCAAAAAATATAAAGCTGCAATAAATACACTTTCAAATTGAATCAATATTCCTATGAAATACATGTAAATCATTTTGAAAACTATTCTGCTTAATATTCACACATTTTTATTTATTTGGGAACAATTTGTTTCAGAATCTAATGTAATGATAAGTAAATTTAGAACAGCGATTGTGTTCAAATCAATTGCGTAGCCGTATAGCACGCTTTAGACACTCGTAGCACTGACTGTCTACGAACTTGCTACGAAAGCTACCACGAATTACTTAATTTTGTCATGTTATCAAAGTTACGGTATTTGATTTTATATAAAAGAGTATTATATTTACGAGTTGTCCGTTATGTATAATCTCATGTATAGTTCTGACTAAACTTTGCCTAATCTGATATTTTAACTTTGTCAACACTATTCTTTTGTTAAATATCTGCTGTTATTTTTTATATTGTCAGCAGTAAGGGCTCTTTAAATTTAGACGTTTATCTTATCTTATTTTGTGGAGGGGCCGAGAAATAACTCGGACACTTCGACACATTGGAATCTATTGTGGAAGGTAACATTGAAGTTACTAATAAGTCATTCAAAATATATTAGTAGTACAACCAAACATATTTGCTATGTTGGCAATTGCTGATAAAATTTCAAGGGACAAACGCACTGAAAATCAAAATGCAGGCATTGCCTATTTCAGTTCGGCAATTAATACTGCTAAACTATTTTCTTTAAAAAATCAATTTATTTATATTATTATATTATTTTCTTTATTTATTTACATTCTTATTCAACTCATTTTAAAATATTTAAAAAAGAATACTTAAAAAAAACATTTAAAATATTATTATTATGACTTTGACAATCTCGGGGCCCTGGGGTCCCAGTCCTTTGAAAGGCGTGCGAGTGGAAGTCAACTCTCAGAAGCCTTGTTAGGCATTTATCAGAAAATATGTCACCAACCGACGATTATCTCTGTATGCACTTTGCAAGTGCACCCAAGGGCAATAACCGGTTGGTGCAGGACTATTGCAAAATGTTGAGATAAATGTATAGGGCTATGTTTGCTACGTTTAGTGGATCGATTGCCTAAAACTATAGGAGGACTACTGGCCCCTGCCTAATCATTGTTGAACTACACGGCTATAGATTGTCAGGGGGTGGCTGGCACACTCAATTAAAGGGTGTAACGGTTTAATCTCCTACCCTCTTCTAACGTCCCTAGGGATAAGGCGTAAAATAAGAAGAAGGCGGAAACCATTAACAAATATATTTATTTACCCGAAGCAATAGACAAGCCGGAGGGGCAACAAAGGTGGTATTTGGGCCGTTCTACAATTAGGTGCTATATTCTATTTATCCCTCAGTGATCCAGTACTGTCCTGAGTCAAGCCGCAGGTGGAAGCAGGCGCTCGGCGAGTAGTCTGGAGTAGGGCGTAAGTGGAGGTCGCGGGTGAGTCCAGCTGGCAGCGCCGCTGCGTGGGGGTATTCTTAACCCGGACTTGAACCCTGGAACGCGTCAACAAATAAGGGTGTTACGGGGCGTTCCAGAATCTCCTGTGAGCATCCACGACTACGGCGTGATGGAAACACTAGGCCCGTAGTAGTGATGCCGTGGATGTTCACAATCAGACACGGAGATTACAATAAAAATAACTGAATAAAAATATAAATTATTTAAAATAATGTGGGTAGAAAGGGTCGCTTGCACTTTAGTGACGATGGGCCAAGGGGGCAAAATATCCGGAGGTGCTCTATGGCTATCAGGACAATCACGGTAGTACGGTCAAGATCCCTACCAGCATATTACTGGGTTAAATTTCCTCCTCCGAGCACGTTTGCTTTTGCGACTTTCCACTCAAGCCAGCCAATTAAGGCAAGAGAGAGGTGGGGCTCTGTTCCCCGTCAGTGTTCTCTCCAACCGGCCAATAAAGGCAAGCTGCAGATGAGAGACAAGGCTTCTCCCTGGAGATCAGGTCCGTGTGGTCGCTACTGCCCACCAGTTTCCACAAAGCTGCCCTGCGGATTGTATCTCTCTTAGTCTGGCCCCTCACCTTAGTCCTGTTGCGGCAAAGTAAAATCTACCAGCACAGACCTAGGGATCATTGTTGCACGTAAACCCCACCGCGACGTCAACGTAGAGATACTACGGTGGGGTTATATTATTATTTTCTTTATTTAACAGTTTTCTTATTATTTACATTTTTAAATATTTTTATAAAATAAATTAAAAAACAAAAACATTTAAAAATATAAAAAATAGAGGCCCACCGGTATCGGGAACAGGGTCCAAGCTACCGGCGGTCAGGGCTCCAGAGAGAGGAACCTCCTAACTATACGAGCCGTGTCCAGCAGTACTGCTTTCTGGATCAGGCCCTTGACCCAGCTGCCTAACGAGAGCCTTCTAAGATGTTGGTCGAGGCTCGTGGCTATTAAGCCATTGGCTGACACGACTATCGGTACAATGATCGCTGTGTCCACATCCCACATGTCGAAATAATGTCATCCCATATTATTATTATTAATTGCAGGCATAATGTATCTAATTACAAGACGAGAATATCTACACACCTACGTGTAGATATGTACTACTTTGACCCTACATAATGTTCGCAAAAGGAATTTTGCCAATAGAGCGGATAGCAATGCTATCATTCATAAATCTACGATGTCTGAATTTCTAAGACTTCTGACAGGCCTGAACAATCGAATCAAATCAGACATCACAGCTTTCCATTTGTAGAAATATGTGATGACATAAAAACAACACGACCTGGGGCAGTCGTCATCAAATCAGTCCACTCTTGAACATACAATGACGGTTACTAATGTTAAACATAAAATATATTCCCATAATTTACATTGGCATAACGAAGTTCAGCATAATGATCATTACGGATAATATAATTAGTCATAAATGTTTTGCCATAATGTTTATTGCCATAAATACTGTTCGAATAATATTAATGATGCATAATTTTATAAAGCATAATGTTATAAACGCATAATGATAATTACACACAATGTTCTTTGGAATAAAACAAACATGTTCGCGGCTCAAGGGTGGCCCAAGGGCCAGCCCCGTCGCACCTTAACCTAATTCAATTGAATTCCTGTATTGTATTGTAATTGTATTTGTATATAGGTTTGAATATATTAGAATATTCAATTGTATATATGTTAATAAATGTCATTTTTTATAATGGAGTATACTTTTTGAATTCCTCATATCAAATATATTTAATTTCATTTAATAATAAAAAATATAAAAAAAATCGAAGTACATTGTATCAAATGTCCTTAATGTCGATATTAAAACACTGACACTTTAAAGTTTTTTCAGCAACTTCGCCGGCGCTGCGGGAAGTGCAACCCCGTCGCCCTTACGTAACAAAGGATAGGGACCCATGCTATGCTACAATGCCTGATGCCTATGCTTTATTACAGCGGGCGGAGGCTGCCCTCCCTTCGCGCCTCCAGTTTTTATATACACTCTAGAGGATAATAGCCAAAAGACAACGTGCCGTCGGGGTGCCTCAATTCGGTTTTGGAACAGATTCGACTTATTTTAACATAATATATTAACTATTAAATGAGTTTCATTTGTATATTTAACATAAATACAATGATCTTAATTGTATTAAATGTAGACATTTTGAATTTAGGTATAATGACTATCGACATTTTTAATCATTCGAAACCTATATAAGCCACTCGGCATTTAATCTTAGACATTTTAAGCTTAGGTATGACAATTTTCGTTATTTCGATATTATTGATATTTAAATTTTCGACGTACAAATATGTGACCATAAAATTATTATGACGAATAAATATTATGACTCAAATATTTATGCAACTCCAAATTATACCAAACCAAATTAGACCTAATGACAGTTATGCTAACCTTTGCATTATGCCAACATATTATTATGCCACAGTACTAATATAATAATAAAAGTTATGCGAAAACGATATGCCAAACAATACTATGCCTTGTTAAATTTATGACAAGAGAGGGCTTCCGAGCCGTTGAGCACAAAGCACGGCATTGCCGCGTCGGCATTGAGACGCCATTTTTTGCTATCCTATTCTGTTCCACTCTTGAGCAAAGAGCATACGAGCCCGCATATCCTCCTTACAGTTCTGGCGAAATTGTCTAGTTCGTCTCGCCATCACCTCGTGGTCTGCCACGAGTGCCATGACCCCGAGAGACGCCATTAATTTCTAATCACTTTATCTGTGCTCCTGCATTGCGCCCTAAACCCATGTGTCAGCTGTCAAAGCCATACCCAGAATTCTAACGAGCCGTCAATTCATACGAGAAAGCGGTGACATTCAATGCTTGGTAAGTATGGATTGCTTTAATATGGCCGTCCCCAGCAGTGGCCACCGATTGAAATCTGATTTGTTTTATGTAAGCAGTGACAATAAAACACGTTTTAGTATTACGTAAGCAATAATTTCATTCATTCACGATGAATGAATGACTGTATCCTTCATTCTTCGTTATACATCTACGCCATTTTCTAAGTTACACAAGCTTCAAACAATATGAACAAAATTAATTGTATAGCAAAACGAACAAAGCAATTCCTAACAATAAGAAGCCATAATGCTTAGATATTCAAAATAGAAATCTATTTACAGTCTGAAGGTGATTAAATAATCTTTCTACTAACGCAAATAATCCCGGAATCATATCTCTTGACTTTGAGATAATTCAGAAGTGACGACGATTTACTTAAGTCTCTCATTTCCCAGATTCTCCGAACTCTGTTTAATAATTCACAATCGGAAAGGTCTGGCAATTACAATTACTGCCTACCGAATTTTTCATAAGGAAATTGCCAATTTCTTTGTGATACTGAAGTATCAGTTTTTGTTTCATTGAATTTCGTTGTCGCTATCTTTTATATAGTAGGTAAGCTCGATTAAGAATTAAGATTTATGTACGAGCATCCATTTTCCATACGGGTATCTTAATTGCTATCCAGTAGGGATTTAAAAAATATTTTATCAATCATGTTATCGCATTTAATGACATGTAAATTCAATCGAATATCAATCATCACACGTACGTAGGTACGTCGATAAAACTTGAATCGTTGCAAATCTTAAGCACATAATTCATCAATGTTTGACACTTAAAATAACTTATTGAATCTTGTCAAGCCCTTGAATGTCCTCTATTAATCTGTTTTGTAGAAAACATTTTACATTCTAAAGGTAAGTATAGAGCATTAAATTGTAATAGAACATCGAGCATTCGCTGTTTTAACTTCGAACATGATGCTCGCTCTCTATCGTTATGTTACGGCCTGATTTTAAAAACCAACGGGCGTTTTGGTGTAACATTTTATCGAGCAAAGGCACGAGCTTGGGTGATGTGGAGTGAGGTACAAAGAAATGTTCCAGGTAAATGCTCACTCGCCATAAGCATTACGTCGAAAACAGCGTCGAACATTAGCAAGAACGATACATTACATGGAAATGCTTTAGGAAACTAAGCATTTGTCTGTGCTGTACCATTCGTAAGAATGTTACATTACATTGTAATGCTCTAACCTTTAAATAACATACACAAAAAAAAAATGTATTAATGTGTAATGTATTTTAAATTGTATCTTATCTTATCTTATGGAGGGGCCGAGAAATACCTCGGACACTTCGACCCATTGGGATCTTTTGTGGTCAGGGGACCACAAAAGATCCCTGAGGAGGAGTAAGTTATCTAGGGAGATAACTTACTCCTCCTCATTCTCGTTGAAAACCGTTTTCATGAGTTTTACAACGAGACTAGGAGATATGAGCCTATAATCTTCTGGTTTTGGGTATCCAACCCCTAGGAGACTCATTCGCTTACCAGCCAGTGCATCGCATGTGCACAGTAGGTGCTCCATGCGTTCCGTATGTTCCCCACACAACCTGCACATGGGTGTCGCGGTTAGACCCATCTTCATGAGCATGTCGTTGGTTCCAAAGTGCCCAGTAAAAGCCCCAAGCAGGTAGCGGATTTGCCCCCTGCTCATGTTCCAAATGCAATCCCGGGCTTTGAAAGTGGAGCCCAGGAATCTCTTGGAGTGTTGTAGACCGGTAGTAGACAGCCAACAAGTTCGTTGTCTGTGATCTGCAAACTCCCTAAATGCGGCTTTTACGAGACACGTCGATATGCCTACACATGGTTCTGGACCCACAAAATCATTCGCTGAGCCCTCCCTTGCCAGTTCATCAGCCACTTCGTTGCCATGGAATCCTTTGTGCCCAGGGACCCACATCAGTCTTACCCTGTTGTGCTTCCCAAGCCTGTTTAGGGTTTGGATAGCATCCAGAATAAGTCCGGAGTCCACTTTGTAGGATGCCATGGCTTTGATTGCAGCCTGACTGTCACTAAGAATATATATGGATTTATCTTTGGTCCCTCTATCTATATTCTCTTGAGCACAGGTTATAATGGCATATGTTTCCGCTTGGAATACAGTTGCCATCTTCCCTAAGCTTTTGCTACATTTGTAGCCTTTTGCGTATATTCCCGCTCCTGTACCTGATTCCATTTTGGATCCATCAGTGTACCACACCAGACTATCTTGTTCTGGTGGATCAAGTCCCTTCGTCCAGTCCTCTATTGTAGGGATTTGGACCTTGAAAGACCTCTCAAACACAAACATAGTTTTCATTTTATCGGATAACATGCTTGTTACCCGATCCAGGTCTTCATTCTCATCGAACTTTGTATGGTTAGTCTTTGGCTTAGCGGCATCCCATAGTCCAGCGACAGCGAGACGATGTAATGTCTTCCTTGCCTCGAATTCAACCATCATATGCAGAGGAGGGATATTGAGGTATCTCTCAATCGCTGCCGTAGGTGTTGTCCTGAAAGCACCCGTGATGCCGAGACACACTGTTCTTTGTAACCTGGTGAGTGGCGCTTTGCACAAGGCAAGCTTTGTTCTTGGCCACCACACTATGCTGCCGTATGTGATAATAGGTATTATCATTGTCCGGTACAGCCATCGTATCACTTTGGGCTTTAGCCCCCAAGTTTTACCGTAGGTAGAACGACACATGCCGAACACTCGTAAGGCCTTTGTCGTAATATTTTCCACATGAGTTTTCCACCTGAGTTCTTTATCAAGCGTTACACCCAGATATTTAACTTCGGTGGACCAGGGCAGTTTTATTCCATTGAGGGAGAGCTCTCCTAGGTTTCCTAGTTGTCTCTTCCTCGTGAAGGGAATAATGACTGCTTTGCTTGGGTTGATAGAGAGGTGGTTCACTGTACACCATTCCTCTGTCATCCTCAATGCCTGTTGTAATAATCCAGACACTATGTTCGGGAATTTACCATTGACCATTATAGCTATGTCATCCGCATAGCCTACTGTGTAGAATGGTCCGGTATTGAGTTTGGTTAGTAGCGAGTCTACTACCAAGCACCACAATAATGGTGACAGCACTCCGCCTTGCGGACAACCTCTTGTTGTTTTTGCACTAAGTCTGTCTCCCATTAATTCCGATCTGACTGTTCTGCTTCTCAGCATATAGTCAATCCAGTTGCACATGGTATCATTGATGCCATGTTCCTTTGCAGCAGTGCGTATGGACTCAAATGTTGTCTTGTCAAAGGCTCCCTCTATGTCGAGGAAAGCCCCGACACATATTTCTTGTCCCTCTAGCGCAGCCTCGGCTCGACTTGCAACATAGTGCAATGCCGTTTCCGTACATTTGCCGGGGCTGTAGGCGCATTGTAGTTTATGTAGAGGGAATACTTTCAGAGGACCCTCTCTTAAGTACCTGTCTACCATTTTCTCCAGAGTTTTCAAGAGAAAGGATGATAGACTAATGGGCCTGTAAGCTTTAGCTTCTTCATAAGTCGGTCTGCCCACCTTCGGTATAAAGGTGACTTTGACCTCCCTCCATGCTTTGCTGCATACCCAAAGGCTATGCAGGCTCTGTAGAGCTTACTCAAATGGGGTATCAAAACGGTCCTGATGGCATCTACCCAATACTATTGCAAGAAGGGGCCTTCTTGCAATAGTATTGGGTAGATGCCATCAGGACCAGGGGATTTGAGTGGCTGGAAGCCCGCTATGGCCAGCTTCAATTTATTTTCATCTACCACTTTCTTTGCCGTGAGCCAGTTATTTTTGGACGTGTGCCTTGTAAGCTCGTCCCTTGTGACTGGTTCCTCTTCATCGCTATCGCGCAGTATACATTCTGGGAAGTGGGTCCTAAACATCACGCCCAGAGTGTCCTGTCCAGTTTCCGTGAGTTGCCCATTCTCATCCCTTACAGATGCTAGTGGGTTTGTCTTGGTCATGGACATTGCTTTGCACAACCTCATCCCATTTGGCAGAGTTTCGATGGAAGTGCAATGCTGCCGCCAATTAGTTCTTCTGGCCTTGCGTACCGCCGTGTTATACCTTGTTAGCATGCTATGATAGCCAGAAAAATCCTTCCTGGCTTTTGCATCATTAAAGGCCTGTCGTGTTTCCTGACGTATTTTGGCTATTTCAGGAGTCCACCATGGTACCTTTTTGCCAATGGCCTTCTTCTCTGGGCAGTTATCTTCCCATGCACCGATGATGCCTGCCTTGATTCTGTCCGCTTCAAATTCTATATCCAGTATGGAATTGAGCTTACCTTTAGGGCTCCCTAAATTTACTTTGAGGTACCTCCTGTATGAGTCCCAATTTGTATACCTTGGGTTTCTCCTTCGTCTAGTTTCGGCTTCTCCCGCCGTCCTAAACCTAAAGCATATATAATTATGGTCAGACAAAGAGATTTCGTCCGACACATTCCAATTTTCAATATGAGCGCTGGCCCTGTTTGAAGCCAGCGTAAGGTCAATAACTTCAGTCCTCGCAGAAGTCCCAAAAGTAGGTTTATTGCCTACGTTAAGGATTTGTAAAGAAGAGCTTACCACAAAGTCCAACAAATCCTCCCCTCGTTTGTTGACATCCGAGCTGCCCCAAACGACGTGGTGTGCGTTCGCATCGCAACCAAGTATCAGGTCAAGGTTCTTTTGGTTGCCGTAATCAACCAGTCTTCTGATTAGTGGTGTTACTGGTTCTTTTTGTTCATATGGGAGATAGGCAGAGGCAAGGATGATTCTCCTTTTCTCTGTTCCCGTCCCCACTTGGATCAAGGTTGTTGTGAGATCCCTGTAACAGAAAGTACGTAAGGGCATTGCCTCTATACCGCCCCTGATATAGATGCAAGTCCTCGCGTCATTAGTTGGACAGTCATAGAGCACCATGCCTCCTGTCCCACCTAAGCCTTTTATAGTCCCCTTATACAGATAAGGTTCCTGTATCAAGGCAACGTCGTATGTGTTGAGCTTCAGTTGCCGAGCCAGAAGGGCAGTAGCGGCTCTGCAATGATGCAAATTAATTTGTACACACCTTAGTCCCTCCATCTTGGATGATTTTGATGGGTCTGTGTTGATATGGGAGGGCCTTAGTCTTGAGGCCCCTCCTCCATCGCCTGGCTCTCCTCGAGAGCAGTCGGCGACTCGATTCCCAGGGTGTCGAAGTCCCCGAGGATGTCATCCTCGTGGTCTGTCTCCGACGCTCTGGTCCCAATCTCTGTTGCCTGCGCTGCGCCGTCAGCAGAGATTTCTTCAATGGCCTCCCCATGTTGTGGTGGTCCATCCTCGGAGGGCTCCACTTCTGCTTCCGCAGCAGGCGCCTCTCCCTTGTCTTCTTCCAGGAGCTTGAACGAGTATCGTTCAATCCCTCCTGGAAGAGAGTAGCCCGCGGCCTTGATGACCCCAGCGGACACCCCGTCCATGAGGACGATACGACGGATGCCGGTCTGCTCAGTGAGCGTATTCACGACCTTCCAGTCGTTCGTCCTCAAGGTAGGGTTGAGTCGCTGGAGCAATCGAATGGCCCGGGCAGAGTCTTGCAACGCCAATTTGCGACTCTTCCATGCCATTTTGACTGGCTTTGGAAGGTCCCTGGCGTCAACAACCTTGAGTTTCAGGGCACCAAGTTCCACATTGTGGATGGCACTCCGAAACCAGTTGGCTGCATCAGAGTCGTCGCAGGATACATGAATTGCACCTGCGACGACTCCGGGAGCAACCGTTAGGACAGGCAGAGGATCCGGCGCCACTTCCAGTTTCTCAATTATGAGCTCCTGGATCGGCACCAAGTCCTCCGCCTTCAAGTACTCCTCCGGGTACTTGACTGTCACGACAGCGAGTTTCACAGCCGCCACCGCATCCCTAAAGGATCCGGTTGAGGATGATTGCCCTTGGGTCTTCATCCTCTTGGCCGCCATGTCCCCGCTGTCCCCGCTGAGAGCAGCACGCGGTCTCTTTGATGGGCCCTCCGTAGGAGTCCCCTCCAGAGCCGCCTGCTGTCTCAGCTTTTGGCGCCTTTTTCTGCGCGCCCCAGATCGTCCAACCGGAAGCCAGCCTGATTCATGCTGGCCGCCGGGAGACGACAAGGTGCTGTCTTTGCCGGTCGCGTCCGGGGCCGCAAGGTCCGAGGTCATACGATCTCTAACGCAAGCGTCCCGTATCGCGCCAGCTTTGGCAGTACCCTTATGCCCGGTGGGCTGGTTTGCAGTGCCGCCCTTCGGTGGTCCCGCAGCAGTGCCGGCCCTCGACAGTGCCGCGACAGTCCCGTCATTTGACAGTCCCGCCACAGCCCCGCCTTGAGACGATCCCACTGCAGTATCATCTCTGGACGTTCCTGCGGAAGATGCAGTCCCGGCTTGCGCCGGTCCCGCCGTCTGGTGTGCAGTCCCAGCTTTCGCCGGTCCCGCCTTTTGGTGCGCAGTCCCAGCTTTCGCCGGTCCTTTCGCCTTGTGGTTTTTTTTAGATATATTATCCATTTAAATCCCGATTTTAAATTTCATCCCTCGACTATCCCCACCCGCCATGGAGTGCTCAAGTGGCGATGCTACGGTAGCACCAGGGATTAGTCGAGGGATATAGCCCCCCCCCCATTAGTTGCCCACGAGACTGCACGACACCAACTCACACCGCTACCACTAGCGATGCGAGCGAGCGCCGCCGTCTGCAAGCCCCTAATGGGAGTGAACTCGCCTGGGGGCCGTCTGACCGGACCCCGCAGCCGATTGACCGTAGCTGGCTAGGCTACGGCCACCCGTGTGAGAAGAAAGCCGGGCCAAAGTGGAGTGTTGCCTCAGAGACGTTAAACAGCCTACGCTCATCGTATCTTAGATTGCATTTTTAATTGTAATATTTGATTGTATTATTGATTGTATTTTGATTGCTTACCAAAAATATTTTTTTTTTAGAAACTACTGGACCGATTTAAAAAAATCTTTCACCAATAGAATGCTACATTATTCCTGAGTGACATAGGCTATTTTTTAATCCCGAAAATGGGTCCTGTGGGGTGGTCCACGGGAGCGAAGCCGCGGTCAACAATTAGTAATAAATAAATTCCGTGATATTTTCATTTCCATAACAATAAATAACGTTATATAACACAGGGTACCTGTAACCCTGAACATATACCCTACTAGTACCTGTGTAGTATTTATGTGTGATATTATTTGATCCCAATTTATCAAATGAATGTCCAAACAACATGACGTACCAATTTACGCGCCCACAAAAAAAAATTAGAAACACCGCAATAATCTCATAAATTACTCGTTTTACAAAATGAAATGGTATTAACCCATTCATCACTTTTTCCAATTACATAAAGGGGTTGGGTGTTGCCGTTCCGAGTTATTGAAATGTCCCCTGGCATAAATAAACAGGTACCTACTATTACTATGTGATGCTAGCGGTTAAAAGGGAAATACGAGTCATGCTTGCAAGCAGCAAGCTAATAAATGTTAACGGCCCGTAAAATGCTAAATTAACAAAATGGCAACGGCACCGTGTGGAACAGATAAACGTTTTGTTAACACGTGTCACTCTTTGAAAACAACATGACTTAACAGCACTTTGTTGAGTTAAACATTTACACACATTAGTGTGTAAATGTTTAACATATTAATGTTTTCTATGAAATGGCATATTACATTAAAGATGGCATCCGTACTACGAATCGCTACGTGCTACGATTTTTACGTAGCCGTAGACCCTGCTACGAAAGTTACGAAACGATCCTGTATAGCAGGAACCTCCTTTGCCTCTCTAAATTCATGCACATCCTTTCATACGCTTCATTCAAAATTCCAGTGATACATTAGGCTTCAACATAATCTGGAGAACGCCGTATAATTCTAGTTAGAGTCTACTAGAGCGCAACGAAGCGGCATGATGGAAAGGGCAGCAGTTTCTATAATTTATTCCATTAATGGCTGCTCTGCGTAACTCCGTGTTATATTGCCCAAAAGTAATTAACTTCACCGTTATTAATCTTCACAGTTTGTTAGGAATGCGTCACTTCAACTTTCTATCTGACTCGACCAACTTTCCGAAGATAATTTACATTTGACAATAACATTTATACCTGTTTTCTATACCTACAATTATCGCTCTCGGCACAAGGACAGATCGGTTAACTTCGCCAGAATAATTTAATAATTCACTTAAAAGTTATTCTCGTCTACTTTAATAATAATATATTTATTTAGCATGTTATTTTATTAAAATTTACATAAACATAAACTCAATAACAACTGATGGACGTTTTAACAATTTAGAGGGAGAAGCTCGTGGCTAAATAATAACAGCCGCACTGGTCGATCATCAAGGTTAAGCAACGCTTGACGAAGTCGGTCCGTGGATGGGTGACCATTTCAACATACCGAGTTTCCTCCGTGCCTCGGAAAGCACGTTAAGGCGTTGGTCCCGGCTGTAATTTGAAGATCTTTGACAATCGTTACGAGTAGTCAGAAGCTTGAGATCTGACACCAGTCTTGCCAAGCGGTACCGTGTTACCCAGTTACTGGGTTGTGGAGGGCAGATAGGCAGTCGCTCCATGTAAAACACTGGTACTCAGCTGAATCCGGTAAGACTGGAAGCCAACCCCAATATAGTTGGGAAAAAGCTAGGCAGATAGATAGGACGTTTTAACAATTAATTCGCCAGCATTTGTGATGCAAATGTGTATGTCGTAAACTATAAGCGTTCTGCCTGATCTATGTTACACAAATACTTATCACAAACGACAATACAAAAATAGCATTCGCGGCACTTTCATTTCCGCCAACGGAACTTCATAAAATTGTATGTAGGAACATTTGCGTATGCAAAGGATATAGCTTAACGTATTTTACTTCATAAAATAAAATGGGTCTTATTTTAGCCAATTTAGTTTTAAAAGTTTTGCAAAAAGTTTTCTTCTGTGCAGTGCGCTGATAAAATAAAAACATAGATAAGGAAATCAAAATCTTGCCATAACAGATGATCATGGTGTAACATTTATTTGCACTTATAAAACAAGGCTTATCGCCATTAACAGGTTTTAGCGAATGGCTATCGAATTGTGCTATGATACATACGATTGAAAAATGTCTCGAGCTATCAGAGCCATATATAATCTTCGCCGGCGCGATTCCCTAAGGGAACTGTTTAAAGACATTAACATCATGACGGTTCCTTGTCAATATATTTATGAGAACATCATGTACGTGAGAAAGAATTTACATCTTTTTAGTAAAAAGGGCGACAGACATAATTACGTTACTAGAAGTAGGGAATGCTTTTTTTTCTAGCTTCTATTATATAACTGCACAGTGCATGTGTGAGTACTTTTATTACTTTATGTCTGTACGTAGTAGTGTGTAGTGCTATTCTGGGTGCATTGTCCTCACATATATGAATTTATTAATGAACGTACTTATGTAACTAAATATTGTAAAAAAAACTTTATTTAAAAGAGAAACTATAGAGTTTCTTGTGCATTCTTCTCCATAACAAGCTACTTTCCGAATGCACGGTAGAATCAACTTTTATAACTTGTAAATTTTAATGTACCTAACGTTCAAAAGTGCCGCTTGGTGGCCTACTTGAAATAAAATATCTTTGTCTTTGTCTCGTTTGTCTTTGTCTCGTTTGTCTTTGAACTATATTTTTATATAGTTCTCTATCAAACATTGTTTCATCTTTTTCGTGTGGAATACATAAAACCATTTCTAGTTCATCACTGGCCCCGTCATTCTGCCTTCACTCAAGCGTGGGAATGTTTCGCCAAGAAGACGTGTAAGTGAAGGCGATCCGACATTTTACATTCCTGACACTCTACTTGATATTCTGAAGATGGGGCGTGAAATAGGTACTGTTAATTATTTTAGAAATCTTTGAATATAGCTACACTTGCGTGAAAGGCTCTTTTGATGATAAATTATATCATGTGCTCTACAGTGTAGAAGCTAATAAGATCTCTCCTTTGAATGTGAAGCCACACAATACTTACCGTTGTATATTTAATTATTCGAGTATAATAGGCAACGCAAGTAATAATTTAGTTCGTTTTAATTTACGAGTAGGTATGGTATTTACCCACACGAATGTTTTCTTCATTAATTCAGTACTTTTAGTTCGAACTTGCGTAGGAGAATTTCCTAGTACACTAATTAATGACCTAATGTGGAAGCTCTAATTATGTTTCGTTCGAAATGTGATTTTCATAAATTAATTTATAATTTTGGTAAAACACATAGGTATTATTATGAATTTTACAACACACCTTTCTGTGATCCAGCATTCTTGGTAGAAACACATTTACGATGTGTTTCTGCACACCTTTGCGATGTTTCTTTTTTTAATGCCAACATTTACGACCACCATGAGTAATCCTTATTACAACATAAAACTAACACCACTATATAAATAAATGTATGGACTAATAAATACGTAATTAACTAGTTCTCCCAAATGCTCTTAAGAGCCGCACTTATTTTATTTTAATTACGTCGTTTTTTGACCGTAGGTTCTTATAAATAAACACCGGTATAGCAGGCAAACTTGGAAGAGCCCGTATTTGATAATTTGTACAGAAACGACAAGGACGAAAATTGCCTTGTCAAACATTTCAGTTAAACATACAACAAGAAACATTTTTAGCCCTTATTCTTGGTATGATATGGTACCTAATCATTTGGCCGTCTTATTTAGATAAAATCGTTTAATTTCATGAAAATTGTTGGAGGCGTTTCCTAGATTCTGTTTATGTTTATATATACAAGAATTGTCGTTTAAAGGTTTTAGACTCTTGGACGAGATAATCCCGGCATAACTAAGGATTAACTTAGGTTTAGCCATGTTATTAATAAACATGGCTTAGCCTCGGACTAACTGTTCATTCCTTACTCTTGGATTTACGCATAGGGTATGGCAACCCAAAAATGAAACGAACAGGACCCACCGCTTGTTTGTTACTCCTGATGATACTGTCATAGAAGAAAAAGATTTATTGAATCCTGCGGCGTTTTTGAGAGATCATAATCCATAGATTGAGATGGGCTTGTGATTATCACCTCTTATTATTTGGTTTTCTTAATCCATAACTATATCTAAATGTATAAATTGTAGTTCTAAAAACTAAAAATCACGCTTTAATGGTAAATAGAACTAAAAAGTCGCTAATCCTGAAGATCTTGGTAAGGCAAAACAAACAACAAACTATTTAAACGCGCCCGGTAGAATCAACTTTCATTATTTGTAAATTTTAATTTTTGTTTGACGTCCTAAAGTGCCGCTTATTGGCCTAGTTGAATAAACATATTTGACTTTGGCTTTGACTTTGACTAAATTATTGCATTGTCATCGGTCCTTGATAAGTTTGCAAAGTTTCAAATCAATCCCACGTTTTGAAGGGGGTGAAAATCACGTTCAAAGATTCCGTTACATTGATACATAGATACATACCAAGCTAATAAAAGCACGTTAATAAATAAAAGCCAAAGGTCACTCACTCGCTTATCACGAAATATCGAAAACCGCTTGACGTATAAAAATTAAATTTGGCAGGGCGGTTCCTCAAGTGACTTAAGTGAGCAATAAGAAAGGATTTTTGGAAATTCCACTTCTACGGGGGTAAAAAGAGGGTTAAAAGATTGTATGAAATTTCTATAGTTTGTAAGTTGGACACATAAAATTTTAGATTTAAGCTCTTGGTTGATGAAAATAATTCATGTATTTATTGGCTTTTGGTAATTCTACCCCTTAAGGGATAAAATAGAGGTTGAAACTTTATATTAAATTTCTACGGTTTGTAAGGTAAAACATCTGAAATTGTAGGTTTACGCTCATGGTAATTAATATAAAAATTAGATTTTTATTTCGGCAATTCTACCCCTTATGGTAAAAAGGGGGTTGAAAGTTCGTATGAAATTTCTACAGTTTGTAAGTTGGACACCTGAAATTTTAGATTTATACTCTTGGTTAATAAAAAGAATACCTGTATTTATTGGTTTTTGGAAATTCCACCTCTAAGGAGGTAAAAGTTGAAAGTTTGTGTGAAATTTCTATGCTTTTAAGTGGGACACGTGAAAATAAAGATTTACGCTCTTGATTGATAAAAATAATTCATGTACCTAGTTAACTCATCGTAACAGACGTTTACGCTGAGTACGCAGTCACCGTCAACATGCGTCATATTGCAACTATGCATTTACCGGAAATTAGAGATAATTATTTTTCTTTGCATTATATTCAGTCTTGTATCAGCCACCAGCTAAATATCCTGTATTTTTATAATTAAACTAATTGTATAATAAATAAATATTTTTTTAACTAAATCTCCGACCGCCGAAACATAACTGGCGCAGTCGATAGGATCGCGACGTTCTAAGATCGAATCCAACTCTTCATCTTAAGAACGACGGTTCTCAAATCGTTCCTTCGTGATCTACAAAGAACCTATCGCGCGGTCGGACACCTCTACGGTCATCGGGATGATTCGCCGGAGAATTGGAGGAAGCTGCGTTGGAGGAGACTCGACTCGACAGGAGATGCAGTGGCTACTTTGGTAAGTACTCTCGTTTTACCAAGTGTCCTTGCACTATTTCCTGCCTTATTCTAATTTGTGTATTTTATGTTAATCTATGTGTATCTGTCTATAAGCTAAAATCGCAGTAGGCAAACACAAAATTATAATAAGTAGCGTTAACTATCCCACGCGTAAACTCCAAGGTTTAATTTGACACCTCTATTGTTTCGCGTCGAGCGCCACTAGGCAGTCAAGCTACAGAAAAACAATGTCGCTCAGGGATTATGATGCCAACTATAAACCTTACAAACTAATCGCAGATTTAATGCCAAGATATGATGGCAATCCTAAATTACTTAATTATTATATTAGGGAAGTAGAAAACATATTACTGTTAACTTCCGAAGCAAATCGTTCGCACCCAGCATTCATCTGCTTAATTAAAAGTAGGCTCAGTGGTCAAGCCATAGACGCAATAGCATACGAAGGCCACTTAAACTCATGGCTAACAATTAAGAACGCGTTAGTTAGGCGCCTTGGCGAACCACGAAACGAAATACAAGTAATGCAGGAGTTAACGCGAGTGCGTAAGTCTAAAGCAGAAGACGCTGAAAGCTTCGGCAAACGCCTCCGCGAGTTGTTAGATACTCTGTATTCCGTAGGAGAACATGGTAATAAATCGTATTACGAAAAGATGGTTATTGAACAGTATATAAACCAGTTAGACTTCCACGTCTCGTTGGGCGTTCGAATCGCCAAACCAGAAACCTTCAAAGCAGCCATCATAGCGGCTAGACAAGAAGAAGCTAGGCTTTCATATAATAGAGCTAATTACAGTAATAATACTTCAACGTCACAAGCAAAGCCAAAGGAGTTATCCAAACAACCTGAAAATAATAATCCCATCCGTAATACAGTAAGTCCGTTTGCACCTGGCTTTATTATTCCCTCACAAAACTTTGTACCTCCACAAAATAATAGGACTCCCGAACAGCGTCAACAATGGGTACAATCTGTATTGCCCTGGAAGACCAAACCAGCATCAGGTAACTTTAGACCAAATGGTTCCAGTAACTTTAGGAATCAACAAAACATTCCAAAACCACCGGTTCCCACGCCAGTATCATCGGACGTCACAATGCGTACGGCAGGTAAGCCAGAAAACCCACAGTTCGCTCAGCAGTTGTTCTACATTCCAATTCAAATGGCCACTCAAGATCAACTAGGATCCAGTGACATGGAACTCTATAACAATATCACAGACGGTAACGGTATAGCGCACGAGCCGAATGTAACCATGGACGAACAAGAGGTAAGTTGTGACCAGGATTTTACCTTGGACACCAACCGAGACAACCAGACTTAGTTTCAATCAATTTCCAGACCAAGAAATATTTACCGTACATAATACTACCAGAGTTTGATGGCAAGTTTCTGTTAGACACAGGGGCCAGTCATTCAACTATAGCAACTGACGTAGTTGCAGGCACCATATTCGAGTATTGTGTAGAAACAGAACCCTTCCAAATTAATACGGCACACAGTTCTTCAGTTCACGAAAAGGTAGTGTACCTTCCTTTACCTCCCGCGTTTAATAGTGATATAACTCATAAGTTCTTAATATTCGATTTCGACCCTAAATATAAAGGTCTTATCGGAATGGACCTTCTGCAAAAATTAAAGAGTAACATTGATTTAAATAACAATGTGTTACGTACATCTACATCGGAAATACCAATACACTTTAGTTCTCCACCTCAAAAGATAAGTATCGAACCCAGATGCGAAAAGATAATTAAAGTAAAAACAAACTACTTAGATGGACAATACCTTCACGACGATTTAATCTGGTCAGATGATTTAATGTCCCCAGCAACTATAGTTAACGTCACAAACGGTTCTTTTAAAACGTCGTTAATTAATCATAGTGATCAAAAGAAGTGTATCCCGCTTAACCCGTCAATTGAATTAGAGATATTTTCCAATGCCAATAGAAATGATAGTCACGATATTAATACCATACAAGTAGAAAATAACATTGACCATATATTAAACCAAAATCTTCAGAAAATTCGTACAGATCACATGAACGAAGAAGAAAAGCGCGAAATAACCCGGTTATGTTATCAGTATAGGGACTTGTTCTATGCAGAAGATATACCACTAACTTTTACACACGCTGTTAAACACGAGCTCAGATTAAGCGATAATACACCAATTTTCGTACGTAGTTACAGACAAGCTCCTAAACAACGCGAAGAAATTCGTAAACAAGTGGATAAGCTCCTTCAGCAAGGTATCGTGCGAGAGAGCATATCTCCTTGGTCATGTCCCGTGCATATCGTACCTAAAAAACCCGATTCCTCAGGCAACGTCAAATGGAGACTCGTAATCGATTACAGACGACTCAATGACCGTATCATTGAAGATAAATACCCCTTACCAAATATACACGACATTTTAGACAGATTAGGAAGAGCGCAATACTTTACAACCCTAGACCTTGCTAGCGGTTTTCACCAAGTGGAAATGCACCCTAACGATACTGAAAAAACCGCATTCACCACTGAACGAGGACATTATGAGTTCCTTAGAATGCCTTTTGGGCTCAAAAATGCTCCAAGTACATTTCAAAGACTAATGGATCATATATTAAGAGGCATAGATAATGTTTATACATATTTAGATGACGTAATAATAATATCTACGTCATTGCAGCAACACATCGAAAAATTAAAACAGGTATTCGATCGATTCAAAACTCATAATCTAAGGATCCAGTTAGACAAATCACAGTTCCTACAAAAACAGGTTAACTTCTTAGGACACGAATTAACAGATGAGGGTTTAAAACCAAACAAAGATAAGATAAAAGCCGTTCTTAACTTCCCCCTACCCAAGACCCAGAAGGAAATAAAAGCCTTCCTAGGTTTAGTTGGATATTATAGAAAATTCGTAAAAGATTTCGCCAAGCTTACTAATACTAAACCAATGACCCTTTGCCTTAAGAAAAATAGTAAAGTCATACACTCGCCGGATTTCTTAGAAGCTTTCAATAAGTGCAAACAAATGCTTACTAATGCCCCAATACTACAGTACCCTAATTTTGATGAGCCCTTCATCCTCACCACCGATGCTTCAGATGTAGCATTAGGTGCGGTATTATCCCAAGGAATAGTAGGTTCCGACAAACCGGTAGCATTTGCATCCCGAACACTATCAGATACCGAATCACGTTACTCTACAATAAAATAGTTTAGGCCCTACCTTTACGGCAGAAAGTTTATCATCTACACGGACCACAGGCCTCTCACCTGGCTAATGTCATTAAAAGATCCAAATTCTAAATTAACTAGATGGCGTCTAAAACTCTCGGAATACGATTACAAGGTTGTGTACAAGAAAGGTCGCCAAAACACTAACGCAGACGCTCGTATCACGTATTAAAATCTTCCACGGCAGTATCGATTCTCTAGCTGTTAATTTAGATGATAACGAAGACGATGAAATAATTAATCGGATATTCGAAAACGCGCGTAGGGAAGCCGAAATTCAAACAGACACAGTAGCACCCAATGAAAATATACAATTACAAACCCCAAGCATTCCCGAATCTAATATAGGTACAGATAGCATGAGTGTAGTGTCAGCTGAACCTGAACTAGTGTCCACAAGACATACACAGCCTGACAACGAAAATAAAGGCATACCCATCATAGCAGACGCTATTGATAGGCAGTTAAAACAGTTCCACATTAGGTCAACACCCGGTTCTATGTATAGAGTAGATAACAGATCTACTAACTCAAAAGTAGTTATAAAAGATGTCTTTATTCCAGTAAATAATACAGAGTCCGAGATAATTAGATTCCTGAAAGAGCACACCATTGCTGATCGTATATTCCATTGTTACTTTCATAATGAGGAATTATACCATGCCTTTTCTAGAGTTTACAAAACAATATTTAACGACAGAGGTCCTAAGTTACTTAAATGCACAACACGCGTAACTCTAGTAGAAAACAAACCTGAACAACAAGAGTTGATTAAAAAATATCACGAAGGTAAGACTGTTCATCGTGGTATTCAGGAGACGTATAAGCAGTTGCACAGAAATTACTATTGGCCGAACATGCTTCTTACCATTCAAAAATTCGTTAATCAATGTGACACCTGTTTGAAATCAAAATACGAACGCAATCCTCTTAAACCACCTCTAGCTATAACCGATACCCCTCGTAAACCGATGGAACATATATTTATGGACCTATACTCAACCGGAGGCGCAACGTTCCTTACAGTCATTGATAATTTCTCTAAATACGCCCAGGCAGTCCAACTAACAGCATGTAGTAGTGTACATATAGCTGAAGCATTGCTAAACGTTTTCTCAGTGTTAGGTTTACCAAATAAAATAACCACTGATTCAGACACTAAATTCGACAACGATGTTATCAAAGAGATTTGCGCACTACATAACATCCATGTACACTTCATGACACCCTATAATCCTAATTCTAATTCCCCTATTGAACGTTTACACTCTACTCTAGCCGAAATAATTAGGATACAAAGAATGACTAACAAAGATGACCCTATACAGCTAATTATGAAGTACTCTATAATAGCGTACAACAACGCTATCCATTCGGCAACAGATTATACACCTCATGAGTTATTATTCGGACACACAGCATCCAGAAACCCCTTAGAGTTATATTACCCAAAAGAATTTTACCAGGACTATGTTATGCTGATGATGATGCTTCTGCATCGTGCCAATGCAGAAGCAGTTCAAGAGTGTATCGCTGCACACATGTCTAAAAACAAAGAGCAGGTTATTGCTAAACGTAACCAAGAAGCAGAAGAAATTAAATTCAAGGTAGGTGAAACTGTCTATAAACAGGTAGCAAAGTCAGCACGCAGTGACAAAACGAAGCCAGTCTTCAAAGGACCATACAAGATCATACACCTTCACCCAAATAACGTGGCTGAAATAATAGGTAACCATCCAAATTCTAAGTCCATTAGGGTTCACTTCAAACTACTACGGAGGCCTCATCTTGTTGCAGGACCTTCATCGCAGGAGCCGTCGTGCTCAACACAACAGCAACCGTAACCCTTACCCAAGTAGGTAACGACAATGGTATCCTCCTCCTTAAACAAGGTCAACTCCTTAAACAGGACAACTACTTTAGCCTTGCTTGCGTTTACAACATTAGCAATCTGCACTTTACATCTATCCAATTGATGTCTCTATATGCAAGCACGAAAAACGCTGAGAGTACAGCATCTGGAGAGTTACAGAAAACGTATAGGAATCAAATAGAATATAGCCTTAATATTATTGGTAGAAAGATCAAGTTTTTAACGCCGCAAGTTAGAAAGCGACGCGGTCTTATAGATGGATTAGGTACTGTACCGGACGGGCGATCTCGTGTTGGGTGAAAACTATAGCGAAGTCCAAGCTGAGCCGCTGGCGTCCTGCACCTATAGGTTCCGGCTGCTGCGTCAGTTGTGTGAAGTATGGTGAGATGGAAGTTACTGGTCTATTGTTGTTTTATGGGCGAAGAAGGTGGAGGTAAATAAAAGACTCTTTAACTATTATGACGACTGGCGAACAATATTATGCGAACGCACGAATGCTAGTTGTGAACTGGCCGAGGACTTGATCAGAACTGTCTATACGAATGCCAGATGTGAACTGGTCGAGTGATAAAGCCGAACTGCCTGTAATGGCGAGCGCGGTGCTCTTTATACTACTCCGTGAGTCTACAAAATATTCCAGAAAACGTGCCGACAAAGTCGGCCCGCGGCGGAAGATAGCATTGTTCGCTTATCGTGATTTATTACAAAAATTACATTAAAGAGATGCCGACTTCAACAAAAGTGTATACAAAAAACTATTCTCAGCAGTCGGCATACGGTCGAAATTCTAATAATAATACAGTCAAGACGATTCGAGATGCCGCGGCCGGCGCGGCTTCTTTGACCTATTGTATTCACACGAGTCGGCTAGTTTAAAGATGGTAGGTACCGGCGGCGGTTCCTTTGGCTTACCGATAACATTGTATCCACACGTGCGCCGCGCAGTGTCGGCGCGTACAAAGGATTTTCGACGACGGCGGCCGCTTTGAGCAATTAGATGGTTCGCGACGCCGCGGCGTTATCTTTTGAACTGCTACCTATTTACAGCCGTGTATTTCTCGATCGTTCCTATTACTTTACTATTGATTCACTATTCTAAATCACTGTTCTAAAACACTATTGTCTTTCAATTATAACTAACGTACTGTCATTACACTATTTACATACTATTTACACTAACACTCGACATTCTGTCGCGAACATTTCTCCCGCCGTGCAGCAGCGCGTTTACGCGTATCGGAGCGGTGCTGCATCAATCCGGTGAGCGACTTGACTTCTCTCGATAGTGGCGATTTTCTCTGGCGGTCGCTGAAGAATACCACCAGCTGTGCGAAGATTGACAGTCCGGACATGACTGTCTGTACCAGCCATTTCTTCCACAGATGGCGTGGTCTTTCGGCTGATGACGATGCGGACCGAAATGTTGACTTGGATGCGAAGCCAGAACCCTCTGGGCTCCCGTCGGTGATGAAGATCTGGCAGGCACTATTTTTGCCCGCGTAGTCGTATCACGACTCTGTGATTGTCGTACTGCGGCGATATCATTCTGTGGTCTATTTCTATTTCTACGGTACAAGTTGTGGTTGCCGAGGAAGTCATGTGGTTTCTTATCAGTCACAAGTATCTTCTTCGATGCCCGATTTAGCTTGGCACTGTGCTTCTCTTTACTATTATTGTTAGTGGTCACTGTATTGACGAAATTGACCTTCTCTAACTGAGTTTTAGCTCGTACACCATGAAGCACCCATCCCAATGGGGTGCAAGAAGCGATTGGTTGGTCTTTTTGACCAAGTCGAAAGTCACTTGCTAGGAGCAGGTCACAATTATCCTGCCCAATCAAAATCTTCGGGATGCCATTGATGTAGGTCAGATCGTCTTTCAAACCTCGAAGATGTTTACATTCAGCGATGTCTTTTTTAGTCACTGTTTGTGGTGGTAAGTTCAGGCGAGGTACGGTGCGAGCTGTGATCGGTACTCGCTGGCTATTGCGATTGGTGAGTACGATGCTGACTTTGCGGGAACTTGGCATGTTGATCGAAGTGGTCCCGACGGCTTCTATTTTTAAAGGCTTCAGTTGGCCCTTGACACCAACTTGATTGGCTATCTCGTCGTCTATTAGTGACACTGTCGAGCCATCATCCAGGAGAGCAAATGTTGGAATCTCTCCCGCCGGTCCGATAACGGTGACCGGAATTATTTTCAGGAAGGCTTGAGGCTTCATAATACATGAGCTGACTATTGCTTCTTCTGGAGCTCTCTGGTTTACTTCTATTCCTTTCTCAATTTTGTCGTAATGTAGGAGACGGTGGTGTGTGGCGGTGCAGCCTTCTGTACCACACCTATTCGGCTTGCACGAGTGTCCTTGACTTCGTGACCGTAGGCAACGGAAGCACAAACTATATTTCTTGGCGAATTCCCATCTGTCATTTGCGTTAGCTTTTCTAAACTTGTTACAGTCAGATGCGTAGTGACCGATTTTGTCACAGATTTTACATTTTGGAGACGAACGACGATCTGTTGTAATGCTTGCGGTGTGTGTTCTATGTGCTACGGGTCTATTTCTGTCGGCGATGTCTTCCGGTGCTGCGAAAGCACTGCAGTAACGTGCGTGCTTTGTGACGAATTCACTGAAGTGTGCAAGGTTTGGCATGAAATCGAAGTCTTCAGTGAATGCTCTATACCACTGCATGCGTAGAGAGTTAGGTAGTTTGTCGGTGAGGCACCGCAAAAGTTCGGCATTGATGAGGTAGTGGTCTCTCTTTAATGCTCGGAGTGTGACGACGCTATTTCTGACTCTGCTAGCGAATGTACAGATGTCTTTTGGTGCTTCACTGCACCGCGGCAGAGCTCGGAGTCTATCTACTTCAGCTTGGGCAATGGAATCTGGTCGGCCAAATTGTAGTTCAAGTTCTGACATAATGTCATTCGGCCGTGCGTGCCCAATCAGCTCAGAGCTGACAGCTTCTAAAGCTCTTCCTTGTAGGCTTCTTCGAAGTCGCGCAGTATTCTCCACGTCATTAAAATAACCTTGAGTGGTCTCATAAATGGCTTTGAACGATAGCCACTCGGTATGTGAACCATTAAAAGTAGGTAAAGTCATGATTACCTTCGATATCGATGGATGTGGTGCATTGACTTGACTCTTTGTTTCGGCGAGTGTGGCAATGGCAGAAGTGAGTTCAGAAATAAACGGTCGAAGAGCGTCGACACCATTACTATATTCTTCTTTAACTATACACTTCGTGTTTTCTTTCTTGATTGGAAGCTTAGTGTCCGTCGAAATTAATCTTAATTGTTGCTCCCTTTGAGCATCGGTTTCCACTAGACGGGGCGGCAGTAGGTTCTTTGGAATTTCGTGGTCCCCTTCAGTGGTGAAGTTGTCATCGGGCTGTGATGTGCAGTCCGGGTTCCCCTCTATCCAGGAACGAACATACTCATCTTTGGAGAGTTCCTCTTCATCATATTCTGAGTCTTCCAAATTAGCCTTCTGTATTGCGATTCGAGCTAACTCTAAATCAACATTTAAAGATTCTTTTTTGATTCTTAAAAATTCTTCTTGAGCTTCGAGTTTTCTGCGAGACCTGTCTGTCTTGTAAGATTTAACAGACTCGACGAGTTGATCTGTTGTCGATAATGCACGGCGAACAGTCTGTTTTGATTGTGATGTATTGACCGCGTCACCTTCCTGGGTACTCATCCTTCGCTGGTCACACGGAGAAACGGGAACAGCTGTTAAGGCTGTCCTTGGCACGGTAGCTTTTCGAGGTGACGAAGGGCGCGATGGTTCAGCGCTATCGGCGATCGGTGTGCGTGGCGGTTGGTGGTGAGTGATGTCAGGATTATTAGACGATGGAACATCACCTAAATCTACCGTCGACGCCTCTGGAGCCTTTCCTTTTGATCTTGTAATCGGCATCTTCTCCCAAAACAACGTTTTCCAATCGACGAAAAACTCTTCTCAAACTTCGGTGAGCATATCCGGCTCGAAGGACCAGAAAATGTACCGGACGGGCGATCTCGTGTTGGGTGAAAACTATAGCGAAGTCCAAGCTGAGCCGCTGGCGTCCTGCACCTATAGGTTCCGGCTGCTGCGTCAGTTGTGTGAAGTATGGTGAGATGGAAGTTACTGGTCTATTGTTGTTTTATGGGCGAAGAAGGTGGAGGTAAATAAAAGACTCTTTAACTATTATGACGACTGGCGAACAATATTATGCGAACGCACGAATGCTAGTTGTGAACTGGCCGAGGACTTGATCAGAACTGTCTATACGAATGCCAGATGTGAACTGGTCGAGTGATAAAGCCGAACTGCCTGTAATGGCGAGCGCGGTGCTCTTTATACTACTCCGTGAGTCTACAAAATATTCCAGAAAACGTGCCGACAAAGTCGGCCCGCGGCGGAAGATAGCATTGTTCGCTTATCGTGATTTATTACAAAAATTACATTAAAGAGATGCCGACTTCAACAAAAGTGTATACAAAAAACTATTCTCAGCAGTCGGCATACGGTCGAAATTCTAATAATAATACAGTCAAGACGATTCGAGATGCCGCGGCCGGCGCGGCTTCTTTGACCTATTGTATTCACACGAGTCGGCTAGTTTAAAGATGGTAGGTACCGGCGGCGGTTCCTTTGGCTTACCGATAACATTGTATCCACACGTGCGCCGCGCAGTGTCGGCGCGTACAAAGGATTTTCGACGACGGCGGCCGCTTTGAGCAATTAGATGGTTCGCGACGCCGCGGCGTTATCTTTTGAACTGCTACCTATTTACAGCCGTGTATTTCTCGATCGTTCCTATTACTTTACTATTGATTCACTATTCTAAATCACTGTTCTAAAACACTATTGTCTTTCAATTATAACTAACGTACTGTCATTACACTATTTACATACTATTTACACTAACACTCGACATTCTGTCGCGAACAGGTACCGTCGTTAAGTCTATCACAGGTAATCTCGACCATGAAGACGCAGTTAAGTTCGAAGAAGAAATTTTAAACATTAAAAACAGAGTTAGAAACGTTCAGGATTCACAAAGGAAATCTTTAGTATTAGCACATAATACAATCGATGAGTTCAGTAAACAGTTAACAAAATTAAATAATAATCAGAAACATTTGGCTAGTGTATTACAAAATATTACTAATAATTCCAACGACCTGTCTAACCATTTACATTTCCTAGATATTTACGTACAGATAGATTTTAGCTTACAGATAATTTTAGATAGGTTAATGTTATTAGAAGATGCTATAACTTTTGCTCAGATAGGCACCATGCATCCTAGTATTATAAGTCCTCAGAATTTAATAGAAGAGTTAAGAAACTTAGAAAGTGTGTTTATGTTTAAACCAGTAGCTAGTATTAGCATTAGTAACATATACAGGATAGAGAAGTCAATTCAAGTTAAAGCTTACAGCACAGAACATTCTGTTAGTTTTATTCTCGAAATCCCCTCAATTACCTCAAAAACCTACGACCTTATCCATCTCTATTCTATCCCAAATAAAAGTAACCTTACTATCATCCCAAAATCCAAATACCTTGCACTTGGTAACGATGAGTACGCTTACCTGGAAGAAGATTGTCAGCCACTGACCGACAACACCCAGCTCTGCAAGCTCCTCGACACCAGAAGAATTGAAGACACAGATGACTGCATATTATCACTCATCCAGCATCGCCCAGCAAATTGCACTCATGCTAAGATGAACTTAAGAAGTGGAAAAGTTCAGAAGATCGGAGACAACAACTGGCTACTTGTCCTCAAAGAAGAAGAAGTCACCAAAACACAATGCAACACGAAGACAGATTACAAGAAGCTGTCTGGAATTCATCTCGTTACACTAACAGAAGACTGCCAGATGAACATCATGAACAAGACACTGCGGTCTCACACCGACACGGTCGTCATCAACGAGGTCATACCATTACCGGAGCAGCATCAAGTCTCAGAACAATCAATACAATACGAACTCCAATTAGAAGACATCTCACTAGACAGCATCCACGAACTTATCAACAGAGCAGGCGACATCTCCGTGCCAGAAGATGATAACTGGTCAATTGTAGCAGCCACACCTAGCTGGAGCACAATCATCCTATATATCCTACTAGTCGCAGCAGCATCCTGGAAACTGTATCAATGGAAAACAAAGAGCATCCCGGAGGACACCAAGGGCAGCGCGGACGCCGCCAGAAGCAAGAGTTGCTTCTATCTTATGGAGGGAGGAGTTAACTCATCGTAACAGACGTTTACGCTGAGTACGCAGTCACCGTCAACATGCGTCATATTGCAACTATGCATTTACCGGAAATTAGAGATAATTATTTTTCTTTGCATTATATTCAGTCTTGTATCAGCCACCAGCTAAATATCCTGTATTTTTATAATTAAACTAATTGTATAATAAATAAATATTTTTTTAACTAAATCCGCGACCGCCGAAACATAACTACCTATTTATTGATTTTTGAAAATTCTACCCCAAACTTGATATAAACTTGAAACTTGCCATAAATACTAACCTAAGTAAATAGTAAAGGCTGTAATAATAAGTTTTTCAAAACTGCCCCTAAACGACGATTTAGGGAGTGTTAAAGATTTTTGAAGAATTTTACTGTACAAGTTGTGTTTTATGATGTAGGGGATCACTAAGAAGGGATTTTTGGAAATTAAACGAGCGAGGGCGAGGCCGTGGCCGATCTCAACGTAAGGAAATCCTCGGAACAGTGAGGCCGCTCCGTGAAGTCTGTGAAGCTCCCAGCCCAGGCAGCTTCTGTGCTTTTGGACGGAGCTAGGCTGGCTTTGTTAGCCAGAACCCCGACGCACAACGGACCGAATGGGAGTCTAAGTGCGGAAACGGGAGTCCCTACTACTACTACGTCCATACAACTACATACGTCAGCGCCAAATAAAAACGTATATGATAAAGCGAACTTGTAAATTCATTCAATTAACACAGAGGTCCGTTACCTCTGTGTGAACGAGCACTTAGGTACAGTACAACTATTTTCTTAATTAATTTTCTCAATTCTGTGCTTTCTCTTTCAAGTATGGCACATTTTAATCTTTCTCGATGAATTACTTCTGCCACAGTAATGTCTCCATAGGTCCAGGTGCGTAACTACCGGAGGGCTAGACGGTGCCGTGCACGGGGGCCCCCAATCACCTTCCACTTCTTTCTGCTTTATGTTTACCTACAATATTCAATTACATTTTTTAAATCAAAACATTATGCACTAGCTGTTGCCCGCGGCTTCGCTCCCGTGGACCACCCCACAGGACCCGTTTTCGGGATCGAACATTAGCCTATGTCACTCAGGAATAATGTAGCTTTCTATTGGTGAAATAATTTTTACAATCTTTCCAGTAGTTTCGGAGCCTATCCGGTACAAACAAACAAAAAAATCTTTCCTCTTTATAATATTAGTATAGAGTATAGATAAATGAAGATAGCACAAAACATTTTGGTATTTTACCTACTTTATAGATTTTATATAAGTATTTTTAGTTTTAAATATGGTTATGGTCGTAAAAAGACCTGCCTATTAATTGTATGAAACACTTCCTTAAACATTATGATAACAACAGTTTATTTAACATACACACTGATACGTAAGTATTGTTGACAGTGGGAGGTGATGCTGGTTTTAATACTCGTGCTAGTGGAGCACCAACTCTTTCTATAATTATGTGTTGCAAGTGGCACGTAATATTTCCAAACTGACTGACAGCAATTAGTTCAAATAAACGGTTTGAATTCGTCCGGGGTAAACGTAAAAATGGGGGTACCCCAGGGCTAAATTTTAGGTCCTTTCTTATTTTTAGTATACATAAACGATTTACCACCTTTATTGGAAAACAAACTAAACATGGTGTTATTTGCTGATGACACATCTTTAATTTTTGAAATAAATAGACGTACTTGTCAGGTTGACGACGTAAATAACGCGCTATGGCAGGTTCAGGATTGGTTCACTGCCAATAATTTAGTTTTAAATGGTAAAAAAACCATTCGCGTAAAATTTTCCTTGCCGAATGTCAAAAGTACTGATTGTGACATTATATTAAACAAGGAGAAGCCAGTCAGCAAACGTGATTGTTTGCCGTTTTTTGTGATAATGGTACGGAACCCTTCGTGCGCGAGTCCGACTCGCACTTTCGCTTTTTTATAATTTTGTTATCTCGCATCAATTGTAAAATAATCTATGTGCAAGAGGAGAATGCTGGCATCAGAGAGATTGCTAGGAGACTTAATAATAATATAGCAGTAAGTGTATTTTTCTGAATTTTGACTTCGCTTTTATACCTAGCTATTCCTCATATATTTATTTATATGTATTTTTATATACCTAAACATAAAGTGACACCCGTTTCATTTCTTTGTTCCAGAGAAATACAATCAGATTATTTACTGACGTGTAGAACCAGCTTTTGAATAACTTTGGGCTACTGAAGCTGGATAATGTATATCCTCCATGGGACCTAGTGAACTTATAGAAGTTTTTGGCCAATTTAATAATCACCAGTCAAAGACAAAGATATTTTATTTCAAGTAGGCCACCAAGCGGCACTTTTTAACGTTACAATAAAATTTACAAATAATAATAGTTGATTCTACCGTGCATTCGGAAAGTAGCTTGTAATGGAGAAGAATGCACAAGAAACTCCATACTTACTCTTTAAAGAAATATATATATATATTTTACAATATTTATGTACATAAGTACATACCTTGATGAATGAAATTCATCAAGGTATGTAAATTCATCAATTCGCCGTTTTTACTAAAAATATGTAAATTCTTTCTCACGTACATGATGTTTTCATAAATATATTGACAAGGAACCGTCATGATATTAATGTCCTTAAACAGTTCCCTTAGAGAATCGCGCCGGCGAAGATTGTATATCGCTCTGATGGCTCGTTTTTGTAGAAAAAAAATTGACTCAATGTCTGCAGCCCTTCCCCATAGTAAGATACCGTAAGACATTATACTATGAAAATAACTAAAATAGACTAGTCTGGCGGTATCCACATCCGACAACCGACGAATCTTTCCAACAGCATAAGCCGCCGAACTCAGCCGCCCCGCAAGGGATACCAAATGAGGACCCCATTGCAACCTTGAGTCTAGCGTGATCCCCAGGAAAACCGTTTTATCGACGAATTCTAGCTTCTCCGTGTTTTATATAATGTCACAATCAGTACTTTTGACATTCGGCAAGGAAAATTATACGCAAATGGTTTTTTTACCATTTAAAACTAAATTATTGGCAGTGAACCAAGCCTGAACCTGCCATAGCGCGTTTTTTACGTCGTCAACCTGACAAGTACGTCTATTTATTTTAAAAATTAAAGATGTGTCATCAGCAAATAACACCATGTTTAGTTTGTTTTCCAATAAAGGGGGTAAATCGTTTATGTATACTAAAAATAAGAAATGACCTAAAATTGAGCCCTGGGGTACCCCCATTTTTACGTTTAACCCGGACGAATTCACACCGTTTATTTGAACTAATTGCTGTCAGTCAGTTTGGAAATATTACGTGCCACTTGCAACATATAATTATAGAAAGAGTTGGTGCTCCACTAGCACGAGTATTAAAACCAGCATCACCTCCCACTGTCAACAATACTTACGTATCAGTGTGTGTGTTAAATAAACTGTTGTTATCATAATGTTTAACGAAGTGTTTCATACAATTAATAGGCAGGTCTTTTTACGACCATAACCATATTTAAAACTAAAAATACTTATATAAAATCTATAAAGTAGGTAAAATACCAAAATATTTTGTGCTATCTTCATTTATCTATACTCTATACTAATATTATAAAGAGGAAAGATTTTTTTGTTTGTTTGTACCGAATAGGCTCCGAAACTACTGGAAAGATTTAAAAAAATATTTCACCAATAGAAAGCTACATTATTCCTGAGTGACTTAGGCTAATGTTCGATCCCGAAAACGGGTCCTGTGGGGTGGTCCACGGGAGCGAAGCCGCGGGCAACAGCTAGTGCATAATGTTTTGATTTAAAAAATGTAATTGAATATTGTAGGTAAACATTTAGCAAAAAGAAGTGGAAGGTTAGTTTTGAACTCGCAACCATGTTGACGTAGGTTCACTGATGCAACCACTAGTTGTTGAAATTAACAAGTCCATCATCGTGACAAATAGTATTCAAACGCTTACTTACCCTAACCTTATGTGTTATAGATCAAATTGGCATAACTGTATTATATAATAATTGCCTACCTAGAACAAGTCGTTCTAGTTCGATAAGCTAATATGTATCGAATAACACTTATCTACTGCTGATTGCAGAAGGTTCAAATTTTTAATAGGTCAGCTAACGGCAGGGTCGGTCAGGTAAAAGCTGTTACCGGCTGTAAACAAAAAGAAACCAATTTTATCAAAGCGTGAAGTAGGTCTCTGATCGGATCGAAAACTAAGGTTTTCGATTGCTATTAATGATAAATATCAGAGTCGAGGTTGGCCCATTGTACCAAAAACAGAAGAAAGAAAAAAATTAAACTGGTCAAGGCGTTTTTGAGTATTAGCGACACACAGGTACTAACTGAATTTGTTTTTTATATTTATAGAAGATATATATTGTATTGACCCTGTTGGACCATCCAGTCAGATTTTAATAGGCATGTCCGATTCGCCAGTGAATTTTGACAGCATACCCAAATGTTTGATGTTATTTCCGAAAAACAATATACAATTCTTGCAAACTTGCGCATTAAATCAGTAATTCCATACAACGGTTAATGGTATCATCTACCAGAAGATTCAAACAGAAGTTCGAAATTCCCCTGTACTCTTATAAATGAGTTGCCATGACAAAAGTCGTGGTGCAACCTATTTTATTTATCCTGTAGGTAGTTGAATTTAACGCTAATAAAATTTGAGGTTTTCTGGTCAGGGTCCGAGGGCCCCCTGAGCTTGGGGGCCCCCGTGCACGGCACCGTCTAGCCCTCCGGTAGTTACGCACCTGGACCTATGGAGATATTACTGTGGTAGAAGTAATTCATCGAGAAAATTAAAATGTGCCATACTGGAAAGAGAAATCTCAGAATTGAGAAAATGAATTAAGAAAATAGTTGTACTGTACCTAAGTGCTCGTTCACACAGAGGTAACGGACCTCTGTGTGAATTGAATGAATTTACAGGTTCGCTTTATCACATACGTTTTTATTTGGCGCTGACGTATGTAGTTGATGAACGTAGTAGTAGTAGGGACTCCCGTTTCCGCACTTAGACTCCCATTCGGTCCGTTGTGCGTCGGGGTTCTGGCTAACAAAGCCAGCCTAGTTCCGTCCAAAAGCTCAGAATCTCCCTGGGGGCTTCACAGGCTTCACGGAGCGACCTCATTGTTCCGAGGATTTCCAAACGTTGAGATCGGTCACGGCCTCGCATTCCAGGATTACGAGGGCGGCTGATTCTTCAGCGTTAAAACAGCCCCTGCAAAGTGGGGCTGTCTGTAGCGGCTTTGTTGAAAAGATGTTTGTTAAGGAGGGTGTGGCCCGTTATTGTCCCTATGATTATTTTTAGGTTATTTCTGCTTAGGTAGAGAAGTTTATTTGTTAGACGCGGGTATACATTTTGCAAAGCCACTTTTTACTGTCTACAGTCTGTTGACCGTGACCATCTGTTACTATGGAGTTCTGTTAATTTCTGGCGAATCCACGCACAAAATTGCGAGAATGGCAGGGGCAGAAGCGGGTATGGGCCTAGCACTCACATCTCGGAGCCCCTCTTCGCAAGTTCATCTGCAGCATCATTGCCTAGGAATCCGCTATGCCCCCTGATCTACTGGAGGGTAATTCGATTGGAAATCGATATACTCTCCAGGGCGAGGTGGCACTCAAAGATTAGTTTGTTGTTAGTTAGTTTGTTTTCTAAAGCTTTGAGCATAGCCAGACTATCAGATAAGAATCTGTTACCGTAGTTCTGGATGCCCAAACGCTTTACGGTTGTTGCGCCTTTTTTTATGGCGACACATTCGCGTTGAAAGATCGAACTGTGTGTGCCTAGTGATATGTGAAAGTTAATGTGAGGTCAAGGGAGTGTACGCCAGCACCTGAACCGTTTTGTGTTTTTGAGCCATCTGTGTAGATTCGTACTTCATTGGCTCCTGACTGGTCCCTTTCTTCCTCAATTGTTTGTATGTTATAGTACCTGTTGAACATAGGTTGTTATAGAGTTCTGTCAAACGGGGCAGCGATGAGGAGTTGATACTCAATCGCCCGGTCCAGTCTTTTAGCGTGTGGACTGGTGAGGTGTTTGCCCCATATGCCTAGATGCATCAGCCTGATTTATTTATTTATATATGCTTTATTGTAGGTACACCAAATTAAAACATATACAAGGAAACTTAAAACTAAAATACATACAACGGGCGGCCTTATCGCATACCGCGATCTCTTCCAGGCAACCTGGAATGGACAGTGATAGCCTGGACATGAAATGGGGCTGACATTGGTGTAACACATAACATTGCGAATATTTACTTTAAACACACAATAACATTATTATAGATACACAAATACATACATATGTTCTATAATAGATACATAAATACATACATACTCAATATATATAGGCAATGAAAGTGAAATGTTGACTAACGACAATCACAGTGACAGGTAGTGTTCTTTTACGAGTCTTTTAAATACAGGCAATGACTGGGCGCGTTTTATTGGGTCAGGCAATGCATTCCACAGACGAGCAGCTTGGACAGTAAAAGCTTTATCCAAGAAAGTAGTGGAATGCATTGGCATCCTAAGTCGCAAGTTATCCGATGACCTAAGTGATTTCGTGTGGGAATCGCAGATGAACTGAAAACGATCCTTGAGGTAAAGAGGGGTGGAAGGAGTAAAGAGAACATTATACAGAAGAGAAAGAATATGAGCATTCCGGCGAAGGCGAATTGGCAACCACTTGAGCTTTACACGGAAATCAGAAACATGGTCATATTTGCGCAAACCGAATATGAACCTTATACAAAAATTTTGAAGGCGCTCAAGTTTATCGAGTTGTTCATGAGTAAGGTCAAGATAGCTGGCATCAGCATAATCAAGGATGGGAAGAAGAAGTGATTGTGCAAGCGCAATCTTGGTGGCAGTCGGAAGAAAATTACGCAGTCTCCTCAAAGTTGCAGCAGATGCAAATAACTTGCGGCTTACCTCCTGCAGTTGGGCAGTCCAAGAGAAGTTCTTGTCGATGAATATCCCCAAGTTCTTAACTTTCTCACTGAAGGGAATAACTGAATTGTCAAAAAGAACTTGGGGAAGAGTCGTCCAGTCGATCCTTGAAACCATTCTCGAACTGCCCACTACTATGACCTGCGTCTTGATAGGGTTGACCATAAGCCCGTACCGCTTGCTCCAATCGCAAATGCGAGCCAGATCCAGATTGATGGCAACGATAGCCTCAGACAGATTTCCGAGAGGAGCTCGCGAATAAATTTGTAGATCGTCTGCATAAAGATGGTAGGATGAAATGAGTTCATTGGAGATTGAGTTTATAAAAACTGCGAAAAGTAAAGGTGATAAAACGCCACCCTGTGGTACCCCGGCAGTAGTACTACACCAGGAAGATAAGTTATCTCCGATGCAAATACGTTGCCGGCGGTCGAACAGGTAACTTCGAAACCAGTCAACTACCGATGGAGATACATTAAGAGAGCGTAGAATGCCAAGCAAAACATCGAAATCGACAGTATTAAAAGCATTACTGAAATCTAGCAAGGCTAAGACCGTTAGATTACTGCTTTCCATGGCTGATCTGATATCTTCCGTGATATTGAGTAGAGCAGTGGAGGTGCTGTGACCAGGACGAAAGCCGGACTGGAGGGGGTTGAGGAGATTATTTTTGGATAGGAAAGTGCTTATTTGATTATGAATTAATCGTTCTAGGACTTTGGACAGGAATGGTAATACGGATATAGGACGGTATTCAGAATAGGATGAAGGATTGGACTTTTTGGGTAAAGGAATAATTTGCGCATCTTTCCATGAGCTTGGGAAGACACCGCTAGACGCAGAAAAGTTAAGGATGTGGCAAATGACAGGAAGGATAACGTCCAGCACCGGGAGTAACATTTTGCGGCTGATACAGTCACATCCTACTGCATTGGAAGTAATCGATAGTATGCTCTTCTTAACATCACATGCGGAGAATTGACTAAAAACAAATGGAGAATAACTGGGAGTCGTAAGAGATGAAAGATAATTCAATGTACTTAATTTTATTGTCCGATCGAAATTGGACGAAGCTGTAAAATGATTATTCAATGCATCGATGTCTAAATCTTTAGGGATTGACTCTTGTCGGGTTTTACCGACCCCCAGCGTTCTTAGAAAATTCCAAACTTTGGATGTGTCTCCGTTTTGGACAGAGTTATGAATGTGTTGGCGATTAGCATTCCTACACACCTTATTGCAGAGTTTGCGGACTGAGGCATATTTGTCCCTATTCTCATCAGTAGGCCGACGTTTAAATTTGGACCTGATGGCAGCTAGCACCGCCTCTTGCTGTATGTAAAGGTCAAGGGGAGTTATTTGTAAGGCTATCTCCATGGCTGCTGTTGGGGTGGTTCTCATGCAGCCAGTGATAGCTGAACAGGCCTGTCGCTGGAATCGTTGTAGTCTGGTGAGTGAGTGAGTTGTATGAACGAGTTTACACACATGACAGTATTCCAGATTCAGTAAAAAATACCGATCCGACAAAATATACAGCAGTCCGTTACAAGTCCGCTTTATCGTATACATGCATACATGCGTGCTCCATCGTCGACTACATCATCGCTTACCATCAGGTGAGATAGTGGTCAAGCGCATGCCTATAGACAATAAAAAAAAAACATTTTTATTTGGCAATGGCGTAGGTAGTTGTATGAGCGAGTTATAGCTGCTGAGTATTAAAATACTGATCCGTTTTGTTTGAAATTTGGTGGTGACTAAATGTGGTATGAACATTACCCTCAGCAGCGACGGATCCGTTAAAACGGTACTGTAAATGCGGTGATCAACTCCATATACGGATCCTGAATATATGGATTTTCAATGTGAACGTATCCTTAGTAAGCGTCCGCCATCCTCATACTGTACCAACAAAATTTACGCTCTCTGTGTTTTAAGAGCGGAAATGAGCTTTTATGTTTTCCTAGAAATTAGAAGTTGGTAAACATGAAATCAAACCATTACCTACGTAATAAACTAATTAAAATTTGCAATTCCCTCAAAACTCAACAATTCATAGAGCATAGTCCACTGGCCTAATTACATAAGCCTATTTGAAAATGAATCGCATTGTTAATTACAATTTCGTATCCCTGTGATATCTAATCATATTAAATTTGTAATGATACTTCTCTCTTAAAAACTTCTTCTCTGTAAAAATACTAAAAAGTAAAAATTCCTATGTAGGGTCATTTGGAAGTCAGTTGTATTTTTTGTAAAAAAGTGTTTTATTTTTCACTTTTTAGTTGTGGTACATAATGGACCAGTTCTATAGGCTAGGTACCTATAAAGATTAATCCAATAACATGAAACTTAAACAAAACCGGTGGAATGAGAGTATACCAAGGTGAACTGTTCACACCTTTAGAGCATACCATTTATATTATCTGAGGTACCAGTTTGATGTTATTTTATGAAATGTTGTAAACAATAAACAGACATGCGATTGCAGCTATCCCGATTGATTTGCCGTCATTTATTGAACAGTTCTGATGTATATCTCCGAAGTTCTTCATCAGATCTTGATGAAAATTGAAAGAATAATCAAAATTGGTTCACCCAGTAAAACGTTCTAAGGTAAAACATTTAAAAAAAATACAGTCGAATTGATACCGTATACTCCTCCTTTTTGTGAAGTCGGTTAATTAGTTTTATTTGTATGACTTGTTTACGTAAACAATTTCCATTTAAATCCAGTTCCTATGGGTCTCTTTAAACCAGATTTTAAAGAGCCATAAGAACCGATATATGATTTTGATCCCACTGGTATCTACACTCGAACGAAAACAAATTAAATCGATTAACATTAGTTGTGGGAGAAAAAGATATGGCTCGTTTGAATCTGTATGCATTGGGTGAGTAACGAGGTATGGGAAAATGGTATAGGGAATTAGAAAACATATGTAAGTTTCCAAAGTTGCAAATATTTTACAAGATCATCGTATTTAAGATTACATTTGAAAATAAACTGAGAATACTCCATGGTCCATCTTCATATTTTAAAAAGATACCCGAAATCACCAATTATTCACGAACTTGCTCATTACCATTGTTTTACCTTTGTTGATCAGTATTGTAGGTAACCAAGAACAATAAACTTTGACAGCGCAAGTTAACTTACGTGTCTTAACGCTCCATCAAATAACGAGTATCGTATATATTTGTAAAGACTGCACTGCGTGGGTGCAAACGTGGTGATTAACAGCTCCTAGCAGTGTATTAAATAACGTATCTACAAATAGTCGCACGTTCTCGAGGGAGTGTAAACAAAATAAAAATAGACTCGTTTTCACAAACATTCATCTAATTCAATAGATTTAATAAGAATTTATCAGCTAGTAATAAACTTTTATACTTGCTTTAGAACGCGAACAACAGTTTTGTTTAATAAGTGCTATTAAATAGCTACAAAAGATGAAGTATTTCTGGAAATCGTGGTATAAAATGTAATATATTTTAACCAACAAATAAATGATTTTAAAAGTTATTAACTAGGTATTAGTTTTGAAACAAATATCGTAAAACGTTACGTGCAAAATAGTTTCAAAGTTTTACAAGGGATCACAAAACAGTTTCAACATAACTGTGATGTTTGTTTTAGTTCAGTTGCGGAAATGGTATCTGATCTTTTATTTTGTTATCCAATTCAATTTCGGGATTATGCGTACTCTTCGCCAAAACTCCTATATAAAACGAAGTACGTAAAAGTTGCTAGAACATCATCAAAGATTCCATTTCGAAATTTTTCACGGTGCAAGCCAAGTTTGAATTAAAATACCGAGAAAAGTTCGAAGTTGTAATGTGAAACTTATCTTTTTATATAAGTAGTAAGAACAGGAAATGGGGGTTTACAAGTTAAAGTGTAAACACTTTAACTACATTTTATACGAAATCTACGACATAAATGTTGAGTTTGTAATCAAATCGAGGACGTGCAACATTTGCTGATGGAGTGTGCTCGGAACGGAGTAGAACGCGAGTTATTCATAAAGGATTTTAAAATAAATAAGTTGGATGTAGGCATAATCCAATCCATCTTATCTGTACCAGCTTCGGAGATAATTAAAAAGTTGTGCCATTTAATTATGGTCCTCCACAAATAATTCTGATTCATTAACTATTAAGTAATGTTATAACTAATAATATTTAATTAAGTAATGTAATAGTACATAATGTAAGAAATTAATGTAAAAGGGCACGATGGGGCTGATATGTCTTTGATAAAAGCCCCTAAACAAAATTAGATTAAAAAAAAAATGTTTGTTTATTTTCGGTTTGATAACAGGTAATATTTATTTATTGTTTCGTATGGTATACCAAGTTTGTGTAAGCAAAGAGTTAAACCTAGAATCGATTACTCCGTGCAGTCTTTTGAATAATAAAATCATTTCGTTAAAATAAATAGGTACATACTACATTAGATACCAAAATTTTCATACGGGCTTAATTTTTCATCGTGTTACTCCAATAACAGAACGCTGTCTATCTGCAGAATTGTTTTCTATGCAACTTTATAAGTACATTTCATAACGTCAACCTGATACTGATACATAAGAAACCAATATTCGCCAGTAATATGTATAGGTAACCCATAGAAGCTATAGTTTAACAATAGTTTTAAAAGAAAACCTTGTAGTTAAGTTTTCCTCCAAACCACTAAAGGTATACCGCGTATAAACATGATCGATGTTTAAACCTTAGAAGTCAGAGGCAGATGAAAACCTACATAAATCTGAACATAATATCACATTTGATGCCCATGTGTCTGTGTTTTCTGAGTCAACCGTAAATGGTGGCATTAGCAAAAACTAAAGTCAACATAGATGAGATTCCTTTAAAGCCTTCCCTGAAAAGCTATGCCAACGATTCTCCAAGAGAGTCGTTTTATCCCGACAATCTTTCCTGGCTCGTTTCATTTGCATGCACCGGCGTCACAGTATGCATTTTTCAACAGTGGCATGAATACCATCGAAGAGGAGTTATGCGACGTTTGTTCAGCTGAAACGTGATAGATGGGTACAATTTAGATAGTGTCAGAACACAAACAAGACAAAGACTAATGCAAACAAACTGTTGCAATTTCTTCCTTTTAAGTTTCTGTAATTTCAGAAGACTAAGTAACGCCCACAACGACTTTTAGCATCGATTTAGTTGTGCGTTTTGTTAATGTGCCGCTGCATCACTACTTTTGGCCGTTTGTTGCATTTGCAATATAACTGTATCGATGCAAACAACAGTGCCAACAGGCGTTCACAGGTAGTCACTACAGCACACGGCTGTATCCATGCTGCATCGCGTAAGTAGCGATGCACAATTTTATTGTGGTTACGTGCGCGAAAGTATCTGTGACAGCCTCGCGACTGTATCGCGATTACTTTGCGATTATATTGCTGCAAAAATCATCATACTGTGTCTGTCAATTGTTTGAATATGATCTCTGTCATATTCAAACAATTGACAGACACAGTATGATGATTTTTCCGATGATGTTTTTTGCCGTCTCGGCATAGTATTTAAAAAAGTCTGCGTTTAGCGTTTAACTCATTTAGTGATATGTGGTGCAAGCGGTCTTAAACTAACTTACTATAAATGTTTAAAACAACATTAGGATCACATAATAGTTAGCAAAATACTTAATATTATTGCTTTTTTTCGAATTCCTTTTCAAAGACCTAAAGTCTAAAGGTCCCATCTTTTACAAAGAAGAGAAGGTATTTTCATTGCAAAAATAAAAGAAGTTGCGATACCGTTTTTATGAAATTGAAATGAGGAACGTCGCCGTTCAGGGTGATTCGTAGTGAAACAGCCGGGGGCGGAATAGTGCAGAGACCAGCGATTAAAATGTCTCTAAAGCTCCTTTAAATTTATTTTTATTCTGAAGGAGACAGTAATGTTTTTTGTAAATGGAATTCTTATAAAAATATGGCTTTTTGCTAGTAGTTTCTTAGATACTCTGTCTGGAAAAATAGTGTTCTACTGATGGTAAGAAAATTGAAATTGATTTAAATTGGGATTGAATAAACAAACATGTCGAGAGGAATGTTTTGAGTACTTGTGAATCTGGAAATATACCTATATATCTAAGTATATACATCTAAATAATATTCCGTTTGGTGTCGGATGTAATGAATTTAACCATTCCATATCTGCCCGTGGGTGTCGTAAGAGGTGACTAAGGGACACCCCAGAGAATGGGCAGCAGCGTTCTCTGTGCACGTTAACAATAAACTAGGCTGCGATCGCCAACCCGCCTGCCAAGCGTGGCGATTACGACAAACCCCCCAAACCAAAATGAATAGCACAACGTAGAAACGGCCCGGGCGAGTGCCCGGCAGCCCGTCTACTCTCGACTACGGTAGCGGTTGAGGTGATGGCGGGCGAGTCCAAGTCTCTGGAGTGGACCCGGCTACCCCAATAAACACCGACGACCTAGCAACATATAACACGCAAACACTCCGGACTGACGAGAAGATAGCTGAAATAACTTTACTACTATATACTATATTACTATGTAAGGTTATGGAAAGGGTACTGAACATTAAGTTGCTGACCTACCTTGAAGACAATAATCTCCTCAGTGACCGTCAATATGGCTTTCGCCGGGGACGGTCAACTGGAGATCTTCTTGTGTTTGCCACGCACTGCTGGGGCGAAGCCATCGAGAATCACGGCGAAGCACTTGCCGTATCGCTCGATATCTCGAAGGCCTTTGACAGGGTCTGGCACGCTAGTCTACTCAGCAAGCTTCTTGCTTATGGCATCCCAGCCGGTTTTTGTAGCTGGATATCAGACTTCCTCAGTGAACGGTCGATCCGAGTAGTCGTTGACGGCTGCTCCTCTGACCTTAAGGCTATTAATGCCGGTGTTCCTCAGGGGTCTGTTCTCTCTGCAACTCTTTTCATGCTGCACATCAATGACCTACTTCTGCCTGGTATTGTTGGGTACTCAGATGACAGTACTGTTTCCGAGAGATACTTCTCCAGCGTAAGAACCGGCGGGGATGAAGTTCGTTCCTTGAGAGAGGCTATGGTGGAGCGTACTGATTTGACCTTAAGTCTTGTCTCCCGTTGGGGTGAAGACAATCTGGTCTCTTTTAACGCCACCAAAACACAGGTATGTCTTTTTACCGCAAGGAGGACTCATTTCATCAGAACGCCTACTTTTCGGGGTGCATCTGTTCCTATAACTGACCGGCTCGAGCTCCTTGGCATGGAGTTGACATCCAGTCTCAACTTCGGCGTCACCATCGAGTACAAAGCCGAAATTGCCGCAAAGAAACTGGGCGTCCTAAACAGAGTGAAGCGATACTTTATGCCTGGACAGCTATTAACTCTTTACAAAGCGCAAGTCCGATCCTGCATGGAGTATTGCAGCCACCTCTGGGATGGCTCAGCTCTGTCACCTCTGACCTAGACTAGAGTCAAGAGCAAACCCATCTCGAATAAAAAAAAAAGGAAGAATTTTGCAGGTTACGATGGAGTATAGGGTAATCTGATGTCCGAAGAGGGCATTGCTCTATTTCCGAGAGTGTGACCGGCAGTCCCAGGGTGGTGTCGGGTTTATCATCCACAGGTTCCTTGTGAACAAAGTGGTAAAGATCGAGAGTGTGTCGACCAGGGTGGCGTATACTCAGGATATCATCAAGATATTCACTGAAGGTCATACAGATATTCGCCCTGAACTTGGCACACTCCAACGACGAGGTAGAGACCATGTATGAGAATATCTCTAGAGCCATGCATGATTTCTAAACTCACTTCACCGTTGTCACGGGGCACTTCAACGCGAAGCTGGGCAAAAGAGACGTGGATGAGCAGCAATTGGGCAATTGAAGGAGTGTGGAGTTGGACGTCGGACCCAGTGGGGTCACCTATTGGCCTATAGCACGCATAGAAAGCGTGAACACAGGAAGTGGACCTGGCAGAGCCCCGATGGTGCAACTAAAAACGAGATCGATTTGCACGCCGTAGTATGTGACAAACATGTTTGAGCTTTCTTCGAGATTGCATGCACTTAATATAATTTGTTGTATGTATACACATGTTTATGAAAATAAATATATCTGAATCTGAATCATGTCAACCAAGAAGCAATTGTTCAATATCAAGCTTGAAAGGTCTAGACTGATGAAGTCTACGCTTCGTCCAGCAAAGATCCAGATCCAAAACCGCGAGAGCTTTCAGCTCCACGGACAGCACCTAGGGAGCTCCGTAGACGAATACAGCGATGGGTTCGTGTTTTCCAAGACCAGCCGTACAGATAGAAACAGAAAGCTCTCTGATCTTACACTCAAGGTTATGAAAGAGAGGCGTGAGATGATCCTGCAGTCTTCAGACGATGCGTTGAAATACCGGCAGCTCAATAGACGGATCTCAAAGTCCTTGAAAACCGACCTCCGCCGCTTTAGTACCTAAAGTATTAAAGACGCGATTAAGCGGAATAAGGGTTCCAAGATCTTTGCCAGAGATATGACTATCGGGCGTTGATGGCAGGATCGTATCCGCCAAACCGGAGCTTCTGAGGGAGATCAAGTGATTATATGGGAAGTTGTACATGTCAACCAGTAAACCGAGAAAGAGGTCTACCGTTCAGTTTGTCAGCGTTCGGGAAGTTGCGTGGTATCTTCTCGTCCAACTTACCACAGTGTCTCAAGGCGAAAGGCTATGAACAGTTTATGCTGCCAGTTATGATATATGGCTCTGAGACGTGGTCGCCCACAATAGGCCTCATCAGAAAGCTTACAGTAACCCAAAAGGCAATGGAGAGGGCTATGCTCGGAGTATACTTGCATGATTGAATCAGAAATTTAGAGATCCGCAAAAGAACCAGGGTAACAAACATGTCAGGGCACATTGCTTGCAGAACGGATGGCCGATGGGGCAGAAAAGTTTTCGAGTGGCGACCGCGAACTGGAAGACTTTGCGTTGGAATGCCTCCCTATGACCTGGTGAAAGTTATGGGGATCCACTGGATGCGGGACGCACGGGACCGGTCAATGTGGCGACGTTTGTGGGAGGCCTATTTATTTATTAATATATTTTTTTATTTTTTATTTGTTACGGGTTTTTTCTTGACTCTAGTCTAGGTCATAGGTGACAGAGGCAGAGTCAACGATTGAGTGAGCTTACCCAGAAGAAGCCTGTTCACTCTAACTTTGAAGCGATTCGGGTTGAATGCGTTCGGAAACACAGACGCAGGTAGTGAGTTCCATTTATTCGCTGTGCGCATTATAAAGGATGTTTGGAAGCGTTTGGTTCGAATTGGTGGAATGGCAACAAGATAAGGATAGTAACTTGCAGTGCGTCTAGATGCCCGATGGTAGAAGGGGGCTGGTGGGATGAGGTCGTGGAGTTCTTGAGCACACTCACCGAAGTACAGTCTGAAGAAGACCGACAAGCAGGCAATCTTGCGGCGATGAGCCAAGCTGTGTAGCTTGGCATCCGTCAGCTCAACGTCGCCAATGAGCCTCTTGGCTCTGCGTTCTACCGAGTCAAGCGCGGCAAGTTGATACTTAGCTGAGCCATCCCAAAGGTGGCTGCAATACTCCATGCAGGATCGGACTTGTGCTTTGTGTAGGGTTAAAAGCTGTCCAGGCGTAAAGTATCGCTTCACTCTATTTAGGATGCCCAGTTTTTTGGCCGCAATTTGGACTTTGTACTCAATGGAGGCGCCGAAGTTGAGACTGGATGTCAACTCCATGCCTAGGAGCTCGAGCCGATCAGTCAAAGGAACAGACGCACCCCGAAAAGTAGGAGTTTGATCGAAAACACTCCTTTTTGCGGTTAAAAGACACGCCTGTGTTTTGGTGGCGTTAAAGGAAACCAGATTGTCATCACCCCACTGGGAGACAAGGCTTAAGGTCAAATCTGTCCGCTCCACCATAGCCTCTCTCAAGGAAAGAACTTCATCCACGCTGGTTTTTGTGCTGGACAAGTATCTCTCTGAAACAGTACTATCATCTGCGTACCCAACAATACCAGGCTGAAGTAGGTCATTGATGTGCAGCAGGAAAAGAGTTGCAGAGAGAACAGACTCCTGAGGAACTCCGGCATCAATAGCCATGAAGTCAGAGGAGCAGCCGTCAATGACTACTCTGATCGACCGTTCACTGAGGAAGTCTGATATCCAGCTACAAAAACCAGCGGGAATGCTTATTACTGATATATACTTTATTTTACACCAACTTAAAATACCAAGCCTAGGTCCAGCAGTGGACTTCTTTCGGCTTATATGATGATGATGATGATGATGATGATCTGAATATAAGAACAGCGGAAGGCCAAAAAAACGATGGATGGTGTTTGAGAAAGATTAAATATGGACTAGAAGAGATGACAACTGAGATGACGACTATTGGACAAGTATGGAAGAAGAAGACATAAATGAGGTCCCATAAATTGGGACTTGTAAATAATAATCGAGACGAAAAGAAAATTAAAACCAAAACTGTTGTAGGTAGAATATGATTCTTTCTTACTAGAAAAACGAAAATTCATCTAAAAGCTTTGTCTGTTAAGAGCATTTTCGCCGTTGATCTACCATGGAAACTTTAAATTTTGTCAAAGAATTAATTTGGCACACTACTGGAAGAAATTAAGGTACGAGTAGGTACTATTCAATCCGGAAAAAAAAAGGTTTCCAATGCTACCAGACGAGACTAGTAAATAAAACAACAAAGAAAAAGATTTCAGGTGGATGTAAAAGTAAAAAAAATGAGTAAATATTGTGCCAGGTAGCCATAGAAATCCTACTTAATATTATAAATGTGAAGATATGTTTGGATGTTTGTTACCCAAACACGCTTCAACGATTGAAAGGATTTGGATCAAACTTGGGACAGTCGGGACACGGGTAGGCTATGACCTGGATTTGGAAATAGAACGAACTACATGACAAGTTCGAGAGAAAAAAATTTAGTCGCAAAAGCTATAGTTTCCTAATTGATAAATCGTTCTTAGTCCGGTTTTCATTAGTATCGACTCCCGAAGCGGGAATCGTTGTAATCTGATTGTTCAGGCTGTACAGCTCAGTCAGAGGTACCCAGTTACTTACAGTTGAGTTGTTGGATATGAGTTGACGAAAACCACAGATTTCACCATAATAAAGTTTATTCGTAAAAGTTACACGAAAGTTAAGTTGATTGCTAATCCGCGATTATAGCGCTACGGCAGCTATTGGTCAACTAAAATGTAATAATGAAAGTAAATAAAACGAGTAGCGAAAAGTAGGTAGTAGTAGTAGGTCGTGGCGTTAGTAATTTGCCTGTACGTGAACCGGACATGCTCGCGAGGGAAGTGGGATGAACATCCATTACAAAGCATATGTTTTGAATTCAGAGGCATTCGTTTAGGCTCAAAATACCAATAAATTTTATCAACTGACAATATTAAATCAACTCAGACATTTTGAGAACAATAAAAAAATGCAAAACATAACCAAAAATAATATCAGAGTCGGACGCTTGTATCATTTATTTAACAATTGTTTGCTACGCGATAATACACACAACACTGTGGTCGCGCTCTCCTATTCTTGTTTATTTCAGGATTTATATCTCCCACGTCGTTACGGTTTCAATTACGGCACAAGTAGCGACATCTAGCTTACTGAAACAGTAAGTTTAACTTCACGCCATCTAGCGCTTATGTAAAGTACCATAATAATCGTACAGAACCCAAGCTCGTATTTGAAGTGATAATTTACTACATAATGGCACCACTAGTACCACAAATGAGTCACCAAAGATCGCTGCAAAGGCTCCAAATACATACTTTGTAAAAGTAGCGACAGATAGGAAGATAAATGCGTGCATAATCCTGTAGTGAATAACAAAATATAGAGATTGAATCTGAATACGGATACATTTTTTGCTCTCTAGACAAGTCTTTTGAAATTAGAACCATAAATAAATCGCTCCTCTAGTTTTTCCAGTACTCCTTAGTGAAAAACTCTTTTGTTTTTTGTGACTTCACTACTGAATTATGGCGAAGGTCACGTTTTATGTAGATTTATCTAGTGTATATTCTTTATAAACTTTCGTAGACATTTACTTAAGTTTTTTTTAGTTTAGTTTTGACGGGCTGGTATCCGCAACTCCACGACGAAGCGCGTATTTTGCGTACGGGTGGGCTTCAATTACTTCATTCGATCCACACAAGCTCCTGGAGGAAGACCAGCAGCGCCTTGGTGTTGCCGACAATCTCCTGCAAGGTAACTGGGTCACCGATGTATTGGGCCCTGTAACTAGGAAATACAGGGCAGCTTAGGAGCAGGAGTGCTGCCGTCTCATCTTCCACCATGCATGTTCTGCAGAGTAATTCCTATTAAAAAAAAAGTTGTTACGGCCGTGACTGCACGCAACTGTGGCTTAGGCCTTTTTGGTGAAATGGCTGTCGATGGAGACCAGTGCCTCCTTGGCCTGCCTATATGCTATGATCTTCAAATTGTTTAAATTATAATGATATGACGTAAACACTTAAGTTCAACATCAGTTTTGAGTAGTTTCTAAGTAGGTATAACTTTAGAGGCACAACATACTTACAAAAACTTTTAATTAGCCAACATAGGTATTTACGATACCGACTTAGGTAACTACTAGTTATTTACTCCAATATCACCAACCATACCTACATGTTAATTATTATTTTGGTCATATTTTCCCAGAGGGGGTGAGGCATCTCATACGCCGTATTTTGATTTTTATATTACTGCTCAGAAAAATATTGGCAGTGTCGTCATTGCTTATTGGATATATCAACATTATTTATGTGACTTGGCACCCGATTTCACACCTTATCGATAATTCGTATCTACAGGATGACCTTTCTTTCATTGGAAAAATTTCAAGGGGTTAAAGTAGAAGTACTCATGCATACGAACCACTTTTGATGTCGGACAAACACTTAAATCGCGAAAAAAAAATCTGCTGTTCTACAAAAAATTTGCCGATTTACGAGCTATTACGTAAGAACAAGAATAGCTTTCTTTCTTATTTTGCATTAGATATGATAAAAGTTATTTATTTTCATGGATAATTACCATAAACCCATAAAGGATTGCTAATAAGTAAAGACTATATTATAAAGGGAATAATTATGACTGACTCATCAAGGCCCAGACTAAACCCATCCACGTTCCTTTTATAACGCGTAAAATATAAATAAGGAAGGAACCCTTAACGAAATGAAAAGGGGTGGCAAAGTTTTAATAAAAATATTTGTTTTCGTCAGATTTTTAACGCGGGCGAAGCCGCGAGCATAAGCCAGTTCCACATATGTGTGGGATGTGGACTCTCCGATCACTGTACCTTCAGGTGTTACTGGCAACAACTGAAGAGGTTGTCGTTAGGCTGACTTAAGGGCTTCATGCTGAAAGTTCTTTTGGACTCTGTGCATATTGTTAGGAAGACCTTTCTAGTGCCTTTTGTTTGGTACACAATTGGTTGTTTTATGTTCGGTTGTTATAAAAATACATCCCTATACGAAAAATATTGTGAATGGTAGTTAAATTTGAATAAAAATGTTGTGTTTGCCTTATAAACTTCTGGCAGTAAGCATTACACAAAACTCTTTTTTTCAGAAGAGTATAAAATATAGTCTAGTTCCCATTAATTACATCATGTAACTTACTAGGACAAAATTCGAATAATTATGTAACTAAGTTTTGTACACCAATAAAAGACAAGTGGTGCCAGTTCAGTTTTTTTCATCAAACTAACCGCCGCCTTCCGGAGATTGTGAAGGAAAAGTTTTCCCGTTAGGTTCCCGCAGTTCACACAACAGTTGTTTATTTTACGACACTTTTAATGGAAACATCGCGTGTGTATTGACGTTATCTGTATTCTAACAACTACATCGAAATAATCGTTTGATTTAATTATTGCTATTTGTGAAATACGACAAGTTTTTAATCTGTTTGGTTATCAAACCTAACTAATGACTTACTTTAACTATGTACCTACTCACAATCGCAGAATGCGATAAGTTCTAATAATGGTATGTTTTTAGGCTATAGTATTTAATGTTCTTTTCGTAATGTATTAAAATTTTCTGGTGTACAATATCTTTAACTAAATATATACCCATAACACGTTATGAAGATAAGTCGGGTTGATAATATAATACTTATGGTATAATAGTATATTATGGTACAAGTGTGCAATGTTGGTGATTACCGCTGAGGCGCCATTGAGACCCGAGCCGTAGGTGAGGGTCTTAAGAGAGCCGAGGACGGTAATCATCAATACACACGTGTATCATACGACGTTTTTCAACACACTTGTGAAGAAAATAATACTAAAAATCATTTTCAACAGTAAAACGAGTTGTGAAATTTTTTTCGCAATGGCGGCCAAAATTTATCAGTTTTCCTATGCGCGCGCATTTAACAATGCCGATCGGCCATAGACTAAAAGAATGAGGTTTCTTTTTTTTTTGGCTTTTCGTGGATAGTGCACGTACACAAAATAGGGAATTTAAATTTTACTTAATTACAGAGCAAATAAAATTTATATTTGAAAGTTTTATTTATTAAGCACGTACTTGTTGAAATTATCTATTTAAATACGAAGTAGCATGAAATGAGCAAGCAATAGGTACATTAATTTATTTTTCCTATTGAGCACGATCTTTTTTGTATCGAAACTTTTTTAAGAACAAAGCAACTCATCCAATGAAATGAAAAAAAAAACTGAAAGTGAGTTATAGTTTTTTTTAAATGTTTTCCTGCCTTCATTTTAAATACTTTTAACTTAAACTTATTTTAAAATTGTCACAAATCAATCCAATGAAAATTAATAAAATAAATCTTTAATTCTAATCCAGATAAAATATAAGTGTCCCATTCGAAATTAATCCCTTTCTATTCCTGTCATGAAAGTAGTAATTACTATATCCATAACATGATATGGGTAGTATTTACTATTTCCATGATATCAATTGAATTCATAAAATGTGGCATAGCTTCTAGTTAAACAATTCAGCAAAATGCTAGAACCTAACATATTGCTTGCTCATTTCATGCAACTTCGTATTCAACTAGATAATTTCAACTTGTACGTGTTTAAAAATAAAACTTGCCCTCAAATATAACTTTTGTTTCTCTGCAATAAAGAAAACTGGAAATTCCCCATTTTGTACGTGGCTAAAACGCTATCCACGAAAAGCTAAAAAAAGTAACCTCATTGTTTTAGTCTATGGCCTTTCGCAATTGTTAGATGCGCGCGCATAGGAAAACTGATTAATTTACCCCGCCATTGCGAAAAAAAATCACAACTCATTTTCACTGTTGAAAATGATTTTTTAGTATTATTTATTTCACAAGTGTGTTGAAAAACGTCGTATGATACACGTGTGTATTGATGATTACCGTCCTCGGCTCTCTTAAGACCCTCACCTAAAGGCTCGGGTCTCAATGGCGCCTCAGCGGTAATCACCAACATTACGCACTTGTACCATAATGTATTATTATTGCAGCAAAGAGGTTACTTTATAAAATAACTTATTAAACGCTGGCACTTTTTGCTTAGCATAATATGAATGATAAAAATAATAAAAAAAGAAAATCCCTAATGGCATTTCATCATTATTTTTACTTCAAGTGGCCAGTAGTGATTGTATTATGATCTGTATTTAAAAAGGAGGTTCTAATCAATACATTAGCATTCTTTTGTGTGTTTTGGATTTGTTTTTGTTTTTTTTTCTGAATTAGTTTTAATTTGAGTTCAATATGTTTAAATTACAATATTGAAACTGGCCATGAATCTAAAGTACTTAATTTCGTGTTTACAGAAAAGTAAAACTTATTAATATACCCCCTTTGTTGATAGTAAGATATGCCGTCGTGGGGTGCCATCTAAGCAACTTTTATAAACCATGTTAATACAATATCATGTCAACTTAACAGGAAAATGACAACAGGGGTCTGCTTGCTTTGCCCCACCCACCATAATATTATTTTCGGTCACGTGATACGGCTTAGGGAAAGCTTTTTAACGACTATATTATCCTTTCACCGTATTATTACACAGATCAACAAACATAAAGTTACAAAGATACATTTGGACTGTTTTTTTCTTTTGTTGGTTTGTCGAAATCGCACTTGTATACCTTGCCACTTCGTACATATCTCATCATCATCATCATCTGCCTAGTCTTTTCCCAACTATATTGGGGTCGGCTTCCAGTCTTACCGGATTCAGCTAAGTACCAGTGTTTTACATGGAGCGACTGCCTGTCTGACCTCCACAACCCAGTGACTGGGTAACACGGTACCCCTTGGCAAGACTGGTGTCAGATATATATATATATATCAGTTACTTCGTACATATCTATGACAAAAAAAATAGCAGTCAGATAGTGCAGCTGATTTTGTATGATACACGATGACTTGTGGGATACCTATGTGTAGTACCTGCTGATGACTACACAAAACAATTAATTACAAGCTATTTAGTTTTCTCCGGATTAATACGAAAAAAGCTTATAAAAACCAACAAAAAAATAATATTATTGTAACAAAAAAGGTTAATTTATACAATTACATAGAGGTACTTATCGCTACTAAAAACTACATTGAAGCCATAATAACAAACTAAAAAATAAAACATTAAAAAGTTTAATGGCTTTTCTTGATTATTTTCACTACAGATGGCCAGTAGCGATTGCATTTTGATTTGATTTCTATTTAGGGAGGTTCTGAAGATTACTTGAGTATAGTTAGTTAAAGTTCGTGACAAGAATAGAACACAACCTAAGTAAGATAGACAAAAAGATTAACCAGTCAGCGACTGGCTAACAACTGACCTAACTTTTCTTACATTACTGGGAACTCTTTTGGGACAACACTCGGGCATATAATTGGTCCGAAATAAAAACCAAAATAATATAAAAATTAAGGCATGTATATGAATTTTCAAATTAAGGCATGTATATGAATTTTCATTACTATTCGTAGGCATAGCATGACTGGCATGATTAAAAATATAAACTGAGGGTATGTAAAGCTGTGTACTTTTGCCAGTTTTAATAACAGCCATGTAGTCCGAGGGCTACTTACAGCAGCAATTTCCTGCATGTTAAAATACGGGTATGTTTCTGCAGCACAGATGAAAATTACAATTCTGGTTGTCGTACATAGCTTTTTATCTCATTACACACCGGGGTGGTATCGGCCTCAACAAAAGGAAATGATTGCTTACATGCTCATTACAGCACATTATTATGCAACCCACAACCTGACATCCAATGATATTAATTGGGGGCTCATATGATGATTTTTTGTTTCATTTCCAATCATAAAAATCACGATACTTGCCCCAGACGCATGAACAAACATAATACGAGTTACATACATAAATAATGAACTTAGGTAGATTCGTACATAGAGGGGATATATTACTGTCGCCCTAAATGACACAAAATGAGGCTATAATTTGTGTACTTATTAGATATTCAATAGATACACCGCAGGTTTCAGGGAAGGGTTGGAAGGGATTAGAATGCGATTTAACGTGTCAGCAGAGAACCCCCGTCTTCGTCTTCGTAAATCAATCTTTAATAGATTACCTGATGACGATACAACTAAGCTCTGCTGAAAATTACGCATAAAATCATTCTACATTCCAATTACTGAAACTCTATGCAAATGCCGTACCTACATCTACCGAGACGTTGGAATAGACGTAAAAAGCAAAATTCGACAAATGGAACTGTGAGGAACATGACAATCTTACAACGATTTTCACTTTAAGTACGAAATGTACAACGGCACTAACATTTAGCAGTTTATACGAATGTTGTAACGTTACACGTACATTATTTGATAATTACCCATATTTAACTATTCTACAAAAATAAAAATATATTAAATCATAACCCTAATTAAAAAAAAAACATAAATTCATCAATACGAAGCGCCATACTATTTGTGTTCGATGAGTACCCTCGCAAACTCAAAAGTTATTTTGTCTGCGCTCGACGTGATCGTCACAAAGATAACGGTCGCAGGCGCACCGCGCCGGACCCGCATTTCCCCACCTGAGCGACAGACATACGCCACTCGGCTGCTGAGACGAACGCTCGTACTTGACGGTCTCTGCTACGTAGCTAAAACTTTATTCCTTTTTGGCGCGTAACCGTCACGTAAAGTTGTTCGTCTCGCAGAAGTAGTTAAGTGATTTTCCAACCCCAGCTTGGGGTTCAAGGTCCGGGTTAAGAATACCCCCACGCAGCGGCGCTGCCAGCTGGACTCACCAGCGACCTCCACCTACGCCCTACTCCAGACTACTCGCCGAGCGCCTGCTTCCACCTGCGGCTTGACTCAGGACAGTACTGGACCACTGAGGGATAAATAGAATGCAGCACCTAATTGTAGAACGGCCCGAATACCACCTTTGTTGCCCCTCCGGCTTGACTATTGCTTCGGGTAATAAATATATTTGTTAATGGTTTCCGCCTTCTTCTTATTTTACGCCTTATCCCTAGGGACGTTAGAAGAGGGTAGGAGAATAAACCGTTACAATGTTCGGCGCGTAATCTCATTTCAGATATAACTTTATCGTACGGCTAGGTGTACAACCTTGCAGATAACATCGACCCCTATAGAAATAAGAAAGGGTATTTTTGTCAACCCCTTTTTGTACTCACAATCGCAAGTCTCCTGAGCCCCGGACTATACACCGCATATCGTGATCTTGAAGGTGCTTTTCATTTAATTCTCTGTACTTGAAAACCCTAACCTGTTTTTTTTAAAGCTTTTGCTGTTCGTATGTTTTGTGAAGGTTCATTAATATTGCTGGTATTACTGTAATGCCTACAAGTCAATACGTTAATGCGTCTACTCCATTAGTCTTCCAATTGGCACTTTTAATTTCCTCTTTAAACAAATACGTCGCGAAAGCCGATGCTATTGTGTTATACATTGACAGGTAATTTTACTGAGTGCTTTGCCGAAATCAACGCTAACATATATAGTAATTAAATATACTGAACTGTAGCAGCAAGCATATATAGCTGCTTATTAATAAGTAATTACGGGCGAAGTTAGTTTGCAATAGTTCAACAGCAACAGTTCTGGGAAGACGGCCGTGAGAAGACGGTTCTGACAGTCTCTCAATTTGCTAGATTATCACTACTAATTGGGTACCTACCATTAATTAATTAGTAGCTTGCTAAATATTTTGATAAAATTAATAAATGTAGAAACGTTTTTTCGTAAGTAATAGGTTGACAAACAGGGCAACGCCCAACTGATTGAAATTGGTTCCCGCCGCCTAGACACTTATATCACTAATGGGGTTTACCGATGCGTTGCTAACTTTTGAAACAAACTTGATAAATGAGATCAACCAAATTGGTACCGCGTTGTTCATTATTTTTCATTGAACATTATTTTTCATAACATTCCCCTTGCACAATCTTCTTAATTAATTCATCTGTATCGTCAAAAAATTGGTTCTGCAGTAAGTTGTTCCCAATAAGTAACAAAATGCATTTTGTCTTGACATTAATTACAGAAAAGAGGCCATTTATATCAATATTTGAATCAAGTTATCTAGACAATTCTGTGAGTATTCTTGTACATTAAGGTTTATATTGAAATAAGTTTTCTTGCTGTACAATTTCAGTACCTGCTGTACAAAGCTCCAAAGAAAGTGGTTGATCTCCTTTCAATATATGCCTACAATATGCCGTACCTCATCAACAATAAAAAAAAATGTTATATTAAAAGTAAATAACAATACAATCAGACCAAAGTTATTTTCTCAGCATTCATGTGGCTGCATTTCTACCCAGTATAGCTCACATAAATATAAGAAAATACTGCTCTTGACTCACAGTGAATATAGCATCTATTTTTACAGTTACACTAAAGTTACCAACTTAGAAACCCCAACCGAGTACGATTCCTCGAAAACTCTTAACGAAATTAAACATAGTTAAATATATTATTGAATTAAATTGCCGCGTTATTTCGTTCGGGAACTTTCCTTTCATAATCGATTGCTGATAATTTATTACCAACTGATCAATTTAAGCACCGTTGAGAAATTAATTTGGCACGACAAACAAAGGAGGGATGGAACACAAAAATGTAATTTAACATCGATGTCTTTAATTAATGGCCCAATCATGTACCGGGCATGAGACAAATGTAATATCGTAATTCGTGACAAACTCCGGGTGTATTCGGGCACGAGGGCGGTCAGCCACAGATTATAAATAAGGGTACGTTTTTACACGATTAAACAACGCCCTTCCCCATGGGGAATGAAGAAACGGAAAGCCCATGGCTTCCTTTGTTTCACAGACCTTTTCACAAGTACTTTAGTATGCAAACCTAAGTTTTTTCGCAGTATAGTGCCCAGAAGTTATGTAAGCAGTTTCTTTTGAAGGATGTTGACGAAATTTACATAAGGCTTTATTCGTCGCTTGTTATGCCAAAGCTTCACTCAAAAAGGACATGATACACAGTCGCCGGTCTCGTGCCTACTACTTAGCTGAAAAAAAAAACCGGCCAAGTGCGAGTCACACTCGCGAACCGAGGATTCCGTATAAACAGCTGGATTCAACAAATAATTAGATATCATTACTGAAGTTCATAAACAATGAAAGCACCGAATATTAACTCACGGAGAGACAAAATAAACTTTGCCATTGGAAAACTATTGTTCCTGTACATTGATATAGGTCGCGGTCAGTTTACCAACTGCAAATAAGACAATAATCGTTTATTTTTTGTTGTAGCTACAAATTTACAGTTTAAAGATTGGTTCCTTTAATTGTGTTATAAGACATTGCTTTTTGGCAAATTTTATGATTCTAGGTCAACGGGAATGGTAAAACCCTTCCCTCCCTTGCGATTGCTAAAACATGCGACAAAAAGGCTGTACCTTTTCATTGGGTTGATTTAGATGTTTGATTTTTTTACAGCTCCATGAAATTGCAGACCTGAGTCATCATTATCATCAAATTAGCTGAAAGACGTCCACTGCTGGACATAGGCCTACCCCACGAGTCACCACACTGATCGGTCCCGTGCGTCTCGCATCCAGCGTATCCCTTCAACCTTCAACAAGTAATAGGTCCACGTGGCGGGAGGCCTTCCAACGCAATGTCTTCTGGTTCGCGGTTGCCACTCCAGAACCTTTCTTCCACATCGGCCATCCGTTCTGCGAGCGGGCACATTGCCCACTGCCTCTTAAGTTTGGCAATTCTTCGGGCTATGTCGGTAACCCTGGTTCTCGCGGATCTATACATTTCCGATTCTAACACGCAAGTAAACACCGAGCATAGCCCTCTCCATTGCCCTTTGGGTGACTGTAAGCTTTCTGATGAGGCCCATTGTTAGCGACCACGTCTCAGGGCCATATGTCATCACTGGCAACACAAACTTTCGTCTTGAGACACTGTGGTAAGTTGGACTAGAAGATACCGCGCAACTTCCCGAACGCTGCCCAGCCGAGTCGGCTTGGCTTCTCGAAGTTGGCCCAACCCAACTGGATCGTTTGTCCCGTGTAGACATAGTCGCCCACAACTTTGAGTGTGGTTTCCGACTTTGATAGGAGTGGGTGTAACATGGGCATTCAAAATCACCTTGGTTTTGTCCATGTTCATCCTAAGACCCTCTTTCTGAAGCTCTACTGAGGTCATCGAGCATTACACTGAGGTCCTCCATGGTCTCAGCCATGACCACTATATCGTCGGCAAACCGAAGGCGAGTGATGTATTCGCCATTGACGTTGATGCATAGCCCGCTCCAGTCTCTGGACTGGATCGCTGCACTGGAGGATGTCTTCAAGGTTCTGACCTTGACGACATCCTCCAGTGCAGCGGTGAACAGTTTTGGAGATATGACATCTCCCTGTCTCACACCTCGCTGCAGAAGGTCGGGTTCCGAGTTCCGATCCTGAAGTCGAACTGGCATGGTGGTGTTTTTTTACAAACACTTTAAAACAAAAAACACACACACTTTAAAACACATTAAACACTTCGATGTACCGGTAGTCAATTTGGCACCGTTAGAGAGGCTGCAGTACAACCCAAGTCTCGATTGAATTGAAGACTTTCTCGTAATCCACAAACGCTAAACAGAGAGGCAGGTTGTACTCTTCAGTCTTCTGTATAACCTGCCACAGCGTATGTATGTGGTCTACGGTGTCTTTGCGTGTGTCTTTACGGATTCCAGCATGTTCGGGAGGCTAGAAATCGTCAAATCTCCGCACGAAACGATTTATCTCGATTTGACTCTTGAAAACAGCTTGTAGACATGGCTAAGAAGTGAGATGGGCATATAGTTCTTCAGTAGGCCATTGTCACCCTTCTTGAAAAAGAGTACCACCACACCCCTGCACCATGCTTGTGGCGTTTTTCCCTCAATTACGACGGCATCAAGCAGCATCTGAAGGGCATTAAGTACTACAACTACGTATAGAATCTCTCGATCTCCCTCAGAAGTTTCGATTTGGCGATTGTGCCATCATCGGTCTTCAGTTTCGTGAGCTGGCTCTGCCCAATAGACAGATCTCTTGCAAAGACCTTGGAGTCTTTATTCCGCTCAATCACGTCTTTAATACTTTCGGTATTAAAGCGGCGGAGGTCGCATATCAAGGACTTTGAGATCCGTCTATTTAGCAAACTTGAGTATGTCATATTAATTTCAACTTGATACCTCCAGGCATTCGAGAGAAAAAGATCTTGACACATGGACAGACAGACAACGAAGTGATCCTTTATGGGTTCTGTTTTTCCTTTTGAGGAACGGAACCCTAAAATGTTTTTCTTTCTAGATGAAAAATTATTTCGGTCTTAGACTTCTACGTCTGTGTCATTCAAGCGAGTGCCATTCATTTCAGTGTCACACAAGGAACCAATTCCTTCCCCTTTTTATTTACATCTCGATCATATTCGGGAAAATGATGACACCTTAATATCTATAAATAATCCCGTCATGAACAGAGAGTACTTATATTGTACATGGGGGGTGACCATAAGCTCTTAGAGCGGTATCAATTTGAGATCGAATAACCCTTTATAAGGCAGAACAAACGGCTGAAGGTACAGAAATGAAACTTAGTGGTATACATCATATATGAGCACTTTATTGAAATTTCGGAAAAAAAAGTATATATATATATATATAAACATGGTGTCCATTATTTGGACAGAGCCGTACTACGGCTTGTGGAAGTTGGCAAAACATGGAACAATACATAGGGCTACCTCGCATCGTATGCATTGTATCTTCGATTTTTTGCTGTTAGCATTGCTGCTGCAAGCCCTGCATCGTCTGTAAGAGTCTAGTGGACCGGGGAGGTGGGATCCAACGTCTGAAAGCCGTAGATCATCTGGAAGGCCATACTTTGCCTTCTGCCGGCTATCAACTTTTGGTCTTTTGCATACAAAAGATGGCAAGTTCGATACCCTCTTCCTTCTGCTCGTAAAAGTGCCAATCAAGTTTCTTCCGAGAAGTGTACGAAACTGTAAAGTAGACATTGGGTAACGCACTTTTTGCGCATACAAAATGTATGCATTCGTAATTGCTGCATCCACCATAAAATAAAATAGTCTCATCCACCACCTCCTGCTCCTCCTAGCTACAGGATAGGTGCCTCGCTTTTGATCAAAGCGATCGACACCCCCCATCCTTTTGGTATACTCCACAACACCCAGAGGGCAAGGCACTTCTTGTTTCCTTCCGTCTTTTTGCGTTCTCATGCATGTTACTTTTTCCTTAGGATGAAAGGCGGTACTAAGAATGCTGACTAATTTTGTGTCCATCCATGTAAAGCATGCTACATTTCGGTTAACCCGCCACTTATATTGACCCCTAGAAAGTTTAGGTTTACCTTTCTTGGCCATCAGATGTTTTAGTGTCCGGGGTAAGTTAGTTCTATTGGATCTAACGGTTGCTGTAGAATATATATTATTATCATACAAGCTTTGCATTAGTTGGGTCGAAGCAAAGAAATTATCAAATGTTACATGTGCGTTTTCTATCTTTTCTTCAATAAGTACTTTGCAAAGACTATTTACCACAGCTGCTCCTAAACCGAATTCAATATCGTTGTCTTTTTTTCCCGTATACACCTCAAATTCAAATAAATAACCCGTGCTACTGTCACATCTCGCCCATATCTTGAAGCCTCTTTTTATCGGCTTGTTTGGTAAATATTGCTTCAATGAACTGCGCCCTTTGAATTTTACCATACATTCGTCAATACTTTGGGATGACGAATTCCGAGCTCCCTTTTGAAAAGCAGTGTTCATTGAGGTTATTAGTGGTCGAATCTTATATAGTTTATCATATTCAGGCTCTCCTCTTTGAGGCATTTTCGTGTTGTCGTTTAGATGTAGATTTCTCATTATCATTTTAAATTTTTTTGCAGTCATTACATCTGCTATTTCTCTCACACAAAAAAATGGATCTGTTGACCAATACAAGTCAATATTGGGTAGAGGGTGCACCCCCATCAAAACTAACATTCCTAAAAAAGCTTGTATTTCCTCATTTGAGACATCTACCCAGTTTTTTTGTTTATTTTGGGCAGCATATAAATTTGTCTGCTCTGCAATTAGAGATAAAACTTCGTCAGTGAAAAAAAAACGAAAATAAATATGAGGTCCACTTTTGTTGGGAATATTTTGGTGAGACTTTAGAGGAATATCATCAAACTTGTTTCTTGGTACATCGTGAGGGAAAAGTACTTTCTTCCAATCTTCATCTTCAGAAGAACCATCTTCAGAATCAGAAATGGATAACGACACAGGACTATTGTTTATCAGCACATTGATGTTTGGACCATCAGCTGTTTCCGATTGATTTCGTCCTATAGAAATTCCGCTTACTGAAGGGACTACGGAATCCTCTGGTTCAAAATTGGCGGCATTCCCGTTATTTGAAGATGACGGAGAAGCTAATATATCCTCAAGATCCGATGAATTTGGTGGCAAGAATATGGCCTCACTTTCCCTTTCATCACTTTCGTGACCATCTTCAGATTCCTCGCCATCCGATAACGCAAAAAGACTCTCTAAAGTTTCCTCAATTTTGTCTAAAGGAATCACTTTTCTCTGTAACCAAAAAAAAAAAATGTTTGACTCAGACGGGCTCTGGGCAATATATGGACGTCATAACAAAACTCCAAATTAGTATCAAAAAGATTCGTATCAGCAAAAATATACTGTATTACATCAAATTTAGAATATAACTAACAAATTTTAATTCAAATCTTACCTGTCCACTCATTTTTTTCGAAGATTTTTGTAGATTTACGTAGCACTATTAAAATCGACACAATTTTGAAAGATGACATCAAACATCTGTTTGAACTAACATGGCGCCAAATTTTTTTTTGCTACGTTCCGTTTCTCAAAACATTCAAGAATAAATCACTGCTAACGACAAACTGTGTTGCCAAATATTTTTTTAAGATATTTCGTCAAATGTATGATGTCCAATATATGGCCAGAGCCTTATAAAGGGATAAGGGACAGATGTATATGACTTGTATACATCTGTCACTTACTCGATATCAAATTGATACCGCTCTAAGAGCTTATGGTCACCCCCCTGGAATACAGCAAATAGAAGTTTTGTAGTATAAAAACAACAAATAAGTACCGACGGTTTTATTTTTAATAATATTCAATATTTTTTATTTAAAACTAAAACTTCTAAAAACACAGCTGTTGTTTCAAAGCTTCGGTTTCACGTTCGAAGGGTCGAGTTTATAGATAAATCAGTTTAATAGATATTGTCTTGATTTATAAGCTGGTATAAGGGCTATGACGGATCGTGACTATACATCATGGGGTAAGGTGGCCGCGATTACTTCTATTTGTGCTCGCCTTGGGAACAGCGATCGATAAAACGTGATTCAATTGTATTATTAAATTGAACGGTAAAACCTTTCAAGTAATTACCGACATAATGAAGAGGTACCGAGAGGTGGTAAGTAGAATACAGTTGTTGTGTTAACGATTTATGACCGACTCTGAAGATTCAGGTTATTTGAAATGGAGCGTGCGAATAATATCTACAAACTGTTTTATAAAAATATATCCTATACCTCCCTGTAGCTGTTAACTGTTTTCCATTAAGTCGGTATTATTCCTTCGCTTTCTTTTATGAATTTTGTTTTCTGAAGGTGTAATAAAGCAAGTCATGCTCTAATTGTATCGGTGCGTTGTTCGGCACCTAACCCACTCAATATTCGATCACTCACCATTTGAAAGTGGGACGTAAAACACAATCCAGTACTGTGCAAAAAGTGTGGGAGAATATATTAATAATTCATGTCATACATACCTACGTAACCTATTGAATACATGATTAAATTATATCGTGTTTATATGTAAGAGTATATCAAAAATATACTTATACCTATTTTATCAACATATCTAGAACTAAGTACATCAGTATGTATTTCAATATTTAATGACGCTTGTAAACTATTTCGTACAAATAGAAAGTGTGGCACCTACGTTTTAGGAATTGTTCAAGTCTCTTGTTGAATCAGAGAAACAATTGACGACTCTTGACTCCGTATTTACTCATCGATGCTGAAGTCTCCTTTTCGCAATATCAACATCAAACTCGACACTTGAGTAAGACATAAGACGAGTCGGTACATTTTATTTGCTAAGGTAATCTACAAAGTTTAAAAGAAAATAGCTACGTAAGCTAGCTTTTTATGCGAACAGAAAAGCCGAATCATTTTCAAAGGCATTCCAAGAGGCCATCTCTGTAGCATAAGACACATGTAAAAGTAGATTGATTTATAGCGATACAACAAAAACTATCTTACAATAAATCAACCCTAAGTTTTACAAGTACCAATTCAGCTCGGAAAGCGGCAAGTCACCGCGCGAGCGTTATATTGGGGCCCAGACTCGATCATAAAATGTATCCCTATAATGTAGGTTTAGATGCCATACGATGAATTTTGGGTAATTTATTCCCTGTCCGGAACCCGACCACACAAACTATGTAATAGGCAGATTAACAGGAACCACAAAACTACGTAGGCATACGATACATATTATTATATGCTAGTGCATCCTGAAAATGGTCTTATTAGGTTTATCTCTCGAAATAAATGTGTGGCTAATGCTCCAATACTGAAATGAAAGGTTGGTAGCCTAATTTATACAGTAAAATTTAACCAAAATGCTACGCGTGACTTCTAAAAGAGTTTCCACCATATTAAACCTCCAGGCAGAGATGGCAAGCGTGTTTCGCATATTTAAAATATATACCCTAAAGATGTGAAAAATAAGTTGTAGAGATTATTTTACGTTACTCATTTTAATTGTTATCGATAACGGTAAAATAATAATAGATAAATTTAAAACAACGTTGAATTTAATTAAAACAATGGACGTAATACTAATACCCCATTAATTAAAAGGAATAATATATTTCAACATCATTATCAAAAGATTCGATTTTCCTTTTGATTTTTGTTAACGAGATAAAATAAAAACTTTTTAACAAAAAAAACCGGCCAAGTGCGAGTCGGACTCGCGCACGAAGGGTTCCGTACCATTATCGCAAAAAACGGCAAAAAAAACACGTTTGTTGTATGGGATCTGCATTATCTTGGAGCTGTGATTAAATCAATCTTCTAAATTCTCGAAATCAAAGATACAGCTGTTTATGTCGGATATTTGAGGAAACGAAAGAAAATCAAAAATCTAAAGGGTACTTCTTGTTGACCTAGAATTATAAAATTTAGCAAGAAGCATTGCCTTACAACGCAAGTAAAGGAAACACATCTAAAAACGGTAAACTTGAACCAACATAAAAAAACTGGCAAAGTACGAGTCGGACTCGTGCACGGAGTGTTCCATAATTTTATCGCAAAAAAACGTTTGTTGCATGGGAGGCCCACTTATTTTTTAAATACTATTTTCAGTATTTGTTGTTATAGCAGCAACAGAATTACATCTGTGAAAGTTTCAACTGTCTAGCTATCACGGTTAATGAGATACAGCCTGGTGATAGACAGACAGACAAACAGACAGATGGACCGCGGAGTCTAAGTAATAGGGTCCCGTTTTTACCTTTTGGGTACGGAACCCTTTAAACAAAATGACATCTAAAACAAAACACTACTAAACGAAAAATAACTTTCTTTTCCGATGTCGGCCTCTTTGGTACGAGTACTTATTGTTTTCCGTTTTTAAAACTTTTGGGAATCGCTATTTGTATGCACATAATATTTGAGGCGTTCCCTCGATTGTTCCACGATCTCATCATCAGATCGAACCTGATGACCATGAGACTACCTGGGAAGTTATACCCTTTCGAACAAAAGAAGAATTTTCCAAATCGGTCCAGGCATCTTTGAGTAATCGGGTAACAAACATAAAAAGAAAAGATTACGGCGAATTGAGAACCTCCTCCAGTTTTTGAAGCCGGTTATTAATACGAGTATCATACATACTGATAAACATATTTATATCCCTGCCTAAGTAAGTTTATATCTACGGTAAAGGCTAACATTAACAGCCATATTTAAAATAACTGGCCAAGTGCGAGTCGGATCGCGCACGAAGGGTTCCGTACCATTATCGCAAAAAACCCTACTTAAATATTTATTTTATTTTGTTTTTAGTATTTGCTGTTATAGCGGCAACAGAAATACATCATCTGTGAAAATTTCAACTGTCTAGCTATCACCGTTCATGAGATACAGCCTGGTTACAGACGGACAGACAGACAGACGGATCGCGGAGTCTTAGTAATAGGGTCCCGTTTTTACCCTTTGGGTACGGAACCCTAAAAACTAAAGTTTCCACAGAACATTCAAATTAAGAATCTCAGAAATCAGTGTTCAAACTAATCATATGGATAGCAAAGCTCTTTGCAAATAGGGCCTTATATTATATTGAGTAGGTTCAGTGTTGTCAACGTCTGCTATATAAAAAGTTAATCTCGAAACCCCTAATAACTCTTCTAACCTTTTATAATGGACCGGATTTCAGAGGGTTTGATCAACTGGAAAAGGGATCGTGCACTTTATAAATATGTAGAACTCGTTACGACTTTAAAAGTCTGCCATCTTTTTTCATTGAATGTTAACTTTTTAAACAGATTCAGGTCAAATAAAAACAGCTAATAAAGTCGAGAAACGAGCAATAACGCGAAGCGAATTGTCTAACGTTTGTAGCAAGATTTGATTCAATTTATTTTCTACGTAGGTACCTACGTGTATGATGCGTCACCCAAAAGCAAGTTATAGCCGCCAAGATGGTATACAGAAGCTAGCGAGGATTTCTTTAGTCAACACTCATAACGTTATTAAAATTATTTTATTACATAAAGATCGGAGAACGTTATTCTTTATTAACTGGATCTGGTCCATGGTCTGGATCATATTAGATTTTACTAATCTGTCTAGGTAGGTATATTTTCAATTATTTCTACAGACGTTACAGTATTGTACGAAGCCATTTTTTATTCGCTCGGCAAAAAAGAAAATAACTTTTCATTCCTACAATTGGACACGTTCGGACGATCGGTGACAAGGACGGGCAACTCAAAAAACGCTCACTTGTACAATCCCAAAAAGGATATATATTTTCCTGCATATATTTTCTTTTACTTACCGTTCAGATTATATTTTGTATCGATGCGGATCCCGATCTTTTGTCCTGTCAATCAGAGACTGTTGCTAATGAAAATCCCTTTAAAAAATTATATATAGCCCGAAGGCATTTCTGGTCGACATGAAAAAATTTCAAAATTCCATAAATGGCAAGCTAGGAACTCCGGCCCTTCTCACAAAACCCTTTCAATGAATAATCAAAATTCTGAAGTTAATTAAAATAACATTACGAGGAAAATTATCAACAGTTATTATATTTTTGAAAATGGTGAACAGAATTCGAATTCTTATATTTCTTCAAATAAGTATTTATAACTTCTGAATAACATCAATTAAGGGTCTTCATAAGTACGCAGGAATATTATTAAGTTAGAAGGTATGGTAATAAGCAGTTATTAACAAGTTGGCATTAAGTTTATTGAAGCATCGGAACGCCTGCGTTCATTATTTAATACTCTTAGTAAAACCTACCTGACTGCCTATACAAAAATGTTATATTTTAATTCATTTCTAGAAGCCTTCTTGCTAGTTTTTTTTTTATTTTCAACTGATTGTAACTAAAAAAAATAACATCGTAACTGTGATCATTTAAGATGATAGGGATGAGTATAAATATGAACAAAACGAAGGTAATAGTGTTTGAAAGAGAAGAGGATGTATCAGTGTGTACACGGATCTTATGGTGATGTTGATCAGAAAAGCCAGGTACGCAGTACTCATAACCGGCATGCGTGTATGACTAGATGTATAAAATATGAGCATAAATGAAGCAAAATAAGTATGTAAAGATCGCAGCAGGTGGCGATCTGTAGTTTCTGCCTATACCCTTGGGCCAAAGATGAGGATGAGTATATGTATGTAATAAATAACGTACCTATAATTATATTCAAACTGATAATAATAAGTCTTCTTTGGTTCGTTCTTTACGTTTTTCACCTACTTGAATCTAAGCTTGAAGGTTTTGTTTTTCACCTTTGTTGGCTTTTTTACCCTCCTTCAGCAGTCGCGTAAAAAAGCCAAAGCGATGAGGAAAGACGTCACAAAAACAAGTTCGTTTTTGTCTTTCTTTTTACATGAAGCCTTTCATCTCAAATGTTTAGTTAATTACTTAATTAACTAACTTCTTATAAAATTATAACGCGAGTTTGTAACATCAACAAAGCAAATTATAATTGGGTATGAAATTAAGCCATGTTTGCTTTATCTCAGTAAATACATGTAGATTAGATAGACAAGGCGAAGACATTATACTCGATAAACCTACTCTGATAATTTAGGAGACAGAAAACACAACTGTAAACGATATCCAGAGACTGATGCATATTGTAATTGTTGAAAATATTATATTGTACTTCATAGCCTATTATTATTGTACATTGAAATAATAATATAATTTTTTATCATGTGAATTAAATACTGCGTACGTGGAAATAAAGTTGCGGCGTAGCTCTCACACTTAATATATAATAAAGTTATATTTATGTCTACTTTGTGTACAAGCCATATGAATGATACCGCACAATGGTGCTTACTTGCAGTTCTGCTCACGCACAAAGGTCGTGACAAAACACACATCAACAACATACACACAATAAAACATACGTACCTTAACAATACGAAAATAAACAGAATGGCTTTTATTCGCTTTTAGCTTAAAAGCAAATACCAAAATTGTTCAGTGGGTAGAAAACTGGAAATTCTTACCGCAATTCGATGTGACAACCAAAAATATCGTAATGATGACATGGCGTTGGCGGACCAACTGATTGCTTACCACAACAGTTCAAATTAACGAAGTTTAAACATGACCAAGGTGACTTAGATACCTTTTGCGTCCAGACCTGTGACACACCTTGCTAGAATGTAACATCATTGACAAAGTGACGTAATTAAGAAAACAAAAACTAGGTTATGTGCAAATACTATTTTATTATTAACTGCAAGCTTATCGTTGGACCATCTCTGGAGCCTCAGACTGTGACAAGTGAGAAGGATTCTCTAGTTTTATCAAACCTGACTGCTGGATTTATAGTCCCAAATATTGCCTGCACAAAAGTACCTATTACTACACACATGTGTCCCCAGCTTGCGTGAAGTGTCAACAATACAAATTGTACCTATCTGATATTTTTGGGTGTAGATTGGTATTCTACGTATTTTATTTTGTCTTTGCCAGCTACCTATGGATCTTCTACGCAAACGTCAGAATGATCGTTAGAGTGTGGCCAATGCCAGGGAATTTAACTATTCTAAGCATGAGCAGAACAAAATGATTTGTAAGCAAAGGACGTAATGTTGATGATATACATTTTATTATTTTAATACTATAGTAACCTTTTACAAAACTTTCTCGTATAAAGTAAGTAATTACAAAATCCAAAAATAAACACACTGGTTCAGAAGCCAAATTTCTTCATTCTGTTTTCACAAAATGTAGAAAATATTATTAGATTCTGAAGCGCACCTTCGGAAATAGCTGTCGACCCCGATATAATTGAGGAAAGCAAAGTGGGAAAGAAAATATATCGAAGATAAATCTTTCTTTCTACACACATCCAGTATCCTGTCAAAGTATTTTCAACTTGAAGTTTTTTATTGAGGGGAGTAATTTGGTAATGTATAGCCATGTCGTGGCCAGGGGGGTCACCATAAGCTCATGGTCACCCTCCAGATCCTAGAATTGATCACTTCATGATGTGTTCATGAAATTGATGTATTTCATGAAATAGAAAATAACCGCTGCCCACATCATGATATGGTTTGGCCAGATCAATGAATAACCAGCGTTTGACGTTAAAAGGCACGGCTACTTCATGGTATTTATGATCAAACATTAGTGTCCATATCGTAAAATAGTTACATAATCCACCGTTATAGGCGCTGATATCGTTATATGTTGGTTATGCATCATGGCGGCGGACAACTATTCCGTAAAAAAAAGAAGTTAAAATTGAAGTGTTATGTCGTTACGTCACAAAACTGCTTGAATTTTACAATAGTATAAAGAAAAAATGATTAAACCTTTGCTATCAAAAAGGTAGATCATTAATCTATACTATAATAATATTATAAAGAGGAAAGATTTTTTGTTTGTTTGTACCGAATAGGCTCCGAAACTACTGGACCGATTCGAAAATTTCTTTCACCAATAGAAAGCTACATTATTCCTGAGTAACATAGGCAATTTTTTAATCCCAAAAATGGGTCCTGTTGGGTGGTCGACGGGAGCGAAGCCGCAGGCAACAGCTAATAATATTATAAAGAGGAAAGATTTTTTTGTTTGTTTGTACCGAAGAGGCTCCGAAACTACTGGACCAATTAAAAAAATTACTTCACAAAAAAAAAGCTGCATCATTCCTGAGTGACAAAGGCTATTTATTAATTCCGAAAATGGGTCCTGCGGAGCGAAGCCGCGGGCAACAGCTAGCTAATGATATGGTCAATCGTGGATTGACATATCATTAAACGTTGACGTTTAAACGATATGGTCAGTTTTAGCTGGCCATTTCATGAAATACACCCATATCATGAAATACAACCAATTTTATCAGATTTAGAATAGAATAGAATAGAATAGAATACTCTTTATTATGTACACCATATAAGTTACAGAAAATATATACGAAGAAAACATTCCACTGGGTGACACAATTAAGACAACCTTTGGATACCATCTCTATGGCAAATAGCTATGTTTGTCACATTAAAAACTTCAATTCTATACTAAAATCTCTGAAAATAATAACGCAAAATATACGCAGCATTTATAAGAACTTTGATAGTTTTCAGGTGCAATTGGCTAGGTTCTCTTTTGAGGTGGACATTATAATTCTTACTGAATGCTGTCTAAATGAACATAAACCTGTTCCTATCCTTGAGAGCTACGTGGTTTTTTTATCTAAGGCTTAATCAGAATGGTGGCATCGTAATTTATGTTAGGAAGAATATAGGAAGCACTGTTGAAGAACCAGAATCAAATGACGCTAGTTTTTTATTGCTTCAAGTTGACCTGGATATTAATATTCTGGCTGTTTATAGATCTCCATCTAATCACTATACTAGTAGTTTTCTCAACTCATTGGATGAAATCATACAGCCAATTAAAGCTAAACACATAATTATTACGGGGGTTATGCACATCGACATTTAAACAAACAATAGTGACAGGAACAGTGCATCTTACCTAAATCTGACTGCTGAGCTAGGGCTACTACCGGCACACACCTATCCAACAAGGCTTGCCAGATCTTGATCATATTTTGACAAACACACCCGACTCTGCTGCAGCCTTTGTTGTGGATTCAACCATGTCTGACTACGCCTCCGTCCTCTTAAACCTTTCTTGCTCGTGTTCTGTTCAGGCTAGCAGAAACAATTTCTACAAGAAAATTGACTATGAGACAGCTTTTGCTCATTTGCAGACTGTTGATTTGTCATTTGTCAACGATGACGCGGATGCAAATGATGCCGCCACTCGTTTTTTTGAACATATCTAAAGTTGTTTTTTTGCTTTGACGCAACATTCTACACTTATTTCACGACCCTGTAGAAAAAGATTGCTTAAACCTTGGCTCACTTCTGGATTACTACGATGTATCCGCCATAGGGATAAGCTTCACAAATGTGCCGCAAAAAATCCACATTTTATAAGTCTGCTAAATTGACTTATAAATGTACAGAAAATTTTGCAACGCTCTTCTGGTAAAGTTAAAGAGAAGTTATGAAAAATCTTTACTAGAAAACGCAAACTGTAATAAGGACAAATGGAATGCTGTCAAATCGATTATCAATAATTCAAGAAAAAAAACCGTTGGCGACCACCATTTAGTTCCTCAGAAAAGTAGTTCCGGAACTGTAAATGATATTAATACCTACTTCTCTAATATTGGTTAACTGCTTGCAGATAAAATTACAACAGCACAAAATTAATATAACTTTGAGAAGCTAGATGAAGACGATGTAGCCAATCGGAGACTCGGAAAGGGTAGAAGGAGTAAAATGCAAGCCTTCAGTAGAAAATGGAAGACAGAAGAAAGCGTAGCATCTGGTGGTTGCCCGTAAAGAAAAAACAAACGTGACCGCTTTCAATGGCGGTCGGGGAACAACTGAAAAACTGCGCAAAGCGAGGCGCGCAGCGCGAGCGGCTCTGTACCCCTCCCGCGCCCCGCCAACCCTCCAATGACTGCGGACAGCACCGAATGTTAACCCTTTTCCTGTCTTCATATTTATTTACAAGAAATGAACACAAAATATACAAAATATGTCTCTCACAATCACATATTAAACAGATATGTACAATTAAAGTTTTATTTTACAAATATTCAAAAGAAACAGTATAATTTATATTTCCTTTAGGCAAAGTAAGTTCGCGTCGCTAACACTCCCCACCTCAGTGCTGATACAGCACTCAATCCGCCAATGGGATAGGAGCGACGCGTGTCACGGACCGCGTCAGGACGCCTGACTTGGTCTTAAGTTCCACTACCCTTACAGGTCCGTCTTTTCCCGGAAAAATTCGCTGAACCACAGCCTTGTGCCAGACGTTGCGCGGCAAGTCAGGATCGACCAAGAGTACAAGATCACCTACCTTGAGTGCCGCCTGATCCTGGTGCCACTTCTGCCTTGGCAACATTTCAGGCAAGATTTCTCGCACCCAACGTCGCCAAAACATGTCCGCTAACCTTTGTGCAATGCGCCACTGCTTTCGTAGGTACAGGTCTGTGTCATCAAAGGAACCTAGAGCAGGCAAGTTAGAGGAAGATCCTAAAAGGAAATGATTTGGTGTCAAAGATGAAGAACTACCTGGCTCCACAGAGACATGTGACAAAGGGCGGCTGTTAACGATATTCTCGACCTCTGCTAGAAGTGTCATTAACACTTCCTCCTTCGGTGCACGCTCCTTTAAAATTACCTTAAGTGAAGTTTTAACACTTCTAATGAGTCTCTCCCACGCCCCACCCCAATGAGGACTTAGGGGTGGAATGAAATTCCAGTTAGTTCCGTTGTTGATGGCTTCATCTCTCAAGCTGTCGTAGTTGACCTCCTTCACGGACTTTTTTAGTTCAGAGTCCGCACCCCGAAGATTAGTACCATTGTCGGAGTTCAACTGCTGTGGCCAGCCACGACGTGCAGCCATCCGCCTGAGCGCCATGATCAATGAATCAGTAGTTAAAGAGTGTACGACCTCTAGGTGGATCGCCCTCACCGTCAAGCAAGTGAAAAGTACACCATACCGTTTCATCCGTCGCCTGCCTTTCGTGACCTCCATGGGTCCAAACAAATCCAAGCCGCAGTGTGTAAACGGCCGGTGGTGATGCGCCATGCGAGCCGCAGGTAAGTCACCCATTACAGGTACCTTAGGCGTAGCTTTCCTAATTCTACACAGCATGCATCTACTAGCAACGTACTTAACCGTAGGACGTAACTTTATTATCCAATATTTTTCTTTCAGGTTGTTGACGATTGTTTCTTGGTTGCCGTGCGCGTACTTGACGTGATAGTGCTTTACTAAAAACCGAGTCACTTGGTGCCGCCCATCCAGGATAATAGGCCTTTTTGTTTCAGATGACACGTCCGGCGCAGCATCAATATGACCACCGACGTGGAGAAGCCCTTTCTGGTCCAGGACAGGAGACAAGGTAAGTAGCTTGCTACTCTTATCAATAGTTTTATGCTTACTTAAAGCAGCAATCTCATTAGCGAAGGAGTCCTGTTGCGCCTGCTTGAACAGTAACAACTCTGCTCGCTCCATCATGTCGCCGTTGACGTCACCCGTTTGCTTCCTACACTTAGCAATAAACCGCAACACGTCACAAGCAGCACGCTTCAACCTCAACCAGGAAGAAAAATGCTCAGGATCAGGAATAGGTAAGCGACATTTATTATTATCATCCGTCACGACATTAACATATTCCGATTGTATGTTCACGGGTTCCAGAATGTGCGGCGGCCAAGAGGAATCAGCACTGCGAAGAAAGGTAGGCCCTAATAGCCAATCGGTTTCAAACACTTGAGTATCGTAGGCCTCCCTGGTTGCGACATCTGCAATGTTTATCTTAGTTGGTACATACCTCCACTCGTCACTGCACGTCAACTCGTCTATTTCACCCAACCGGTTTGCTATAAACGTTTTATAAGAACGCGTACTATCACCAATCCAATGTAAAACAGTTGTTGAGGCACACCAAAGATACTTACAAGTCGGGCGCAATTTAGATTCGCGAACTATTGTATCCGCTAACCTTGCAGCGAGTACCGCTGCTTGCAGCTCCAAACGGGGCACTGTAGTCGGTTTCACGGGTGCCACTCTGCACTTACTAGCTATAAATGCAACGAAAGCTGTTCCATCACATTCCCAACGCCAATAAGCAACAGCACACATTGCCTTCACAGAAGTATCACTAAAAACATGCAATTGTAAATTATTATAATCATACTTAGTCATCGTAGGCGTCGTGGCACTGCATGCAGGCGCCGTAGCACTTGCAGCAGCCATCGTAGCGCGCGCGCCGGGCGTAGGCCCCTCGTAGCACACAGCTACGGCCACGGAGGCCGGCCCGCGACGCAAGATCACTGCTTATCAATGATACGGTCGACCCGTCGTCGGGTAACGCGGTTGCACTTATTATTTCGCCACTGGGTGTATGAACATTTACGGAAACGACTTTTAATAGTGCTCTATTGGCACTCGCGACGTTCATCACCGTTTCACTACTATTAGTCGCTGTAGAACTCGCCGTATCTGGCGCGTCGCCGCAGCCGCGTCGCGCTCGCGACCCGTCGCGTCAGCGGGTTGGCCACTCTGGGCCTTATTCTTGGTCACATAATGCAGCAATCGGTGATGTGCCCCACCACAGCCATCCACATCGCAAGCGGGTGCGGGGCAGGTTTCACTGCGATGTTTATCTGTCAAGCACTAAAAGCAAACACCGTGACGTTTTACGTACCGCCAGCGCTCCTTCCGCAATGATTTCTTGAACTTCTTGCATTCAGTGAGTTTATGGGGCCCACTTTCACAACACCAGCACTTGTTGTCTGCGGTAACTAACACTGCGTGAATTTGTTTAGTATCACTTTGTTTACGGTAATCATTGGGGTTGAAAGCAAACACTGATGCCGTCGAAATTTTCACCGCTTCTTCCTCCAAGAATTCCGATAACAATAGAAGTTTGGGTTTGCTATCACAGCTCATGTGCGAGTGACTGAAGTCCGCCCATTTTGATATGAGAATAGTGGGTAACTAAGACAATATTACAGAGATAACACTGGATCCCTTTAGATATTCGTCTTGCCCAATGGCTAATACTGCGGCAACGAAGTTCTTGATCTTCACAGAGAATTTGACTATCTCTTTATGATACTCCAGACACATAGGATGCATTTTCCTTATGTCATACATAATTTTTCCAATAATGATATCTGGGTTCCCGAACTGCAGCTGCAGGGATTGCATCACGTCAGCTGGGGATGCAGCACCGATGAATAAGGCGGATACTGCTTCCTTTGCCGCGCCGTGCAGACACTTGCGCAGCCTCCACAGATTTTCTTGCTCGCTGAATTTACAAATCTTCGTCAAGTCGTAGTACGCCTGCCGAAACTGTAGCCACTCCAACGGATCGCCCGAGAAAGATGGTAGGTCTCGCGGTGTACTCATACGGCTCAGCATGTTGGCGTGCGCGCCGCCAGAGGTGGCAACCGCAGCCAGGTCCTTGAGTGCAGCAGCTAACATATGAACTGTGGTACCGTCGGCGCTCGCCCCCGCGGACTTCGCGGGTCGCGGCGGCAGCGGCTGGTCTAGGCCTCCCGGGGGTGTAGCAGCTCGTGGGAGGGCCGGGGCCTCCAACTCCTGGTGACTGCGCTCCAGCCACCTCTCAACTCGTGCGTCTTCTTCAGCCTGTGAGACGCTCATCAAATCGTCCTTCGAATGGTGTGAACTGTCATCTAAGTTAGCCAAGTCGGCAGCTAATCTTTTCTCGATTAGTGCTTTCTCCTGTGCAGCTCTGCGTTCCAAAATTTTTCTAGCTTTCGCTAACACGCCCGACTTCACAGATGAACGAGATTTTGCCGATTTTGCGGATTTTGCAGAAAAAGTCGCCGCCGTCATTTTGTTCAGCGCTCGGCGTGTCGTCACGTGGTGCGTGCGATTGCAATTCAACTTTTTCATCTTCAACTTTTTTCTCAATATTAGAAGACTCACCCAAAGGTTCCTTCAGATTTTTCCGGTTCGCGCTGCGTGTGTTCATGCTTCTCTCCTGGGCTTTCGGCGGCGTCCGAAACATAAGTAGAAGAGAAGTTAGATCCGGCTCGAGGGACCAACTTTGTAGCCAATCGGAGACTCGGAAAGGGTAGAAGGAGTAAAATGCAAGCCTTCAGTAGAAAATGGAAGACAGAAGAAAGCGTAGCATCTGGTGGTTGCCCGTAAAGAAAAAACAAACGTGACCGCTTTCAATGGCGGTCGGGGAACAACTGAAAAACTGCGCAAAGCGAGGCGCGCAGCGCGAGCGGCTCTGTACCCCTCCCGCGCCCCGCCAACCCTCCAATGACTGCGGACAGCACCGAATGTTAACCCTTTTCCAGTCTTCATATTTGTTTACAAGAAATGAACACAAAGTATACAAAATATGTCTCTCACAATCACATATTAAACAGATATGTACAATTAAAGTTTTATTTTACAAATATTCAAAAGAAACAGTATAATTTATATTTCCTTTAGGCAAAGTAAGTTCGCGTCGCTAACAGACGAAATTAATGCATTAATTACGAATCTCAGGAATGACTGCGCTACTGGTTGTAACTTTATTCCAGTCAAGTTTCTCAAAACTGCTAGGCATATCATCGTCCCCCATTTGACTAAATTAATTGAAATTTGTCTTATTCGGGGTGTTTTTTCAAAAGTATTTAAAAAGTCTCTTATTACTTCTGTTCTTCAAGGGTGGGAAGAAGGACGATGTTGGAAACTACAGGCCCATTTCAGTGCTTACGACTATGTCGAAAATATTAGAAAAGGTGCTAAACAATAGGCTTACAAACTTTTTGCAGCACAATACGATACTAACTGATGCCCAGTTTGGCTTTAGGATGGGCAAAAGCACTGAAGATGCTGTAAGTCAACTGGTAGATCACATCACACTAAGTTAGATCAAAAAGAAATATGTGTGGGCATATTTCTCGAACTGACCAAGGCTTTCGACACCGTCGTGATTCCCTTCCTTGTGCGCAAGTTAGAGAAGATTGGAATTGGCGGTACTGCTCTCAGTATTTTTAAGGATTTTCTTACCGACCGCACGCAAAGAGTAAAAATCCAAGAATATATTAGTTCCGATGCCTGGGTCACCTATGGCGTCCCACAAGGCAGTATACTTGGCCCGAGTCTCTTCTTTATTTACATTAATGACCTATGCCTGCAGCAACTAATAAACGGAATCATATTTACGCACGCTGACGAAATGGCATTAGTTTTTCATGGTGCTGAGGTGGGACTGCATAGAGTGGGCCATTGCCTAAGATCTAACTGTCTCACCTAAATCAACATTTCTCCAATTCTCTTTCTCTTAAATTAAACCAATAAGCAGTTAAACTACATGTCTGCAACTTGGCATCTACTGTGGAATGCTCATGCACAACAATGTCTACGCATGTTAAATACCACTATCCCAATAACCTCAATTTAGCTCACATCAATGCCTAGAGTGTTCCTAGCCATTATTCTAATCTTCTGGCTTCCATTAACTGTGCAAACATAGATGCTTCGCTAATCTCCGAATTACGCCTGAAACCTTCACTTTTATCGGTTCACTATGCCCTCCCTGACTTTGTTCTTATTCGTAACGATAGAACGGGGAAGGGTGGTGGTGGTGTTGCCATTTACTTGCGTGCTGGTATTCCCTTTATGGTTATTAGTACATCACCATCTTTTTACTTGGGTTCAGCGGAGCATCTATTTTTAGAAATCTCCTTACATCACGTTATAATGCTTCTTGGCGTGATGTATAGTCCTTTTTTTTGGGTGGGAAATCATCCTATGACTTCTCCCGCTCTGGGTGAGGCGGGAGTGCGTGTCAGACTTTTACTGACTAAAACCCACCCGTGTTCCTTCAATCACTTGAGCCAGGGCCGCGGTAACTCTTTTTCAAATTTATCTACGACCCAGACAGGAATCGGCCCTCGCGAACCCCGTCAGTTCTGCTGACATCTCCTTGAGGCGCGAGTTAAGGAACCCCAACCTACCAATATTAGCTTTGTCAGACAATAAGTATTTACTAGATGATTATTTCTCAATTTCCCCACTGCGCGATCAGCATTTATAATTATCTAGAACATGCGTCAATCTGATCACGCTGTGGATGTACTACGTTAGCAATTAAGTTAGTATATAAGATCAATATCTTGTTAGATGAATGAATTACCGTCTTGCTGTAACTGGGATCAAATAAAGTTTATTTTTAAACTCTTCCGTTGTCGCTTACTTAATTGGCGCAGCCGGTAGGATCTCTGTAGTCAGTCTGTCACGTATCCACATCTACGGGAAGCAGCCGACGTCCGTTTCAACGGTTCAGCAGAGATCACCGAACAAACAAATACATTAAGAAGCCACATCAAGCCAGGAGAGGACCAGGAGCCAAGCAGTAATTCAGGGAGCATGGAGCTAGCTGCGGAATTGTGAGTAAATCTTTTTCACCTTCCTCTCAGCTCTTCCATCTATATCCCAACCTTGTAATAGTCTATGTGTTTGTGTATTATTAGGGATTGGACAACGCCGTAATAATATTTGCATAGATTTTAAACGTACTAATATTTTAGAATAGTGATAGTTTAGTAGCACATTAGTGTGATTTTTTTTCTCTCCGCGTTTGCTCCTTTCATAACATTTCACAATGGAAAACGTAACCCGTGTCCCACAGGAATTGGTTAACATCATACCAATATTCAGCGGCGACACTAGAATGTTGCCTTTATTTATAAAAAAATGTGAATACATTTTGTCTACGTTCTTAGGAACCGCAGCCCAAAATGAATATTTATTTCATGTAGTAACTAGTAGGTTATCAGGCGAAGCAGCCAGTTTGGTAGGCGAAAGAGAAGCTATAGGTACGTGGGACGAGCTGAAGAAGTTGTTAAACCAACACTTCGGTGATCCACGCACAGAGGATTGTTTAGCAATGGAATTAGAATCGTGTAGAATAAATAAGGGTGAAAGTTATTTAGATTTTTGCCATAGAATACAGCGGATGAGAAGTGTTTTATTTGCTAAAATATCAGAAACTATCATTGATGAATCTCTACGTAAGGCAAAGCAAACCATATATAGTAACAGAGCGATGAATGCTTTCTTGTTTAATTTACCGCCATTTTTAGTTAGATTAGTTCGTTTGCGCGACGTCACAACGTTAGAGGATGCATTAAAAATAGTTTTAGAAGAACAAAACTTCCAGGCAGTCTATGAGTCGAAAACAAACGACAGACGTAATTTTAGCAGAAATAACAGACCCAATTTGCCTAATAACCAAAATGCAATTGAATCTAATAATCAAAAGAAAGATTCACATAGCATATCAAGTACACATGTACCGAATAGTGCTACAAACAGCACATCTACACCGAACAATCCGCATCAGCCCAGACATTATAAACAACATAATAATATTCAAAGAAATCAAGACAATTTTAATCGTACAAACAACAATAATGCGTCACCGCAGTCAAGTAGGTCATTTGTTCCGATTGCACAACCGAACCAACAGTTCGCGGCACATGCACCGAGCACGCCGTCTTTTGCAGCGCAAGCATCTACGTCGGGTGCGAATACTGATGTCACCATGCGTACTGCAAGGTCGCGACGTGTTAATTACATAAATAATTCTAATAATAATGAACAGAGTTCAAGTTATTCGTACAATGAGTGCCAAGAATTTTCTCCTGAAGAACCCGGGGCGGGAAATTTTTGCATAACGGCCTCTACCCTAGAGAACGAATAAAAATAAATTGTAATAAACGCTTAAATTTACCACATATAGTTATACCAGAATTAAAGGCAGTTTTTATGATAGATACGGGGAGTGTTAGATCGTTTATAAGCCCGTATATAGCGAATAAATATTTTAAAAATTATCTACAGTATGAACCCTTCGAAGTTGTTAGCACTCACGCATCGAGTGTTCATAGTGAAACGGCTATTATTCCATTACCGGTTACCTTTGGAAGTCAAGAGTTCCATAAGTTTTATGTCTATAGTGTCGACGATAGGTATGATGGGTTAATAGGTAGCAATTTGCTGAAGCAATTACAGGCAAAGATTAATATGGAAAATCAGATATTACATTTAAAAAATACTGATATTCCTATCATATATTCACCGCCTATGAGAGAGGTATATAATCTACCATCTCGTAGTGAACTTAGAGTAAGACTCCCAGTCAACTTACTGAACGGGGAAGCTGTGTTAGATTTTAAGCAATTTACGGAAGGGATTCGAATGCCCGCCGCATTAGTTACGTGTATTAAAGGTTACGCATCAACCGTTATTCAGAATTATACGGATGAAACCAGAACCTTAGTGGTAACAGGACCTTTTACGGTCGAACCTTACAGGCAGAACCCATCTGTTCACATTAATTTTACAGAAAATAACATAGAAATAGATAGGATGCTAACAGATAATTTAAAAAAATTACAGTTAGACCACATGAATTCTGAGGAACGTAAAACCATCGAAGGGCTATGTAATGATTATAAGGACATATTTTATTGTGAGAATATTCCATTAACGTTTACAAATCAAGTAAAACATAGAATTAGAACAAGGAATGAAGATCCTATAAATATTAAAGCACATAGGTTACCTCCCATTCAATCGAAAGAAATTAGGAATCAGGTAGATAAAATGTTAAGGGACAATATCATCCAGGAATCACACTCCCCCTGGAGTGCTCCCGTACATTTAGTGCCAAAAAAATTAGATTCATCAGGACAGCAAAAATGGAGGATGGTAGTTGATTATAGACGTCTCAATGAAATTACTACCGATGACAAATACCCCTTGCCCAACATAAATGATTTATTTGATATGCTAGGCAATAGTACCTATTTTACTACCTTAGATTTAGCTAGTGGGTACCATCAAATCGAGGTCCAGGAAGAAGATAGGGCGAAAACAGCTTTCAGTACACCTTCAGGACATTATGAATTTAACAGGATGCCGTTCGGGTTAAAAACAGCACCTGCAACATTCCAGAGGGCTATGGATAACGTTCTAAGAGGTCTCCAGGGCTTACATTGCCTGGTATACCTTGATGACGTCATAATTTTTTCTAAATCGCTGACTCAGCATGTAGAAAAACTTAGAGCAGTTTTTGATCGGTTTCGGGCGACAAATTTAAAAATACAACTCGACAAATCACATTTTCTTAGAAAGGAAGTTCTTTACTTAGGGCACACTATTACAAGTGAAGGATTGAAGCCAAATAATGATAAAATTGATGCAATCTTAAGATATCCCATTCCAGAAACAGTTACACAAATAAAAAGCTTTTTAGGACTTATTGGTTATTATAGGAAATTCATCAAAGATTTTGCAAAAATAACTAGACCTTTAACAGCTTGTTTAAAGAAAGGTCGTAAAATAATTATTAATGATGAGTATAGGGAATGTTTTGAAACATGTAAAAAACTTTTAACAAACGCACCTTTATTACAGTATCCCGATTTTAGTAAAAGTTTTATTTTAACTACCGACGCATCGAATTTTGCAATTGGGGCTGTATTGTCACAAGGATCAATAGGCTCAGACAAGCCAGTAGCATATGCTAGCAGGACTCTGAGTGACACAGAAGTAAAATATAGCACTATCGAGAAGGAACTTTTAGCCATAATATGGGCAGTTAAGCACTTTCGACCGTATTTGTATGGTAATAAGTTTACCATATTTACAGACCATAGACCATTAGCTTGGCTGTATTCATTGAAAGAGCCCAATAGTAAACTCACGCGATGGCGGTTAAGGTTAGAAGAGTACGATTTCGAAATAAAATATAAGAAAGGCCCTCAAAACACGAATGCAGATGCTTTATCTAGGATTAAGATTAATGCAATTGACGACGATTTAGATTCAATATTCGTAAATATAGGAGATAGGCAGGAACGTATACAAAAAATTATAGAAAGCGAATTACAAGACCCCGAAACTCCAATAGAAACGATAGAACTTTCGGATTCTGATGATGGGGTCACTGCCAACTCAGTTTCAAATAGAGAACACGAAGGCATTCCTAGTTTAAACGAAGCTGTCGATACTAAACCAAAACAGATTTTAATTCATTCATGGTTTAAAAATAAATTAGACGTAAAAGATATTTCAAATAATAAACAAAAAATTCTCGAAGTTCACTTACCGACAAATAACGATATATTAGTTAAAGACTTTTTGAAAGAGTATATTGATCCAAAACATAAGTACTTTATATACTTCGAACACCCATCTTTTAGAAAAACTTTTTCAAACATGGTAATTAAGTTATTTAAAAAGGATTCAGTTAAGTTAACCGAGTGTACAGAAAGAGTTATAAATTTGACAGGATCTGAAGAAGATCAAAAAGAAGTTATTTTAAAATACCACGACGGGAAAACATGTCATAGAGGTATTAAAGAAACTTTAACCAAACTTAAAAGACATTATTGGTGGGCAAACATGAAAGAGACAGTCACGGCAATCATAAATGCTTGCGAAACATGTAAACGCATGAAATATGATAGAAAGCCGATTAAACCCCACATTCAGTTAACACAAACCCAGGATGCCCCTTTTCAGGAAGCTTTTATGGATTTATTATATATTGAAGGGAAATATTATTTAACTATAGTGGATGCATTTAGTAAGATAGCACAAGCCATAGAGGTACCGAATAGGAGTACACCAGAGATAGTTAGAGCATTGATTAAATATTTCAGCAGGTATGGTCTGCCTAGAAAAATTAGTTGCGATTCCGGTACAGAATTCAACAATACTTTGATTAAAGAAATGTTAAGCTTTTACAAAATTGAACTTCATATTGGGACGCCAAATAATCCCAGTTCAATGGCAATAGTAGAAAGGTTTCATTCTACCATTATTGAGATTTATCGTATAGCAAAATACGATAAAAGCGATTTAGATGCAGCATCAGTTATGACTTATGCCATCATGGCTTATAACAACACCATACATTCAGCAACAGATTTTACGCCTTTTGAACTAGTATTTGGTCACACTTATTCCGAAAATGTATTTAACGTGGATAGAGAGAAGAACTTAACTCAGAAATTATTGTTAGATCATAGAAAACGCCTTAAAATACTCTATGAATTCATAACAGAAAAATTAGAATCCGATAAAATTAAAATAATTAATAAAAAAGGTGGCGAAACGACACCGATACTCGAACCAGACGATAATATTTACATGAAAGACACTAGGATTAGAAAAGCCAAAGAAAAACCTCGATATGAAAAAGCGAAAGTAATAGGTGAAGTTGAAAGAAATATAGTCCCAGTAGAAGTAAAGAAAAGGAAAACTAGAGTAGCCTTAAAAAATGTAAAACGTCCTCCACAGATCGTGCCTGGTACTTCTGGTACTAGTGGTGCCAACACTCACGCTGGACCTCCAAAACCTCGGTCAGAATCCGGGGATAGCAGCGATAAAGCGGGGAGTAGCAGTGAAGAGGAATAGTTATTGGACAATATACAAAATTGTAGATTTAGAATCATTACACTTACAAATAGATAATAATATTCGGGATTTTATTAACTTGAAAATTAAAATTAAGGAAAATAGTCTTAGTAACGAAACTATAGGAATAGAAAGCCAAATAGAATATCTTATTAAACTAACTAAGGATAGATTTTTTCAAATCTTACCTTTCCATTATAGAAACAAAAGAGCTTTGTTTAATCCATTAGGCTCACTTGTAAAAGCTATCACAGGAAATTTGGATGAAGACGATGCAATTAAATATGATAGAGAAATCCAAATGATACAGAACAAAGAGCATGTGGTCGAACGTAAAGTATCATCAATGCAAAAAGCTTTTGATAAATTAGTAAATGACTCTGAAATAATAAATTCAAATATTAAAAACTTGGGTTTACATACCAATGAAATGGAAAAATTAGTTGAACATGAGTTCAGGTTTAACAAACTTTTCCAAATATTAAATACTATGTATCAAATTTTAAATAACTTTCGAACCTGTTACGAAAACATACAAGAGATTGAAACGGCAATAGCCTTTAGCAAACTGAATACATTGCACCAATCCATTATAAATAGTACAGAATTATATAATACGTTAGAAGTCATTGCTAAACATGCTAGAACAATATACCCAGTAAACAAACATAATTTAATAAAATTAGAACGTAATATCATACTTAAATCATATATAAATAACAACAAGTTAGTTTTTGTTTTAGAAGTTCCCCTAATAAATAACGAAACATATAATTATTACAAGGTTATACCCATCCCTATATTCCATTCTCCAAATACCTTTACAATAATACCCAAATATCCTTACCTGATGGTGAATAGATTAAAATACATGCCCGTGGTAAGCCCATGTACTGAGATTGAAAATGGAAAATTCCTTTGCGCTGAAACTAATTTAGCCCAGTTTCCAACCGAGACCTGCATTGAACAAATAATGCTGATGAAGAACAACTACAAAAACTGCATACAGAACCATATTGAAATAGAAAAAACTAAGATACAGAAAATAACCGACAACCAATGGTTGGTTTACTCAGAGGAAAATCTCATCATCACCGAGAATTGCAATACAGAAATCCTGAAGTACACTATCCTTGGGACCTACATCGTGACACCTGGCCAACAATGCGAGACACAAATAGGCGAAGTCATCATTGCCGCCACCACAAACACTACAGTTTCCAGTCTCCAGCTGCCATTGATCCAGATGCCAGACCTACAACAGGACATCCAGAGAAGATCAAAGAAAGTGGATCTAAGAAATGTGGACTTCAGTGATGTGAAAGAAGTGTTACAAAGTGCAAAATTTGGTGAAATAGACGATACGACACAAACAGTGACAATAGAAATTAGTATATGGACCATCTTAGAGTATGTGGTTATTGTAATAGCAATAGTTATCTTTATAATGTATAAATTTCAGTTCATAAACTTTTGTCGAAATTCTCCGAAACCGTCTGCGACACCTTCGGATAATTTCTCTCTTAGGGAGGGAGGAGTTAAGGAACCCCAACCTACCAATATTAGCTTTGTCAGACAATAAGTATTTACTAGATGATTATTTCTCAATTTCCCCACTGCGCGATCAGCATTTATAATTATCTAGAACATGCGTCAATCTGATCACGCTGTGGATGTACTACGTTAGCAATTAAGTTAGTATATAAGATCAATATCTTGTTAGATGAATGAATTACCGTCTTGCTGTAACTGGGATCAAATAAAGTTTATTTTTAAACTCTTCCGTTGTCGCTTACTTAATTCGCGCGTGGAACACAACGCGCCGTCGAATCGGGCCTGGTCCTTATCGGACGGCGAGATACCCATTACTCGCTGTCCGCAAGCCCGCGCCTACAGTGGCCGGGAATCGGCTTGCGACTCCGTGATGTATAGTGCTAACCTCAGTGTCGATTACTTTAATTCTTTTGATTCTTTTTTAAACGATTTTTGTCCTACTTACGACCACGTAGTCTTGTTGGGTGATTTTTCTTAAAAATGACTCTCGTACTCACAATCTTCAAACTCTCTTGTCTTCTTTTAACCTCAGTATTCTGCCTCTCTGTGCCACCCATAATTTTCCTAATTGCACCCCTTCTCTCTTGGATTTAATGATTGTTTCTAAAGCTAATAATGTATCTATTCACGGTCAGCTCTCTGCTTGTTTTTCCTACTACGATTTAATCTTCATGTCCTACAAGATACGTGGAGGACGTCCAAAGCGCAAACCATCTTATATTTTCCTTCTGGAGGCATTGCTGCAAGATGCAGGTGGCATTGACTGGACGGATGTGCTTGGTTCGTATTTTTAACTCTAAGATACTCAGCCTTTACGATCGTCATGCTCCTATTCTTCGAGTTAGAGTAAAGTATGTTTCGGCTCCCTGGCTCATCCCTGCTATTAAGGATGCTATGGCAAGTAGAGATCGTGCCAAAAGAAGGTTAAAGCTCCGTTCTTCTGAGTGCAACCTGAGTACATATCGTGATATGCGTATTCGCTGTAGTCGTATGTGTAGAGATACAAAGAGACGCTACTTCCATAATTCTCTTGACAACCGGAACTCCTCAGAACTCTGGAAGTTTCTGAAAACTAACGGCATTGGTAAGTCCCCAGTCGTTACTAGTAATGAGACTGATGTGTGTGTTCTAAACAAACATTTCTCACTTCCACTCGTTATTTTGGATCCACACGTCAAATCAACTACATTAAATAAGCTTTCCGCCTTACCGGTGCGCGGTGTTCTTTTTCGGTTTCAGTCCTGTGAGTGAAAAAGATGTCAAAATAAAAAAAGTTGCTATCTCCTACTCCGCAGTTGGTAATGATAATCTTTGCTCAAGAATGATTACTCCTATCCTCTCTACAATACTTCCCGTTTTAATACACATTTTGAACTACTCCTTGTTTTCTTGCACTGTTCCCGATGCTTGGAAACTAGCCCATATTATTCTGTTACCCAAAATACCTAACCCGGTCTCACTGTCCGATTTCAGACCCATTTCCATCCTTCCTTATCATTCCAAAGTTCTTGAGCACATTGTTCATCAGTAACTGTCTCTGCTTCTATATAGTAATGATCTTCTTAGTCCTTTTCAATCTGGTTTCCGACCTGGACACAGTACTGCGTCACAGCTCTTTTAAAGGTGACTGATGACATCCGCTGGGCTATGGATCACAAATCTCTGACGTTACTTGCGCTTCTTGATTTCAGCAGTGCCTTCAACTCTGTTGACTTCGATATCCTTCTTGGCATCCTTAAATCTTTCAATTTCTCCTCTTCCACTATTGATTGGTTCGACTCCTATATCAGAGACTGCTCGCAGCGGGTACGCCTTGATGATTGTTCTTCGGATTGGTGCTCTCTTGCTGCGGGTGTGCCCCAGGGTGGCGTTCTCTCCCCTCTTCTCTTTGCTATTTTTATTAACACTGTTACTAGAATCATCGCCTGTAACTTCCATCTCTACGCTAACGACCTCCAGCTTTACCATCATTTTCTTAGTTTTGTTGCGGAAGCTACCGTGTCTGCCGTAAACAGTGACCTGGAGTTGATTGGGGAGTGGTCGCAGTCCTTTGGGCTGCAAATCAACCCTAGGAAGTCAGGCTATGGTTATGGGCGGCAGGCGTATGCGGAACAGGCTTGATGTTGCGCCGCTGTCTCCACTCTGGTTGAATGGAATACAGATTGGGAAGACGGCTAAAAACCTGGGCGTAATCATGGACTCCTAGTTTTCGTGGACTGCCCATGTCGCTGAGGTAAGTCGCAAAGTGCACTACTCGTTCCCACAGATTACCTCACTCGTTCCACTCGCTGAAATGCCTCCAGAGTTTTTTGCCCTTGAAAACCAAAATTGCCCTAGCTCAAACACTCATTCAGCCCATCATTGACTACGCCGACGCCTGCTATTTGGATGTCACCGAGGAGCTTTTAAACAAACTTGAGCGTTTGCAAAATGTATGTATTCTTTGTTTTCAACCTTAAAAAGTATGATCACGTTTCAGATTTTCGCAAGTTATTCAAGTGGCTCCCTATTCGACTTCGCAGGAACTCTCGCATATTGTGTCTATTATTTAACATCCTTCTTAACCCTAAAACACCTTCCTACCTCCGTGAACGCTTTTCCTATTCCCGTCCTTCCGATGCAGTCGCATCGTAAAAAGCTCCTTAATATCCCTTCCCACACTACCAAATTCTACTCCTACTATTTTACTGTTCACGCCGTGCGATTGTGGAATACAATGATCTAAAACTACCAACTTTCAAACAGGAGATATCAAAATATAGCGACGCTTACCAGAAAAGACTATCAAAACACAAAAATGAGCATGTCTTTTTAGTCTTCGACTGAGTGGAGACCAAGGTCTCCAATATCGAAGACTAAAAAGACATAGTGTACCAACTTTTCAGGATAGATTCGTCAGGATGGAATGAGACACTCATCTGAGAAGTGTCTCTCCAATCTAAAAGCCTTAACAAGATAAAAATATCAGCCAAAACAGTGGCTTATTGTTGTGTGCAACAGATTGCCATGGAGGAGAGTTAGAGGAGATGGAGGTAATTTGAGCTACCAAAACTAAAAAGAGTAAAATAAAATATTTTTAACAAATACAAATAACCGTTTCCAAAGCACAAAACTACAAAATGAAAAATAACTTTCTTTTGCGAAGTCGGTGTCGAAAAAATAAAAACAGTAGGAAAAAGAAGAAAGTGTTTCGCTTTGGAAGTCGGTTTATTTTTTTTGTTAATTATTGTTTTATTTTATCGAAAGAAAGAAACGTATTAAAGCATTTAGGCCACTTCAAAGTATTTTTTTTCCAAGAAAGAAGCAAATATTTCGAAGCTTACGAGATTCCAGTTAGCGCCAAATTCTAAGCATCTGAATGGCTTTGTTGCAGCTGTAAAATTAATTTAAATCAGTACCTGAGACTAGAAAGGGGCATGATCTAATTAGGTTCACTAATCGATACTTCAGATATGTAATGGCCTCTTCGCACTTGAGACACTTAAGCAATCCTTATTACCTTCCAATTTGCAGACAGTATTGCCACTGCCATCACTTCCATGGCAGAGTATTGTATCAAAAACGACGCTCTCGAAAATTCTGCTATGTAAAACAAGCGTAAATGTAAAAAAAGGCATTTACGCGCCGGCAATTTAAAACCCCGACCTACGTGAAACAAAATCTAATGACAAAGCTTTACCACCTGCATCTGATGTACAAAATTATGCCTATTAAATGTAACAAGTTTTTTTTCAAAATAGCCGTTCTGTGTAACCTTAGTTTGTTTGGTGTTTTGTGATGTGTTTCGTTGAATATTCAGCCCCGTACACTCACGTGGTCCGTACGCGAGTGTGAGCAGTGGTGGCCCAGTGGTCGATACCACTGGGCCACGACTTACAAGTGGTCGTGGTCGTGGTTTCGAGCCCAGGCAGGCGCTTTACTTTGTGTAAATTATTTTCATCACCACTGGGGGGTGACCATAAGCTCTTAGAGCGGTATCAATTTGAGATCAAATAAGGGACAGATGTATCTGACTTGTATACATATGTCACTTACTCGATATCAAATTGATACCGCTCTAAGAGCTTATGGTCACCCCCCAGCTCTCTATACGGTGAAGGAAAACATCGTGAGGAAACCGGCATGTCCTAGAACCAAAAATTCGAAGACATGTGACATCCACCAACCTGCACTGGACCTGCGTGATGGATTACGGCCCATTCCCTCTCACAGAGAGGAGGCCTGTGTCCCAGCATTGGGAACATTAATAGGCTGATGATGATGATGTATACAAGTTATATACATTTGTCCTTTATGTATACTCAAAATAACCCTACTCTAAGAGTTTATGGTCACCCCCGTGGTCTCGATTCTCAGAATATTATCTTGTTAGTACGTAACCACATTGCAGTAAGCGAGGTATGATAACAAGCTTGCTTGCGTCCAATTACGTGAACACTAACTGTGGGTGATTGATAAGCTTGTTAGTGTTTAGTAGCCGCGGCTAGCGGCTGCCCTCGCCATGTAAGGCAATCAGAGCGAAGTAGGTTATAGGTAAACAGTCTTATTGATACCACCGCTCACGGCTAGTATCAACTCTGCACGACATTACGGTACTAAGGTTACCTACATTATTGTCCAATTATATGCTTAATTGATAGTTGTTTTTGCTGCCGCACTCAGAGCCATTAACGGTTACCTAAGGCGATCCTTAGGTAACCGTTAACGGCCGTGAGCGGTTTAAATAACCGAATGTTTCTAAGTGTGGCAGTATGACTCAATTTATTAAAAGTACTTGCAATTTAAACTAATGCGTTTTACGGTTCCTTACCCGAAACATCCAAACGGAACCCTATTGCTGTCAATCACGTGTCCGTATGTCTGTCCGTCGTCTGTCACATTTTGTTCCGAAGAATTTTTTACTACCCATTGACCTATGAACTTGAAATTTAGTGACAATAATGTTTATAATTCCGTATATTTTACTAACAAATACCAATATATTAATAAATTGGTCGGAACCCTAAATGTGCGAAGTCCGACAGGCACTTGGCCGGTTTTTTTACTGCACCTTCAAATTTATCATTCAACATCATCATTTCCAGACGTCCACTGCTGGACATAGGCCTCCCCCAAGTGTCACCACACTGATCGGTCCTGAGCGTTTCACATCCACCGGACCCCCGCAGCCTTGACCAGGTCGTCGCTCCACCTAGAGGGAGGACTTCCAATGCTGCGTCTTCCGGTACGCGGTTGCTACTCTAGAACTTTTCGACCCCAACGGCCATCCGTTCTGCGAGCAATGTGCCCTGCCCACTGCCACTTACGTTTGGCAATTCTTCGGGCTATATTGGTAACCTTGGTTCTCTTGCGGTCGTCTTCATTTCTGATTCGATCACGCAAGGAAACTCCGAGCATAGCCCTCTCCATTGCCCTTTGGGTGACTTTAAGCTTTCTGATGAGGCACATTGTGAGCGATCACGTCTCTGTCCCGTAAGTAATCACTGGCACACTGGTCATAAACTTCCGTCTTGAGACACTGTGGCAAGTTGGACGAGAAGATACCGTTCCACTTCCAAAACCCTGCCCAACCGAGTCGGATTCGACGGTTGACCTCTTTCTCGAAGTTGGACCTACCTAACTGGACCGTTTGTCCCAGGTAGACGTATTCGTCCACAACTTCAAGTGTAGTCTCCGCCCTTTATAAGATTGGGTGTAACATGGGCACTCAACATCACCTTGGTTTTGTCACCCTGTTCATCCTATGACCCACACTTTCAGAAGCTCTACTGAGGTCATCGAGCATTGTACTGAGGTCATCCATGGTCTCGGCCATGACCACTATATCGTCGGCAAACCGCAGTCAAGGTGAGTGATGTACTTGACATTGACGTTGATGGCTAGCCCTCTCCAGTCCAGAACCTTGAAGACATCCTCCAGTGCAGCGGTGAACAGTTTCGTAGATATGACGTGTCCCTGTCTCACACCTCGCTGCAGAAGGATAGGTTCCGGGGTCTAATCCTGAAGTCGAACAGATATGGTGGCGTTTTTGTGCAAACACTTCAACACTTCGATGTTCTGTTAGTCGATTTGGCACCGTTGGAGAGACTGCAGTACATCCCTAGTCTCGATCGAATCGAAGGCTTTCTCGTGGACCACAAACGATTGTACTCTTCGGTTTTCTGTATAACCTGTCGCAGCGTATTTATGTGGTCTACGGTTCTTAAATGGAATCCGGATTGTTCGGGTGGCTAGAAATTGTCAAACCTGCGCGAGAGACGATTCGTGATGACTCTTAAAAACAGCTTGTAGACATGGCTAAGAAGAAGTGACATGGGCCTGTAATTCTTTAGCAGGGCATTGTCACCCTTCTTGAAGAAGAGTACCACTACAACCCTGCACCATACCTGTGGCGTTTCCTCCTCGAGTATGACGGAATCAACCAGCTTCTGACGGGCCTTAAGTACTGGTTTTCCACCAGCCTTCAGTAGGTCGGCCGTAACTCCTTCATCACCCGGTGCCTTGTTATTCTTAAGATGTTTAAGAGCCATCGTAATCTCGTACAGGAGCTCGTGGCTAAATAATAACAGCCGCACGGGTCCATCATCAAGGTTAAGCAACGCTCGATGAGGTCGGTCCGTGGATGGGTGACCATTTCAACATACCTAGAATCCTCGCGTGCCTCGGCAAGCACGTTAAGCCGTTGGTCCCGGCTGTCATTTGAAGATCTTTGACAGTCGTTACGGGTAGTCAGAAGCTTGAGATCTGACACCAATCTTTCCAAGGGGTACCGTGTTACCCAGTTACTGGGTTGTGGAGGTCAGATAGGCAGTCGCTCCATGTAAAACACTGGTACTTAGCTGAATCCGGTAAGACTGGAAGCCGACCCCAATATAGTTGGGAAAAAGGCTAGGCAGATGATGAGATCATGATGTAATCTCGTACAGGCTAAAGTCTATATATATATGAAAAGGCTAAAGTCTAAATAAATATCTTCGTTATAGTGTCGGGTCAATCTAGCTCTAAGGTCCTTTGCTAGATTCGCGACGGTTTTTCTGGTTGACTTGTACAACTGCTCATATAATCTCTTGATCTCCCTCGGAAGCTCCGGTTTGGCGGATACGATCCCACTATTATCGGTCTTCAATTTCGTGAGCTGGCTCTGCCCAATAGTCAGATCTCTAGCAAAGATCTCCCGCTCGTCAGATTCCGCTCAATCACGTTTTTAAAACTTTCGGTATTAAAGCGGCGGTGGTCGCTTTTCAAGAAATTTGAGATCTGTCTATTTAGCCTGTCTGTCTATTTCAACGCATCGTCTGTCTCTGTCCTTTGTGACCTTGAGAGCAGGATCAGAGAGCTATTTGTTTCTATCTGTACGGTGGGTCTTGAAAAACTTAGATAGACAGCTTCCATGAAATCATCGCTGTCTTCGCCAACGGAGCTTTCAAGGCACTCGAACACGATTCTGGAGTAGTTTGAGCTGTAAGGTATCGGGGTTTGAATCTGAATCTATGCTGGACGGAGCGTAGACTTCATCAGTCGAGACCTTCGAAGCTTGATATTAATGTTCAATTACCCTCTTACCATGCGGTGATCGCTCCCGGTTTTACCCGAATTGATCACAGAGATGTAATCAAAGCTATTCCAAGAGTGATGATCCTGTCGGAGTATGTTTCTGTAGCTGATACAGTGATCCGCGCAGTGGAATTAAGAAAGAAACGTTGTTTTAACAGTTTAATTATTATGAGAAAGAAAAATATATACACATTACGACAAACAGTTATAGATGAGTGACAGCGTCAAATTATTGCAATGGCCAGTACTAAATCAATGCTTGTTACCAATCTCCTTCACTCCTCCTTAACAGGCATTGTTACCGGCACCTCTTAACCTACCAGCACGTCTAACATTAATCTCACTGTTACACATCAAACTCACGCAACAGGACCCATCCCCATACCTCTTACACAGAACTCAAGCTTCCCTTTCGTTAAGGGTTTAGTCATCACATCTGCAATCATAGACTCGGTCTCTACATACTTCAGATCTATGGTGTTGTTCTGTAAGGCTTCTCTGACAAAATGTACTCTGAGGTCAATGTGTTTAGTTTGTTTATGGTGTGAACAGTTTTTAGCTATCGCCATAGCTGACTGACTATCACAGCTGAACACAATTGTTTTCTGAACCAGTAAGCTCTTCAAAAAATCTCCTCAGAAACGTTGCTTCTCTTGCAGCGTTGGATAAACTTATGTATTCGGCTTCGGCGCTAGACAAAGCTACAACAGTTTGTTTTCTGCTTTCCCAATTCACAGATGCAGAGCCGAATTTAAATACATATCCCGAATAAGACTTTCTGTCGGTGATATCACCTCCATGATCTGCATCGACAAAAACTTCAAGATCTCGCTCACATCGTTTGAAGTGAAGTCCAAAACTCTTGGTACCCTTTAAGTACTGCAGCACTCGCTTAGCTGCTTGCCAGTGTACTTCTCCGTAACAGCTATTGAACTGACTCAAGTAACTTGTGGCATATGCAATGTCAGGCCTTGTACATAATGCTAAGTACATGATCGAACCTAGCAACTCGCGGTAGGGAATATTTTTAGGTGACTCATAGTTTGCTTCTTCTGGTTTACTCAGTCTTAATCCAGGAACCAGTGGAGTAGCTACTGTTTTGCAGTTTTCCATGTTGAACTTTGTCAATACCATCTCTAAATATCCTTCTTGGTCCAACGTAACCGTATCAACCGACTGTCGAAGTCGCATTCCTAAAAACAGTTCCGCTTTGCCGAGATCTCTCATCTCGAACGTATCCATCAGTTCTTTCTTTATCTGTAACATTTCACTCTTGTTGTTCCAGAATATCAGGATGTCATCAACATACACAGCCAGTATGATTAATCTGTGTTGGCTTTTCCTAACATAGACACATGGTTCATGGTTCATGGTTCATGCCCAGTTGTTGGAATTTCATGGTCTTCAATGCTGAATCCAACCTCTCGTTCCATACTCGTGGCGCCTGTTTCAGGCCATACAAAGACCTCTTCAATAAACAAACATAGTCTTCTTTTCCCTTCTCTTCGCACCCTTCTGGTTGCTTCATGAATACTTTCTCGCTAATGTATCCATTCAGGAAAGCAGTCTTCACGTCCATTTGATCAATATGCAGTTTCTTCTCTGCGGCTAAGGCCAAACATAAACGTAGCGAGCTGTGCCGTATCACTGGTGAGTAGGTGTCTGAAAACTCGATTCCTTCTCTCTGTTTGAATCCTCTCGCTACAAGTCTTGCCTTGTATCTTTGTTTATTTCCAGCTTCAGACTTTATCTTGAAATGGTTGATGATTTTAGTCCCAGGCTAAAAGAGTTTCAGGAATTGGAGGATGCGCATTTACAAACTACTGTTTTTTTATAAACAAAGTATAAAAACTGCTCATTAATTTAAAAGTAAATAAAACGAGTTTGAGCTAATTCTAGAGCCTTTTTCTACGAAAAACATTCCGAGACACCCTATTTAACAAGCCTAATATGACGAGACATTAAACAGAGGAAGAAAAATACACAATACTTATTGAGTCCATGAACTTCGCAGAAGTCCATCCTGTTTTCCTTTAATTGGAAATGCCGGGAATATGAATGACTAAGCCTGGGTAGGCACACAAAACAAAACGCCCAATGTAAACGAACAAAACGTTCAAATTTTTCCGATTGTAAATCAATTGTTCAATTTACCGAACATGAGTATAACAAAGACTTAAAGAGCATTAAGTTCTTACTTAATTGTTGCGACCAGGCCTTTTTCTAAACAGCTTTTCGTAATGCTGTTTTGTTCATTTCCAATAATGTTGCAATTAAGTTTTTACAGAAGAATAAGTTAGAAAATAAATATTTGGCAATGAAGTCAAGTAAAAACCTTTACTTATTTTTAAATTATATCTAAGAATTTCATTGATCTGCTTGCATGATGAACAAAATCACAACTATTGTGAAAACGCAAATAATCGGAATTTAAACTGATAAAAGGTGGCCAGAACCGTCCTGTAAAACGGAGTAATAATTGTTTCAGCCACACTCTCTTGCTTTTGTGAAGAATTTGTTGAAGGGGCACGCGCGGCATGCATCTCGCGACAATTACGTTTATTGTAACTTTATTACTCCACTCACGCGAGTTAACGCGCTCTTGTGTTCGAATCGTGTTCCTTTGTGAATTCAGTTGAGTGTTTCATTTAGAGTAAATAACGTACTCACGACTCCTCAATACTATCCAAATGCTCCACCGTGCGTCGTTCACCTCATGGCTCATCAAGTCAGATAGTAGCCAGACGCGAACCAATTAATAAATATATTTAAAAAAATACATTTATCGTTATTATAATTTATGATGACACGCACAAATCTGTTATTGACGGTCAACGATCTGAAAATGTAATGTATTTAATTAAAAAAATGTTGCTTACAAAGCAACTAATCAAAAACATAAAAAAATACTTCATTCATAGAATGTTAATTTCAATCCATCAAAACACATGACTGTATACTTTACCTTTAGAAATTTAAAAATATTAGCATAGAGCTGCGACAGAACTTTGCTTTGAGTAGATTAATCGGGTGATGCGACACTCACAATATTGAAAACGTTATCTATCAAACTTTTGTAAAATTCCAAACATACTTTACTAAACCCCTTTCTCGAACCTTTGCATGCATCTGACCAAAGTAGATAAGATACCAACTCAAAGAATGTTAGGCTAGAAATATTTATTTTTCACTTCAGGGGGGTGACCATAAGCTCTTAAAGCGGTATCAATTTGATATCGAGTAAGTGACAGATGTATACAAGTCAGATACATCTGTCCCTTATTCGATCTCAAATTGATACCGCTCTAAGAGCTTATGGTCACCCCCCTGAAGCTCAAACATGTAGGTTTTGCAGTGAGACCAAGTAACTTTTAAATTTATTTTACAGAAAGCCGCGAATATCTTATTCAGCCTTGGGTTAATCATAGAATTCGAAACATTCACACTCTATTTCTTGCCCGCCATTAGAAAGAGAGAGAGACAAAGACCAGCCCTTTCGAAGTTCCGATTTTGAATTCGACCTCAAAGACAAACACGTTCGGAATTTCGTACTAACTAATGAAATTTTGCAAAAAGATAATTATGTCTTTTAATGTAAATTATTGAATTTTTAACGTATAGTTGTATTTAAAAGAAAATAAGTATTTACTGCAAATAAAACTGATATTTAACCTGTAAATATTTATTTCTAGTTTCAATAATGTTACGTAATATATTTTGAATAATAAAATATCATGGGTACTATTTTCGAACACACCTTAATTTAAATAAAAGAGCGGTAATAAAATTTCGTGGCTGGCGTAAAGAGTTGAATAAGTAAAAAAATATTAAAATAATCGTAAAATATGAGTGAAACTAGTGACGAGAACACCGGAAGAGTTAAAACAACAAATTATTAATGCAGAATTAAATTTCCTACCTGAGAAGTCTCGCAAGAAATATCTGAAAGCATACCATGTCTTCAATGATTGGAGACTTACAAAGGGCGCAAGCAGTTTATCGGAGACGGTGTTGCTATCTTATTTTTTAGATTTATCACAGACGAGGCGATTATCTATATCATCATCGTGCATATTGAAACATACGCAAAACTCGTATCTTTTCTAAAAAGTATGTCAGTTGAGCATAAGGCTAAAAAGTCCAAAATTTTCACGGCCCATAACATAGAAAAATTTCTTAATGAAGCTCCGGACTGCAATTTTCTTGCCGCTAAAGTAAGTGGTACCTATGAATCTATGTTGTTAGTTATTAAAATATGTATGTAGAATGTTATGTATAATGGTACTTACTGCCTACTACTATTTTTTGGAGGCGCAATGAATCCTAGTCTGGCTTAGCAATAATTTTAAAATATTTATTACGATACGTAAAAGATGCTGTAAATGTTAAATTATGCATATTAATTATGTAATATTTTAATTAGAAGTTGTACTGATCATAGGAATTAGTGGAGCGTGTAGCAATAACGAGCTATTACAGCTAACAGTTAATAATATCGAAAAGCATTCAGATAAATTACTGTTAGTAAAATTGAAAAATACGAAGACGTACCTTGACAGGTCTTTTGTCGTACGCGAAGAATATGTAATTATACAGATTACCGATTTTTCATACAATACCATAATAATAAATGCTAAAACAGCCTATGGAAGTAAATAAAATAGGTGCTACACCGCGAGAAATTGCCACTTTCTTAAAACTGGAAGAGCCTCAGCTATACACGGGTCACTGTTTTCGGAGAACTTCGGCAACGCTCTTGCTGATTCCGGAGCCGATCTCACCACTTTAAAACGTCACGGCGGGTGGAAGTCCAATATGGTTGCAGAAGGCTATATGGAAGACTCAATAGAAAATAAGTCGAAAATCTGTAAACGTTTAGTGGAAACAATAAGTCTGAATTCGACCTCGGATCCACTTCCAACGACGCACAGTGTACTTATACAAAAAGCCGATCAGACTCACCAACGTTCACCGTTGTTCCTTCTCAATCCGTCACCGAAACAGAAACCTTAACCCCAGATAATCAAACTCAACTCAATGCAACTATAACGTTGCCAAATAAATGTTACTGTTAATTTGCAGAATTGCAGTAATTTTACTTTTAACTTTTAAAATGTTCCATGTTATTGAATTGGTACCCCTACCTAGAATGTTTATTATTTTGATTCACAATAAATTGTTATTTCAATCTATTCCTGTTTATAATTTTATCTCTTAAAGTGTTATCGCTGCTGAAGTGAAAAGTTATGTGTGTTACACGAGAGCAAAGTTTTTGCATCTCGTCGTGCCTTTGAATCCCTCGCCAAACTCAGGATTCAAAATCAGCGCTCGCAGCAAAAAACGACTTTGCTCTCTTGTTGCACAAATAACTATTGTTTAAAATTAATGTTACCAAATCCTTTGATAAAAACTAAGAACTTTCAACAAATGAATTTCGATTTCTTTCCACAGCTGTCGAGTCTACCAACTGTCTACAACTAATATGAATCACGATAGTAGCTGACGTAATACAAAAAACATACTTTGTCATTCCGACACGCTCTATCGATAAGAGTGGAATCTATAAATACCTGTGCAAAAATAACTTAAAATTAGTAGATACTATAACTTAGTAGTGTCGTACTACTAAGTTTACGTTGAAATTACGTTAAGCCTCCAGTGTGAAAACTCTTTCCTAATTTTCAGTGCTTTCAGAACAGCAAGAAAATAGTTGTACTTACTTAAAAACAAATCTACCACCTATATTTACACTTACAGTCATTAATGCCGAATGTGTGGGTAACATAAATCAGTACAGCAACTGAATCCAGAACATATTTTTCATTCAGCGAAAGATACCACGTTGTGCAATAAATCGATGTGAACAGCGTATTATTTTCTTTATTACGTAAATAAACTCAACGTAGGTCGAATACAAAAGCCATACGGTGTTTTCGTTGCGCCATGACAGATATTACCTAAATAGTGAGTAGTCAACGTCCATTCATACATTGAAGCAGCATCCCGGCGCAGATATAGTGCAGTGGAGACCTTCAAACTGAAACAGTAATAGTCGGCGTAACCGACCAACGAAACAAAAAGAGTTATTTTATTCTCAGTAAAGACCGGCTTAACAGTAAAAATCTCAGTGTTTGAGATTTATTTAGTACAGATAGCTCGGAATTAGACGGAATAAACTGCGCCACAAAAAGATATTGAAACTTCTAAGCAAAAAGATTTTCTTTCGTAAATCTCACTTATAGACACATTGCTGTTGAGTGTGCATATAAGAAAATAATATTACAGTTGAAAGGATGTCTTCTTTGGGTTTATATAGAACATTAGATTTTTCACAAATTATTATTTCAGAGCTGGTAAATTAGAATTAAAACTCATAATTTCTCTATAAAATATTGCGACATTAGTAATCCATTTAAAAACAAACACATACTTTTAACAAACAAATATGCTGCGGAAGCATTAATCATAATGTTTGTTGATATGATAAAACTAGATTAATGGGGCAGGATTAAAAGTTTTTGTTCGCTGGTCTACATTTTAAGTGTGGGTATTAGCAGCAGACATTTTATAACAAAGATACATTATATACCACCTCCAGATCTGCAGGATGAGTGAATAACAAAATTTCGTCTTTAGACTAGTTCAATTTTGGTATATTATCATAACATCGTAAAAGTATTACGGAAATAATAGCCAATAGGTATATCACTTGCTCTTTTCGTTATAACGAACCTAAACCTAGTTTATTAAGCCAATTATTCGTTTTGTGTAAACGAATAATTACAAAATAAAAAGAATTTACTTGACTGATCTTATTTTTTGACTTTTCGTCTGTAAAACATTTTACTTTTGATGGAAAATATCTCAAATTACATTCGTAGGCTTGGAAATGATACAATATTTCCCTCATTGTCCATAATTAATTTTTATTTCGGTTTCAGTACATTCCCACATGTTTTAATGAGAACTTGATATTTATTATGCTCTTATAATAAAACAACCATATTTTTAGAAGTAACCTACTTGGAAACGATAGTAGGTACATAAACAAATTTAAAATGACTTTATTTTCTATGCTAAAGTAATCATTTTCAGTGATCGGCAAGGAACGCGACATGCGCATTCCATAGATTGGGAGCAACCTATCTGATTTGAGGCAAGCGTGTGTTAGATTTATTTATTTATTTAGACTGCATGCACAAAAGGTACAAAGGCGGACTTAATGCCTTAGTCATTCTCTACCAGTCAACCAAGGGTGGTGAAGAGATAACATGGCAAGTGCATTGTTTTAAACAATTTAAAAAAAAAAGTTGTTATTAACATACTAAGATAGGTAAAATAAACGTACTTGTATATTGAATATAATATATACTTATATAAATATATATATATTTATGAACTAGCAGAAAAGAAGAACTCTTAGTTGTGTTGAAAATAGATCTGCAATTTCCGCTTGAATGCAAACCGACTTGTAGTCGTCCTGATCTCGAGAGGAAGCGCGTTCCAAAGCAGAATGTACTGAATATTGAAAGAAGAGTGAACAAAATCAGTAGTATGAGAAGGACAAAGCAAGAGGAAGTTATTGGAAGAACGTAGATGCCGAGCATGTGAAGAACATAGATATTGAAATTTAGACATAAGATAGGAAGGAGGAGTGGGAGAATTTAGTAGGGAGAAAAGCGTGGTCAAAGCGCGTAAACTTCTTCTCTGACGAATCGGCAACCATTTTAGCTCGGACCTGTAGTTCAAAACATGGTCATACTTTGTGAGGTTAAATATGAATCTAATACAGTTGTTCAAGACCCTATCTAGTTTATCCAGTAAGACCGCGTTCAAGTCAAAGTAGCACAGTCGAGCACTGGGAAAATTAAAGTCTGCACAAGCATAGTCTTCGTTTTGGCAGGCATCTTTAATTTGTAAAGGAACTCCATCTAAAAGTATCGATATTTACGAAGATAGCAAGCTTAGAATGTCAAGATAGTTGCTGGTTATTTACTGTGTATCAGAGTTCCTATGTATGTGGTGTATTAAGGGAAAGGTTTTATGAATAAAAGCACAGAAAGACAAGGCTAGGTATTTATTTCAATTAGGCTTGTCAATTAATTCAAAATCAAATTTCTCTTCAAAGTTAGAGTAAACAGGCTTCTTCTGGGTAAGCTCACTCCATCGTAGACTCTGTCTCTATCACCTATGACCTAGACTAGAGTCAAGAGCAAACACATCATAAATAAAAAATAAAAAAAAAAAATATTGAGGCTCAGAGAGCTTACCACCCGTTCGCTAAACTAGTTCTTGAGGAGAAGAAGGACAAGAAACTTCACGGAAGCAGCTGTGGTTGTAAAAGTATTTTTAGATATCTTTTACAGCCATATAAATATCGTTTATCACAACAAAGATCTAATTTTATTATGGCCATTATATGATGGATCTTGTAACATTTCACAATGTTACATAATCAAAACAACAAGGATAAGACAAAGAACATGACTAGCCTTTAAATCAATTTAACATCATCATGAATAAAGGCCACAATATGAAATAGAGTTTCAACACCACCATTACCAATAATCAAGTTATAATATCAAATAAAATACGTGAAGCTTGTGTAGTCCATCTTTCACAGAATATAACAATTCAGGAAAACAATATCACTATCACAAAATAACGACTGGTCTGTACTGGCTTGTAGTTCACAACAAAACTGAGTCCACTTACGAATTACACACTATTTATAGTAACGAGTCGACCTGTCAAATGTCTCCACCATTTTCTACATTTCTATAAATAATCTCAAAATTAGGTCAATAATCAATTCTTGAGTAATGAAACCTTTTTAAAACGTATCAAAACAATCAAGGAATGAAAATCACCTATTTAGTAATTCTTAATCAATATTCGAAAGAATATATTGATAATAACATTAACATTAAAAGCGTGATATTTATATGGTGCTTTTAATGTTAATGTTAGTGTTAGTGACCATGACAGTTTAAAAACTAATATTGATACTAATTGACTAACTGTCTCAAAGGACTTATAATACTAAAATAGCAATATGAAATTCAGGATACATCACAATGATCATTACAAATTAAGTAATATTTTATAGGAATATCATCACTGTGGCTTAAATGTAAATTTAGAGTTATTTCCTGTACACACAACAATATTTACTTAGGTGGGTACTCTCACAATTGTAGGTATTTGACAACACAATAATAATTTAGGTAGGTACTTAGACATTTGTCGGTAGATGCTTGATAAATATGACAGCATGTATGTTGTAGCAAAATATTGTGCTTATAAAGTGAAAGTTCATGATTAAATGACGTCACACGTACTTCCAATATTAACAGGTGCGTGCGCCACATTCCAATACCCGGGCAGACTCGGGTTTCACATCCGTTGCCTGAATTTCACATTTTTTTCACGGTGGTAAACAGCACAATATCAGTTCAATGAGAATAAGGTCGCCAAATATGCATTTTAAAATGTGGAGTTCTTCTAATCTTAAGATTAGTTCGAAGTAAATAATTTCTCACGCTGAAGAGCGAAGGCTTTCTTTATTCCAAAAAGCACAGCATGGAACCTTCCTTTTATTAACATAAAACTTTTGTTGAAAAATCAATTGCTCTCAATTGTACTAACAATCTATCTTTTGTTTAGTTATCTACCAGGTAATCAAATAAATAAAAATGGATCTGGCAATCTCCCAACGGCAAAACTAAAAACGAAATAGATTTTATTCTGGCAATAAATAAGAGAATTGTTAAAGATGTTACCTTTGTAAATACCACATACACATCGGATCACCGGTCAGTTAGATGTGAAATAAAATTAGACGGAGTGTCCAAACCCAGTCGGAAAAATCTAACCAAACCCAAAACTACCCTTTTCAAAGAAAAAGTATGTCTAAAAAATACTTTAGAAAAAGAAGAAATTGAAGTCAGTAATAACTTAGAATAATCATACAGCAACTTAATAACCACAATAAATAAATGTGTTAGAAAACTCCCAAACCGCGATGCAAAAAAGAAAAATGCTTCATACTTGTTCACCGAAGACATATTAGAATAAATTAAAACGAGAACATCTTAAGAAATTACCTAATAGAACATTTGAACAAAGAAAGCGACTACGAACACTCTACAAACAATTAAAAAATAAACTGAAGAACAGACAAAAACAATACAGACTAAATACACTACGAGCTGAATTGGAACTGACAGTGTCAAGCAAAAGGGCATATAAAAATTTAACTACTCAAATACATTGGTTATGGATTTGAAACAAACAATAAATCAGTAACATCAAGACAAGAAATACTGGAAGTAGCCACAACATTTTATAGAAACCTTTACAAAAATATTGATGCAAAAACCTCCCCCAAACCCCTTGATTTGGCGTATGACAAAGACCCTATACCACCCTATAAACTGTGAGAAGTGAGAACTGCAATAAATAAAATAAAGACAAACGAGAGCCCAGGAGAAGACTATATTACAAGCGATATTATTAAAGTTTTTGGTGATGCAATAGTACCCATTCTTACAAATCTCTTCAACCAAATTTTGATACAACGACACATACATAAGCTATGGAAAAAAATTAAAATCTCTCTTATATACTAAAAGGAGACTCAAAGAACATAAACAACTATAGACATATAATAAGCCTTTTCTGAAGCTTATACAAAACATTTACAACAGTACTGTTACACAGAATATCAAAGCAAATGGATGAAAACCAAACTAGAGAACAAGCGGGCTCCAAGAAGAACATACATAGAATTCATCAATTATGGCAAAACCTTCGACTCCATAAAACATTAATCCCTCTGGACTGCTCTAGCTGAACAAGGAATCAACCAAAACTATCTAACAATAATATATAAAATCTACAAAGAATGCAATGCTCGAGTTAAATTAGAAAAAGAAGGTGAAGTATTCTATATTGAGAAAGGTGTAAGACAAGGTGACACTATATCACCCAAAATATTCATAGCTCTACTGCCCGGCGAGCACGGCCTACTGTGACATGTCTTGAGTCACATTTATTATCACAGTTTGGGCGATAAAGTCATTTTGCCTTAAATGCTAGCACGGCGGCGTGAGATAATTTCTTAACTTGTGACATAACTTCTTGACGTTTATTTCTGAAACATTTGCGGTTCATATAGTGTTTTCGCAATAATTTTATAATATGTTTATATCAAACACTGATTATGTGTTGGCGACACATTAAAAGATCGACCCTGGTTCATAAGTTTATTCTTCTTAAACAGTTTGTACAGACAAAGTGAAGTCTAGTCCGCCGTGAAGTTGCAGCGAATCTCGCCGACGTAGGATGCGTTGATGCGTTCATGAATAAAAAAATAAAAATACTACCGACTTCCAAATAAGAAAACTACAAAGTGAAATATAACTTTATTTTTGGAAGTCGGTGTCTTTCGTAGTTACCATTTTTTGCGTTAGTTACCATTATTTGCGTATTTTTTTGCAAAAAAGTTTTTTACTTTTTAGTTGTACCTACCTACAAAAATCAGACATGCGATTGCAGTAGTCCCAAGAGATTTGCGTTATTTATTGAAGAGTTCTGTTGTATATCTGTTTATTACAGTCCTTCGGATCACAAAGCCAGGAGGCAACGTCGGGGCCCATTAGCGACGCTGCGACTCCTGGATCCTATCAGATCCTGTACCCACGAAACTGCGATTCGCAGCAGTGAAAAGCTAGGGGTCTAAATCTAAATACTGGCTCCTGTCTGACAGGTGGGAAATGGTACATAAACGTGGTACTTATCCGGTATACTCGTGGTGTTTATGAGGAGAGCATCCGGTCGAGGTGTTAGGGGGAAAATCTATACTTATAATCTATACTATATATACTAATATATATAATATTATAAAGCTGAAGAGTTTGTTTGTTTGAACGCGCTAATCTCAGGAACTACTGGTTGAAATTGAAAAATTATTTTTGTGTTGGATAGTCTATTTATCGAGGAAGGTAGGCTATACAACATCACGCTACATCCAATAGGAGCCGAGCATAAATGAAAAATGTTGCCAAAACGGGCAAAAATATGCCTTTATTAGAGCTTTTGTTGCGTGCGCTGCGTAAACGGTTTTAGTTACGCAAATATAATGTATATTTGCGTAACTTAAAGTTATGCACAAGTTCACACAAAATTTTCTAGACTATTAAGTTTTTACAAGTCATCTGTCAACGTCAAAACTCAATCGAAAACTGTCAATTCAAATGACAGCTAGCTGACGTTGTGTTGCAACAAAATAACAAAAAGGAAACGAATCGTTTCGTTTCAAACAATATCTTCGAAGTTCTTCATCAGATCTTCACCAAATTAAAATGGGACCAATTCTGAAACATAATCTTTCAAACAAAAATAGAATTTTTTAAATCGGTCCACAATTGACGGAGATATCGGCGAATAAAAGAGATGCGTAGACACTATGTTATCAAACAAACAAAGAAAAAGAAAGTCGTGCCGCGTCGCATGTCAAAAATTAATTAGTATCCAACATTTTATTTGGTCGCCTATTCAAATTATTATAATTTGAACTGTCTACCTATCACGGTTCATGAGATACAGCCTGGTACGGACAGACAGACAGACAGACGGATCGAGGAGTTTTAGTAATAGGGTCTCGTTTTTACCCTTTGGGTACGGAACCCTAAAAACTAACGTGGGACAAAAGTGGTATCAACATAAATGGCGAATATCTGCCGCACTTACGATTTGCAGATGATATAATCATACTTTCAGAAAGCCATTCAGAATTACAAGAAATTATCAAAGATCTCAATATAGAGAGAATGAAATGTGGACTGAAAACGAACTACGACAAAACGAAAGCAATGACCAACGGAGAAGAAATACCACTAATTGTTGATAAACAACACGTCGAATACGTAGATAGCTATATATATTTGGGACAAAATATATGTTTTACCGATAGGACTGTAAAAGAGATAAAACGAAGGATAACTATTGCATGAGAAAAACATGTCATTTAAATAAAAAATCAAAAAATAAAAACTCAAACGACATCAAACAGAAGCTTTTTGACTCAAATATACTGCCAACTCTATTATACGGGTGCCAAACTTGGATTACAACAGATGCAATGAAAATAAAATAAAGATCATTTCAACGAGCTATAGAAAGAAGCAAGCTTGGCATAAAAAATAAGCGACCGTATAAAGAGCAGCGTCATTAGGGCAAAGACCAAAGTCACCGATGTTTTATGTATGGCCGAGAAACTGAAGTGGAACTGGGTAGGCCACATCACGAGGACCACAGACAACAGGTGGAGCGAGCGCGTCCTGCACTGGTACCCACGAAACGGAAACAGACGCCGCGGCAAACCATTGCAACGATGGCGATATGACAGCATAGCTGGCAGGGATAGAGTGGATCAGAACGGCCCAGAATAGATTAAAATGGAAACAGATGGAGGAGGCCTTCATCCATAAATGGGTGACCCCTTAATAGATTAAATTAAAAAAAATATATAGAATTGTAAAATATAAGGAAATAAAGGCATTTTTTTTTTTCATTTTTTCTACCGGGTTACTTTAGCATCTTACAAATAAGCATACTAAAATCAACTTTATGTGTACAAATATTTGTATTTTTCTTCTTATGTAAGTCTTATTTTTAGTATATTTCCATTTGCCGTGGATTATGTATGGGTTTTCTACGTAGGTACCTACGTGTACGATGCGTCATCCAAAGGCAAGTTATAGCTGCCAAGATGGTATACAGAAGCTAGCGAGGATTTCTTCAGTCATCGCGTATAACGTTATTTAAATTATATTATTTTATAAAGATCGGTGAACGTTATTATTTATTAACTGGAGCTGGTCCATGGTCTGGATCATATTAGATTTTACTAATCTTTCTAGGTAGGTATATTTTCCATTATTTCTACCGACGCGCGACGTTACTGTATTGTACGGAGCCAATGTTTATTCGCTCGGCAAAAAAGAAAATATCTAATTTTTCATTCCTACAATTGGACACGTTTGGACGATCAAACAAGGTGACAAGGACTGGCAACTCAAAAAACGCAAACTTCTACAATCCCGAAATGGATATATATATGCCTGCATATATTTTCTTTTGCTTACCGTTCAGATTATATTTTGAATCGATGCGGATCCGGACCTTTTGTCCTATAAATCAGAGACTGTTGCTAATGAAAATCCCTTTAAAAAATTATTTATAGCCCGAAGACATTTCATGTCGATATGAAAAATACTCAAAATTCAAAAAATGGCCTAATACGAACAGAAATTCTAAAGTTAATTAAAATTACATGACGAGGAAAATTATCAACAGTAATCTACACTTGAGAGCAATATAATCGCACACCCCTTGTAATTTGGTTTAATACTGATTTTTTTCTTAAATCTAAAGATATTGAGTACAAATCATTAGGCAAAATTAAAGAATACAAGCTTAGCTTTAAAAAAACACAAAATTAAAATCATTGTGACCTTCACGTAACTTACAGAAACCAGCCGTACACCAAATTAGCCAAATTCACCTGTTAGCATTGTCACTACTTGCACCCCTTACCCGCAGGTATAAAAGGATCGTTTTTTTTATTGTTTTTAAAGTCCGGTTAAGTAGTTGTCAGTCACTTTGACCGAACTACGAGACGTCACTTAGAAAAAAAAAAAAAGATATCAGTTGCTTACCGAAGGTCAACGTGATAACATCTCTACTGAAAGCATACGGAAAAACATGGATACCACGCCCGCAGAAGCCGCTCAAGTTATTGCCTTACTCGAAGCAGGCCATAATCAAAGTGAAGTTGCTCGACGACTAAATTTGAGCCGCTACTCTGTTCGTCGTGTGTACCAGAGGTTTCAAGAGACCGGTGGCTACATTCGGCGACCAGGATCTGTTCGGCGACGCAGAACATCAGAGCGTGATGACCGCTTTCTTGTGTCGAGGTCTTTAAGAAATCGGCAACTGAATGCGGTTCAACTGGGACAAGAGCTTCGAGAAGTCTGCAATGTCAGTATAAGTCGGTGGACAGTCAGAAGAAGACTTGGTGAAGCAGGACTGACTTTACATCGCCCAGCAAATGGTCCCAAATTGACCACAGCTCACCGACAAGCACGACTACAATTTGCCAGGGAACATTTAAATTGGACGTATGACCAATGGCGGTCTGTTATGTTCTCTGATGAGTGCAGAATGAAATTACATGGTCATGATGGACGCTCTAGGGTCTAGTTCTAGTTAGGGGGGTTTTGGTTTCCGCACTTAGTCCTGGATGGACCTTTGTACGTGATGACGCTCTAGGGTCTACAGAAGGTCATCAGAGCGTTTTTCACAATGCTGCATAAGCGAACGTGTGGCTTTTGGCGTTGGATCGTGTATGTTTTGGGGCATAATGTTGGACACTAAAACTGACATTGTATTCATCACTGGGGCGAATACCGGCCCGAGATCGAGAGGTTTGACGGCTGCACGGTACGTCGAAGAAGTGCTCGAAGGACATGTGAGGCCGCTTGCGTGGCTTATGGGAGGAGATTTTGTCCTAATGCAGGACAACGCCAGGCCGCACGTCGCTAGAACCGTTTGCGACTACATGGAAGACGTTGGAATCACCACGATGGAGTGGCCAGCTCGTAGTCCTGATCTCAATCCGATTGAGCATGTCTGGTATGAGCTAAAAAGAAGATTTCGAGCAAGAAGCCCTGCTCCTACGCGCCTCCGAGAGCTTCAACTTGCCATTGAAGAGGAGTGGAATGCTATACCACAAGATTTCATGGTAAAATTAATACGGTCCATGAAAAACCGATTAAGAGCTGTGATTAAGGCTAGGGGAGGGAATACACCTTATTAATAAACAATTTGATCAAGAGTTTTGAGTTTGATTTTCATTATTTCTTAAGCGAAATTGGGTAATTTTACCCGTTTGTTGGGTTTTGTGCCGTAAAACCTCTTATGGGTATCTTTTTACACTGTATTTGATATCATTAGAAAGGTAATGAGGTAGACTTTCAATTAGTGGGTGTGTTTTTTTAAATATTTGTTCAGATTCATGAAAAAAACTGCCTTAACAAAAAAAAGTCAAGGTGTGCGATTTTATTGCTCTCAAGTGTATATGAAAAATCCTGTGGCTAAGCAGGTAAATAATTATCGTACGTAAGTATTTTTGAAATGATGAACAGAATTCAAGATCTTATATTTCTTCAAATAAGTACATTTACAACTTCTGAATAACATCAATTAAGGGTCTTCATAAGTACGCAGGAATATTATTAAGTTAGAAGGTATGGTAATAAGCAGTTATTAATAAGTTGGCATTAAGTTTATTGAAGCATCGGAACGCCTACGTTCATTATTTAATACTCTTAGTAAAACCTACCTGACTGACTGCCTATACAAAAATGTTCTATTTTAATTCCTTTCTAGAAGCCTTCTTGCTAGTTTTTTTTTTTATTTTCAACTGATTGTAACTAAAAAAAAATAACATCGTAACTGTGATCATTTAAGATGATAGGGATGAGTATAAATATGAACAAAACGAAGGTAGGTAGGTACAAAGAGAAGAGGATGTATCAGTGTGTACACGGATCTTATGGTGATGTTGATCAGAAAAACCGGGTATGCAGTACTCATAACCGGCATGCGTGTATGACTAGATGTATAAAATATGAGCATAAATGAAGCAAAATAAGTATGTATAGATTGCAGCAGGTGGCGATCTGTAGTTTCTGCCTACACCCTTGGGCCAAAGGTGAGAGTTAATTTATGTATTTAATAAATAACGTACCTATAATTATATACAAACTAATAATAGTAAGTCTTCTTTGGTTCGTTCTTTACGTTTTTTACCTACTTGAAACTAAGCTTGAAGGTTTTGTTTGAAATGTAAAATCTTTTTATTTTTCACCTTTGTTGCCTTTTATACCCTCCTTCGGAAGTCGTTTAAAAAAGCCAAAGCGATGAGGAAAGACGTCACAAAAACAAGTTCGTTTTTTGTCTTTCTATTTTCATGAAGCCTTTCATCTCAAATGTTAATTACTTAATTAACTAACTTCTTATAACATTATAACGCGAGTTTGTAACATCAACAAAGCAAATTATAATTGGGTATAAAATTAAGCCATGTTTGCTTTATCTCAGTAAATACATGTAGATTAGATAGACAAGGCGAAGACATTATACTCGATAAACCTACTCTGATAATTTAGGAGACAGAAAACACAACTGTAAACGATATCCAGAGACTGATGCATATTGTAATTGTTGAATGTTTTATATTGTACTTCATAGCCTATTATTATTATACATTGAAATAATAATATTAATTTACATCATGTGAATTGAATACCACCGGAAATAAAGTTGCGGCGTAGCTCTCACACTTAATAAAATAAATAAATAAAAATAAAATAGCCTTTATTGCTTTTTATACATATTTACAATTTTTTTTACGTTTGTTGCATGCCTTTAAACTAAATAACTTTAAAAATAATTTAAATTTCTTTTAACTTAATCGGCAACCGGTTTAGCTTGTCTTTCGACAAAGGCCTCCTCTAAAGCTTTCCATTCAACTCTATCTTTTGCTATTCTTGTCCATTCTGGACCAGCTACTCTTTTTATGTCGTCTTCCCATCGTGTGGTCTGGCGCCCTTTATTTCTATTTCCATCTCTTGGATACCATTCGGTTATAAATCTCATCCATTTTTCATTTTTCTTCTTATCATACGACCTGTCCACTTCCATTTCAAAGATTTATACACTTTTTCTACATTTTTAAATTTTGTTCTAGATTTGATTTCATCCAGCCTTACTCTGTCTCTTCTCTTAACCCCAATTACGCTTCTTTCGGTGCTATTCTGACAAACATTTATCTTGTTTAAAAGTTGTTTTGATAGAGCCCATGTTTGACAGCCATATGTTAAACAAGGTAAGATGCAAACATCATATAGTTTCCGTTGTCTGTCCTTATTTTTCATGATTTCGCGAAGTGACCAAAACCTTTTCCACGTGTTGGCATCTCTTCTATTTATTTCCCTATTCATTGTGTTCGCTGGGGATATTAGTTTTCCTAGATAGATATATTCATCTACGTATTCTATTTGTTCACCGTTCACAATGATGGGCACTTGTTGATTAGAATTGGTTACGATTTTGGTCTTCGCAGTGTTCATGGACAACCTTGCAATGGCACTTTAATCTGATAGTTGTTGTATCATTATTTCTAGATTGTGAAAACAAGAAAATGTCGTCTGCGAATCTTAAATGGTTTAAGTTTTCGCAATTTATGTTAAGTCCGTACTTATCCCAATCCATATTCTTAAATATGGCTTCTAGAACTGCAGAGAACAGCTTAGGTGAGATAGGATCCCCTTGACGAACTCCTCTGCTGATATGAAATTCCTCCCCTTTTCTGTCTAGCTTCACCTGTGCAGTGCTTCTTGAGTATACATTTTTCAGTAATCTTATATATTTTCCCTGCACTCCCTGTGTTCGTAATGCGTCCCAGATGTATTCATGCTCCAGAGAATCGAATGCCTTGTTAAAATCTATGAACGCCAAGTAGTATATTTTATTATATTCTTTGTATTTCTGTAATACTTGTCTCAAAACATGAATGTGGTCTATGGTGGAAAAATTACTTCGGAAACCTGCTTGCTCTTTCGGCTGGTTTTCGTCAAGAGTGGTTGCTATTCGCGATAATATTATTTTGGAAAACACTTTGTAAATGACTTATAGGTCTGTAGTTTCTAATATTTCCCCTGTCTCCTTTCTTATGTAATAATATTATTGTTGCTTTTGTCCAATCGGTCGGGATGTTTTCGCTATCCATGATTTCATTAAATATGTCTGTTAGATTTTGGGCAAGTACTGGCATAGTGATTTTTAGAAGTTCGTTTGTTATTTGGTCTGGTCCGGGTGCTTTTTCAAGCTTTTGTGAATTTATTGCCTTCTCTATCTCATCTTTTAATATTGCTGGCAGTATTTCCAAATCGGTAGTGGTGTCATGTATGTTTTCGTTTACCTTAATTGTTTTGCTGCTATACAGAGTTCTATAATAATCTGTGGCAATTTCCACTATCTCAGATCTTATACTCGTGCTTGTTCCTTTTGTATTTCTCATGTTTGACATCCAGTCTCTCTTATGGTTGAGTTCTTTAAGAGCCTTTCTTACACCTCCAGTTTTTTCTATGTGCCTTATCAGTGTGATCTGTCTCTTTAGTTTTCTATCCTTCCTTATATTTGAATTTATTTGTTTGCTAAGTTCTGCAATTCTGCGGTGATTCTTTCTATTTTCCTTTCTTTGAAGAAGTTCTTTTCTCTCATTAAGTAGTTTTTGTGTTTCTATAGAAATAAGTTTTTTCCCTTCTGCATTTGTTTTCCTTGTCTCGGTCTCAAGTAAATTCACAATGTTGTCATACTTTTCTTGGGTTGATAGACTTCTCTCTGCATTTATGTCCAATGATGATTTTAAATTTCTTAGTAGAGTATCACTGTGACCAGTGCATTTTAGAGCAGTGTAATTCGATTGGTACGGTCTTCTTTTTGTGACCTGTGCCGTTGCGAGTACCGCCCGAATCATTCTGTGATCAGTATTGAAATTTAGATTTTTTACGATGGATGTGTCTTTAAATGATTTTAGTCTGTTTGACATTATAAAGTCAATTTCATTTTTATGTATTCCGTTGGGCGATCTCCAGGTCCATTTATTTATCCGTTTCTTTTTATAAAAGCTATTCAGAATACTCAGGTTGTTTTGTGACGCGAAGCTAATGATTCTTTCGCCATTCTTGGTTCTTTTCCCATATCCGTACTTGCCTATGATTTGTTCTTCTCCTACTTTGCATTCTCCTATCTGTCCATTGAAATCTCCCATTATAATAATATTCTTATGAGCGTCTTGGATGGTATTTTGTAGATCTTCATAAAATTTGTTTATTTTAGCTATATCAATTTTTTTGTTTGACTCCGTTGGTGAATAGGCCTGGATATTTGACCACTTTTCGTGTTTATCTCCCTTTGAGATTAGGTTTATATTAACCAATGCTATTCTCTCCGAGATTCCTTTAACTTCTTCTATGTTATTAGACAATTCCTTTCTGATCAAGAACCCCACACCATAGAGTCCTGGCGTATCTCCTTTATAGAGCAAGATATATTTTCCATGGTCCTCAATTCCTTCGCCAAGGCGTCTCATTTCGCTTATTCCTAGAATATCCCATTTCAGTTTATCTATAGCAAATTCCAACTCTATGAGTTTCTCATCAGTTTTTAGTGACCTTGTATTCAAAGTAGCTATATGTAAATCCAAGAGTTTCAGTTTAGCGTTAGTTTCCTTCTTTACCTTTAGAGGGTGTTGGTCGTTTTCCCCCACGATGACCAGTCGGCTTGGGGGTGATCGGTGATTTGTTGTTTCTCTGTTTTCTGTTTTTTGTCTTTGTTGTGTTTTCCGTTTGCCGATTTTTATTTGCTATTGAACTTTATTTTTCTGGCTGCTAGATGAAGAGGTAGGTTGGGCATTAGGTCTAGCTCTCATTTTATCAAAAGCGTTTGTTACGGTACCCTTAAATTGTGTGACAGTCTGTTGTTGCCTGGGATTTAGAATTTGGTGACACTGACAATTCCCTTTTCCTTTTCTCGTTTTCTTGTCTATTTTCTTTAACTACCAGCTTATCATATTTTAAGTAAGCAATATTTCCTTTGTTCCTTTCTTCCTTCAGCTTAGGTTGTAGGGATTTCCTTTTATCTAATACGTCTTTGGGGTAATCTTCTGTGACATATATGTCTTTTAACAACTTTTTGTTTTTCATGACCTCGTTTTTCTTCCAGCTATTGACAAAGGAGAACAGTATAGGTCTCGGCTTGCCCTCTTTGCTTTTTCCTAACCGATATATTTTATTTACTTCATAGTTTTCTATTGTGATGTCAAAATCACATTTAAATATATTATTTACTTTTCTTACTAAATCAGTGTTTAGACCTTTCCGTCTCCATACAGCCAAAAATTACAATATTATTACTTTTCTTTTCTCTCTTAAGAAATTCTATCTCTTTTTCCAGATGTTCTATCTTTAGCTTAAGATTTTTATTTTCTTCTATGATTGGTTCTAATTTTTCATCCATCCTTTCCATTATTGTGTTGGTTATAGTTTCGCTTAGTTCTTTCGTTTGCTTACTTATATCATTCTTTAATTTATCGTACAATATTTGAAACTGTCCCTCCATATGTATTCGATTGCCGTGTAACGGAACGTTTTATTTTTAGTCGAGTTGAAATATTTTTCTCTCACTGGCAACCCTACGATGACAGTGACCGAATTATATTTGTTAAGTTTTCGTTCCTTCGTCTATGGTTTGGACTGTTACTAATTAAAGTTGACAGCTTATGCTCTACCCTCACTTTCTTCTACCAATCTTTTTTTCTACCAATATTTACCTTCAGAAATAATATTTGATGTCTTCAACAATTTCACTGTACTGTTATCCCAATGGCTTCACGTAGCTTCTGTTATGACTTTCGAACTGTGTACGTCGCAAACTATAAACTTTGAGTATTTTTAAACGTAATTTATCTAACGATGATTTGCACTGTGTTGTTGTCACTTCAAGCACCGGAAACCTCTCACACTTAATATATAATAAAGTTATATTTATGTCTACTTTGTTGACAAGCCATATAAATGATGCCGCACAATGGTGCTTACTTGCAGTTCTGCTCATCCACAAAGGTCGTGACAAAACACACATACAACAACATACACACAATAAAACATACGTACCTCAACAAAACACAAATAATCAGAAAGGCGTTTATTCGCTTTTAGCTTAAAAGCAAATACCAAAAGTGTTCAGAGGGTATTAAAGTGGAAACTCTTACCGCAATTCGATGTGACAACCAAAAATATCGTTATTGACATGGCGTTGGCGGACCAACTGATTGCTTACCACGACAGTTTAAATGAACCAAGTATAACCATGACCACCTTACTTAGTAACCTTCTCGTCCACACCTGGGACACACCTTGCTAGAATGTAACCTCATTGACAAAGTGACGTAATTAGGGAAACAAAAACTAGGTTTTTGATTAACAGCTTATCGTTGTGCCATCTCTGGAGCCTCAGACTGTGACAAGTGAGAAGGATTCCCTAGTTTTATCAACCTGACTGCTGGATTTATAGCCCCAAATATTGCCTGCACAAAAGTACCTATTACTACACACATGTGTCACCAGCTTGCGTGAAGTGTCAACAATACAAATTGTACCTATCTGATATTTTTGGGTGTAGATTGGTATTCTACGTATTTTATTTTATTCTTTGCCAGCTACCTATGGATATTCTACGCAAACGTCAGAATGATCGGCAAAACAAAATTATTTGTAAGCAAAGGATGTTGATGATATACATTTTATTATTTTAATACTATAGTAACCTTTTACAAAACTTTCTCGGAAACCTAAATATACGGATACCTATACAGTAAGTTATTACAAAATCCAAAAATCAAAACACACTGGTTCAGAAGCCAAATTACTTCAAAAGTAGAAAATATTATCAGATTCTGATGACGCACCTTCGGAAATAGCTGTCGACCCCGATATAATTAGAGGAAAGCAAAGTGGGAAGGAAAATATATCGAAGATAAATCTTTCTTTCTACACACATTCAGTATCCTGAAAGTATTCTCAACTTGAAGTTATTTATCGAGGGGAGTAATTTGGTAGCGTATAGACAGTATAGACATGTCGTGGCCAGATCTTAGAATTGATCTCTTCATGAGGTGGCCAACCATTTCATGAAATGGTTGTATTTCATGAAATACAAAATAACCGCTGCCCACATCATGATGGCCAGATCAATGAATAACCAGCGTTAGACGATATGAACAGCTAAACGCACGGCTACTTCATGATAATTATGGTCAAACATTAGTGTCTATATCGTATAATAGTTACATAATCCACCGTTAGAGGCGCTGATATCGTTATGTTTTTGTGATGTATTGTGGCGGCGGACAACTATTCTGTTAAAAACATCTTATAATAATACGCCTTGAAGATAAAAGTGAAGTTTAATGTAGTTACTCGTTACGACACAAAACTACTTGAATTTTACAAAAGTACATATAAAGAAAAAAAATATATTAATGATATGTCCAAACGTGGATTGACATATCATCAAACATTGACGTTTAAACGATATGGTCAGTTAGTAAGTTAAGTTACTTTAGATACTATACAGATTGTATATTTACAATTTATTATTATTATTTTTATCAATTATTTCTTTGTATATTACATATACATCAAACCAACACAATTAATTGAAAAATAAGTCGTTGTTTCGACATGTTGAGTCGCGCGAGATATGCTTCTATAAAATTGTTCCCAAGTAAGATAAATATTTGTATTTTATCTCGATTTGAGATAGAATCATGGTACTTATAAGAAGATAACAAGCTTTGCTTGGGAACAATTTTACAGAAGCGTCTCTCGCGCGATTCACAAAGCCAAAACCACGACTTATTTTATGACTAAGTTAAGTACCGACTTAGGTAAACAACTTCATGCTCAATTCTGGGTAATATAATTTAATCACAATTACGGATGTTTCTATCCAAATTGGTAGAAATGAATCTCCATTTTACATGTAAACTGGATTTTTATGTTAATTTAAAAAATCTAATTAATAAAACGGAAACATTTACAGTCACAGGGCAGTAATTCGGTAGCTTTTCCAAGTAATGGATCGGCTTAGGCGTGTCCTTAAATAAAGTAACGAATCAACTTGAAAACGGTCGCAAATCAAATTTTCGTCTTTTAGCTAAAGAAATAGGTACGAGTGGGGACGGGCGAGTGTATCTAAGCAAGAGCCTTTCAATTCAAAGATTCTGTGATTATCTGTTCCTTTGCATGTAAAGGTTTCTTCATCATCTTACCTTACTTAATATTATAAATGCGAAAGTTTGGATGGATGTGTGTATGCTTATTACTCAATCACGCCAGAACGGCTTAACGGATCTGGATGAAATTTGGCACAGAGATAGATTATAGTCAGTAATAAAAAAATAGTAACTTTTTATCCCGGGGATATGTTCCCTCGGGATAATTTTCGACATTCTCGTGGGCGAAGCCGCTGGCAGAAGCTAATATCTAATCTATACTTCTACACTTATTACTTATACTTATAATAATAGGGGTTAAAGAATGAAATTGCCGTTTTATTGTAATAGGTACTTCGAATTGACTTCGAATTTTTGAGTGTAACTTTTTTCACGTGGTACCTATGAAGTTCTTCTTTTAAAAAATGTGCAACATTAAATTATCGACTTTCAATTGTTTTTGCTTAGACAAGAAAGATGGATACTTCTAAAATTCGAGTGATTTTTGAATACGAGTTCCGATGCGGAACTAACGCGGCAGAAACAGCTCGCAATATCAATATTGCGTTTGGAGAGGGGACTGCTAATGAACGCACCGTGCGATTTTCGTGATGGAAATAGATGGTGGAAGCCGATCCGAGCCAAACTACCCAGGAATTAGCGGCATTTTTTAACGTTGCGCTAACAATAATATTGACTCCTTTGCTTCAAATCAATAAAATAAAAAATATGAAAAATGTTCCTCATGATTTGATCTGCAGAAAGAAACGCGTGTTGAAACTTGTGTTGCCTTGTTCAATCGATACAGAAATGAAGGAGTATTGGATCGAAATTTGACATATGATGAAAAGTGAATTCTTTACGATAACCGTAAGCGAAAAATGCAAAAGCTGACCCCAGGTCAAACGCCACAACAGTGTCCTAAAGCAAAGCTTACCAATAAAAAGGTAATGGTAACTGTTTGGTGGTCTCAGCATGGTGTTATTCACTATAGCTTTCTCCGATCTGCTCAAGCAATAACGGCAAATGTCTACTGTGCCGAACTCCGAACAATGATAGCAAAACTAGCAGTGAAACAGTCCCGACTCATTAATCGATCTTCACCATTATTGCTCCATGATAACGCGAGGCCTCGTACAGCACGAGAAACCGTTTTAACTCTACAGGAACTGCAATTAGAAACCATTCGTCACCCTCCGTATTCGCCAGATCTTGCTCCAACGAACTACTATTTTTTTCATGATTTGGACAATTTTTTCTTCGTGATAAAAAGTTTTCTTCTCAGGAGGCAGTACAAAATGCTTTCACACAGTTTGTCGAATCTAGACCACTAGAGTTCTATCGCAAAGGCTTAAATGACGTTCCTATGAGATGGCAGCAATGTATAGATAATAATGGTAATTAATTTGATTTAATAAATACATTAAATATAAAAACTTATTTCAATTTTTCAGTACAAATTCAGGATATTTCATACTTTACCCATAATATTGTAAAGAGGAAACATATTTTTGTTTGTTTGTACCGAATAAGCTCCGAAACTACTGGACCGATTTTAATAGTACATTATGGTACAAGTGTGCAATATTGGTGATTACCGCTGAGGCGCCATGGAGACCCGAGCCGTAGGTGAGGGTCTTAAGAGAGCCGAGGACGGTAATCATCAATACACACGTGTATCATACGACGTTTTTCAACACACTTGTGAAGAAAATAATACAAAAAAATCATTTTCAACAGTAAAAACGAGTTGTGAAATTTTTTTCACAATGGCGGGCAAAATTAATCAGTTTTCCTATGCGCGCGCATTTGACAATGGCGATCGGCCATAGACTAAAAGAATGAGGTTTCTTTTTTTTTGGCTTTTCTACGATAGTGTTTTAGCCACGTACAAAATAGGGAATTTAAATTTTTCTTAATTACAGAGCAAATAAAATTTATATTTGAGTGAAAGTTTTATTTATTAAACGCGTACAATTTGAAATTATATATTTAAATACGAAGTTGCATAAAATGAGCAAGCAATAGGTACATTAATTTATTTATTTGTATTATTGAGCACGATCTTTTTTGTATTAAAACTTTTTTAAGAACAAAGCAACTCAACCAATAAATTTAAAAAAAACTCTATAACTCACTTGTGAATAATAGTAATGAAAAAGTCACAGTTTGATAACAGGTATTTTTGGGGTGGGTATGGGATCTACCTCCTAGCGGTCCATCCCGGGCAACGGCACCACAGGCTTGCCTGTGGTACGGCTGAACGATCCCACTTAAGCGGTGGTAGGCTCCGCAAGGGGCCGCCTGGCTCGCGACCAAAATCCCACCGGAGTCCGGCGCCAAGCAGCTTGCTGTGTCCCGCCGGTATGTGGGACTGCCAGTGCCTTTGGGGGAGAAGGAGGATGTCAGTTGCGCTGTTCAGAACCGGTCTTGGTCTCCGGGCAAAACTGGCCGGGTAACTCATTTTGGAGGGTAGCGGGATCCGAAGCACGGTGCCAGCCGTTGGCCGACCGCAGTCAATAGGGGGCCCAAGTAGCACGCCAGCCACGTGCCAAAGGCTGCCCCGCCAACTCGCGAAAAATCCCGGTATGCTCCACCGTGCCAGCTGGCGACTGGATGGGAGGACCCGGTGGCCATATCCGGGGGGGTTCGGGCGTCCCCGCAGTCTCCAAATGAGTTCCCCATAGGTTGGGTTAGCTCCAGTTTTCCACTTGGTTCACTGAGCAGCGCCTCGACAGTTCGACTTCTTCCCCACCATACTCTAACACAATGACCAAAAAAAAGAAGAATAAGGTGAAACAACGGCTGCACTTCCTCCCACTAAAAGTGCACCTCACTAACATCAGGGGGTTGCACTCTAATCTCGATCCGGTCCACCACCACCTCGAGACCGAGAAGCCGCACCTGTTTTTTCTAACGAAGACGAAGATAACAACCCCGTCGGACGTGGCGTACCTCAACTACCCGGGTTACTCTCTTGAACACAAATTCAAGAAGCAAGCTGGGTTCTGTGTGTACGTCCGCGATGACATTTGTTGTCGTCGTCTCCGTTGCTTTGAGAAATCGGGCTTTTCTGTCATATGGCTACTTGTGGACACTGGCGTGGAGAAGTCTCTTTACATCGGCGTCTACCGATCGCACTCCGGTGACCAGGAGACGACAGCGCTTTTTAATTGCCTCATGGAGTCGGCTGACATAGCCCAGCAACGGTACCCAACAGCGAAGCTTAATTTTCTGGGGGACTTTAACGCCCATCATAAAGAATGGTTGGTTGGTGGTTGTACCCATACCGGAAAACTGACCATGCCGGGTTAGAGGCGCGCAAGTTTTCTCTATCGCTAGATCTAACCCAGCTGGTGAATGTGGCAACGCGGGTACCGGATGTTGACGGCCATACACCCAACTGCTTAGATCTTCTACTGACAACTGATCCGGACAGTCATTCGGTGTCGGTCTCAGCCCCGCTGGGAACGTCTGACCACTGTCTGGTGAAATCCGTTTCAACTTGCTCCCCTCCAGATGAGAGCCCTAGAGGCACGAGGCGAGTATGGCGATACGAGTCAGCAGACTGGGACGAGATGCGGCACTTTTTTGCGTCTTATCCTTGGCGGCATGTGTGCTTCTCCTCGGATGACCCCTCGAGCTGTGCAGACGCGGTTGCGGATGTGATTCGGCAGGGAATGGAATATTTCATTCTATTCTCCGACATTCCGCTCGGTCACAAATCCCGACCTTGGTATAATGCAGAATGCGCCCATGCTGAGGCCCGAAAAGAGTCTGCTTACCAAGCTTGGGTCGGGGCCCGCGACCGCAAAGTTAGAGCGCGTAGGGTCCGCGCGAGGAAAAGAGCCTTTAATTCTGCCGCCAAGTACTGCAAGCGGGTTCTGCGTCGGGCACGTTTTGACCATATTGGACGTATTGGGGCCAAGCTGGCATCGCACCCTCCGGGTAGTAAACAGTTTTGGTCCCTGTCTAAAGCGGTTGAAACGAATTTCTGTCGGCCCACTTTACCTTCGATGCTGAAACCTGATGGGTCGCTGGCACACTCTGCAAGTGACAAAGCAAATTTATTTGCATCTCTTTTTGCTAGCAATTCACGTCTGGACGCTGGCTCCAAGCAACCACCTACTGTACCTCATTGTGACTCTTCGATGCCGGAGATCGCTGTGCACACTAAAGAGGTCCGGAGAGTATTGTGCAGTCTAGACGTGAACAAGGCCAGCGGACCTGACGGCATTCCAGCGAGAGTGCTGAGGCAGTGTGCGCCAGAACTGTCTCCTGTGTTGACTCGCTTGTTCCGCCTATCTCTTGTAAAAGAGACGGTGCCGAAATCCTGGAAGCTTGCAAATGTGCAACCAGTGCCCAAAAAAGGCAACCGTGCAGACCCTGCCAATTACCGTCCGATCGCCATTACCTCCATTTTGTCCAAAGTTATGGAAAGGGTACTGAACAGAAAGTTGCTGACCTACCTTGAAGACAACAATCTCCTCAGTGACCGTCAATATGGCTTTCGCCGGGGACGGTCAACTGGCAATCTTCTTGTGTATGTCACGCACTGCTGGGGCGAAGCCATCGAGAGACACGGCGAAGCACTTGCTGTATCGCTTGATATCTCGAAGGCCTTCGACAGGGTCTGGCACGCGAGTCTGCTCAGTAAGCTTCCTGCTTATGGCATCCCCGCTGGTTTTTGTAGCTGGATATCAGACTTCCTTAGCGAACGGTCGATCCGAGTAGTCATTGACGGCTGCTCCTCAGACCTTATGGCTATTGATGCCGGAGTTCCTCAGGGGTCTGTTCTCTCTGCAACTCTTTTCCTGCTGCACATCAATGACCTACTTCAGCCTGGTATTGTTGGGTACGCAGATGACAGTACTGTTTCAGAGAGATACTTGTCCAGCGCAAAAACCAGCGTGGATGAAGTTCGTTCCTTGAGGGAGGCTATGGTTGAGCGGACAGATTTGACCTTAAGCCTTGTCTCCCAGTGGGGTGATGACAATCTGGTCTCTTTTAACGCCACCAAAACACAGGCGTGTCTTTTTACCGCCAAAAGGAGTCTGTTCGATCAAACGCCTACTTTTCGGGGTGCGTCTGTTCCTGTGACTGATCGGCTCGAGCTCCTAGGCATGTAGTTGACATCCAGTCTCAACTTCGGCTCCTCCATTGAGAACAAAGCCCAAATCACGGCCAAAAAACTGGGCATCCTAAATAAAGTGAAGCGATACTTTACGCCTGGACAGCCTTTAACCCTATACAAAGCACAAGTCCGATCCTGCATGGAATATTGCAGCCACCTTTGGGATGGTTCAGCTAAGTATCAGCTTGCCGTGCTTGACTCAGTGGAACGCAGAGCCAAGAGGCTCATTGGCAACGTTGAACTGGTGGACGCCAAGCTTCACAGCTTGGCTCATCGCCGCAAAGTTGCCTGCTTGTCGGTCTTCTACAGACTGTACTTCGGTGAGTGTGCTCAGGAACTCCATGACCTCATCCCACCAGCCCCCTTCTACCATCGGACATCTATACGCACTGCAAGTTATCATCCTTACCTTGTTGCCATTCCACCAATTCGAACCAAGCGCTTCCAAACATCCTTTATAATGCGCACAGCGAATGAGTGGAACTCACTGCCTGCGTCTGTGTTTCCGAACGCATTTAACCCGAATCTCTTCAAAGTTAGAGTGAACAGGCTTCTTCTGGGTAAGCTCACTCCATCGTAGACTCTGTCTCTGTCACCTATGACCTAGACTAGAGTCAAGAGCAAACCCATTACAAAAAAAAAAAAAAAAAAAAGGTATCATTATGTGCCTAATTGCGGTGAAATGAGAGCCACTTTATGAGCAAGTGTGTTGAAAAAATTATTTTACCTATAGAAAGCTACATTATTCCTGAGTGACATAGGCTATTTTTTTATCCCGAAAACGAGTCCTGTAGGGTGGTCCACGGGAGCGAAGCCGCGGGGAACAGCTACTAATATTATACAGAGGGTAACGCAAAGGTGTGATCATACTGTAAAAACTGCTTCTGCTCATGCAAATGAACCACTTTCTGTAAGGAAAGTCAAAAGCCAATTTAAAAAAAACTGGTTTTTCCATGCAAAGTTGTCGTCGGAAGCAGAAGTGTTTAAAATGTGATCATAATATGACGTTTCCGTTTCACCCTGTAAATGATAAACTATTTTATACTACACGGCCGCTTTAATAGTTTTATTTTATCAAAAGAAAGAAACTTATTATGACATTTAGGCCGCTTCTAAGTTTTTTTTACCAAGAAATAAGTAATTTTTTTGAATCTTACAATATTACAGTTCGCCAAATTCTACTTCCATTCGTAATTCTATTTTAAATCAGTACCTGAGACTAGAAAGGGGCATGTGCCAATTAGGTTCACAAATCGATACTTTAGATATATAATAGCCTCTTCGCACTTGAGACACTCCAGCAATCCTTACTACCTTCCAATTTGCAGACAATATTTCCACTTCCATCACTTCCATGGCGGAGTATTGTATCAAAAACGACGCTTTCGAAAATTCTGCTATGTAAAACAAGCGTAAATGTAAAAAAGGCATTTACGAGCCGGCAATTTAAAACCTCGGCCTACGTAAAATAAATCTAATGACAAGCTTTGACGCCGTTTGCGAAGGCCACCTGAATCTGATATACAAAATTATGCCTATTAAATGTAACAACTTTTCTTTCAAAATAGCCGTTCTGTGTAACCTTAGTTTTTGTGGTGTTTTGTGATGTGTTTCGTTGAATATTCAGCTTCCGTACCCTGACGTGAGCCGTACGCAAGCGGAGCAGTGGTGGCCCAGTGGTTACGGGCCGGACTCACGAGTTGTTGGTCGTGGGTTCGAACCCAGGTAAGCGCATTACTTTGCGTAATTTATTTCATCACCGCTGCTCTCAAAACGGTGAAGGAAAACATCGTGAGGAAACCGGCATGTCTTAGAACCAAAAATTCGAAGACATGTGTCATCTACCAATCCGCACTGAGCACGCGTGGTGGATTATAGCCCACTCCCTCTCTTTGAGAGGGGCCTGTGTCTCAGCAGTGGAAACATTAAAAGGCTGATGATGATGATGTACCCTGACGTGTCAAAACTATCATAGTTCGACTGTAAAAAAGGAAAGATGTCATCAGTGTGATGTGTCAGATGCAAGTCATATACATCTGTCCCTTATGCATACTCCATACCCGTGCTCTCAATTCTCAGAATATTATCTTGTTAGTACGTAACCATATTGCAGTAAGTGTGGTTTGATAACAAGCTTGATTGCGTCCAACTATGTGAACACTAACTGTGGGTGATTGATAAGCTTATTAGTGTTTAGTAGCCGCTGCTAGCGGCTACTAAACACTAATAAGCTTGTAAGGCAATCAGGGTGATGTATGTTATAGGTAAACAGTCTTATTGATATCACCGCTCACGTCTAGTGTCAACTCTGCTGCAATACGACATTACGGTACTAAGGTTACCTACATTATTGTTCAATTATTAGCTAAATTAATAGTTGTTTCGTCTTTAAATAGTCAATAAAAGAATTATAGTAAGTGAACCGTTATATTTTTTACGAGACTCTCAATTTTATTCAGCAATTCGTAGGTACAGCAAACAGACTTCAATGTCAAGGATTGGAAGCCACAATAGTACACATAAAACAAGAACCACATCCATTGGAGGTTATAAACAATTCTCTGTTGATACAAATAATTTTCATGCAAAACAGTGGTCGCTCTCTCCCACCCAGTGCCACTTGGAATTAACCAAATGCGAAAATAAAACGTTATCATGACAGTAATAAAAAAATATTCGCATTACTTTTGAGCACAGAAACGATTCTTTGCTTAAATGTAATGATAAGAGAAGAAGTGCTTTTTAATGTTTATTTATTTTTTCATACAAACAAAATGTTTTAACAGGTTCGACCTAAAAGCTAAAAAATGTAGTCACATATTGCAAGACTCAGAGGCGTCCCTCAAAAACAGATCACACTCATACTCGTGATCTTTGACCAGTATCGGCTCTGGATATCATCACACGCAAACACACAGCAGACACAAACGCAAGTTATGAGATAAATATAGAGATCTAGATACTTGCAACTGTTTAGTACATGATTACAATGCTTAAGGCGTGTAGATATTTCTTTATATGGCTTCCACGACTTTCATAATGAGCCTGGTGGCACTTTCAAAGAAATTAAAATCTTGATCGATCTAAAGGACATGGCCAGATTCTGTCCTACAATCAATTCAGAATACGTTAATGTACAGTAATTATTAATATGTGAAAATTACTTGTAAGATAAATTAAAATTAAACGCAACAATTGCATTTCTCTAGAACAGGCGACAAAAAAATCCAAAAAATATGTTTGTTAATTGTTTTTGAGCGGTTTTTAATGCAGTGCATTTGCGTTTGAGAGTCAAATGTCACTGTCATTTTCAAATGTCACTGTCAACTGTCATTGTCAAATGCCAACAGTCACTGTCAACTGTCACTTAACATCGACATCATTGCTATTCAAAATGATTCGGCATTTTTTTGTTTCCTTTAAACAGTGTCTCTCGCTTCTTCTCTTATCATGAAACAAAAACTATTGGAAAGCCATACCTCTAAGCTTTAATACGACGTACTGTATGTCAATTTACATGAATATTTTTTGTTAGAGCACAGCTCCATACAAATTCTGGCCATGTCTTTTATACAGGTAGGTACCAGACACACCTCATAATTGGCAGTATAAATCCAAGCTTAAAAAAAATTAAGTACCTAAGTGTTTATTCCCACCTTTTTTAATACAAATGTAATAGGTATTATAATGTTCCCGCAAATAGACACTTTTTAACAAAAAAAATTAAACCGACTTCCAAAACGAAACAAAAAATAATCGAATCTAATCGCTTTGTAGTGTTTTGTTTTGAAAGCCGGATTATTTTATTGTTAAAAACCTTTTTTGTTTTGGTGTCTTTACATTATCATGAAAATTATTTATAGTCAGAAGGCATTCCAACAAGCCTAAACAAAACTTTTATTACGGAGTTACGGTGCCCACCTACCGATTTTATTAAAATTTACTTTATCACAGTCATTTAACTAAGCATTCGAGATACCCAAAACATACTTATCATTTCGAAGTTCCAGTGGCCATCTGTAGTCGTCTTCATCAGTGCCACTTCACTAAATAATACTCATGAATGCAAATACTTGCCATATTGATGCGGAGCTGTGGTGGCCCAGTGGTATCGGCCGCGACTTACAAGTTTGTAGGTCGTGGGTTCGAGCCCAGGCAGGCGCTTTACTTTGTGTAAATTATTTCATCACCACTGCTCTCAAAACGGTGAAGGAAAACATCGTGAGGAAACCGGCATGTCCTAGAACCAAAAATTCGTAGACATGTGACATCCACCGACCCGCACTGTGCCCGCGTGGTGGATTGCGGCCCATTCCCTCTCACAGAGAGGAGGCCTGTGTCCCAGCAATGGGAACATTAATAGGCTGATGATGTGATGTGATGTGTGTTGATGCAAATATCAAAATCGCTACATGCCTATAATCATTTCATTTAATTTTTCATTTATTTATTCTCAAAAAAATTACATTGCGTTGAACATTACATAATTAAAATTGCAACAAAAAAAAAATAGTTTTGAGTAACATTTGAGTACAAATGAATTATTTTGTTAAATTAATAGATAGTTTTTTTAGAAAATACAGTTTATAATGAATTCAAAATATGTATGTCACAAATAATAATTATAATGTCCAGTTAATATATAATATTACTTGTAACAAAAAAAAATATAATTTCAAAATAATCCAATAATGTCATAAGTAAGAATTCCAATGTCAAGTTAATCAATACATGTCAATAGAAACATATAATTCAGATTTAAGAGTCCTTACAAGTTTCACGAGCCAAAAACAGAAAACAGCTACTTTTTCAGCGAAAATTTCTCAATAACTACAAGATACATGATAAAAAAAACGACACAGGTCCGTCGTCTACTGTCGTACGAATGTCTGGCGCGAGCGCAACGGTTTATAAGGCAATATTTAGACAAATTATAAAATAAAATAAGTACTCAAAAATAAAATATAAAAATTGGATTCGTTTGATAAACACCTCAAATTTCAAATTATTAACCAGTTATTTTTATATTCAACATATTCTTACACATAGGCGACGCTTTCGCACAAGATAAAATTGTCTTTTTTCTGCGTAGACAATATTTTTTTAAGTACAGTAAATTTTAAAAAACAAAATTGGTGGCTTACTAGTATACTATATGCCCAGTCCACACCATTTTTTACAGAGTGTTATTCGCCACCAGTAAGCTGAAAAATCAATTGAAAAACCTGGTGTTTCGGGATTACGTAAGAACGTGTGTTAGGAATTTATTTTTTCTAATTTTAATTGAGCATTTATCTAAAATATGTAATATACATTTACTAGATAACTATGTGACGCAAAAAGTTGCATTAAAAGATTTATCATATATCTTGTAGTTATTGAGAAATTTTCCCTGAAAAAGTAGCTGTTTTTAGCTCGTGAAACTTGTAGGGACTCTTAATCCAATACATGTCACAAGTAATAAATTATAATTATAATTTTAGGAGTTCCCTCGATCTCCATGGGTTCCCCTCATCAGATCCTGTCTTGGTGACAACGGGAGAGTATACCAACCTCGAGATTATACCATTTCAAACAAAAAAAAACAATATAATATGTCCATAATTGACGGAGTAATCGGTGAACATACTTAAAAAAATACATAAATACTTGTTGAAAAGTCGTTTAAAAATATCCTATTACTTATAATATGACAGTTCTTCTATCTATTACTAATGGTAGGTACAAAAAACGTGGCACAACTGCTCGTGAGTGCCGAAGATTTCAAGAAAGATTTTTCTACGCCTGAAAATTTAATTAATAAAGTTACAAATTCATTTATTTTAGCATAATTTTATTGAACTTAACGTTAACTTAGTCCTGTAATTCACTTTAGTTGTCTAAGACTTAATTTATTAAAAGTAATTGCAGTTTAAACTTTTGCTTTTTAGGGTTCCTTACCCGAGAGGTCCAAACGGGAACCCTATTGCTGTCACTCACGTGTCCGTCGTCTGTCACACGTTTTGTTCCGAAGATATTTTAACTTGCCATTGACCTATGAACTTGAATTTTTTTTTGTTTGTTTATACCGAATAGGCTCCGAAACTACTGGACCGATTTAAAAAAATATTTCACCGATAGACAGCTACATTATTCCTGAGTGACATAGGCTATTTTTTAATCCCGAAAATGGGTGCTGTGGGGTGGTCCACGGGAGCGAAGCCGCGGGCAACAGCCAGTTACGTATATTTTACTAACAAATACCAATACATTGATAAATTGGTACGGAACCTTAAATGTGCGAAGTCCGAAACGCACTTGGTTGGTTTTTTTTACTTCACTTTTAAAGTTATCTATCTGTGAGAAAATATTTTGTAAGCATGTACAATCAACAAGTTTGGATTAGGTGTTGATATCATAAAGGCAATATGTTAGTTGCTAAAATGCTCTTGTAGCTATTTTTTAAAGTTAAATGATACAAACTTTATTCAAGACTTCCACAAGGGTTAATAAGCTGCTTGCATAATTATACGCATTTCTGCTGACGGTACAGTAAAGCAAGGAATTGCCTACTAATTTTTTTACAATGCATGTCCTCGAAAAGAGCGTTTTCCAAGCAGCCAAATTGTGCGGAAAGTGTCACTTTTTTTTACTAGTGCTTTTTACTATCCTGTACTTTTTAGGGTTCCGTATCCAAAGGGTAAAAACGGGACCCTATTACTGAGACTCCGCGATCCGTCTGTCTGTCTGTCTGTCCGTCTGTCACCAGGCTGTATCTCATGAACTGTGATAGCTAGACAGTTGAAATTTTCACAGATGATGTATTTCTGTTGCCGCTATAACAACAAATACTAAAAACTGAATAAAATAAATATTTAAGTCCGCCGTTTTTTGTGATAATGGTACGAAACCCTTCGTGCGCGAGTCAGACTCGCACTTGGCCGGTTTTTTTAATTTTTAACTCCAACGTCAGCTCGCCGCATAGAGATTTTATTATTTGAGAAAAGTTTTAAAAATTAGTTAAGTACAGATTATCATTCATATAAAAGGTAATGCAAAACTAATACTTCATTCTAGATTTAGATTTTGATCAATAAATTAATTTTAAATACTGACTAAATATGTTTGGTAGAATGAATATTTTGCTCGTGCCTTTTTGCGTTACGACGTGACAGCTATTTGCACATGCGCAGTAGATATTCCCGAGGAACTATGAACTATTAGTTAATTTGTGGATATGCTGAGCGCCATTTTATTAATTTCTTGCTTGGTTCAAATATATTTTTTATTTCCTCGCACAATGCATAGTAAAATGTTGTATAATACACGTGCGTTAGATGATTTCCGACTCGTGTCGGCAATCATCTTACTACCTACCAACTTAATACCACTCATCGGAAATCACCTACTTTTCGCACTTATAGCATAAATAACTATTTCAGGTGTCTTCAGCAACAAATGTTTTTCTTTTCCACCTTACTTTACCGTATATATTATTTCCCTCTCATTACTTGTCTTCGTCCACTTAACATTGTGGAGCCAACCAAACAAAACTGTTCACTTTATTACTGTTAAGAATCTTTATTTCTCAAAAGAATTACAATTTATTTATTAATTTAATTACAATTTGTTATGTTGAGCGTACTTACAGAACAACAAAAGTAACACAGCATATGTTTACAATTAGATTGGTTCATTAGTTAATCTTTACATATTTTTAAAATAAGGTATCCAAAATTTCAATTAACAAATTTGACCCCAACAAAAAACAGGGCAAGCCAAATATAACCGTTCAAAAAAAACAAAACTGTCGCAAAACCAAATCAAAATTACAAAAGCTTTAGTAGGTAGAAGTAAATAAGTACAATTTATTAAAGTAACACCTACGCCCGCACACCCACCTGTAACCTCGGAACAATTAATTCGTGGAAAATATATAATCGTTTATGTTGCGGGAATCCGCTGGATGCGAGATGCACGGGATCGATCAATGTGGCGACGATGCTTGAGGGAGGCCTATGTCCAGCAGTGGACATCTTTCGGCTGAAATGATGATGATGATATTATTATACCTAATCGTTTTAGCTACAAATTGCAATTTTATGTATAGTATAGTTGGTAATACCTTCGACAGTTTTAGATTCTTTTCCTTTATCAAGTCGGGCCGCAAAACACCTCTTTAAGCTACGGCACTCAGCGTTGACTAATAAATAGAAAACTACAATATAATCACTGGAAAACAAAGGTCAAAGTACAAAACACAAAGCACAAACCTTCCACCGATATGGAATGAATAAAATAAAAAAATAAATTGTTGGGTCATTTAATAATATATAAATCAAACCTCTTCTTTATTATTGAATTTAATTTAAATTCGTTTATTGGTAAGTTGGTATAGAAATAAAGCAGACAGTACGATCAGCTTGGAGCAAATAAAATAGACCTTAGGTGACGAACCTATTTTTGTTGTAGCTGTATCTACTTAAAGTTAATACCTAATACTAAAAATATTAAAGACAATCGGAAACCCAATTCACTAAAAATGTAACTAGAAGTTGCACGTGATTTCGTTCAAGTCGGTTTATTACGCACTGTTTAATGGTTAATAATACAAATATTCTTTTCTTTTCATCACAGACAGATAAGTTTACGTTAATAATAATATTCTTTGAAAAAGAACTTAGATAGTAGTGTAAGATACATTAAAAAAAATCTTTATATACTCTCATATCGTAATATACGAATTATTACGATATGAGAGTATATAAAGATATTTTTCATTATAACACTATTTCTCTAACAAAATAATGCTATAAAACAATTTTTTTCTATTATGATACAGGACAAATCCAAGAAGTTAATCACTAAGGAGTTTCCATCAATATTTTTTTTGTAACGCCATTTTAGTACCTATTAAAAAAAGATTTTATTCCAATTTTAAATTGTCTATGACAATGCCCGCTCTAGGCTTAGCACGCACTGTGATTTTTATTCGCGCGAATTTTGTCTCTTTCTACCTGTTCATAGAGCTCAAAATATTCGCGCGGATTAAATTCGCGCCGCGGTGCGGTGGATTCTGTTGCAAAACACGGATTTCATGCGGTATTATTGCCGCACGATTTATTTTACCGCAATGCGAGCAGATTCATACAATTCCATAGGTCGCAGAATGGGTGTAAAAATTCGCGCGAATAAAATATATCGCAATGCGTGTGCTAAGCCTTAGCGCATGCGCAGATAATGCGGTGATGTGCTGGGTTTTGGCGCCATTCATACGTTTTGCAGGTTTCGTTGTACTGAATTTCATGAGTTTTTTTAAATTCTTGCTTAAAATGTCTGATATTAGTGAATGTGAAGAAAATTTGACTCCGCCAAACATTTTTTATACGGCAAAGAAAATTACTCATAATCTCTTACCAGCAAAGTCGAAATTATTATATGATGCTTTTATCACGACTTTATGGCATGGAAAATGCAAAAAAAAGATATTAAGTAGGTTCAATCCCAAAATGTATGAGTGTAGATAAAGTAGTGTATGAAACTGCACATAACTAATACCTAGTTAAGTGCAGTTTCATACACTACTTTATCTACACTTAAACATTCGTGTGAATACTATTAAAAAACTCGCCTGCGGCTCGGTTTTTAAACACACACTCATGTTTTAATACCCCTTACTATGCAACAGCATCATAAACTACTATTATATACTCGGATTACGTACCTGTTTAATTTCCCTTCAGTGGCTTTACTCGATTGCCTTTGAGAAGCTGGTAATTGAAGACTAGCCTTAATAACTAAGTACTCATCGTTATATTAATAGCTGCTCATTATAATGTAGCTCTTATTTATATTGCTAAAAGGAGTTAATTAAAAACAGGCTCTTTTGAAATGTTGATTGTCTTTGTTATAATTACTAATAGCATAGTCACATAATATCCGAGTTCGTTTATTGGAAATCTTATCCAATCTAACTTCTGCAAATTAACTTTCTATTTGAATATTATAAATCGTTATTTTCTTGCCCTTGTCCCATGTTACTTGGGGTTGGCGCAACATATTTTCTTCTTCCAATCCGTCCTATCAACCGTTACGCTGTCTCTGACTCCCTTTTCTTTCACTATCATCACTCCTCCGGTCGCAAGTTGTTCCAGGGAAATGTCACCATTTCAACTATCCTGAGTTGAGGAGGACGGGAGGGCGTGTCATACTTTCTAATACTTTTTCACCTCACCCAGAGCGGGAGAAATCATTGGATGATTACCCACCCAAAAAAATAAAAATAAGGTGGCGAAGGCATAAAAATAAAATCTTGACTTAATACTCGTATATAACTTAACAGGCTATAACATTTTATTAACAAGCTTTTATACAATGTATAGAGCAACGTAAACAAGAGACAAAATAAAAATGAAACGATGTTTAACATTTTCCGTATGGCAGGGATGGCGAACCGATGGTACGCGTGCCAGTGGTGACAAAATAATCCGGGCACGCCAATTTAAGTTTAATTAGTATCTAGCTAAATATGTGTTTTTATTTAAACAAATACAAAATTCAAAATATTACGATTGCTGTACGGATTTACGGTTGCAAATAATGAGTTACGTTAGTAGCATCTAGTTATTTTATGGGTATTAAATGACCAAGACAAGTCTAGACTCTTTAGCGGCACGTCATGGCCACATTATTATTATTATTTGTATAATATTATGGTATAGTCACCAATAAAGCTTCGCCATCCCTGGCCTTTAGTGTCCACATGCCAGTAGCCACATGTTGCCACATTGCCACCCCTATCGATAAATGTCAACTCAACGCACTTTTAACGATGGAAAAATATATAAAGCGAAAAATATTTTGCGGTGATGCTTGAACAGTTAACAAATTCATAGTCACAATACTGATTGTTATGTAGTTTTTGAAACATTATTTCAAATTTGTATGTTTGTGAAACACAATCATACAAAGCAGAGGTTTTATAGTACAGCCGTTTCTTTTAAGGGTACACTAGTCGACGGCACGAACTATTTTGTGCGCGGGGTTAACATGCATTTCATATCAACCGGAAACACGTGCGGAAGAGATAATTGCTGTGATGAGCAGTAGGAAGCTAGTTTGCATACGAATACACACTTGAAATTTTTTAGCGAAATGTATAATAATTTAGGACGATACCGAGTGCGCGAAATTTTATAAATAGACCTTTGGGAGTCTGGATATCATGAAAAAACGACTAAACGTATCTGTTCAAAATAAAATTATTTGGATTGTTGAACTACTAATCTATCTCTGTATGGTGGCCGTTTTGCAATTTTCCGTCTTCTTATGGTATTTATTTGCGCCCAAAAATGCGTTAAAACTAGTGTCGAAATGTGGCACTTTCGACGCTCATAACTTTCAAAAATTTTCTTTTTTTACTTTTTTGTTTCCATACAGGGCTAGATAATGATGAGACAAATTGATATCACTTTTTATTTTGAACGTACATTGTCAAACAGTGGAATAAACCCCAGACTACGTTTGTATGGAAGAATTTTTGACTAGTGTAACCTTAAGGACCATTACCAATAGAGGCGAACCTATTGCCACTACATAGCCCTAAATCAAGACTTTAATAAAAAAATGTTATCTGAACAACGTATACAAAAGCTTTTTTTAAAACACAATCAATTTAAATGCAATTTTAATTTAATTGCAAGTAGATGTTGATACAGCACTAAAAATGAAGAGCACATTGTGCGCCGCACTTAATTAAGTGTAGGATTTTAATTATCGGCAGTTCTGCGCCACAAACGTTGTGCTGCACTAGCTCAACACTGTGCACTTACAGCCGTGCGCGGTTGAATTCCATGTACATATGAATGGCAAATCAGGTAGGTAGATTTTCTTATAGTATTTTGATTGTAATTTGCAACTATAGCGTCGCAAAAAAGTTGAGATTATACACTGTTTTGATTAACGCCTGATTTCACAAAACAGTAGTGTTATTCGGTAAAAATCTCACCGTGAAAGTGGACATGAAGAAAGCTGTAAAAAGCTCACTTCACCTATGTTTTTATGGTGAAGTACTTACACAATAAACCGGCTGATCTGCCCCCCCTAGCCAAGTTACAAACGTTTCGTATCGAATCTCCTACAATCGTTAACGCCTTCTATTTGTTTGGTCTGACGAACGAACTTTTCCCATAAATTGATTCGTTTTCTACTAGCATTATCGAATGTAGATTGTCAACTTGGCTACAGGGGCTGCACCTCACTGCTTAGCGTCATGGCAGCTAAATAATCGTGTCTAAATATTTGATCTCAAAACAATCTACAAATTTCTATCCATATAATTAAATTTGTGCCGAATTTACTATGTTTTTGACATTTAAAAACAAATCACTATAATTAGTTCAGAATCGTTTTTTTTACTGTTAAATTAAAGAGCATATTATATATTTTGTTTATGAAAAAACAAAGTTCGTAAATACGCACCATCCACTTCCTGACACTCTTTTAGCCTGGGATTTAAGGCCTTGAATTATTCGCTGTAGTGTCCCCAAGTGTGTAAGAGACGATAATTCCTTGATTTGATATGGCAGCCCAAATAGCCCAGATTTCACGCCAGCTGATGTTTTCTATGGGGCTACTTAAAACGTAAAGTTTACAACCCATCGACACCCAACATGAATGTTTTTATGTAAGCAAAGACTCACAGACGTCATCATCATGATTATCATCATCATATCAGCCGAAAGACGTCCACTGCTGGACATAAGCCGGTGCCGTGCGTTTCGTATCCAGCGGATCCCTGCAACCTTCACCAGTTCATCGGTCCACCTAGTGGGAGGCCTTCCAACGCAATGTCTGCCGGTTTGCAGTCGCCAGTCCAGATCTTTTCTGCCCCATCGGCCATCCCTTCTGTGAGCAATGTGCCCTGCCTACTGTCACTTAACTTTGGCAATTCTTCGGGCTATGTCGGTAACCCTGGTTCTCTTGCAAATCTCTACATTACTGATTCGATCACGCAAGGAAACGTCGAGCATAGCCCTCTCCATTGCCCTTTGGGTGACTGCTTTCTGATGAGGCCCATTGTGAGCGACCATGTCTCAGAGCCATAGGTCATCACTGACAACAAGCACATGTCGGACTTTCGTCTTGAGACACTGTGGTAAGTTGGACTAGAAGATACCGCGCAACTTCCCGAACCCTGCCCAGCCGAGTCGGATTCGACCGTTGATCTCTTTCTTGAAGTTGACCCTTCCCAACTAGACTGTTTGTCCCAGGTAGACGTAGTCGTCGACAACTTCAAGTGTAGAGTCTCCGGTCTTGATAGGATTGGGTGTAACATGGGCATTCTTTGTATAATATTCTATTACCGACTGTTTTGTGAATGTGTGAACATTGTAAGCCTTCTAGATTTCTAGATGCTTGTTAACATTTGTTAATTTTTTATCTAGTTTTACTTTATTTTTTTAATCTTACGACTTTTTGTCGGGCCTGAGTTGTCCCCCATATCTTAGTACTAATGCTGTAACATGGAAATATTGTACAACCAAACCATTTTTTTTAAAAGAGTAACCGTGGTGTTTCTTGCTGGTTCTTCTCCATAAGAAACGACTTACCCGAACCGTGCACCTTTTGTCGACGTTTTATGAGTGCCCATGTAGGCCTATGTAAAATAAAAAAAAATGATTGATTTTGATTCAACACCACCTTGGTTTTGTTCATGTTCATCCTAAGATCCACTCTTTCAGAAGCTCTATTGAGATAATTGAGCATTGTACTGTGGTCCTCCATGGTCTCGGCCATGACCACTATATCGTCGGCAAACCGAAGGTGAGTATTGTACTCGCCATTGACGATGATGCCTAGCCCGCTCCAGTCCAGAGCCTTGAAGACATCCTCCAGTGCAGCGGTGAACAGTTTCGGAAATATGACGTGTCCCTGTCTCACACCTCGCTGCAGAAGGATAGGTTCCGGGGTGTAATTCTGAAGTCGAACTGACATGGTGGCGTTTTTGTACAAACACTTCAACACTTCGATGTACCAGTGGTCGATTTGGCACCGTTGGAGAGACTGCAGTACATCCCAGTCCCCAGTCTTGTATCGAATCGAAGGCTTTCTCGTAGACCACAAACGCTAAACAGATAGGCAGATTGTATCTTCGGTCTTCTGTATAAACTGCCGCAGCGTATTTATGTGGTCTACGGTGCTGAAACCTTTACGGAATCCGGATTGCTGCAAATCATCAAACCTGCGTGAGAGACGATTAGTGATGACTCTTGAAAACAGCTTGTAGGTAGACATGGCTAAGAAGTGAGATGGGCCTGTAGTTCTTCAGCAGGGCATGGTCACCCTTCTTGAAGAAGAGTACCACTACACCCCTGCACCATGCCTGTGGCGTTTCCCCCTCGAGTATAACGGAATCAAACAGCTTCTGATGGGCCTTAAGTACTGGTTTTCCACCAACCTTCAGTAGTTCGGCCGTAACTCCATCATCACCCGGTGTCTTGTTGTTCTTAAGCTATTTAAGAGCTATCCTAATCTCGTACAGGCTAACGTCCGGCATGTCTTCGGTATAGTGTCGGGTCAATCTAGCTCTAGGGTCGTTTGCTAATTTCGCGACGGATTTACTGGTTGACTTGTTCAACTGACCATAGAATCTCTCGATCTCCCTCAGAATCACCAATATCGGTCTTATATTTCGTGAGCTGGCTCTGCCCAATAGTCAGATCTCTAGCAAAGACCTTGAATTCCTTATTCCGCTCAATCGCGTCTTTAATAATACTTTCGGTATTCAAGCGGTAGAGGTCGTTTTTCAATACCTTGAGATCGGTCTATTTGGCTGCCGGTATTTAACTTATCGTCTGAAGACTGCAGAATAATCTCACGCCTGTCCTTCATGAGCTTGAGAGTAGGATCAGAGAGCTTTTTGTTTCTATCTGTACGGCGGGTCTTGAAAAACTTAGACCCGACCGTATGGACAGCTGCCACGAAATCATCGCTGTATTCGTCGATGGAGCTTTCTAGGCACTCGAAACGATTCTGGAGTTCGAGCTGAAAGCTCTCGGGGGTTGGATCTGAATTTATGCTGGACGGAGCGTAGACTTCATCAATATCAAGCTTGATATTAATACATAATGTGCCTCTTACCATGCGGTGTAATCAAAGCTATTTGAGGAGTGATGATCCACAGGTTGTGATTGAGGATTTTAGTTCCAGGCAGGAGTGTCAGGAATTGGAGGGTCAACCTTTACCTTTTTTGGAATTATTAAGCTTCAATGAATTTCATCAATCTGCTTCCATGATGAACATATAAAATAAATTACAAATTTAAAAAACCCCCGACACAAAAACCTTTAAAAAGCAAAAATCATACCTCTTACTCGCGTCGGAGAACCGCCAACGTTTACCTCAGTTTATTTTATTTGCTTAGTATTTAAACATAGCTAAAAACACGCTCGACAAAGTCACCTTTCAAAGAAAAAAAACTAAATCAAAATCGAATCATTCGTTTAGGAGCTATGATGCCACAGACACACAGATACACAGCAAAACACGTCAAACTTATAACACTCCTCTTTTTCCGTCGGGGGTTAAAAATCGCAAATAATCGGACTTAAAACTGATAATACTCGTAGGTATATAAGACAAGAGAAAATGGCCAGGACCGTCCTGAAAAACGGAGTAATAATTGGTTCACCCACACTCTCTTGCTTTTGGGAAGAATTTGTTGAAGGGGCACGCGCGGCATGCATCTCGCGACAATTACGTTTATTGTAACTTTATTACTCCACTCACGCGAGTTAACGCGCTCTTGTGTTCGAATCGTGTTCCTTTGTGAATCCAGTTGAGTGTTTCATTTAGAGTAAATCACGTACTCACGACTCCTCAATACCATCCAAATGCTTCACCGTGCGTCGTTCACCTCATGGCTTACTATCAAATGAGATAGTAGCCAGACGCGAACCAATCTATAAAAACATTTAAAAAAAACATGTCTTTATTATAAATTATGATGACACGCTCAAATCTGTTATAGACGGTCAACGATCTGAAAATGTAATGTATTTAATTAACAAAATGTTGCTTACAAAGCAACTAATCAAAAACATCAAAAAAATACTTCATTTACATAGAATGTTCATATCAATCCATCAAAATACATGACTGTATACTTTACCTTTAGAAATAACTTTAAACGAAGTAAAACAACAACAAAAAACATTAGCATAGAACTGCGACAGAACTTTGCGTTGAGTAGATTGATCGGGTCGAAGCCTTGCGACACTCACAATATTGAAAACGTTATCTATCAAACCTTTGTAAAATTCCAAACAGTTGTACTAAACCCCTTTCTCGAACATTTGCATCTGACCAAAGTAGATAAGATACCAACTTAAAGTTCGGATTAGTCAAAGAATGTTAGGCTAGAAATATGTTTTCTTTTTTCAATGAATGTTCATCAAATCCTTTGATAAAAAGTAAGAGCTTTCAACAAATGAATTTCGATTTCTTTCAACAGATGTCGAGTCTATCAACTGGAATATAAATCACGTTAGTAGCTGACGTAAATCATAAACAAACTTTATCATTCCGACACGCTCTACCGATAAGAGTGGAATCTATAAATACCTGTGCAAAAATACCTTGAAATTAATAGAGCATACTGCGACGCTACAAATTTAAGTTGAAATTACGTTAAGCCTTTACGTTATGTGAACATTTAAATAAAATTAATACATACATTGAATAGATAACTCATTTCTAATTTCCAGTGCTTTCAGAACAGCAATAAAATAGTTGTACTTACTTAAGGGTACACTAGTCGACGGCACGAACTATTTTGTGCGCGGGGTTAAAATGCATTTTATATCAACCGACAACACGTACGGAAGAGATAGATGCTGTGATGAGCAGTAGGAAGCTAGTACGCGTACGAATAAACACTTTTGCAAATTTCTAGCGTAACGGATAATGATTTAGGACGAAACCGAGCGCGCGAAATTTTATAAACAGTCCTTTGGCAGTCTAGATATCATGAAAAAACTACTAAATCTATCTGTTCAAAATACAATTATTTGCATTGTTGAACTACTAATCTATCCCTGTATGGAGGCCATTTTGCAATTTTCCGTCTTCTTATGGTATTAATTTGCGCCCAAAAATGCGTTAAAATTAGTGTCGAAATGTGGAACTTTCGACGCTCATAACTTTCAAATATTTACTTTTTTGCTTCCATACAGGGCTAGATAATGATGAGACAAATTGATATCATTTTTTATTTTGAACGTACATCGTCAAACAGTGGAATAATCCCTAGACTACGTTTGTATGGAAGAATTTTCGACTAGTGTAACCTTAAAAATAAATCTGCCACCAATATTTACACTTACAGTCAATAATGCCGAATGTGTGGGTGATGTAAGTTAGTACAGCATCAGAATGCAGAACATATTTTTCATTCAGCGAAGCATGCCACGTTGTGCAATAAATCGATGCGAACAGCGTATATTTTTCTCTATAACGTAAATAAACTCAACGTAGGTCGAATACAAAAGCCATACGGTGTTTTCGTTGCGCCATGACAGATATTACTTAAATAGTGAGTAGCCAACGTCCATTCATACATTGAAGCAGCATCCCCGCGCAGATATAGCGCAGCGGAGACCTTCAAAATAAAACAGTAATAGTCGGCTTAACCGACCAACGAAACAAAAAGAGTTATTTTATTCTCAGTAAAGACCGGCTTAATAGTGAAAATCTCAGGGTTTGAGATTTATTTAGTACAGATAGCTCGGAATTAGACGGGATAAACCGCGCCACAAAAAGATTTTGAAACTTCTAAGCAAAAAGATTTTCTTTCGTAAATCTCACTTATGGACACAATGCTCTTGAGTGTACATTTATGAAAATAATATTTTGGATGAAAGGTGACGGACCTTCGTTCGTTTTATAGAACATTATATTTTTACACAAATTGTTATTTCAGAGCTGGCAAAATTTATACACTGCAAAACAAATATTACCTTTAATAATACCTTTAACTGTTCTCAAAATATAGGTAAAACAAATTGATGTTCTACAACTCCAAAATGATTTATACTTAGGTATGCTTACAACAAAATAATGATATACAATTTTCTGAAAACTCATACTCTCTCTATAAAATATTGCGACATTAGTAATCCGTTTAAAAACAAACACATACTTTTAACAAACAAATATGCTGCGGAAGCATTAATCATAATGTTTGTTGATATGATAAAACAAGATTAATGGGGCAGGATTAAAAGTTTTTGTTCGCTGGTCTAAATTTTATGTGTGGGTATTAGCAGCAGACATTTTATAACAAAGATACATTATATACCACCTCCAAATGAGGATGAGTGAAAAAAAAATTTCGTCCTTAGATTAGCTCATTTTGTACGAGAATTATCATAAAATCGTTAAAGTATTACGGACATAATAGCCAATAATAGGTACTTCGCTCGCTCTTCTCGTTAAAACGAACCTACACCTAGTTTATTAAGCCAATTATTCATTTTGTGTAAACGAATAATTACAAAATAATAAGAATTTACTTGACTGGTCTTATTTTTTAACTTTTCGCCTGTAAAACATTTTACTTTTGATGGAAAATATCTCAAATTACATTCGTAGCTTGGAAATGATACAATATTTCACTCATTTTCCTTAATTAATTTTTATTTCGGTTTCAGTACATTCCCACATGTTTTAATGAGAACTTGATATTTATTATGCTCTTATAATAAAACAACCATATTTTTAGAAGTAACCTACTTGGAAACGATAGTAGGTACATAAACAAATTTAAAATGACTTTATTTTCTATGCTGAAGTAATCATTTTCAGTGATCGGCAAGGAACGCGACATGCGCATTCCATAGATTGGGAGCAACCTATCTGATTTGAGGCAAGCGTGCGTGCGCCACATTCCAATACCCGGGCAGACTCGGGTGCCACATCCGTTGCCTGAATTTCACATTTTTCTCACGGTAGTAAACAACCCAATAACGGTTCAATGAGAATAAGGTCGCCAAATATGAATTTTAAAATGTAGAGTTCTTCTAATCTAAAGATTAATTCGAGGTAAATCATTTCTCACGCTGAAGAGCGAAGACTTTCTTTATTCCAAAAAGCACAGCACGGAACCTTCCTTTTATTAACATAAAACTTTTGTTGGAAAATGTATTGCTCTCAATTGTACTAACAATCTATTTTTTGTTTAGTTATTTACCAGGTTATTTTAGCATCTTATAAATAACAAGACCAAAATCCACTTTATATGTACAAATAGTTGTAATTTTCTTGTTATGTAAGTATACAACCATTTCCCGTGGATTATGTATGGATTCAGAACTAATAGGAACACAGTAGCTAAGAAAGGAAGAGCGTTCGATATAATCTCCCCTACCTTAACTTTCTACGTGCTGTAATCAAATTGCAAATTAAAATCGTACCATATCGTACGAACTATTGGGAACAAGCCGAATCGAATTCTTTGCTACAAGTTCCGTCGTGAGGTAATTGGCAATATCCAACGGAATGGGAAGTAGTGTATAAGATATAATCTAAAAGTTAAGAACACCGGTATAATAAGGTTAACAAAAATGTGTTTCTGATACAACCCGCAATCCCTGCATTGCGATAGTACGATCGATAAAATTCCGCTTACAGAAAATGGTGGTTTGTATTACAGAAAACCAAAAATTCTATTTTTGTGAACGCAACAGTTTTTCAGAAAAAATTGACCGAACTCATTTCAAAGTTCAAACGACGCTCGCAAGTTTAATTTGAATTCGTACACACGTATCTTATGATGATTTCCATTGTAGTAAAATTTTACGAGCAGTAAAAGTCAAATATAAAGTAATGTACAGCTCAGACGTAATTTATTAACTTCGTGTCTGACACAGGACAATAAAATGGTACACATGTTAGCTGACAGGGAAGTGCGCCCTAAGGCACCGAGTCACCGACAAAGGCCCGACGCAAAATGGAATACGACCCAAATCACACGCTTTATAAATACCGAACTAAATATTGATATATTTGTCTGATCTAGTCTGGATAATGAGGAAAAATTTAAGATTTGATATTTTATTTATTAAATTGTAAATCTTATAATAAAATCTTTTACAAAAATATATATTAAGTAAGCTGAAGTAAATTCGATTCCTAGTAATACAATGGTTGCTGGGAATCAGTAATATAGGCTGAAATCCTGCTTCTTTATTGATCTTCTATATAAAGGTATAACGGTAAAATTTGCTACGTTCAATATTATTATTATTTCCTTTATTAATCAGTTTTCTTATTATTATTATTATTATGAGCCCGTTACGTCCCACTGCAGGGCAAAGGCCTCCCTTCCGTCTTTCCATTTCACGTTCAATATTCCTGAATAAAAAGAAATTCATCTTGGATAAATCTCCTGGCGTGATTTATACATCTACCCATTAGATCCCTTTAATCGCCGTTTATAAATAGTATTTCGGCATTCACAGAAACATTAAAAGGAAAATATACTCTATTGTTTTAATAATATAATGTAGGCAAATAGCAATAATAACATAGATAAGATAATAATATTGTAAATCGTTGATTGCGAACTCATGTTGAACGCATTAGCAAAATACACAGTAACAGAGTTTATGTCATAGTAAAGTGTTAAGTCTCAACTTGGATTAAGAGCGTCCCACACACGTGAACTCGAAGCCATATAAAACGGTAATGTGACCATTATCACGCTCAATATCCGTTCTAATGTAAATGAAAGCAGTTTTGTTACAAGAATTGGTAAACCTATCTCTATTATAAAGCAAAGCCGAAGCAAGATAAGGAATCGTGTGTGGCTTGCTTGGTTTCACAATTTTCTGCTTTTCTTGATCTTCCAATCAGAAAGTGGAATCGAGAACGGTCTCAGTGCTCTCTCTCGTAGGAACAAAACTCAATAATCTGCCACCGCATGACTATCCAGACCAAGCATCCGCCATCGGAAAATGAATATTACACCTATGAATATGAAAAGCTTTCTTAACAAACTCTTTTAAATTTCACAATATTTCCGTATTGTCAAAAGAGAAATAATAAGCTTATATATATATAATTATATTTATATAAGCTTGTATATTGAAAATTGCTTTTCCACGAGAAAAAAACGTGTGTGGAAAATTTCAGCTCAATCCAAACCCGTGTGTAGCAGTGGGTAAAATACTTGGAATTCTGGATTACATACACACAAACACCAAGTGAAACGGAATAAAAGCTTGTTATAATCGGACGGCAATTGCGTAGTGCATTATGTTGTACTACGAAATTGTGGACCATATTTTAAACAAAACATCGGCTATTAACTATGAAACATAACTTCCATCATAACTTGAAAGGTTTGTTTAAAATTAAAATGAGTCTATTCACGTAGTGCTATTGTGCGCCTGCCAACAATGTCAACTTAATCAATTAGTCAGAAACTAGTTGTTTGCGTAATTTGAGCCGAAATTGTTAATATCCAAACTTTTGGCATCACTACGCCTCGGTCTAAACGCTTTCACAATCAATATTTTGTTTTCCATCCTCAATTAGTTTGGTAATGACGTAACGCCTACTTTTCCACTTATTTAACACAATCCGTCCATAATTGCTCAATTTCATTTTATAAAATACTCACTTTTGTTAATCTGTGTTGATAAAAAAGTTCAATACAAATTGGTTGCCTAGCCATTTTATTTACTCAATTGGATGTGTTTACAAAAACGATAACGCATCAATCCCAATCCACAAATAGGTATCCGTAGCTTATAATAGGAAACCACTATTGTATGTTTGTTCTTTGTCTTATTTTCGGAAATATTTCCAACAGTCACGTAAGTAAACTCTCATGCATATGCCAAAGAAAGAAGTTTCGAAAGCAGCTGCAGCAAGTTTGCTTAAATATTAAATCTTATAGACTTATTCAAGACCTAAACCTATATTTGAGCGGAATCAGCACGTACTGTGTGCAGTTCTGGCTCGAATAGTGTCTACAATTTATTCTAGATGGACAAGCGTGCATTTTGTTAGCAACAGTCGCCGATCATCTAAAAAACCACGTGGCAAATTAACGATACTGCAATTAGAAAGAGAAAACAGACCAGACCAAGAGCTGGACTTAGTTTACTTACATAGCTGATGTAATTTTTCATACTTGTGTACAGACCGCAAAATATATAAGCTAATCTGTTTAGGTTTGAAAAATTATTTCAGCTAGGTATGTGAGCTAAACTAACTTAACTTTTGTGTACAATATGCGAAGTAGAAAGGTGGCGCGAGGATACGTAGCGAAGCTGTGACATGTTGTGTATAGTTCTTGCCAAACTTCTTGGCCGCCCTGAAGTTGGCTACAATGGCTGACTACTGCGCGTAAAATCTCATACAAAAACAGCACCGTTTCGTGCCTTGTGTATCGGAAAGCCAATTTAAGGGCGGCCCAGAAGTTTGGCGAGCACTATATCTAAGTGATGCGAGAGCCTAGCGGGGTCTTTTAAGCTATACGCGCACTACCTCGCACACATCTCACATTTTTTTTTTCAAATTTTGCTAGTCCTTTTCCACATAAGCTGCGCTAAGCCTGGCTAAGAAAATCAAATGATCCCATTGAAAGATTTTTTCCTTGCAAACCGCCCATATCTTTGGAGGTAGAGAGCACCCTTAAAATCGTCAAAGAAAATATAGACACTGCCTTTGAAGATTTGAAGTGACCTTTGGCATCTTAACACTACTTAGAATTTAATTAGAAGAGATTCCAGTGAGTGGACACTATATTTGTGAAGACTGTGCAAAGAAAATCATAATCGAGAATAATAAAAATATTCCGTCGCCATTGCGATATCAAACCTGCTAGAAAAGTCAGCGAACCTTTCAGGGTAGCCAAATTTTATGAGCTCTCGAGATATCCGACCTTTCTAAAGCTTATGTTACATTGCTTCGTCACGTTACCTGTAAATATGGCGAGGGACTATCTACCTGCTAGCTACAACAAATACAAAATTATGTGTGAACAGGTAATGCCTAAATTGGTAAATGGAATTAGATTTTATCTGCAATTTCTGCTCTCCACTCACCTCATGGTAGATGGAGTAGTATTAGAAAAAGTGGCATTGTGAAGCGTCGTGTGAGCCACTCATATTTTTGTGACAGACTCCATTAAAAATGTATTGTGCCATTTTTACGATCTGGGTGCTGATTTTTATATTCATCACCAAATAAATTCTTTATTCCTTGAAAGGTTTCGCTGGAAACGCCCGAGTCGGATTATACTTTTTAATTTTTATTACAAAAACGTCACACGCCAAATTGAGTTCTATAATTAAAGCCTGTGTCAGAATCAGAGCATGTGGTTGGCACCTACATCGGCTACATCAGACCCTTAATAATTAAATATTCTACAAAGGGATTTTTGCATTTTGTTAAATATTGAAACATATTTTCTCGTCAAGCAAACCTGAATGATCACTTAAATAAAACTAAATATAAAAAATCAACTTCAAAAATAATATAATACGATTCCTAAAACATCTTTCTCTCAATAAATTTGTAGATAGGTATGACCAAGAATTTAATCAAATCCGGAATTCGCAATTTACTCGGCTCTAATGGATATAAGAGTCTACTAATGGCTTAAAAAATTATTAATTCATTACTTTCGCGTTAAGCCATTTTTTGTAAAAGCTAGGTACACTGGTGTATTTACAAATTACTTAAAATAGCCAAGTGTTTGAAGATAAAATTCTGACATTGTATATCATTAGCTTTATTCCACAATATTTGACTGTCGAACTCATATAGCCATTTTAAAAACTGAGCTTTGAGTTCATGGATTTGAAACTGCAGAAACAGAAACAGAAGTGTCCATCATTTTGAGTGTGCCACTTCTAAAGAACAGATGACAATAGTTCCCGTAAAAACATCAATCAAAAGACTCAAAAGTGCACGAAATTCTAGTTTGCCTTCGGTCGACGGCATCATTCAATGTATTACCCACCTACATTTCATTCAATTTCTAGTCAAAGTCAAATAAAGTCAAAGTCAAACATATTTATTTTAACTAGGCCAATAAGCGGAACTATTTAACGTCAAACAATTAAAATATACAATTAATAAAAATAAAAATTGATTATACCGTGCTTTCGGAAAAGTAGCCTGTTATGGAGAAGAACGCAAAAGAAACTCCATACTTACTCTTTTTAAAAAATAGGTGTTTTACAATATTTACATATGTACATACATGAATAAATTCATATACTTGAGGACGATACACCCAAAAAATAGCACTACACACTATACTACGTACAGGTATGATGTTATAAAAGCAGGGAAATTCATTCATTTGATAAATAGGAACATGGTTCTCACATACTTAAAAATATTGCAAACATAGGTAAAATACCTAATTCAACAACAACGGAACAGTGTGAGTCAATTTCTTAAAAAAAATTAGTACAATAACTATGAATAGGAATATAAATTAGCAAATTTGATTTTGTCTACACTAAAGTTTGTCCTATGGAGCAGGACCAGCATGGTTCCAAGCATTATTATTGAATATAATCATCTAATTTGTTATATGCTTGCATCTAGTTTTAAATTTACTTACATTTAGTTTTAATATATTACTAGGTATTTTGTTATAGAATTTAACACAGTACCCCATGAAATATGAGTGAACTTTAGCTAGTCTATAAGATGGTTGATCTAACTTATCTTTATTTCTCGTATTACAATTGTGTCAATCACTGACTTTACTAAAGAGATGTATATTTTTCCTATACATAATATTTTCATAAATGAATTGGCAAGAAACTGACAAAATATTAATATTTTTAAATAGTTCCCTAAGAGATTCTCGGTGACTTAACTTATATATGGCTCTGACAGATCTCTTTTGCAATATAAATATAGATTCAATGTCAGCCCCACAGTAAAATACCGTATGACATAATGCTGTGAAAGTAACTAAAATAGACCAAACGCGCGGTCTCTACATCCGTTAACTGTTTTATCTTTCTAACAGCATAAGCGGCCGAGCTTAGCCGACCCGCAACCGCAAGAGATGTTATGTGAGAACCTCAATGCAATTTGTCGTCTAGAGTGATGCCCAGGCAAACTGTTGAATTAACAAAGTCCAGCTTTTCGCCATTCAATATGATGTCGTATTCACACTTCTAACATTCGGCAATGTGAATATAATATTTTTTTTTTTATTTAGTACCAAATTGTTTGCCGATCACAAAAGTTTAGTAGATCACAAAAGTTGAAGTTGGTTACTATTTCATGAATGTATACCTACTCAATATAAGATTGAAAGTATAATATCTTTAGGAATGTTTTTTTTTATGGTTAGGCACTACAATATAGGTACTTTTTACGGTTCCGTTCCTCAAAAGGAAAAAAAATGTCAGGAACGCGTGAAGGTACCTAAATAAAAAATAGTATGATATACCTAGTTACTCAAGTGTACAATTTCTTGGAGCTGTGCAAAAAACAATCTTCTAAATCAACACAATCGAAATAATATACAGCTTATTTTGTGGCATTTTTTAGGAATCGCAAGGAAATCAAAACCTAAAAGATATTTCCTGTTGATCTAGAATCATGAAATTTGGCTAGTAGCAATATGAAAGGTCGACTGGTAGAAAATGCCTAAGGCATTAAGTCCGCCTCTGTACGTTTTTGTGCATGAAGTATTAAATAAATAAATAAAATAAATAAATGTCTTGTAGCACAAGTAAAGGAAAAAAATCTGAAAACTCTAAACAACAAAAAAACGATTATTAAATTATTTGTAGTTGGTAAACTGACCGCTTATATCGATGTATTGGGACAACAGTTTTGCAACGGCAAAGTTTATTTTGTCCCTTCGTTAGAGCAATGTTCGGTGCTTTCATTATTTATGAACGTCAGTAATGTTACCTAATTATTTTGTTGAATGCCGCTGTTTAGACGGCACCATCGGTGGGCGAGTCCGACTCGCACTTAGCTGATTTTTTTTTAATAATCACTTTACCACAAACTAGTACAAGTATGTACATACATAGCTGATAACATAATTTGAAATAAGTTTTTCTTCTACAAAAAAATTCTCTTGTCAGTTATTTACGTATCTGGAATATTCTTGAGCACAAAACGGATCAACGAAATAATCGTATGTACTTATATTGATCGTTACCAGCGATGTAATAAGTACATAATATAAAAAGTTATTAAAAAAATAAAAAACCCGACTGCTTGAAAAGCGAACTAAAAAGACGTAAACAAGGAGATCATGCTGTGCAGTCGGAAGATACTGTGCAGTCGTGTTTTATGATTTTTTTAATAACTTTTTCGTAATTTTTTTTTCGAGTCAGTTCATTTAAACATATAAGTGTTCTATAAATTTTTAATCACCTTTTAAAACCCTTTATTTTGATACCCCCCACGATGGGGAAGGATGAAAATAAAAATTAAGGCCCCCACAATATGGCGCCCAAAAGCCGCCATTTTCCTATTTTTCAATTATAATGTAGCCTTTGACACTCACAGGATTAAGACGAATCGATTGACGTAAGAACCATCAATGTCAAAAGGCTACAAATGTAGCAAAAGCTTAGGGAAGATGGCAACTGTATTCCAAGCGGAAACATATGCCATTATAACCTGTGCTCAAGAGAATATAGATAGAGGGACCAAAGGTAAATCCATATATATTCTTAGTGACAGTCAGGCTGCAATCAAAGCCATGGCATCCTACAAAGTGGACTCCGGACTTATTCTGGATGCTATCCAAACCCTAAACAGGCTTGGGAAGCACAACAGGGTAAGACTGATGTGGGTCCCTGGGCACAAAGGATTCCATGGTAACGAAGTGGCTGATGAACTGGCAAGGGAGGGCTCAGCGAATGATTTTGTGGAACCATGTGTAGGCATCTCGACGTGTCTCGTAAAGGCCGCATTTAGGGAGTTTGCAGATCACAGACAACGAACTTGTTGGCTGTCTACTACCGGTCTAAACACTCCAAGAGATTTCTGGGCTCCACTTTCAAAGCCCGGGATTGCATTTGGAACATGAGCAGGGGGCAAATCCGCTACCTGCTTAGGGCCTTTACTGGGCACTTTGGAACCAACGACATGCTCATGAAGATGGGTCTAATCGCGACACCCATGTGCAGGTTGTGTGGGGAACATACGGAACGCATGGAGCACCTACTGTGCACATGCGATGCACTGGCTGGTAAGCGAATGAGTCTCCTAGGGGTTGGATACCCAAAACCAGAAGATTATAGGCTCATATCTTCTAGTCTCGTTGTAAAACTCATGAAAACAGTTTTCAACGAGAATGAGGAGGAGTAAGTTATCTAGGGGACCACAAAAGATCCCAATGGGTCGAAGTGTCCGAGGTATTTCTCGGCCCCTCCATAAGATAAGATAAGATAAGAACCATCAAAATCGGCAACGCGTTTGGTCTCTAGGACGCCACATAGGAACAAACATACATATATACATACAAACATACATAGACTGATAAACATATTACCCTCCTTCGGCACTCGGGTAAAAAAGTAGGTAGTAACGGCCCAGAAATGAAGTGAAATGTACGTTACTCGATAAACAGCTAGAGTCAGTAAGGCTGAAGACGACATAATAATATACTAATTAGACTTAAAAATTAAAATCGACTTTAGAATTCCTTATTTGAGATTAAAGCAAACCATCAAATATCCTTATAATATATATATATGTCGGAAATAGGAGGGCTATCTTGGATAAACACTCGATCTTGTGGGCTTTCGTGGGTATATGCATGCTACAAAGCAGGTAACTTATGCCGATTTGGAGATAGTCCTTGTTCCAATCTTATCAAAGCAGCGAATTCGGCCACCTATTCGTTTCGCTTTCTCTCAACAAAACACACTTTCAAGTTTATAACGCCACACTTTAGGCTACTTCTCAATTATTTCCCTCACAACTCTGTTTTCAACTCTTTTCAAACGCGTACCGCGCGTTCCTTTCTCTAACTCTTTTTGACCAAATATAGCGGGCGACTTCGCTCAGGTCGCCATATTGGCTACCCTGCTTTCATTGGTTTAAGAACACCTCGGGCAAAGTTCACAGCTTTTAACATCCAATCAAAATCGAGTATTTTGACATAAGCCAAATAAAGTGTTGTCAATCGAATAAAATCGAACTGAGATTGAATCGTAGGCTAAATGTTGCCAATTAAACAAAACTGAATTAATAAGTTTAGATGCGTCATACTTCTTTGTTCTAGATTGTTATTAGTAATATACCTTCCTCCTATACGGCCATTCTGACAGACAAACGGCCCCACGTTTGAGCGACGAGAGAAATCGTTACTCAATTTTAATAAAAAAAAAAACAGACAGAGAGACAGAACAACAATAAAAAAATAAGTAATAGGTTAAGTTCGGCCGCTCCTGACCAAATAAAAAAAATAACGTGGTCGTGACATCTTCCTTCTACGTGAAACCTTCAATCAACACCCTATATTACCAGCCTATAACAAAAATCAAGTACTTCTTAACTCATGAAAACGGAATTCTCATAGCTTTCACACTGTTCATTTGTTTTCTCCTTGTAAATCAAGGTCTCCACACCGTACACAACCATCTTCGTACTATCGAAACAGCCACCTCACCGTTTAGACAACCATATTACCACATTCTAAACGGTTACCGAAGCACCAGAGGTACCAGGTTCCCAACAGGCGTCCATTCGGTCTCGAAGCACTAAGTGTGCCAGAAACCATCCAAACGCCCAACACAACATACCATGCCACATACACCAAACAACAGGTCACCGAGGCCCCAGAGGGACCAGGCTCCCTCAGACACACAACAGGTCACCGAAGCCCCAGAGGGACTAGGCTCCCCCCAGACAACAGGTCACCGAAGCCCCAGAGGGACTAGGCTCCCCCAGACAACCGGTCCTCTCAAAGCAACAAGACTGCCAGATACCCATACCACATACACTAAACAACAGGTCACCGAAGCCCCAGAGGGACCAGACTTACCCAGACATACAACAGGTCACCGAAGCCCCAGAGGGACCAGGCTCCCCTCCACACATATCCAGCAATGTTTCTTGGTCCCACAGCAATCGCTGTGGCTCCCGATGGTCAACCCTGTGACCATCCTGCAACCATAGTCATCCTGACCAGGCCTCGTAACCCACCTCGGTTACAGCAGTCATCTTTGACCACTCACCACGTAACCCATCTCGGTTACAGCAGTCATCTTTGACCACTCACCTCGTAACCCTCCTCGGTTACAGCAGTCATCTTTGACCACTCACACCTCGTAACCCTCCTTGGTTACAGCAGTCACCGCAGTGACTACTCATCACCGTACAGTCAGTCCTTTGACCGTACACACCGACCTCACTATTGCCAGATTGATTTGAATCAGTCTTCAACATAGTACATTCAGTTACGCCAATGGGTACTTTTTCTTTCAGCTTTTCTCTAACTCATCATAAACCAAACAAAGCCTTTAATTCAACACATAGTTGCCACCATTCAGAACTCCAATAACCATAAACAGCACCTTTAAACCATAACAAAATTTGTTATTTCATACTTTATTCTCAGTACAAAATACAACAGCAACCTCACATTCAGGATTTCTTACCCAGCCAAAAGCATTTTCAAGAACTCCATTTTATGTTCATGATTTCATACCAAACCCTCAGTGCGATAGGTATAATCTACCAACTAACTACCATCATCAAATATTACCAATTTTGCAAAATAAAAAGAAAATGAAATCATGCACCGCATGTCACCGACTTTACATCTGTGTTAACATTATCTTATCCAGCTTGGTCAGATAGCAAATAACACAAAATTACGTTAGGTATGTTCACAATGACCAGCACAGAACATTCAAAAAGTTAGAACACCACAACCATTACTGACACTTTAAATTCCACATTTATTATTCAAGTTAGGTAGGTACTAGACTTCCTACATGACACCACACAATCACACAATTCACAAATTCACACCTTTATTTTAAAGAGATGTTACAATTGTTAAAACTTTTGAACAATGTTCAAGATTACCGAGGCCAAGCATCGTTGAACAACGCAGAACAAGAAAACCATTCCAAGTTTCCTCCAAAAAATGACTCCTGTACCAAGTAAATAAAATAAAACCCAAGTGTCCACAATCCACAATAACTTAGAATTAACTCACTACACAGAATGCACTTTCAACTTAATTGCCGAATCAACTCTTGACACCGTCAGCTCTCTGACTCATGAAACTAAGAAACTGTTCTATGTAAATTAAAATGTTGCCAATTGAACATTTATCTCATCTTCAGCCACAACTTCAACAGTTATTGGCCCTCGAGCATCTCATAATACCTAAATACGTCTGCTAGACACCATCTAAATGTCTAGTTGCACTTTCATTCGCCGTAGTCAATTTAAATCATTATTTTTTGTAGGTATCGTTAGAATGACATGTTATTATTTGGTTAGTTGTCTACAATGCGGTATATAACAACTACAGACATTAACTTTACCTTTATTCAACCGTTGGTAGCAACAAAACTAAACGCCAACTCTCTAGGCTATAGTCACGTTAATCCTCGTGATATTTTCGGGTTGTAAGATTGCAAATCGAGTCTAACAACAAACTATTTCACTAAACTTAAACACCGGTTTGAAAATAATTTTGATCACAATATAACTATTAACTGAAAGTTATCGCAAGTCTTTGGAACAAAACAAAAGTTTAATCCTCACATTGACTCACACCTTGTATCGATTTATTAATAATCTAGTCTATAACTAGTAACTTATAAGTTAAAAATCATCTAACAAGTTATTTGTTTTGTTTCGTCAAACTTTTTTCAATGTTGACATTTACATGTCACTCTCTGATAGGGATGGGCAAGGGATGGCGATCTGTTATCGATTAATCGACGAATCGATTTAAAGGACAAAAAAAAAATATAAACAATTTTCCAATCGACATTTAGTACTGAATCGATCCAGCGAATCGACATTTCACCCTAGAAAATCGAGATTAGATTCTTCTGTTATGATATGAACCAAAATATTATTTAAGAATAATTTAATGTATTACACAAACTTAAGTGAATTCAATGTAAACAAAATAAATATCTTTCCCTTATACCTGATACTTTAATTTAGTTGTGAAAACAACCCTGATCCGCCAAAGATGTTAAAAGATCGACTATTATTTCGATTTTCCTTATTGCGTTCCGTAACTGTATTCACACTTGCATTAAAAAATACCAACGCGAATAGTTAGAAAGTACGTTAATTTCAAAGAGAAGCATATTCACAAATTCCCTTGGTGATCAAATCAACAAGAAACTCAGTGGTAGTAGTATTTACGGGAAATCTGAAGTGACACCTATTGATAAAAAAATAATGCATGGCTGAAATTGCTAGTGTTCAAACATGTAAAAAAAAACGGATTGCTAATATCTTCACTTCTCGATTTTCAGCAAACTAACAACCTATTTAATAATCTGTATGTACGCTTGTGACAGCACTAGTGGTCACAAAACCGTATATTGTTCTAACATCATGCAACATAACATAATGAAATTTGTTTTCTTTGCGTTTTGTACTCACGTTTCAATGCTCCGGATACATTATAAAGATAATATTGCGAAAATCGTTTCGTTGTTTGTTTTGTTGGTGAACATAACGATTAAAATACTTGTAGCAAAATATTTCAAAGCTCGAACACAACATAGATTTAAATAGATGGCGTGACATGCACCAACTTCTCATTCTGTTTATGTAAAAATAATATGTTCGTTTTTAAATTGATCATAAAAAAAAATCCTGCACCTATTCAATAAGTTCCTCCAAGCAGCATATTATGGCAAAATGGGGTCCCGAAGCTAATTTCGATGATTATTGAAAGAAACACAGTATCAATACCATTACATAGATGGCGCTGTTTGAATTTTCTACTCTTTTCATGTAACTTACCTTACACATTTCCATGAAATAAAATAATGCAATAATTATAAATTGCAATGAAAACAACAATTAATTATAAAAGGTACTTCCAAACCCAATACAAACTTCGGGTGCCACAAATGTATGCCGATGCACAGATAGTTGAATGCAGATCAAAGTCACATACCTTTAAGCCTGTACTCACGGGAAGGTCAGGCAGCAGCGCTTAGTACACCAGGCACAAAAGCATAATTTTGTCACTGACCATGCACTTGTCCAGACTCCTAGCTGCTTTCAGAAAATATCAAATTGATTGATCCCCGCAGCGGCATGTATAACACCGCAAAATTTCCTTATTCATAGCGCTGTAGGTTGCAGTTTGTGTGTTGCCTCTTGAATTGGAACCCGAGCTCCGCACTTGTTTCACCACACGCAGCTGGTCATAACAGGTCTTGTGGTATCCACAGCCATGTTTAAGGGCTCAGACGTCCCTGTTATCTGTTGCATGTTGTGCGAACGGCTGAAAAATTCATGTCTATGAATAAGTGTTCCACAAGCATAATCATAATGATGTTTTGCTAAATCAAGCTGTAGCTTAGGATGTTTGCTATCTTGCATTGTATTTGCACAAGTCGTCTTAATCTCTTGCGAACTCCGCTGACGGTATGAAACTGACTGAGTTTCATTTAGCATCATAACGAAAATATAATTTTATTTCAAATTTTAGCCACTTTACACCAAGAAAAACTAACAATATTGCGGCTAAACTTAGGTAGGTACTTATTATTATCAGAATACTTAAGTTTATACTTCCCTGAACATCACCACCACAGTTGCGTTTCCTCAGTATCTAGTCAGGATTGGGCATCGATGTCATCATCAACATTATCTGCAGCCCGAATTCGCACATTGTATAGTATAGGCCCCACTATACGGTTGAATTCGGGCAACATGAATTCCTGTCGCCAGTAGCCGACGAGTTGCGAAACGTCTCTATAAGTAGGTAGCTCGAGCTACTTCCATGCCATTTTCTTGCGCACCAAAGAGAGCGCGCCAGCCATTACTCGTCTCATTTGGTCCATTCTCCATCATCGCTTTGTATTTGCACTGATCCCGGACTTCTGATGTCGGAAATAGGAGGGCTATCTTGGATAAACACTCGATCTTGTGGGCTTTCGTGGGTATATGCATGCTACAAAGCAGGTAACTTATGCCGATTTGGAGATAGTCCTTGTTCCAATCTTATCAAATCAGCGAATTCGGCCACCTATTCGTTTCGCTTTCTCTCAACAAAACACACTTTCAAGTTTATAACGCCACACTTTAGGCTACTTCTCAATTATTTCCCTCACAACTCTGTTTTCAACTCTTTTCAAACGCGTACCGCGCGTTCCTTTCTCTAACTCTTTTTGACCAAATATAGCGGGCGACTTCGCTCAGGTCGCCATATTGGCTACCCTGCTTTCATTGGTTTAAGAACACCTCGGGCAAAGTTCACAGCTTTTAACATCCAATCAAAATCGAGTATTTTGACATAAGCCAAATAAAGTGTTGTCAATCGAATAAAATCGAACTGAGATTGAATCGTAGGCTAAATGTTGCCAATTAAACAAAACTGAATTAATAAGTTTAGATGCGTCATACTTCTTTGTTCTAGATTGTTATTAGTAATATACCTTCCTCCTACATATATATATATATCAAATATAATTTATATGTCTTGATATACAGCATCATTATTTGATGGTTAGTTAGCGTACGCTATCTCTTTTTTTTTTGTAAGCCTTCTCTAAGATCTCACAGTTACAGGTACTTTCTTCACGTTTTGTCGTCTTGCATCAGCCCATTACAGAACATTATATTCCTCCTATTAGAGGTACTTTAAAATATCTCCTATAGCCTCTTACTCTTCTGAATCTAGGGATAGATACGATATATGTTTTTTTTTCTGATCTTTAGTTAGGAAGGTTTACATTTGCATGATACAAGCAGTAAAAGAAGCAGGCAAGATAAATAAAATGGCTTACAAAGCCTTCAGACAAAAAGTGCCTGAAGGAAATCCTTCTAGTTATAAGAAGTTTCGCAGTGAAGTGAATTTGTAACGGAAAGAGACAAATAAGGCACCTGATTCCAAAAGATGACAATATTTCGCATCGGATATATGGTGTTTGAAGAATCGCTCGTTCACAGACATCTGAACAATGAACACCTCTTTTGCCATTCAAATCAAAAATTCTTCGACTTTAAAACCATATCTGGCGTTACAAGTTTTTTTAAGTCAAGAGTGAATAGGTTACTTCTAGGCAAGCGTGCTTCGCCGTAGGCGTAGACCACATCATCGCTTACCACCAGGCGAGATAGTGGTCAAACGCGAGCCTATAGATAATAATAAAGAATTAAAAAAACATTTAAGTACAAAGCGGAGTATTTTTAGAACTATCTTTAGTGTGAGTTTGTATTTCATGGCCTATACAAGGCTGTAGTCCTGTTCACAGATGCTTGTTTCATACAAAATACTGTAAGGCCTGTATTCCCGGAGAGGAGCAAACCCATTGCCCATTACCGGTCACAATTCCGAATAATCTCCGGATTGATCTACTTACATTATCTATGAACCTTACAGTCTCCAATTGACTCAAATTCGAAGAAAAAAAGAAAAAACATAATTCAGGAAAATGTCTCTTAAAACATACCTTTGTACGTGAGTTTAGTAGCCGGCTATGAAGTAATAAATTGAGTTTGTATTCCAAATCAGTGGACTGCAATAATTCAATTTTTTTTTTTACCACTTGGATAAATCAGAACCTACCTATGGAACTTGATTAGATTGCTTTACTACAATATTCAAATCTGAGAAGTAATTTACAACCGTTGAAGGAACAGGACCTGATTTACACACAATCTAATCAGCTTGCCTTTGCAAGCACCACTTTTTTACAGAATAAAAATTTGTAAACAATCACTCGTGAAATATTAAAGCATGCATTATACATTGGATTTTTTCCGAACACGGTTTCTCGTACATCTTTGCTTCCTATCTATGTAGTGAGCCACTTATTACACTAGCTAGTTCAATTCATTTACTGCGTTCTACATCAGTCAGCCTAAGTTGCGGTCACGCAGTAGCGTTGGCCCTAGTCGACGGCACGATATATTTTGTGCGCGGGGTAAAATGCATGCTATCTCATTCGACAACACGTGCGAAAGAGATAGATGCTGTGATGAGCAGTAAGACGCCAGTTCGCGTACGATTTAGCACTTTTGCAAATTTGTAGCAAAATGGATGATGATTTAGGATGAAACCGAGCGCGCGAAATTTTATAAACAGACCTTTGAGAGTATGGATATAATGGAAAAACTACTAAATGTATATTTTCAGAATAATTTTATTTGCATTGTTGAATTACTAATCTATCCCTGTATGGTGACTGTTTTGCAATTTTCCTTCTCCTTCTTCTTATGGTATTTATTTCCGCCCAAAGATGCGTTAAAATTTAGAACTTTCGACGCTCATAACTTTCAAATTTTTTTTTCTTTTTTTTTCCATACAGGGCTAGATAATGATGAGACAAATTTTGAATTTTGAACGTATATCGTCAAACAGTTGAGTAATCACCAGACTACGTTTTTATGGAATAATTTTCGACTAGGGCAACCTTAAGTCAAGAGAGCCATGGCGGAAGACTGCGAAGGATGGCCTAATCCAGCCCTATCAACCTAGCATATTTTTTTGAACAAAAATTATTATGTCTTTGTTGTCTGTCAAAAGAAAAATTAAACTATCCGAGGTGAGGTGCTAAAAGTTTCGAGCTCGCTTAGCTCGGTCTTAGGCTGGCCGCATACGTACGTTTTCCGCGTTCGATTTCCGAATTTGTTTTCCGTATTCGGAAACCCGAATGCACCGAACGCTAATAAAATACATTGACTGCCGCACACGTCCGTTTTTTTTCGAACGGAACACTTTCCGTACGTACGTATCGAATGCCAACCCGCGTGTTCGTGAAAATTCCAAACAGGAAAAAACTAACGTCTGCGCTAGGTTCACAGAATTTCGAGTCTGTATTCCGTATTTGGAAATCGAACGCGGAAAACGTACGTATGTGGCCCGCCTTACATTTTTAGTTATCGCTCTTTTAGGCGGGCCGCATACGTAAGTTTGCCGCGTTCGATTTCCGAATTCGTTTTTCGTATTCAGAAACCCGAATGCACCTTACGCTAATAAAATACACTGACTGCCGCACACGTCCGTTTTTTTTCGATCGAAACGCTTTTCGTACGTACGTATCGAATGTCAGCCCGCGCGTTCGTGAAAATGCCGAACATAAAAAACTAACGTCTGCGCTAGGTTCACGAAATTCCGAATCTGTATTCCGTATTCAGAAATCGAATGCGGAAAACGTACGTATGCGGCCAGCCTTATGCCCCAGTCACGTTCATGTCGGTACGAAAGGTAAAAAAAATCTTTAGTGCTAATAAAAACCAATCCGAAGCAAGTTTTAAATTTTCAAGCTCGCTTCGTGCGCTTTTGCATTTCAAATTCTCTTTATCCTTTGCATTCACTTTTTTGAAGCTTTTCTGTATAAGTCGACAACGTATGAACGTAATCAATTTGAGGTAAAAAATATATTTTTATCATCATACCAAAGACTACATCGTGGAAAGAGTGAGAGTGTAAGCATTTCACAAACCTTAATTACTGTTTCCGGACAGCCTCTAACGTACTTAGCAAGACTGTGTCACTGGCGATCACTTATCGCGATCGGAACTAAAACACTCGAGTAAACGTGAAACATTAAAAATAAAATATTTTCGTGCGCTGGGCAAGCACAGGCTGGACAGGCTGTGGGGCCGCTTATTAAAAATTACCCAGGGGCGGTCAGAACTCAAAATCAGTTACTGTGAAGAAAGAAGACCTACATTAGTTTCCACCTCTATTAAACTTATAATAAGTATATAGACGTTGTCACGCACACAGAAACAATGTGCATGTGCATCTACACACAATGACATGACTAAGACCAACCCGCCATCGTGAGATAGAACAACTGTACCTTAATAAATAACGGTCCTCGTTAAAATAAAAAATTGGGATCAATAAAACCTATTCATCTAAGATTAAAACATATTGTTATCTATGGTAATATAACCTCCTAACCCGTTACGTAGTATATAATAAGTATCTCTAAGTAGTCTGTGATATAATAGTAGTCTATGCCTATACGTTAAATTGACAAATATTTGGGATGTATTTATTTTAAAAGTGGTTGATCGAATCGAACAAATCTAAGCTACATGTCGCAGTTTCTTTGGAATTTAGGCAACTTAGTCAATGATCCTTCTACAGCTTTATTTCATGAGCTACAAGTACGCATATTTAGCGGAGGGCGCGGTACTGAAGAAGCCACAACTGCTCCAAGCACATCAACCGCTCCTCGCTTCAATGTCAAACCTGTTCATATATCTGATGCTGCATGCTCTACTAGCAGCTCTTACACCACAAGTAGAGGTAAGCGATCAGAACTTCATTCTTCGATATCCATCCAAGCTGGAAGTGGAATGTGTAAATGTTGTCAAACAGGAGTCCAGTCTCGGGGTTCAGTTATAGCCGGCAAGCAACATCATAAGTCGACGTGTTTCCAACCAGTGCCTTGTGTAGATCGTGGCACAGATGCTGCATTTAAGAACGCCACAAAAGATGTACAAACAAAGCCACTAAAGTTAACGATTTGCAATCAACATCGCGAGACAGTTCTTGCTCTCCGTCAGTTGCCATTTGGCGGCGATGCAACTCACAAACAGAACATCAGCAAACTAGCTCAGTGGAAGTCTGCAATTAATAAAATTTTAAACTTTTTAAAATTGGAAAAAATTCAAAGTATCTCACATTATCCATCAAATGAGGAAGAAATCATAAAATTGTATAGATGCGCCAGTTTAGATCTTAATGTCAAGCAAGAGAGAAAGCAGCGAACAAAATCTAAGTTACGAAATCCTGTCAGGTTCAATGCAGTGAAAACAGTGAGACCCTAAAATAAAATGTCATGACATTAATAAAATTATATTCAGCAACAAGAATAACAAGGGACGTAATTGAATTTCCTCATGTCGTGTGACAATTACGTAAACAAGTTATATGAGAAAGATACGAGCCATCGTTCATTAACGAATACGAGTATGATCCAGTTATTGCTAGTGTTACCTACTAACCGCCTGGTTCATCCAATAAAGTTATAAACTCCAGATTTAATATTATAATTTGATAGATGCACGCTCCAGTCTAGAAACTTCTAAAGCGTGAGTACCTAATATCAGTTTGTTGTGATACTATTGGATTACATTTTCAATAATATTATTATGAATATGATAATGTATTGATATTTACATCGATTCTGTTGGGATTAATGATTGTATTTCTTTGTTATTGATAGTTAGGTACTCTAGGCTTATTCTGATTTATGTTCTGTGAGCCTTTTGAGCACTACCCGAATTTTAGCAGCTGGTACGGAACACGAATCCTTCATATCATTTATTTCCGTTATCTCATAAATTCCATTATGAAGAAATAGATGGTAAAGGCTTCATTTGTAATTGATACTTTCTTCTTCACTTTAATTTCTCAGGAAGTTCAAATAAAGCTACGCTTTCTTGAAACTCTACATACCGAGTTTTAAGAATTAATTAATAAAATGTTTATATTTCTCCTTAATTGAAAACATTTAAACTTACAGATTGTTATTTGCGAAGTTATTTACTGCTTGAAGAAACCTTAAAAAAACCAGCTAAAATGTATCTAGCTCTTACGTATGCGCCTTCAAAATTCCTGATGGCAAGCTTCAACAATCTCCAACTATTAGGTACAACAATAAAGTATGTTAATTACTCGCGCGTTGACAAAATACTAAAATGAACACAAAATCATTTATTATCACGGAATTTAACTTCTCGCTGAATTTTGGCGGCGTTTTAATTCAATGACTGTTGAAGGTCATACTGCTGAAGTGCCGACCTCAACAGTGGCGTTGATTTATCGCAGATGGTTTAATAAAACATGCTATTTTGAAATTTTTCACACAAGCTCCAGTGCCCTCCGACCTCTGAGCCTTCGGACAGCTATATAAATGACTGGCGCCTGAACCCCACTCGCCTGCTACGTTAGTCAAGTCCCAGCTAAATTAATATTCCTCTTCATTTCACCCTTAAAAAGTTTCACTAATCTCTGGAGTTTGAAGACGATTCTTTCTATTATTTTGTTTATTTAAATTTTAATTTTCAACATTTTTGTCCATAAGTCACGAGACAGTGTCAACTACAGATGACACTCATGATTTATGATTCTGTGTCCACGTATGTAGGTAATCCACTACTTATTAAAACTACTTCGCTAAAACAATGCCTACAGGGCAAGGGCAGGAGCGGTAAGCCACTTAAAATGTACCACTCCACTAAATAATACATAAGTTGACCTGATTGAACTTGGAAGTTGGTCGTTCATCTTAATTTCCTTCTTGGCCCCTCGAACAGTAGTCAATATTTGATTGACCACTCGAACCATCAAGCCAGTCGTGTAAAGTAGTAAAGTGATAAGTAGTATATATAATTAAATAATATAGTATACTTCATAAGACCAAAGTACTGTTTTCTATCTCATACCAGCTTGAAATTATTTTTAATCTTAGTTATGCTGAGCATAGGTTACTCCGGATGAGTTGGTAGGACTATACACACACTAGGTGGCTAAACTTCTGGGTCGCCGATAAAGAAAAGAGTTACAGCGGCTCTGGCTTAATAAGCAACTAAAGGAACACGGGTGGGTTTTAGTCAGTAAAAGTCCACTTCACCCAGAGCGGTAGAAGTCATTGAATGATTTACCAAAAATAAAATGGTGGCTTAACTTGAAAAATGACCATGTAATCCAAAAAATCCGATCGATAATTCTGCTGCTCCTTACTGGCCTGGGAATCACTTAAATCTGGCGGCCATCTGTGATGTCGATAGGCAGAGCCTCGTCAATCAGCGGACAGGGGGGTGACCATAAGCTCTTAGAGTTAGGTTATTTTGAGATCGCGTAAGTGAAAGATGTATACAAGTCATATACATCTGTCCCTTACACACACTCAAAATAACCTTGCTCTAAGAGCTTGTGGTCAATGGCGGTGCTCTTAAAGTTGTTCGAGAATACGTTTACCTCGGGCAAACTCTGCAGTTTGGTAAGAACAACTTTGAGAAGGAGGCTAGCAGAAGAATACAGCTGGGCTGGAAAACTTCGTCGAGTCTTCTCGTCGCGCATCCCACAAAGCCTGAAGACTAAAGTCTTCAACCAGTGCGTCCTACCTGTTATGACCTACGGTGCCGAGACGTGGACACTCACAATACGGCTGGTTCATCAGTTCAAAGTTGCTCAGCGAGCTATGGAAAGGGCTATGCTCGGAGTCAGGGATCGAATCAGAAACGAGTTGATCCAGCAGAGAACCAAAGTAGTCGACATAGCTCACAGAATAAGTAAGCTGAAGTGGCAATGGGCCGGCCATGTAAGTCGTAGAACCGATGACCGTTGGGGTAAACGTGTTCTTGAGTGGAGGCCGCGAACTGGTAAACGTAAGGCTCAGGCTAGGTGGAGCGACGACCTTCGCAGGGTGGCTGGTAGAAGCTGGATGACAGTTGCCGAAAATCGAACCAAATGGCATGCAATTGGAGAGGCCTATGTCCAACAGTGGACTGCTATAGGCTGATGATGATGATGATGATGATGATGATGAAGAGCTTATGGTCAACCCCCTGGTCTCATCTGCCATTTAGATTCTCGATTTTTGCCATATGGTACGATTACCTTGAAACCCAACGATTATAATATATAAGTAGGTACCTATTAGCCTTCTTCAAGATTTATACAATAACAGTTTAATGTTACCTAATATAATCCTACAGTCCTTTTATCCTTTAATCCCATAATAGGGGCCAACCCTAACAGCAGCATTAGCAGGATTAGCTTAAAAGTTTATTATGAAATCAAAATACACGCACTAAAAATCACAAACTCAAGCGACACGTTTATATATTTCGTCGAAATGTATTTGACCGTATTTTGGGGTCGGAAACGGATTTACGCCTAATTCAGCTAATAGGGTTGAAAGTTGTGGCAGATAGTGGGTATTTATAATCAACTTGATGAAGTTCTGAAGGGGATCAGGAAGTCGGTTAAACTCATTATCTGTCGCCGAAATAGTGTTATAAGTACCTATAGATAGTACAGGGTTATCTTAGTTATACGGAAGTGTAACATGGTTATGTAGGTACCTAATTACTTATTTTCAAGGATGTACGACATAGCTTTTAGTTACTATTGTTTAATTTTTCTCTCTTTGATGCTTAGGGATTGCTGAAAATGTCAAAAAAATATTTAAAGATAAAGATAAATTTATTTGTTTAAGCGTGTGTAACATGAGACATGAATATGCACACATAAATGGAAACATAATTTTACCGGACCAAAGTGTTTTGCCTCACTCGGCGTACAAAATGAACATAATATGTTATTAATTAAAATTAAATTGGTAATAATAAATTGAATAAATTAATGTCAGTTTCATATATAAAATTAGTCAGTGCAAAATATTATCAATAATTCAACATAAAATAAGAGTCACTACAAAATGTAGCCAATTCTATATTGACATAATTTAATATACATAAAAAATATGTCATTATAGAGTAAAATTTAATCAAAATAAAGTTTATCATTTAAAAAATCAAGAATGTTATAGTAGCACTTATCAATAAGCAGCTTTTTAAATGTTTTCTTAAGTAAATTAAAATTCAATTGCTTAATGTCATTCGGAATGTTATTGTGTATCTGGAGCCATGCATACAACACTTTTTCTCAGAAGTGCTGTTTTGGCCGAGTGTGACTGCACCCAAAGTATATACTGCTAACGTCTATTTCTATCGGGATTATTTGACAAAAGAGGAAACCATTAAGGATTACTTTTTATAAATACAGCTATTTCCAATATGTCGACTAACGGAAGTGTTAAAATTCTGTGCCTTATGAACATTGGACTGCAACTGTCCGTAATTTGCAACCGAAACATAGCAAGCATTTAACTTATATAAATTTCGTCTGTTCAGTAAGCAAATAAAATCAAAGTAAATACAGATTTGCTAGCTATAAAACCTTTGGCAATAGTAAAGATTGTTTTGATCTCGATTTATTTTCTATAACTAACAATATAGTCAGGGATACAAAATAATGAAGTTAGCAAGAATTCTAAATTACAGTCGTAAACTTTTACGACATAACCATCGCGGGGGTATCGATTCTCACAGATCAACAGGATAAAGAACCACTGCTGATGGTACTTGACTGCCTTTACAAGTTGTAAGTAGGTATGTTTGTGTGGATTTTCCTCTTATTTTCGGTTATTTGCTCGCTCTTCAGGTTATGGATTCGGATAATGTGAACCAGAATCTTTATTTGTAAACATAGATAGAGTTGATTGAATAATTTCTATACCTTTAGAAACCTTTCAGAGGCGTATGACGAGTGAATAACATGAAATAAATATATTCACTTCGAGGTGAATGGGTACTTTGCTGTAAAAGGAGCTCCATAATATCTTTGAATGAATAAATTATTCTTTAGAAAATTATACATTCCTTTACCACGTCCTTTATACACCTGCATCCGTGAATGCATGCGGCAGCTGCCCCACTTACAGAGCTCGGTGAGGCTGTCAAATAAGTTGACTACCCTTCTGCATTCACCCCATCCATCCATAGGTACTTTCCCATTTGCTTAGAACTTTCCTTATCCAGGGATCCAGCAGAATATCAGCGTTAGGTATATTTGCCTGACACGTGCTGAGCTGGACTCCCATTTGGTGCAACCTTGAGACGCACACCGCACTGTTTTTTAATCGTTATACCTACTATTTGAGGTATGTTACTATGTCATTTTTATTTCTTGTGTGTTTTTTTTCTTTTTTTGTATGTTGGCACCTTGTTTTAATATACCTCGTGTAAATTGAAAATTTAATTGTGATTTTGTGTGTTGTGCTGTGTCTTTTGTGTGCACTAAATAAATGTTTTATCTATCTCTCTTATCCTTCTATTGTAGTTGATCTGCCATGAATGCGTTTCGTAACATGCAAGTTACTGGTATGCTTCAACAATTCACTTTATGGTCATCTGAGGTTGATTGGCCATACCACCGACCTTTTTCTTTGACCGGGGCAACTTTGAAACTCATAGAATTTTCGTGAATGGGTGACGTGGAACTAATAATTAAGCAAATGTCTCAAAGACGACATTTCAGACATAAATAATTCAATAAACGTGTACCTACTCTAAACTACTGAATATCAATTTTACCACGAGACATGTTATTGGATACGCACGTCACACTTCGTGACTTCAGCTACAAGTATATTTTCTGCTACTAGATACTGTCACGTGTAAGTGCTTTAGCAGCCATATTGTAAGCATATAAGAGCCCACGTTCAGGTTAAAATATTGGTTAGAAAGATCATAGTGAAAAGCCAGATGCTGCCTAAGCTATAGATAGGTAAAAAAAACCGGGCAAGTGTCGGACTTCACACATTTAGGGTTCCGAACCAAACTGCAAAATTAAGTTAGTTGTAATAGGAAAAATTAGGAAATTTATTGAAAATCTGTTTTATCAATATATTGGTATATGTTAGCAAAATATACCTGATAAAAAACATTATCACAAAATTTCAAGTTCATCGGTTAATGGGGAGTTAAAAAATTCTTCCGAATGAAATTTTGTAAAAATAAGTTGACTTTGGTGGCTTCGCATTCCTTTGCTTTCCAATATTTTTTTAAACAAAAAATACAGTATTTATCTACTCAACAAGTGCTAACCAACGATAGATGGTACCACTCGATGGGGTAAGTCAAAAAAAAATTCTCTCTCCCCTTTAGCTTTATGGGAGCCCCACTAAAAAATATTTTTTGACAATTTGTATGGCTTTGGTTCAACAAGATGCTTACTGTGAATTTAAAGACTGTACCTCCAACCGTTGTGCTGTAAAACCCGTGTGACAGACGACGGACAGACGGACACGTGAGTGACAACAATAGGGCTCTGTTTGGACACTTCGGGTACGGAACCCTAAAATGCCCATATAATAGGCATATAAAGTTTTCGCCTAAGCTTCCACCCTAGCTATATGAAACCTATATAATTATGTAAATGTAATAAATCCTTGTGTAGTGAGTAGGTATTATTAAATACACATAATATAGGTAGAAGTTAGGAAAAATCCAATAAACCTATTTGTCCATCATAGCGGATTTTCAAGTTAGCGGATAGAATTGCCATCGTAACATAAATATATTCATGTTCACTTTGATAGACTTGACCCTTATTCAAAAACTGCTTCACCCCTCTGTTGTTAAAACATCCTTTTTATGATTCAGAGCCTTTTCGACATTATGGCAAAAGGTGTAGAGCTCATTTACCTCCATACGAACGATTTCAACAACAATTTTAAGACCGGGCCGAACAGCGATCGTTTTATGGAAGGTACACGCTTACGTGACATAATCCAGGTAAAAAAACTGGTAGCTTGTAAAAACTCAGCATAGAATAAACTCAAAGTAAAAGAAGCTTTCTTAACCTAATTATTAGTTTCTAAAGTTATGATGTTGTTTAGATAAAATTACCATTTCTTGCGAAACTCTTGTTGCTGTTATAATATTTCATGATAACAAAGTAAAGAAGAAAAAGAAATGAAAGTTGGAATTATAACAACACAAATCAACAACCAGCTGGTAAGTGACACTTTTTTGCATTCGTCGTATTTAACTCTGTATCTGTATTTATTAAAATAACACACGAAATTTTGTATGATTTATCGAACTTTGATAGGAACCAGCAGCCTTATTGCAAATTTGGCAAAGCAAACAGTATGAACAATCGACGAATCACATGGCGAGGCGAAAGACGCGATATGGATTTTCATCTATGTGATTGGTCGATTGTTCGTACTCTTTGCCCTTTGCCTTGCCGAATTCATTACGCAATAAAGCTGCTGATAACAGTATATTGACTGTTCACCCTTCCTTTATCACTGAATCCACTGGTCGTATAATTCTGCAACGTGTATTGACAAAGAGGATAGCTTACTCTCATGTCATTGTATGAGAATAGAATAGAATAGAATACTCTTTATTATGTACACCATATAAGTTACAGAATGTATAGACGAAGAAAACATATGAGAATAGTGTTCTGTCTCGAATGGAATGTAAGAAAAATATTTCAACATTGAACAATATTCTATATTTAGAGATTATTGCATAATGGTCTGTCTGTTACAGGTCGTTGTTTCAACGTCCGAATGACCGGTTATTCAATCGTTGCACTTCATTCATTCAATTGTGAAAAATACTTTTCAGACATTAGTTTAGTCGTTAAAACGTTTTATGAAAGATGTTATTTCTGTATGTGTGTGTAATTGACACGTTTCACGTTCTTTTTTAAATGCTTCAACTAAACATAGACCCTAGTTTTGGTAGCGCTGTATGTATCTGCTTAGAGGTACAGAATCTAATAAAATTACTTAGTGAAACTCTGCAGATGTGATAAATTGGACACTCTATTCTTACAAACGGTTAAATTAAGTTTTATGCAAAACATGGAAGAGCAATCTGCGTTATCTCAACAGATAAAAAGATAATCCAAAACGAAATAACAACAAAGCTACGAGTGTCGCTACGAAGTGATTAAACTCTTTCGCCCCAAAACACGGTACAAACTGTGATACGGATAATAAATCCTCTGGATAGTCAAATTATGTGACGTCATAATAATAATTTACTGCCGTCGACGGCGCGGCGGCTGACAAAAGCGGACGTGACTCGACTGAAAGACTCCGCGAGGGCACCCGATTTGATTAGCTGACTTTTAGGACTTTGCATCCCTTACAAGTCACCCTTGACGGGAAACCTTTTAAAAACATACGCCATCCCAAAGATCCTTTGAATTGTGAAGGATTTGAATGATTGAAAAAAGTATGACCTTGACGTCAATCTGCTCCGATTACATGTTCGGTTACTTCCTGTGATTTATGTATGAAGCAAATAGTGGATTAAAATCCAATTTTCTGTTTAGGTAACTTCAGTCAGAGCTCTCCTGTCTGACTCATAAATGACTCTATTGTAAATATGTCTATTATTAAAATATTAGATGCTAAAACGCCTTGCTCTTGCTACTTCAAAGACTAGCCTTCAAACAAGCTAGCGCGACGAACAATCCATTTCGTTTGAGCGTGAAGAAATTCGTTCCACGAAATAAAGCAAGCGACAGGCAACTCGTGCCTGAGTACGTTGTAAAGAACAAAATTGAAACTAATCAGCGAATAATTTTGTTTTTAAATCTTTCATGTCACATCGTTTGACGAAGTCGAAAATTAATGTTGTGTGCAAAGCAATGAAGCAAGAATAATCACTTCTCATTAAAAATCTAATCCCTCTTGTCACCCCTTGCAAATGCCCTTTGTTCCAAAATATCAACGCGAAATTCATGTACATTTTCTATAAAATTTGTAGTAGGTGGTGACACAATCAACATCTGCTCTTGGAAAGTGTATTTGCTTTTTTCGGAACAATTCAAAGACGTTGCTGATAAATAGACAACGAGAAAAATCCTTTAAAAAAGGTAGGTAAGGTAGGAATTTAATAAACCATTCTCTTAAATAATGATGCAGATGTCATGAGAGATGTCATTGGAAACTTTTTAGACTGAAAAAAAACTTTTTTACAAAAAAATACTACCGACTTCCAAATAAGAAAACTACAAATTGAAAAATAACTTTATTTTTGGAAGTCGGAGTCTTTCGTAGGCACCATTTTTTTGCGTTATGGACACCGACTTCCAAAAATAAAGTTATTTTTCAATTTGTAGTTTTCTTATTTGGAAGTCGGTAGTATTTTTTTGTAAAAAAGTTTTTTTTATTTTACACTTTTTAGTTGTACCGACCTAATAGGCAAGTTGTTTAGTAAGTTTCCTATAACGGAAGAATATATTACCCGAATATCATGAAACTTGAACAAAACCGATCAAATGAGAGATCTGCATACCCCTGAAAAGCATACTGGCGTGATGTTATGTTATGAAATGGTATAAACAATAAACAGACACGCGATTGCAGCAGTCCCAAGAGATTTGCCGTTATTTATTGAAGAGTTATGTTGTATATTTTCGAAGTTCTTAATCAGATCTTCGAAAAAATAGATTTATTATAGACTGAAAAATTTGGCAAACCGAAAACACACTATGAGAAAGCATGGTAAAAAATTGTCTGTCTTCTCTGTCAGGTTATCTAGATATATTTTTAACCTAACAGCAGACATACATGCAAGAACAAATACATAGTTTTTCTAATAATGTCTTTCTACAAAAAGCATTCAACGCTACAAAAGCTAAGACGCGGGTGAAGTAGAGTATTGCGGCTTTCGTACTAGCTCGCCCACTCGGGATCCACGAGTACTATGGTAACTAAAATTGGGATAAAACTGAAGGCAGATATAGATAGATTCATCATCATCAGCCTATTAGTGTTCCCACTGCTGGGACACAGGCTTCCTCTCTGTGAGAGGGAATGGGCCGTAATCCATCACGCGGGCCCGGTGCGGGTTGGTGGATGTCACATGTCTTCGAATTTTTGGTTCTAGGACATGCCGGTTTCCTCACGATGTTTTCCTTCACTGTTTTGAGAGCAGTGGTGATGAAATAATTTACACAAAGTAAAGCGCCTGCCTGGGCTCGAACCCACGACCTACAACTTGTAACTCGCGGCCGATACCACTGGGCTACCACTGCTCTCAATAGATAGATTAATGATGATACATTAGCTACTGTACCCAACCCACAGGTATGGGGGTATGGTACTTACAAAATGTCAGTAATCACAATCACATTAGTGTAAGCTCGGATCGAGATCTTGGCGCGATGCCCGTATTACACTCCTACCTTTCCATCCAGCATATTCCTAATCTTATTACCTCATTATTGTGACATTCACAGCTCCTACATTACCGTCATGATCCGTGTCTATGTTCCATTATGAATATTCGTTCACATTATTTTAAGAATTTTATTTCAAAGATTGAGGTGAGAACCGATAGAGAACGAATATTATTACGTGATGATTAGCTACTTAATATTATTTTCGGGGAAACGGGTGCGTCATTTACAATAAGTATACTCACTTTCAGGTTCTAAATGTATTCGCATCGTAATAACACCCTTTTTACATACAGATTACCCATTTCAATATGATTGAATCTATAAATTTTAATCTAACACCAGAAGCCTGTCGTAAAAATATGATGACGCGTAAAAGTGGAATATTATGGCGATGATATTGATAAGTGTTGAGACCCCTCTCAGCACATATCAATATCATCGCCTTAATATGACACTGTTCCGCGGCAAGACCCCCGTCTTTATGACCTAACATCCTGCCATAATGTCCACTATTATCTATACTAATATTATAAAGAGGAAAGATTTTTTGTTTGATTGTACCGAATAGGCTCCGAAACTACTGGACCGATTTGAAAAATTCTTTTACCAATAGAAAGCTACAATGTTCCTGAGTAACATAGGCTATTTTTTAATCCCGAAAATGGGTCCTGTGGGATGGTCCACGGGAGCGAAGCCGCGGGCAACAGCTAGTAATCTAATAAAAATATCTCATGATGATCACAGGATGAATGCTATTTTATATTTCTCGTGACTTATAGTACCTACTTTCGTAAAAGTACAGACATCAGCTTGGAGAAATTCCGTTTATACATATCCATTAAACCTACATAGTGACATGAAATCTGCATAAAACAACCATTATACGATTAAGCACACCCGTTGACATTTGCTCGTCATAACGTTTGGCTGCTCGATGCTAACTCGAACTCTAACTCGATGTTAAACTTAAAGCAAACTCCCTGTATTCCAAGTTTATCTTGGTGAAAAAGGTCATATTATTATTTTCTTACATACGTTGACCTTGCTAATACCATAATGTAGAACACTTAAGATGGTAGCACTAGTATTTCAGTGTATGTAGCCATCATCGTCAGGCTCTGTGTTTAGCACATTCAGACAAAGCAATATTACCCGAATCTAGGTCACCATAATATAAATCTCCAAGTATTTTGATTGCATAATCATATAGGACAATTAACCCACCATTTAATTTCAAAACCATGCCTTAATTGAAACTCTGAACTAATGTTTATCTTTCACGATCGCTTTCACTCTGAGCGTGCTGAAAGGGAACATTTGAAGTGCTGTCTAAACAATAATACCTACTTGGAATATATCACATTTTGAAGTAAATAAGAATCTTATTATTAGATTAGTAGGTTGTGCGTACTGTAAAAATAGGGCAGGTGTATAAATACCCGTTTATATAACCTATGTAGGTACTTACTGAACAATATCGTAAGTTTTTTAATTAGCGAAAATTTTCTTTGTAACCATTGAATACCACCGTAACTTTATTTCCAATAAAATCTTAAAAATCCCATTTGAAAGCAGGTAATTTTAATTTATTGAGGGCGAACCTTGATGAAAACGTAATAATAATAATTTATCACCTTCAAAGAAAAACTCTCGCTAAACTGTAAGCTTTGATGGCTAGACTGCATTAAGATCATAAGTTCATGTCACATTTTTTCGCCAGTAAATATATTTCACGCTCAACAGCTGTGGCATGAAATGTCGCTGAGCACAAAGCTCCCTCATGCTCGTATAATTTGACGTCTTATTGCACCCTAAATCCTTTAATCTACTCAATCCTGCCGGGATTCGATTACGATCCGTAATAACAAGAATTTATTACTTCATCGTCGTAACCAAGGGTCAAGGCCCTGAAAAAGTGCAAGAAAACATTTCAAGTAAACAATAACAAACAGTAGTATTATCGTAAGTAAAGAGCGTTGTTGTGGCAGAACTATCGTAATATCCGTATAATACAGTCCATTTAATCATAAACAAGGACACTTTCGCTTTAGTTTTCGAGCTCTCGGGAGAGGGGCTCATCAATTCTGAAAATGAAACATTTACCAGTCCAAAAAGTTGAATTTATGAAGGTCTCATCCGATTCACAGAGGAATATGTAGACGGTGCCACTTGCAAACAGTCAAGACTTACATATGTTTCGTTTATTATGATTCGAGAATAAAGTAATGCTGCAATTTTCGTTTCTCACATAGCAAATAGCTAAAATTATCTATGATGTATGCGACCATTGAACCCTTTACTAAAACTTGTATCATCACTATTATGAAACTTGACGAGTTTATTGTTGTCTCACCCTTCAAAAAGTAATAACCTACTGGTGGTGATCTTAAGGGAGCACTGACCAGACTGACCCACCCTCACAAAATTAGGGACAGCGGTAATGACAATAGGCTAGCCTTAACTTTGAACATCTCTCTTCATAATATTCCGGGGCTTTCGTAAATACTTAAGCACCTTGCAGTAGTACCTATCACCTACTAAAATTCCATTGTCCCTTCCATTTGTATAGAAGTTTGGAACTAATATATTTAGCCCCTCGCTCTTGTTTGCGACCTAAAGACGCTCTTGAAGTCCTTGTTTACTATTGATTGCTTAACCATTCGAGAATAGTGTCTGTTTAAATTACAAAATTATTTAATAACTCCTACATGGAATCAGTAATATCGTATTCACAGTCATTTTAATCGCGTCATGTGAGTCTTGAATACTCGTACCGTCGCCGAGTAGCCAGCTTGTCGGTTTTTTATCGGTTACATTTGGGGAGTGTGCGATGGAATTTCACGACCTTTTTTTTTATTTGTAATGGGTTTGCTCTTGACTCTAGTCTAGGTCATAGGTGACAGAGACAGAGTCTACGATGGAGTGAGCTTACCCAGAAGAAGCCTGTTCACTCTAACTTTGAAGAGATTTGGGTTGAATGCGTTCGGAAACACAGACGCAGGTATAGTTCCATTCATTCGCTGTGCGCATTATAAAGGATGTTTGGAAGCGCTTGGTTCAAATCTAATTCAAATTCCACCTAGCCTGTTTCATCATCAGACTAACAGACGTACGGCGATGCGCCATCGATACATGGTGGACATCTCACCCATACGCACAAAACGTTTTGGGAATACTTTATTATGCGTACAGCTAAGGAGTGGAATTCCCTGGCGGAGTCTGTGTTGCCCGACAGCTACAATCTGGGCGTCTTTAAGTCAAGAGTGAATGGGTTATTTCTAGGCAAGCGTGTTTCACCGTCGACCACATCATCCCTTACCATCAGGTGAGATAGTGGACAAGCGCGAGCCAATAGAATATTACAAAAATCTCCATTTTATAAACAATAATGCTACTAGAAATTCCTTCATAGTACTTACCAGGGTTTCATAATGTGTAAAATTTTCTACGTAATCATTTTAAACATTCGGAACTTGAGGGTCTTTAGCTAAAGTTTTCCACTGGAAAACACAAATAAAAGAGCCCGATATTTTCCTTCTTAATTGCCTAACTTAAGGAAAATGGGCCCAAAACGGGCGATGAGAAATAGTTTGTTGAGTAGCTTTATTTATTAAATACTACGTGTTTTAAAGGTTCAATGAATTGTATAGTAGATAGGTTCCTCCAGGCAAAGGTGCACAATGTCGAGTGAATCTCCGCTTGAGTCTATGCCTACAGGTTAGGGACCAATACAGAAAACATTACAGCTAATGATTACTGGGCGCTGACATTGACAAATAACATCGACATAACAAAATAGTCGATCACATTGTATTCCCACGGGAACCTTATTTTCCGCAAACACTGTGAACAGTTCACGGTTCATCTATTAATCAAACATGAAAAGAATTTCAGAATGAGCACATACAAAAAATATGACAAGGTTTCTAGAATTACTTAACGATATTAAAAGTTTTAATTTCATTCCGCTAATTACTTCCAACTAAGCTTTCACTGTGATCATTTTAATAATTATATATGTTGTGCTTTGTTCACTAACAACAATTAACAGTTTACTTACTAATGATGTTGGGAACATACTGAGTTCGCGACTGTTCTTAATATAATAATAGGAGGCTCGTGGCTCGGTGTTTATCTTAAATAACCTGAACATAACTAAAGTGGCTATTCACTCAAGTTCGCCGACACGAGAACCCATCTATTGTTTTCTTAGGCAAATGAGAGGCCTTTTAGCGGACCGGTGTACGGTTACTACGTCATCAGAACTGTAACAAAATAATGAAATTGCTCGGCATCCCTTCTTGGTGACACTTTAAACAGAAAGCACTCCATAAAATAAACAGCTACAGTAAAAATATTATATTTATTTGAGGTCTCCAATTTACGCAAATGAATCATTTTGGTAGGCAAAAAGAGCATTGAAAAGTAGGTAGGTCCAAAAAAATACTCTGTGATGATATAAGATTAGAATTAATTCGAAAAAAGGCTTTTCGTAGTAGATATTCATTTCTCAAGAAGATTATGACAGACAGGAGTTATCTTGCCCTTTGAATAGACTTTAGGCTTCAATTTGATCCGACATGATAGAGTATGAAAAAATCGTTTGATATGATCAGGATTTGATATTTTTTCAACTAAAAGAGATTTGTTTGCAATCTTACAGTACTGTACATTTTGTCCTTAAATAAAAAGAACTTAAAATAAATGCCTGGCATCTCTATAACAGGATTAAGTGAGAAATGGCGCGAGGGGAGACATGCGACTTGTAGAAGATTGTTGAGGATAATTTCCGGATTAATCTGCACCCAGTTTAATCTCGGTGGCTGCGGAAAAGAAAAAATCTAATTGCTAGGAATTGTGTCGTATACAATGCGCTATTGTGATTGAAGGAGACAGTATTACTTAATACTTTTCGCGAAGTCGCGACACAATCACAAAGTATACCTAATACATATTTTTACGAGTAAGTATAACATTCCGTAACTCTGTTACATCTGATTTTTCAGCATGAAAGTTGTAATATATCTTCAATCATTGAATTTAAACTAAGTGTTAAAACCACAGACATAAATCTAACTAGATAACGCAAGTCCCTCCATCTGTATGAAAACCAAGCGTGCCACTTTTTCACACACAATTTAATAACAAATTTACTTACCGATGAAAGAAAATATTTCCATTGCCTCGGGCAACTTTTTTCTACACAGTTACAGCTCAATATGGTACAATAAAGCATTTTTCTAGATCTCGGTTGATGTCCGGTGCCGATAATGCTAAATGAAACATCTCAAAGTACGTCAATTGTACTTTTACTCCCTTTTTAACCGACTTCGCAAAAAAGGAGGAGGTTATCAATTCGATAGTATTTTTTTTTTTTTATGTGTGTTACCTCAGAACTTTTTATTGGGTGAACCTATTTAGATGATTCTTTTTTTATTCGAAAGATGGTGTTTGTCATGTGGTCCCATTTAATTTTCATCAAGATTTGATGAAGAATTTCGTAGATATACATCAGAACTCTTCAATAAATGACGGCAAATCACTCGGGATAGCTGCAATCGCATATCTGTTTATTGTTTACACCATTTCATAACATAACATCACACTGGTACGCTTTAAAGGCGTACGCAGGTGTGAACAGTTCACCCTGGTATACTATCATTCCACCGGTTTTGTTTATTTAAGTTTCATGTTATTGGGTTTATCTATTCTGGCTTCACTTTGGGCGTTATAGGAACCTAGCCTATAGAACTGGTCCATTATGTACCTACCACAACAAAAAAGTGAAAAATAAAAAACTTTTTTACAAAAATTACAACCGACTTCAAAACAAAAACACTACAAAGTGAAAAATAACTTCAATTTCGGAAGTCGGTGTCAAAAAACGAAGAAGCGAAAACAGGAACACCGACTTCCGAAATTGAAGTTATTTTTCACTTTGTAGTGTTTTTGTTTTGAAGTCGGTTGTAATTTTTGTTTAAACACGCGAAGATGACGTGATTGTATGTAACAATCGCGTCATCTATTTAGATTTCTAATTGAGGTTAAAACTGATTTATAGGTACACTAGCTGTTACCCGCGGCTTCGTTCCCGTGGACCACCCCACAGGACCCAATTTCGGGATTAAAAAAAAGCCTATGTCACTCAGGCATAATGTAGCTTTCTATTGGTGAATGAATTTTTCAAATCGGTCCAGTAGTTTCGGAGCTTATTCGGTACAAACAAACAAACAAAAAAATCTTTTCTCTTTATAAGATTAGTATAGATTTGCCTACACATGCTAGATAAATACAGGGCGTAGGTATGTATGTATCTACTTTAACGACAGGGTTGACCGATATTACGATCGATATCCTATCTACGTATATGACGCGAATTATGTTTCCATGCATACGTAATGTCCTTGGACTTTAACATCGTACTTACCCCAAATCCATCCATTATCTGGCGAACTCCACGATTCGGCATACATTCAGCGTAATTGATGCTTAAAAGAAACGTTTTCACTTCAGTCGTAACGCCCACAGACGTCCCAAGTTTATCGGGAGTCGTTATATACATCATCGAATGAGAGCTGAACTCATCGCACGTAATTTAAAGAAGTTTCTGATTCAATTTTTTGCCGCCCGTACAGAAATAGTCTCGATGTGTGTGCACTCGTGAATTCGTTATCACATTACCTGCCTCACCGTAGTAATGAAGATCGCTTATTGTTTGGAACACTATGTGGATTTCATTCTTCTCTCAATAACAGCAAATGTTTAATTCAAGATATCTTCGATTTTTTTCCTAACATTGTTTTCATGACTGCTACACTCTGACGGGAAATGTTAATTCAATAACTGAGAGTCGTTGAAACAGATGTTTTTGTTAACATTACAATCACAACTTTTATTATTTTATGAAGATTTATTGGGTGTCGGAGCAAACGAGTCGTTATGTGTTGTCTGCGAGTTGGCAAGAGTGTGGGCCGCCGAGACAATTGGATCGACGACCTGAAGAGCTTGACGTGGCCTTCTGCCACTACTTTATGGACACTTCGACGATATTGAAGTATCATTGCCTGAATTGATTTATATGTCTACCCCTAACCCCTTGAGAGAAAGTCCCAGTTTCGCAATTTTATGAATCTTGTATCAAGAAAAATAGTATATACGACATAGGCAGATACTCTTATGTTTTTAACACATAAAGACATAAACATAAATGTTTACGTCTAAGTCTCATTTTCATCTATTCATAAATTCATACGTGCCATATTAAAATGTTTGTTTATGCTATATTTCCTTGAATGGTTTTGTTTCTTGATTTATAAGCGCCAAAATCGATCCTCAGACGCTTTTCTCAACGCTCCAGCCATATAAATGTTTCAGATTCTAAACGTTTATATTCCTTATTTAATTAAGCCGAAAAGCGAATAAATATTTAATAAGGTTCTGCTTGAACATGTCACACGTGGCATCGTTGTTAACTCAAGATGAGTATCTATCCACGTAAATACGTGATGAACACTAAAATTGTAATTATATATGCAAATGAAGTACCTTATATTCATAACTAGGTACATAATCTTTCTTACTACCCTATTATATACAGAGTGGCTTTTAATTAATTGCCATCTTTCAGAGTGTGAAAGTAGGTACATCGCTATAAACATATTAGCTCTGAAATTTTAAAAACATTAGCACGTATATGTTCGTCTAACACAAAATATAAAAAACCCTCGACACAATTTTATTTCATTCTACATAATTTATCTAGTAGTTGAAACTCTTCGATCGACAATCTTGTAACACGATATCTTGCGAAAACACACCGATTCAAACAGTAAAACGCCCATAGCTTTAGAACGGCTGAATCGATTTTCATTAAACATAGCTAAAAATACTCTTAATAAAGTCACCTTTCAAACAAAACACACAACAAAAACGAAATCTAAATCGGTTCATCCGTTTAGGAGCTGTGATGCCATAGACACGTCAAACTTATAATCTTTTTCCGTCGGGGATTAAAAATGATTGCAAATGATTGGCTTGTTGGTCTAGTGGTTGCAAGTGCTACTGTGAGCATTCCTGCAGCAGTCCTGGGTTAAATTGCAAGGTCTGGCAAAGTGCGGCGGGTTCGCGGTGATTGCTAACGCGTGGCCGTGTTCCCGCCATAAGCGGCACAGGAGGACAACGTGGAGTTTTAGGGCTGATTTCACCATTGAAACTTATATCAATTAGTTCAACTAAACTCAGTTTACGCAAATACAGCGTTCTAATTGGTAGTTTCTCTCCGGTCTCAACCAATCAGAACGCTGTATTTGCGTAAACTGAGTTTAGTTGAACTAACCGCGATTAAAATAATTGGTGAAATCGGCCCTTAGTGGGTTCGAGTCCCACATAACTGCACTATCTTCCCGTGGTAATAGGCTCGCCCCTGTTACAAGAAAATTAAACATAACTGGCGGAATATGGGTGTATCTACTACAGGTGCACCTCTGCTTAAGACTTTGAGTAACACAGGCGTGATGTTTATGTGATGTTGTTTACTTAACAAAATGTTGGCAACTGATTCTTTGTTACGATTTCAGGGTACGTATCACCGTGAAGTTGATCATATTCATGAGTAGCCGCCGAAAGATTGCCAACCAATTAAAACTTACCCTCTAGAGATATTTTTTTTCGATTAAATAAAAATTTTATGTATAGTTTGTAACAAAAACAAAAGCGTAAAATTGATTTCATCGCCATTCTTTTTTATTCATGAAAATGTAGTTAATCCACTGCATACCTAACATTGATCAAACACTTCGCGTTTTATAAATATACACAGATTTGAAAAAATAACAGACGAAGCTATGCGAGGCCAGCAGATAGAAATGATGATTATGATATATCACTGTTTTCTGAAACGCGAAATATGTGCTGAAGCCCCCGAGAAACGAAGAACAAAATTATTATGATGTTTGTAATCCCGACCTTATCTCTTAAAGTGAAGGTTTGAAATACGTCAACTGCTTAGTGCAATCGCTTTTTGCGGAATGAGAGTCAGTATATTCCTCACGTTTTCTAAGTAAATAATCATAGAAAGGTGGTAACCGACGTATCCTGTTTCTTGTTATTTATGAAAACACAAATAACGGAGTATTCTAATTTGGGGTATGCAAGACAAGGCGCTTATTAAGAAATATGTATAATCTTTATTTACAACATCTCTTATATTGGTACATTTTTAACAACTACATACAGTATAGATTTCATAGTCATTTACACAAAATTGGTACCTAACTACTACTACAATATTTATACATTTCTAAATGAGAGATTTTCCAAGATTAACATAGCTGAAAATGGCGTCACGAGACCCTCCATTGATACGTTTCGGTCCTCAAGTAACTACTTTGGTAGTTGACTACCGTCACAGGATTGAATGATTTGATAGTTCCCCGGGACTTCCCGGGGAACTATCAAACCATTCAATAATAGATTCAAATAGAAGGGAGGATTCGAACACTTTACAATGGTTTTCTTACACGATTTTACGGAAACTTCTACGCCGTAGCATCTGACAATGATCTGCTCCGTAGCATCTGATAATGGCATGCCACGTCGTAGCATCTGACAATGACTTGCTCCGTAGCATCTGACAATGGCATGCCAAGTCGTAGCATCTGACAATGGCTTGCTCCGTAGCATCTGACAATGGCATGCCAAGTCGTAGCATCTGACATTGACCTGCTCCGTAGCATCTGACAATGACATGCCACGTCGGACCATCCAACAATAACCTTTTCCGTAGCAGCTGACAATGACATGCTACGCCGTAGCATCTGATTATGACCTGCTCCGTAGCATTTGACAATGCTACGCTGTAGCATCTAACAATGATATGCTATTTATTAAATCCCTTTATTATAATAATAATTACATTCATGACAATCCTGTGAGAATACATCTCCATGTTTAAACTTATGTGCTTTTGATGATGAACACGAATCAAAAAGACAGATTCATACACAATTATTTACAGGCAATATGTAAATGTTACCTAATAATGCAACAACTCGCTTGTAACTCGTGAGAACGCTTTGGAACCTTAAATGTGTTACAATGTATAATTTTAGGGTTACCAAACAGTACGACAAAGACTAACGCAGAGATCAGATCTGGAATTCCGCTCGCCCAATATACATAACTATTTAGGAGCCTCAGTATAGTACATATCGAAATATAAAGCTTTCAACTAAATATTTTACTGAACACAATTTTGGACTTAGTAACTCAAAGTAACTTTCAAAGGCTTCAGTAAATAATTAGTCACAGCTGCAACATCCTGCACTTATTGAGATGACATCTGGCGTAAGTCCAATACCTCCTTGATCTGAAGTCGTACAAATTTAAATTAACTAACTTTTATGTTTATAAGCTTCTTCCAAAATGTATCCTTAAATCTTGAAAGATGTTTGTATAAGCAAACAAGGACCAAATATCAAACAAAATATTAAATAATGGAAAAGTTGGGCTCATTCCAAACTTTGATGGTTTTTGTTTTTATGTACCAACTAACAACCAAGATGTAAATGTTTGGTGTAACAAAAGATAATATTTGAAAAATTCACGCCTCGGTTCATAATGTTTATGACATGAATATTGACAAGTGAAGAAATCCAATTTTCTAAAAGTAAGCTTCGTACGTTCTCCATCGCGATTCTCGATAGATACACAGACAGCATTGATTTTGTATTACAGATTCTCAATTTTCCAGCGCACGATTATGTGTGAAATATATTCGAATATATTGCGACATTAAATGCGGTTCACAAACTGTCGAATTTCGGGACGGATGCCCTCGGGGCGCTTCGCTAAAACTTATCAACGATCACATGAATCGGCTTGCGTCATCCTCACGTTTCCAGGATGATTTCCTTACACTTACTTGAATAATAGACAGTGCTGAAAGGATCAAGGAATTTACCCCCGAATTCTCGAAATAAATTATCAACATTTCACAAATTAAACGCACGTCAAGTAACGTAATTGGCTGTTAATACCTATTTAAAAACCAATCTTGCGCGTTTGATAATTTTTCGCATTAATATTGAGATAATTTTTGTTCCTGAAACCGGGCCATAGACTTATAACCAATAAACAACGATAACAAATAAAAGAACATTATATTACTATCTAAGGGTCTTATACAATTTACAAGATTTGGTAAAAAAAACTTACACACAAAGATTACTTTCTACTTTTTTTCTAATGTATTTCACTAATACGTCTCTTTCACATATAAAAAGTATGTACAACATTTTTGATTAGGAATTGACTACATTTGAACAAAGCACTTACACTATTAAAATTTATTTTTGCAATATAATCTACGCGTGAACTACGTATTATTACTATTTAGACCTTAAGTAATAATGATGGAAAGGTTGCTTGCTAGATACTCAATCTTGAAGATACAGATCTTACAGATACGTTTATTGAAAATTGAGTCCTATACATCATAATTATCTTGTGTCGAAAACACAGACAACTTTAGATATCTATCTTCGGAAAATTAATAAAATAAGCTTTAAGGTGAGGCTATATTTCACATACCCATTACACTCTAAGTAAATAACATAAAATAGTCAGGTCCATAAATTTTTACTTGAAAGCAAAAAATAAGTGTGATGTTTGCATTTTATCGCAGGATAAAAATAAGTAAGTATATTTTTATTTCTAGTTTGAAATATGAGCCATGGAAGCCCCTGAAGTTGAAACTGGAAGATAAAATTAATGAAACTTCAGATGAGTTCGGAAAGCCACTGTTTTATCTTAGTTTCATCCACATAGCAACTTCATAGGAATATTAATTTAGAAACTATCTTTCGCCGATAGGTTATCCCTAAGAACGAGTACGCGAATATATGGTGCTTAATTTATTGGAACAGAATTGAGTGTAGTGAAGGTGTACCTCAGGTTTTTTTTGTGAAATTCTATCAGATAACGATTGTCAAGAAGCCCAAAATGTAACGGAATGACATGGCTGAAATTTCCCGTGATCAATCTATTACTTTTTGGCGTTTCTACATTCACTATTGCTGGAAAAACTATACTTTGTGTAGAGTCTCGGTTCTAGATAAGCGTTATTCGATGTCAACGTGTGTGTTAGATGTGAGACGTGGTTCAGACCTATGTCTACCTTGGGGCTTTTATCTCAAACAACGGCGGCTACGTAGATGAAGTGAAACGACGTATGGCCATGACCAGAACTGCGATGGAGCAGCTACGGAAAGTGTGGCGGAATCACAACATTACCAAAGCCGCCACAATTAGCTTATAAGAACAATTGTAATTGTATTTATCACTGTAAGTTGATTGTATTTTAATTGTTTTTTTATTGTAATATTTGATTGCAATTTTAATTGTATTTTTGTTAGTCCTAATATCTTTGTGGTATTAACATTGCATTGACGTAATAGCTGTTAAGGTGTTATTTACATTATTTCAAATAAATGAATAAATTGTATTCCCCATTTTTCTTTACGCGGCCGAGACGTGGACTGTGCGTGAGTTGGAAAAGAGGAAGATAATGTTCTGGAGATGTGGTGCTGGAGAAAGATGCTCGGAATATTGTGGACGGATTTCCGCACTTACGTGTCCATACTCTAGGAACTCGGCATTACGTAGCGTTTGTCGAACGTAGTGCAGTCACGCATACTGCAATTCTTTGGATACGTCTCTAGGCGGGATGGCGACTCCATAGAGTGGCTGGTCGTACAGGGAAAAGTGGAGAGAACCAGATCGCGCTGCTGGTCACCTATGCGCTGGACTGACCAAGTGAAATCCGCCGTAGGAGGCCGCATATATGACTGCGCCAAACAGTCTGCCAACAGGGAAAGATTGTGGGAGATCTTGCGAAGAGCTTTGTCCGCATCTACCACCGACGTGGACGCCTCGACGTGACCACGACCACTCTGCCAAGAGCGAAACGACAGAAAAGAGAAAATAACTATTACTCCGACGCTGTAACTCTTACAACTTTCTCAATAAAAGTCACACCAAGATAGGTCACATCAAATAGATTTTTTTCGTAGACAATTGGGTCAACCCTTTAGATCGCACTCGATTAGATCGCTCCGAACAATGTATCGGCTAAAGTACCTTTTTGGGGTCTTTCAGTGAACTCAAACAGTAAGCCGAGCCCTTATTAATTCATTCTGGAATCCTACCAGGCGGACGAAGGTCGAATCCGTCAAATATACCAAGCCCACGGCTGTTTACATTTAAACCCTGTCTTTGAAAAAGTTGTAATACGTAGTTTAGTAACAATATAGTAGGCTTAAACAGGACATATCCGGTGTTGATATTGTTACAGAAATAAATGTTTTGACAAAGTTTCTGGGTATTCGTCCATGAATGTCGCAAACGTTAATAATTCAACGGCTCCGCCGCACAGATACGCTTACGACGAGTATGAGCATTGCTCAAGTCTGCGGAAAACAATATCACTCGCAGAAATGAGTGTTCACATTGTTTAGTTGCTTTCCCGCTTCGTCCTTACCTACAAATATTTTCGCGTATAATATCGTTTTCTCAGCAAAATAACGCTGGATTTTCTAAGTCTGGATTTAAAAATACATTGATATTACTCGTGACCTATACTATTTTTACCCCAAAGTTTTACGAACTTTGAGATAAAAACATTACGACGTTCTTTTAACAATATTTGAGAGTACTTCTAAGAGGTAATATGATATTAATTGCGTAAACTTTTGGGCTCTATTTCATTACAGCTTCCGAGGCGAAGGAGACGTGACCAGAAAACATGGAACAATCCTTAATTAGGTACGTTTGCTTACTATAGGTACCTTAGTAATTTATTTAGCTCTACTTGAAATGTATTTATGATTAATGCTTTAATATTTTATTACGCACGAGTTTCTAATGGAAATATTATGAATAAACCCTTCTTTGAATAAACAATGTTCCTTGAAATAATGTGATTTTTATGAAACCCGAGAAGTAAATTTCGAATTTTCACTTCAACGGGTACTAATTTATATTTAATCAGCACGAAGTTTAGAATTAAAACTAGAAACAATACCAAATCAGATACGCTGACTTGAAAGTGCCCTCTATTTTCCAATTCTACCTAATAAAAAAGTAAAGGCTCATCCGTTCTAGTTAATCTGGTAATCCAGTCCTTGTTCCGAGCAACAAAGTGCCAACTAAACTCTGGTTAGGTTTAGGTACCATTTTTACTTTAGAAATCTGTGAAAAGTAGGTGCCTAAAGAAATGGGTGGCTCTTTACAAATTGTTTCAATAGATAGTATAGAGAGTTAACTCGAAGGTTAACTTAAGACGACGACTAACGCCAACGACCTTGAAGGAACAAAACGCGCACACGTTTCACACCCGCGCGACCCAAAATTTAGTAGATTTTTGTACTTTCCTTATTATTCTATGACTTTAAAAAAAAAGTACAAATCAAAATGTAGATAATTCAATTGTCTTTGTGATGGTGTCGATTTCATTAAAATACTCACAGCGGTTTTGGTGCGGTTGTCGTGTTTTAATCCGTTTTAGACATAACTTTACGAATTAATTACACTATATTATACGAATAAAACTCAATTTTTTTTTAGATCAAATTATTAAGAAAATGGTCTAATTTAATAAATTTTTTTATATTACGACTAGCCGTTTAGACGTGATTCTCATTTTAAAATCAGCTACTCAAGGGAATCGGCGCCTTAAGCGGCAGCGCACCGCAGACAGAGAGACCACTTCCACAAAGCGTCATTTTTCACACACACATTGACATTGCTATTTTACAGGGATTCTTGAGCAATATTAGACCGAGCTCATTCGCGGCTGTCACGAGTGCTTTGTGCGGGCGTTTGTCACGTCTTTCACAAAGTACTGTAACAAGGTTGCATTGGCTTGGTTACCTTTACTAATTGTTACAGACCGAATATATTTTAAATTCATTAGTATTTATAAAGGATCTGGATGTCAAAAATTGTCAGGCCACCTGAAGGATATGCATAGCACAGAGTAATTTTATTTTATGGGATATATGTACGTGTAATTTGATACATAACTGTAGCTACTTACGTAAGCTGCGGCGAAACCTTTAATTCTGTGCTTTCTACTTTGTTGTCAAGCGTTCTTCTTCTTAGCGTGTCGATAGCAAATATAAAAATGAATGAACTCCATTATTACGCCTCTAGTGTATTTGGTTGCTTAAATACAACTAAAAACAGGGCCTACTCGTTCTTCAAATTTCCAAACGATACTTTAGGTACTGTAGTTTAAGTATTTACTATACGTACACTATCTACTCCTTTTTAAAATTCCCAATCAATATTATAGTAGCAACCCTAGTTATCCTGACAAGTTTAGGGTTCTATATTCGAAACGGCGGGAGTGGCCCTTTTGTATACTTTACTATTTTGTGCTTACAAGTGGCTTTTTATTTGTCGGAAAAATGTCAGGAAGTGGAAATACTAACGAATATAATCTTTTACTATTGTTGGCTCTACACTGAAATCGCAAAGCAAAAAATATATTTATCCCTTTGTGGAGTTATGCGAACATAAATGTACTGTATAGCTGACTTTTTTAATTTTTCTGTTTACTTTATTTTAAAAGAGGTTTACATTCATGAATAGGTACTTTCACACCATGAAAGATTGCTAATGAATTAAATATCAACTTTTTAGGGTTCCGTAGTCAACAAGGAAACCTTATAGTTTTGCCATGTCCGTCTGTCCGTCCGTCCACAGCTTAGCTCAGAGACTTTTAGTACTAGACAGCTATAGTTTGGCATGGATATACATATTAATAACGCCGACAAAGTGGTAAAAGACTCTGTCTCTGTCACCTCTGACCTAGACTAGAGTCAAGAGCAAACCCATGACAAAAAAAAAAACTAGAAAAAAAATATTGATGAATAGTAATTCAAAAACATTACGGGTCTGTAGAAACCATTTTTTGATTCAGGGAACCGTTTAAGTAAAATTAAGCTTTAAATTGTTATTTTTTGTTGGAGAGTCAAGTGCCCCCCCTACCAGCTAAATGGTTGCTTATGTGACGAAAATCACGGCAGGATACATATAACGAAATTAAAAGGAAAACTATCACAGCTAAGTAGGCTTTACATGTTTACGAGTAAAAATCGACCAACTTATAAAATGTACTTCGAAAAGTAAACAATTTTCTTTTCGTTAGAGCAATGTTCGGTGCTTTCATTGTTTATGAACTTCAGTATTTTTACCTAATTATGTTGGTGAATGTAGCTTTATGTTTATACGGAACCCTCGGTGCACGTGTCCGATTTGCACTTGGCCTTTTTGTGCAATAGTAAGTAGAAGAAATTAACAAGCTCGACAGTTGTGCTTAAATCTCAGTAGGTAAAGGTGCTTTTCTTACACATCTATGTTCAAAGCAGAAAACTTTAGCTACGAACAAGTAATAAAGTTAGTTTCCAATCTGTTTCGATGTGTGTTAACCTTTAAGAACAAAGTTTTCAATTTGCAGCGAACGTAACTTACTAGTGTTAAATTAAGATAAGGTAACGAATCAATAGAGGCGAAAAAAGCTGAATACAAAATCTGCACAAATTGGAAAATCATGTAAAACTTTAATAATGAGATAAGTACTTGTTTATCCAATATGACTAGTGAGTTATAAGTTACTCCCTTATTCATAAGCGTCCTATTACTAAAATGGTTAAGTCTATTGCCCTCTTAGGACACGATTGACATGCAGTATATTTATAAATATCTTATAAATGTAATTATTTGTTAATAAAACTTGGTAGGACTAGCCTTACATGATTGTATTATGTTTCAGGTTTAACGAGGGTTTCCTACCGTATTTAAGTGGTTAAATCCTCCGTACATTTGGTAAATTGGTGAAAATCTCGCCAAATGCTCTTAGTCCCTATACTTGTACCAGTATGTACATGAACTCTCGAACTTTGTTGTTTCTGAGAGCCAATTAATTTGTGTTGAACTTTGAATCCCATTCACTAACAACAAATGTGTTTGCGGCCAGGTTTCACTTAGTTACACCGACCTAGAACAAAACAATAAAAACCGTCTGGATACTTTCTAAACAAGGTTACAACAAAAACATTTCAACAAAAACAACCTTTAAATAAAATATGTTTAACATTACCACATAGCATGTGTTGAAGCTAAAACATTTACACAATATTCTAATTGAACATTGAACTTACATAATATAACTGTACAACAATACTTATAAATAAGTACATAATCATAAATACTTAACAATTTGGTTCGTAGCTTTAATCCCTAGTTACTAATTACTAAAACATGTCGAACAGTAAGCACCGCTTTAACAAAATTTAAAAAGTTAATTTCATTGTAATAGAGAAAATCCGCCGCGACACTTCACTTTAATAAGTTCAAAACAAACTTGGATTGTTTCATTGTGCTATTTAAACAATCATTATAAAGTTTGAATGCTCGTCTTAGCAGATGATGAACGATGGTACCTTGAATGATTCAAAGATTCACGACCGAGGTGGTCGCGGTGCGTAATTGCTACGCCTTGGAGGCGGGCACAGGGTCCCCTCGCGTGCCGAGGGGCAGCACCTTCCGCGCCAGCCGGGTGAACGTGCTGCGGAACTGCCGGCTCATGCTGCAGTACAGCACAAAGTTCACGGCAGACCCCACCAGCGCCATCAGATCCATCACCTCGCCTGCACCAGAAAAAAACTAAATCAGTACTGACCTATAAAATTTGCTCCGTGCAAACTGTTTGCTCGGAGGAACGGTTTCACATAGTCAACAATAGAGATAAGGCAGGTAATTAACAAAGAATAAGGTAAGCTAATAAGTTAAATTCTTTGCACTTAGCAGACAATGTAGATTTTATCATTGTATTTGCTTTTAATGTTTTAGGGGTACGAGGAGACACTCAGGCGAAAAGTGACAATATTCGGCAAACGAGCACACGCACAATTTGGCAAATGGCTGGCCCAAGTCGAAAGGCTTTTTGTTGACTTAATTATAATTGCCAATAAATTCAATACTGTACGTTTCAATAGTGGATACTTGATGTTATTATTTCATGAAACAATTGGACACAAAAGGGTCGGCGCTCGCTCTTGATATATCTGGGTAATAGCAATTTATCAAACCAATACTATCGACATTATATTGACACGCCCTAACTATCCGGTGCAGACACCGGGGTTTGGCAACGGAGATTATATCAAACACTCACCTATTTCTTTTAGTTTCGTAGGAAATGTGACAATATAAACAATACCTATGGGTGGAAAAATTCCAAGCCGAGTGATCGATTTATAAGACCACGAAATATTACCATATATTATATTTAGTTAAAGGCTACTAAAGTATGCTAAAACCCATTATAGATTTAAAATTTAGTAATGTTACTACTTAAGGTTTTAGAAGGAACGTGCCTTGAATAACTCTTATAGGTATTAGCTAGAATAATCTTGAGGAAAAGTTACTCTGTCTTAGTTAGAATATTGACTAAGTTTTGTTCTACGACTTTCGGATTCTCGGTGTTTACTTTTCCTTATTTAAATCTACTGATTAGATAACTTTAAGGCAAAGTTCAACACTCCTGGAAAACAGGTTTACCTACCTTCAGTAAACTTGAGAGCAAGAATAACTATGTTCCTACTTTTGAGTTTACTTAATGAGTAGGAACATGATACAATAATAACGTTTCTTATCTTAAGCGAAACATTTGATTTACAAAGCTTGAAACTTTTGCTTGTTTGAAATAAAAGCTGTTATTTCGCAGAATAAATTGTTGAATAGGGTCTCTCTTGGTAACGCTTGCTTCATCGTGCGTCAAGTGTCAACCATCGTAATATACCCACCTGATTAAAGCTTTGCACGAACGTATGCTATAGCATACAATGTATCTATCTCTTACTACCTCTACTCCGACCACATGATTTCGTAAGCAAATCAATCTAAATCTTATTATAATTTGGATCGCCCTTCGCTCACTGAACTGCTTACGCCGCATCACGTGGATTGATTAATGTTAGTTATATGGATACGTTATAAAAATGTAATTTTCTTTCACCACGAGACCAGCAAGGCGCTGGGTACGAATAATATGTCACTTAATTTGACAAATTATCGGGATATAGATGTCTTTGACTGTCATAAGTCGTTTCTAAAACTAGTAGCATGAAGTGCCTATATTATTGGTAACTAGCAGCTGCCCGCGACATCACCCGTGTGGTTTAACTGTTTTATGATCGCAAGGTGTCAATATATTGGGATAAATAATATATTATGTCCTAATCTAGGTCGTGTTCTACTTGTGTGCCTATCTTCATCTAAATCGTTTCAACCGTTGCATGATTGACAAACAAACGGGGCACACGGTTGGGCGCAGTGGTTGAGCGATTGACTGCTGTGCTGCGTGTCGCGGGTTCGATTCCCGCACGGAACAAATATTTGTATGATCTACAAATAGTTGTTCCGGCTCTGGGTGTTTGTGTATGTGAGTTTATACGTTTGTAAACCCACGATACAGGAAAAATTCCTAGTGTGGGGCAAAGTGTAAAAAAAAAAAAACCTTGCTACCACTTCCTGCACCTTTTAGGCCTCAATTTTAGAAAATCCTGAAATAGGTAGGTAGGGTATTTGACTAAATTATATCAAAGAAAATGCCATTTTTCTAGGAAATCTTTCCACAAAAACAACTCATACTCATAATAGCAAGTCACCAGATTCTCAAAAAATATTGACATAATTAAATTGACTGGGCTTTCTGAATAATGCCCATCACTTACTGCCAATAAGTGATGGGCATTATTCAGAAAGCCCATACGTTATTGGGCCATGCAATAAAATAATTATTTTTTTATTATTTTAATGTTGACATTGGTTTTAATTTACAATTGGCAAGTACGATTACTATTTAAGCAACAAAGTCATTTGGATTGGATTTTGGAGCCCCGCTGCGTGGGGCGCCTATTTCTGTCTGCAGGATCTAAAGTAATCAAACATGAAGGTCTCCTTCGAACCTAACCTACCCGTGTCGGGGTGCCCTAAGCTCCCCGCTTCGCTCGCTCTTGGACTAATTCATTGACCATAATGTCGAATTGCCCAACCGTAACGTAGCAATATTCATAATGACCAGATAATGTGATAAGTACAGAAGTTTAAATCAGTACAGTCATTACATTGCCCGATTTGACTTGACTAGATTCATAATGCCCGGGCATTATACATAGTGCCCTGATTAATCACATATCCGCGGGGTATTGTGACAAGGTCCTTCCTACCATACTCTATCATTCTTTTATTACTGGCAACTTTTTATAGCAGGCCACTTCATCATTTACTTTTCACACATTATCATTCGATTTTTAATTCAAATTCTGTACGCCACACATGCACTCTCATTCCGCCCAGCGTTCACTTCATCTTGAGAGCCCGCCGAGGCTAGTTACTGCCTGCAATTATAATAATCTACTTGTAATCTTTTAAAACACTGTGTGAATCCTTCTAATAATTTGGTGCAAGTAATAAATATTCTCCGGCCTGTTTTACTGTTCTTTCACTACAACAAATAACGTGGTCCGGTGAGGCATCCTCAAATATACACAAGCTGGCAAGAGGGCAGAGGGCCTACCGGTACATATACATCATTAAAATGAATCTTTGGGCAAAATTTCATCTTTCTAGGTCCGACATCAACAGCGATATTGTTCAATATGATTTCTTTATAGCATCGTAAAATGTTACATGAAATGAAGATGCTTCTATTAATGTTCCGTGCAATAACATTGGATGCAAAGTGATCCAAATGTCAAGGGGTAACGCTTTCAATCACTTGTCAATGAAATTATGGAACGCGATTGAAATTGTATACGGCAGTAGGTATTATCACAAAGTACGTAAGCGACGTGACGGCTGTAATATGAGGTACATCCCTTAACATTTTCTGACTCTATGGTAATTTTATATCAGTTTTCCAGTGCAACTATTACCTTTTTAAGAAGTCATCTTAAAAAATGCTTTATCATTCATTGCTGCAAGAGCGCGGGCCTCAATGCACGGCACGCCAGCATCAAAGACGTTGTTCGTAGAGTCCTTATCACCGCGTACTAGCTGTATTAGAACCTAGCAGCTTGGTACGTGACGATGGGAAGAGACCAGATGACATAACGTTGGTGCCGTGGAACATTTGTAGGCCTCCGGTATGGGACGCAATTTGTGTCGATACCCTTGCGCCATCTCATGTTCCTCGTACGACGGGGTCCGCCCTCAAGCGGCGCAAATACAGTTACCTAATCGAAACGCTTGGGTCATGAGTGCACGTCTCCTTTTAAGGCGATCTCTCGCGGACTGATCAACACTGTGCGTGACCAGAGGGCTGGCTTGTTCTTTGCGCAAAGAATCAGCATTGCTATCAGGGGCGGATCCATCGTTGTGGGCTTAGTGGGCATGTCCACAACCCCAATTAAACGAAACGAAAATGGTATGTCTGTATGGATAGTAAAAATAAAATGTAACCTAATCGAGGCTTGGGGGTAAAATTTTCGAGCTCGTTACGCTGAAACTTGTATCCTAAGTTGTCTAGACATCCTCCTTAGTAGACTATATTTAAGTCGCCAACTTAAAACTTATCCGAAGCAGGGTGCTCAAATTTTCGGGTGGCCGTGACTTCAACCTTTTTTGAGAGCTGGATCCACCCCTGATTGCCATTCAACGTACCAATGCTGCCAGTCTCCTGGGGACGTTCCCGGATGACAGCGATGTGGAGGAGTACTTCGACGCCTAGATGTACCTTTCTTTTGTATATATGTAAGTAGTTAGATTTAGTAGGTATATTTAGTATAGTTTAGTTTTGTTTAGTATTTAAGAATGTCCATATTTTGTCAATTGGCAATAAAGTATATTACTGTCTAGATAATAATGATTAATTTTTATAAGATTTCTTAAACCAAATATGAAATTACTAAACGAAAGGAAAAATATGATGAAAACTGCCACTTAGGTATAAAACTATGCAATGTTAGTTCAATTCAGCGCCATACTAGATTAGAATCTCACTAACAACTTTAACTACGTTCATCCAATTTCCATTAGTTTCAGGTAACAAAGAACAATTTAAATTGTATCTCACAGGTTTGCGAGCCCCGTCCATGGAAAGGGAATGCCTCAGTAAAGGTATAGCTACTTTTATTGGCTTGTTCAATTCGTTCCGAGCGAATTGCTGTTCCAGATTGATTTTGGAAATTAATCTGGGTTCCGAAGTCGACAATACCATGGAAAACATACTAAGTGATATAGATTATGCAATGATAGCTAATGATCATGGAATAATAGTAGAAAATAAGTTAATTTAAAAATCAAAAACTCAACTGCTTAAAAAGCGAACTAAAAAGTTATAAACAAGAAGAAAATCATGCTGTGCAGTCGGAGTTTCAGGTGGTCAGCCAGCTCGCGAATATGTACATAGCCTCCGACTGCACAGTGCATGATTTTCTTCTTTTTTATGTCTTTTTATTTCACTTCTTAAGCAGTCAGGTGTTTGATGTTTAAATGGGTCCGTGCCCACTCCACCCGATTAGACTCAACCCGAAGTATAATACCTGCATATTTCTATTTTGATAGGCGTGATGTATAGTCAGGCAGAAAAATGTTGATTTAACGCTTGCATCACAGAGAGTGTACAATTTAAATAATGTTTGGATAAATAAATCAATAATTAAGCAAATAAAAACGATGGGTTTGAATAAAAAAAGGATTGGGACCCGCACAATATGGCGCCCAAAATCCTCCATGTTTGTTTTTTTTTAACGTCACCTATTTAAGAACACATGGGCGGTAAAGATGCATCTAACGATACCTTAACTGATCCTATAACTAATTAATCCATTCAGCCGTTTGAAGGATACGAGGTAATAAAGAAATTTACAAACATACAAGACAGGCGCGAAAAATATAACCCTTCCTTGACAGTCGGGTAAAAATTAACCTGCCACAAGATGCAGCGTGGCAGATGTTTAGGCTCGCGTTTGACATTGATGTGTGCGAAGATGGCAAGCTTATCTAAAAGTAACCTATTCAATTTTAATTTTTCACATTAACACGGCACTTGCTTTGAAAGCGATAAGCTGAATTAATTGATATATAGAAATGGAAATATAATAAATGGAATGGAATACGATTGAAACTACTTGTAATTTACCTAGTAAGGAACAATAGTACATTATGGTACAAGTGTGTAATGTTGGTGATTACCGCTGTGGCGCCGTATTTCGCGGATAGCGTTTTAGCCACGTACAAAATGTGGAATTTCAAGTTTTCTTTATTACAGAGAAATCAAAAGTTATATTTGAGTGAAAGTTTTATTATTTTATTAAACACGTACAAGTTGAAATTATCTATTTAAATACGAACTTGCATGAAATGAGCACGGCCAATAGTACAAATAAATTAATGTAATTAATAAATTAATGTAGTGTAATTTATTTGTACTATTGGGCACGATCTTTTTTGTATCGAAACTTTTATAAGAACAAAGCAACTCAACCAATAAAATAACAAAAAACTCTATAACTCACTTGTGAATAATAGCAATGAAAAAGTCACATTCTGATTACAGGTGTCATTATGTGCCTAATTGCGGTGAAATTAGAGCCACTTTATGAGCAAGTGTGTTGAAAAATATGTAATTAGGCACTCAGTACTGATTAAATCTTAATCAGAGGAACTACTAATGGGTATTTTAATAACCATTTGTAGTTTATCAAACTAAACTACTGAGTAGATTAAGGTACTCCGTCAAAACTAATTTATAATGGCATGAAGTAACGTTGAATCTAGTTAGTTACAATGCCTATATCGCAGTTCAGATCGTGAGTCACGCAAGCTGCGTATTATTTTATTTATAAAACGGCCAATCTGAGTGATTGCATCAGACGGTGCCCCGTGGTTATTAAACAAACGTCTGTTACAACTTTATCAAAATCCTGACGTGACTTTTAAGTATTTTAACAAGAGACACGTAGACTAGACTGAGTCTGACTCCATTATTTACAATTAGCACAGAATCTAGTGCTCCCGTGGTAACTGAATTGCGAAAATTCTTAGGCCTTCTCCGTCAGCAAGGCCACTTAGCTCTTAATGTTCTACCCGCATTATATTAGGGTAGGACACATAATATTCAGTTTAGTACCCCACATCAAATTACATTTTCATGTAATTACCTTACTCAGCCTCTAATTAGGATGCCAATCATTCGTCTCGCTTAATGGCTATAATTAAGACTCGATCATTAAGGTGTGTACGATCGTGTGCACCCTGATTAACTCTGAACTAAATCCTATAATTTAATTATCGAATAATACAAATGTCTAATTAGTATGAACTAAGAGAGCAGTGGTGGCCCAGTGGTAGCGGCCGCGACTTACAAGTTGTAGGACGTGGGTTCGAACCCAGGCAGGCGCTTTACTTTGTGTAAATTATTACATCACACTGCTCTCAAAAACAGTGAAGGAAAACATCGTGAGGGAACCGGCAGCACATCCCATACAGCCCATCCCTCTCACAGAGAGGAGGCCTGCAATTACAACGGACCAAATGCGAGTCTAATTGCGGAAAAGGGTTCCATAGATCCTATCCTTACCCTATCCTAGTATTATCTACACAATGACCAAAAACGTTGATGGGGCGAAAGAATCGCCCATGACAAGTCTGTGCGACATAGAGTCAGAGTGCGTTTAATTTGGATAAAAGGCCATACCTACCTTATATGAAGCTCTAGCTGGGTAAGTAAACAGGTGAATGGCATTATCGAAAGAGCATTTTTTATGTGTACAAGCCTATCAATGCAAAAAGTTTAGCTACGTGGTGGTTTTTATGACGTATTCATAGCCCAAATCGTACTGGAAGTTGTTGTCGAAATTGTAAAAGCCACATTATTAAATTACCTAATAAGTAGGTGACGAAAGCCTCCAGTCTGTTAAACAGCGCCATTAGATAGCACTTAATTAATTATGTACGAAATCACAGCATTAACACCACTTTAATTCATTAAAGGCCATACATTTAATGAATTAGCCTAAACGTGGTATTTAGCTAAATTTATTTCGGCTCTACCGAATTACGTTACTGTCCAAATTTAAATGAAAACTAGCTTCTGCCTGCGGCATCGCCCGCGTGAAACTTGGAAGTCATTCCAAGTCAATGTACTCATGGGATAAAAAGTAGGTACCTGTACCAAAATTTATTCAGCCGAAATTTATACTAAGCTAAAATTGGTTGAGACGCCATTTGGGCGAGAATGCGTAACAAAAAGATAGTTGCTTTCGTGTTTATAATATTGGTTTATATGAAATAGGACGAAAAACATGTGAGTAGCTGTTTTCATGCCTAGTATATTTTCGGTGATTAGCCAAGCCCTACATAGCTTGAAAGAATTTTAAATCGCCAATAACTTATTTACTGATTGACATAAACAGAAAATAGGAGCGCTCAGCCGCTCTCGTACTTTGTGACATAATGTGCTCATTAGCGCCAACCACACAAAGATACCGCACTGACATTTCTGTTTTACAGAAATATATGTAATTATTCGAATCATTGAATCGACAAAGTAACTAGCGGTTTAAATAATACGATATAAGAATTTATCTACACTCACAACGTAATGTTCCAAATATGAATTCAAAAAATATTGTATAAACACGTACTTTATATTCGTGGATAGGTAAATTTAAAAAAAAAACCATAGCAGTGCAACATTTGCCTTCGATTTTCAAACAACTGCATCATAACAGTTATTTATGCTACAAGTGCGGGAAGTATGTGATTGCCGATGAGTGGATAAATCATAGATATAGTATAGCAAAAAAAATTCTAAATCTATGGGATAAATCGACACGAGTCGGAAATCATCTTACGCACGTGTATCATACAACATTTTAGTATGCATTGTGCGAGGAAATAAAAATAACTTTTCAATACAGTTGTTAAACATGGCGTACTTTCAGAGGCTATAATTATGATTCGAAAGTTAAATCTTACGCATAGGCATCTTTCTGTTACGCGGTCGTGACTTTTGTTTACGAGCTCGATCATTATGTTTGCAGTTTAGTTTTAAATTCATAAGTCAATTTAAAAAAGTTTAGTAGCAAGGAGTTTTCATACATAGAATAAAATGGGATAGATTTTCTACGAGGAAAAATGAATGATTCCGTACGTTTAAGCATTGAATTCTCAAAAGTCTTTTAAATGGTTGTTTAATATATTTAATTACCCGTTTTAATTTATTTATTTTCACATCAACATTTGTTAAAAATCGAATAGGCTGTATAGGCTGTTTTCGTTGAAAAAAAAAATATGTCCAGTTGCAAAAATGCGCCATTATTTATAAGTCAATTTAAAAAGTTTTGTAGCAAGGAGTTTTCATACATAGAATAAAATGGGATAGATTTTATACGAGGAAAAATTAATGATTCCGTACGTTTTAGCATTGAATTCTCAAAAGTTTTTAAATAGTTGTTTAATATATTTAATGACCAGTTTTAAGTTAATTATTTTCACATCAACGTTTGTCAAAAATCGAATAGGCTGTATAGGCTGTTTTCTTTGTAACAAAATATGTCCAGTTGCAAAAACGCGCCATATTGAAAATTTTATTTCATGTGAATAAACAAATCTAATTCTTTGATTTGTTTTTACTATTTCTCACAACTGTATTGAAAAACGTCGTGTGATACACGGGTGTGTAGGTTATTGCAAACTCGTGTCATTAAAAACCCTCGCCTTCGGCTCGGGCTTGTTAATAACAGCTCGTTTGCAATAACCTACTTTCCACCCTTATATCACAATGTACTATTTTAATTTTTATAGCACACTTTTACTTTTAATTTATTGGCGCTTATGGGCTCGTAGAAAAGACGTGTCATTGTCTAAGGAGGCGGAGTTATTGGCGGGCTTTTTTCGAGTGAAGTTCAGCGGCTGTTAATATTATTTGCAAATTGATTCCTAGTGGATATTGTGATATAAAATTGGCGTAGTTTTGTTGAGACAACTGTCTACGCAACTGGATTATATGTGAAATCATTTACAGAAGCGATCTCAGGATAGTGGAGCGGAGAATTTTATTGTAGTTTTTACTACCTCCGCAAAGCTTACTGGGAAGGCTGACTTGATACAATTTGCTGCCAAGTACTCCAAAAAATATTAGAATCTGTTACATCCGGCTTCTAATGCATACTAAATTATGTTAAAATTGCACTGAAGATGAGGCGGTATGGTCCAAGACCTTAGTCCGAGTAGGGCAAAGGAAAAAAATATGTCTAAGGAGGTGCGCGCTGCGCAGTCATGCGCAATGAGAATCTTAATTGCCCGCCATACCACATATTTTTTCAGTTTCCACTTTTGATTATTGCCACTGTATGAGTGAAGATAAAATAGTGTATGCAACAGCATATAATTAGGTATTAAAACACTCGCGTGTAATTATTATCACATTCGGCTTCGCCTCATGTGATAAACCCACATTCGTAGTTTAATACACCTTATTATTTCTTTTGCCTGTAATAGTAAATGTGCGGTTTATTTTGGTTTTTGTATTATTTATATTGACCACAATTATAGCTTCATTTATCTGTACGTCGGTATATAACAAAGCGTATAATTCTTGACGGCGGCATGCGCCCATGCTTCCGAATATTAGTGCTGTCTGTAACAATAACAAGAACAATTTAAGATATTGTAATTTATTCATCGTATTACAAAGATAATAAAAATATAACATAATAAATTAAGTAAATAACTAACATACCTTCACTGATAGATATAGTTGATCAGGCGCTTCGCTTAAAAACTTATTTATTTCATGAGGTAAAAGCGTTTTCGATTTCTTCCCTGTATAGCCTTCTGCTTTACGTTTTAACAAGGCAATTAATTTTGAAAATCTTGAGATAGTTCTGATTAATACTTAGCGTACTTTTCAGCATTGAAAAGAAGGTCCATAGGGATGAAGATTTAAATTTTTCTGATAATTCTTGAAAATATACTAATAGCACATCTTCAGAAAATGATGATATTCTTTGATATTTTCCAATTCATGAATATTTGGTACCTCTTTTCATAATGTTTTCTCGATTTTTCTGGTAATAATTGGTTAGAAATGTCCTTTGCTGCATTAGAAATATCTGGTGGTGTGTTGTCAAAGCTTGTATCACTCATTTTTGTAAACAACAAAATATATTTTTTTCCAATAAAAATGGCGGGATACGACGTCAATTCAAAAATTCGAATAAGTTTTTTTTTTATTACGGCGCTGTGGTTTTGAAACGCGCGTGCATGACAATGTTCTTTTTTTGAAATTCATAAAGATGCCATGAGAATGTGGCTGTTCGAGTTTTTGGCGGGAACGTGATGGCGTCTATGTTGCTTCTCTGTTTTATTTTTCTAAAATTGTGTTAAATTGATTATTAATAGTGTAAAAAAGGTGGTTTTTATTCTAATAATATAAGTGAACGTGCACGAGTGTGGGCAAGTAAAACACAGCGGTAGAACATGAGTTTGTACATGTTGTCGACAAAACTCCGTATAAGCTTCCAATAAAGTTACCGCCATTTTATTGGGGCTAAATAAGACTTGGACTAAAATCTAAAGAAACTAGAATTCTATTCTAGTACGAGTTCTAAACGTGACACTGGCTAAATGCACAAACCGTGCGAAGCCAAAACTTAAATTTAAAAAAAAAATGTGGCTGTTCGATGAGTAAAAAAGGAGTTGCATTATGAAATTTAGTACAACATTATAACACCCGTTTGGATGATATTATGGTTACTAATACTATGACACTGGCTGTTTTAATGTTGGCAATAAGCTAACTGGTTCAAGAACTTTTATAAAGGATTTATAGCATGGGAGTAGATAAACTACTATTAAGACGCATTCTTGTTTTATAAAAAAGAGATAATTTATCAAGAGTCACTTCATTACCTACAGTGTATTTACATGCACATACTTTATTATGCACATACAGGCTAAATTATAATAAGCAACATAAACATACCGCACTGACATTTCTGTTTTACAGATATATATGTAATTATTCGAATCATTGAATCGCCACAGCCGAAATGAGGCAGTTTGCTTTACGAGTGAAAACGAATTATATCCATAAATTATAACGGTTATAATTATATCCTCGGGATGTTGCATAAAATATAAGAACCCTTAAACAGTAGATATGTTAAATATTGGTTTGCTGAAACTCGCACACTGGCACATATATATCTAATTTATTTATTATTTCGCAACATTGCGGCTACATCACTAAATATTCATCAATACTCATACATCATTGCACAACAAGTGGGCAGGTATTCTAAATATTCGATTGATGCTGGCCACAATATCTTCAAATGAATAGGTAGGTTAAAGGCTTCATATGGACTTGTTACTATTCGGTATCCAGTTTAATAAACACATATATTTTTGTACAATTAGCGTTATATTCCGAAATTATCTGTACTAAGTAAATAAAACAATCAAGTTTAAACAATCTACCACAGAACAGAAACAATATATATCTATTACTCACTTACCTGATCCGCTAAGCAAACACTAGAGGTGCTGCGCTGAGTACTAATTCGTTTTAACGCCCCAAGAGTTCTGTCGATTTTATTAGGATCTAGAGGACTTTATCACACTAATCTTAACAGCATCAAGTCTGCTTGTTTTCGGTGGACAACCAGCAGCTTAGGGTTAAGTGTATATTATTTAACCGTTGATATGGCTTCTATAAATACATGTCAAAATGAAAACTCGTGCTACCGATTTCCATACATTTGGAGCGTTAACGCACCGTAAATACGTCTACTCGATACGAAGGCAATTGTCAAAAACTTGTGCTACCAATTTTTTAGTTCCAAATACGGACACATGGCGCTGATTAATTTTGCATACAAAAATTGTCGGAGGCGATACGTTAACGTAGTCGATCCAATTACGCAGAAACTCGTGCTAGGGGCTCTGTAGCATAATGATTAGCCATTATTGTCCCTTCTGCTATGTCGTCCATTTCTGAAAGTAGTTTCAGCCCGAACGCAAGTTTAAAGAGATAAGCACCAATAAGGTCTGTTTCATATCCACGTCTTGGCTGCGGTTATTACTTGCAATATTCGTCTAACATTTACTGAACATTTTCGACGAATATTGCAAGTTTGGGTTCAGAAAAATATTCAATAAACAGTTTTGTATTTAGTAATAACTAATTATTAATAAATATGCCCGCGTTTTCAGTCTCGTGAAGTGGTATTCTGTAAAAATGTCACCGTGTAAAATTGGGTGAAGCGGAGACAAAGTGAGCGTCAATCCCTAGCATATCGGGGGGAATGACGTGCTCTTCGAGCTCACCTCGCCTAATTCATCACGGTGAGATGTCTACAGAGTTGACCGGCTAAGCATCATTGTCTGTCTGTCCTCAGATGACCCTGTCACCACTTGTAATCTATTCTCAATTTTTTTCCAGTCAGTATATGAACCATCTTCTTTTGATCATACTTCTTGGGTGCCACCACGCGCCAATCCTGATGGTGATATAAATATTTGTAATTTGCACTTTTCGTTACAAAAAATACGGAAAGAACTCCAATCACTGGACGCTTCCAAAGGACCTGGGCCGGATGGTATCCCTTCAATCTTTTTAAAACACACGAGTGACACATTGAGCTATCCTCTCTTCATACTATTTAATAAATGTATTTCCTATGGGGTTTTCCCTGATATGTGGAAACAAGCGAACATCGTTCCAGTTCATAAATGTGGCTCTAAGAGTGAAGTTTCCACATATCGGCCAATCTCTTTGTTGTCAGGGCTATCCAAACTTTTTGAAAGACTGGTGCACAATGAGATCTACCCTATTCTTCATAGCATTTTAATAAAAGAACAACACGGGTTCGTCAAAGGTAGGTCCTGTGTAAGTAACCTCCTTGTTTTTACAAAGCATCTATTTGAGGGCATTGACAGTAGACAGCAGATTGATGTGGTCTATACTGACTTTCAAAAGGCCTTTGATAAAGTCGATCATAGGCTACTTCTAGACAAAATTGCATTCAATGGTATTAGAGGAAATTTATTGCGTTGGTTTGTATCATATGTCACTAATAGGACCCAGAAAGTTGTTATCAATGGTTATGAGTCTCGCATGGTTAAAGTCACTTCCGGAGTGCCTCAAGGCTCAATTTTAGGTCCCATCTTGTTCATTTTATTTATTAATGACGTGAAAGACTGTTTTAAAAATTCCAAGTTCCTCCTGTATGCGGATGATTTGAAAATTTATAAAAATATCAGCGATCTATCCGACTGTTTAGAATTTCAGAGTGACCTCGACCGCTTTCTGGACTACTGTTCTGTTAATAAACTTTTCCTAAGTATATCTAAATGCCATAGCATCACGTTTACAAAGAAGAAAAATGTGACGAAATTCCATTATTGTTTTGGAAACACGCCACTGAACAAAGTTAATTCTCTTCGTGATCTAGGCGTACAATTAGACTCAAAGCTTCACCTTGATGCCCATATAGATAATATAGTCAATAAGGCATTTAAAATGTTTGGTTTTGTAATGAGAGCATCAAGAGAATTCCACCGACCCTCTACCTTCTTATACCTATATAAAACAATAATACGACCGCAATTGGAATATGCAGCACCTATTTGGAACCCTTACTATAAAAAGTATGTAGAAATTATTGAATTGGTCCAACGCAAATTCCTTCGAGCAGTGCACTATAGATGCTTTAAAAAGAAAATTTCTTATCAATTACTTCTACAAAAATATGACCTTATTTCTCTAAAATCCCGACGCACCCTACTTGAGATGATGACCCTATATAATATATGTCGTAATAAATTCGACTGTACTGATCTAGTGAACAGTTTGTGCTACCTGATCCCTCGTACCGTACATGGTCGAGAAGTTCGCTCAAGACACTTGTTTGCAACTCCTTTTTGTAGAACCAACTCAGGCGTACGCTCACCGCTGTATCGATTAGTTGACACCTACAATGGGCAGTTTGGCTCAGCTGATATTATGTTTCTTAGCAAGGTTATATTTAGAAAAGAAATTGTTACTATTTTAAGTGATCGGAACCCTAACAATTAAGTAATTAAAAAATTAAGTAATTAAGTAATGTTTACGTTTGTGGATAACGTTGTGAGTAGTGTATTTGTTACCTTTATTATTAAGTTCTAACCTATGTTTAGTTATTGTTACACTGCTGTTTGTTGTCCCTAAATAAATAAATAAATAAATAAATAAATTGTATTCTTTGAGATTATTCACTCGCCTAGCTTTTGCCTAACTATGTTGGGGTCGGCTTTCAGTCTAACCGGAGTTAATATAGCTGAATATAATTTTTAGGGTTCCGTACCTCATAAGGAAAAAACGTATTCCTTTATAGCAGTAATAATAGATAGCAAACTAAGCTTCAGAAATCATATCAATACTCTAAGTATTAGGTTAGAGATCTAAGACATGTGGCAGACGAGAAGCTAAGGAAATCGGTTTAGTTGGCTCTCGCCCAGTCTCTTCTAACCTACTGCATAACGACCTGCTAGTAAAAATACAATGTTAGAGCTTGAACGAGCGCAGAGAGCCATTCTGAAAGTATGAAAGTATCCTTATTCCAAACTTTCCTGTATCCAACGGTTGTGTTATAGAAGGAAGCAAAGCTGTTAACGGCTCGCCAGCAATTCATATTGCAAACGGTTGTAAAACAGCATGGCCACACTACCACCTACTCTCCCACAGAAGTAGACGATTCGATCCTATAGTCCGCCATCACATCCGGCTCCCGACTATTTCCTCTCATCGATTCTTTGTAAAAAATAAATAGGATGTTTAACCTTACCAAAACGAAATGCAAAATAAAAAAAGTTTATTCAAAAAATCAAAAAAAACGACTGCTTAAAAATCAAACTTCTAGATCAACGCATTCAAGAAATAAAGCCGTTAATGACGCATATTTTACACTCCCAAGGGAATCAAAAACTACAGGGTACTTCCCGTTGACCTAGAATCATGAAATTTGGAACGCAGAGCTAAGAGACTAAATGGCGACGTCAAATTGGTGGATGCCAAGCTTCACAGCTTGGCTAATCGCCGTAAGGTTGCCTGCTTGTCGGTCTTCTACAGACTGTATTTTGGCGAGTGTGTTCATTAACTCAACGACCTCATCCCACCGGCCCCCTTCTACCATCAGACATCTAGACGCACTGCATGTTACCATCCTCACCTAGTTGCCTTTGCACCAAGTGCTTCCAAACATCCTTCATAATGCGCACAGCAAAAGAGTGCAACTCACTGCCTGCGTCTGTGTTTCCGAACGCATACAACCCAAATCTCTTCAAAGTTAGAGTAAACAGGCTTCTTCTGGGTAAGCTCACTCCATCGTCGACTTTGTCTCTGTCACCTCTGACCTAGACTAGAGTCAAGAGCAAACCCATAACAAATAAAAAAATTGGCGAGAAGCAATGTTTATAGCACAAGTAAACGAAAAAATCTGAAAACCGTAAATTTGTACCTACATCAAAATAAAGATTATTAACTTCTTTGCAGTTGGTCATCTGACTACAGTTTTCCAACGGCAAAGTTAATTTTGGTTTCAACAAACTTGCTCATAAAGTGGCTCTAATTTCACCGCAATTAGGCTCATAATGATACCTGTTATCAAACTGTGACTTTTTCATTGCTATTATTCACAAGTGAGTTATAGAGTTTTTTTTTTTATTTATTGGTTAAGTTGCTTTGTTCTTAAAAAAGTTTCGATACAAAAAAGATCGTGCTCAATAGTACAAATAAATTAATGTACCTATTGCTTGCTCATTTCATGCAACTTCGTATTTAAATAGATATAAATTTCTACTTGTACGTGCTTAATAAATAAAACTTTCACTCAAATATAAATTTTATTTGCTCTGTAATTAAGAAAAAATAAATTCTCTATGTTGTACGTGGCTAAAACACTATCCACAAAAAGCCAAAAAAAAAAGAAACCTCATTCTTAGTCTATAGCCGATCGCCATTGTTAAATGCGCGCGCATAGGAAAACTGATTAATTTTGCCCGCCATTGCGAAAACATTTTCACAACTCGTTTTTACTGTTGAAAATGTTTTTTTTGTATTATTTTCTTTATAAGTGTGTTGAAAAACGTCGTATAATACACGTGTGTATTGATGATTACCGTCCTCGGCTCTCTTAAGACCCTCACCTAATGGCGCCTCAGCGGTAATCACCAACATTGCACACTTGTACCATAATGTACTATTCTCCATTCTGTTTATCTTATCGCTAGAGCAATGACAGTCAGCGAGTCCGACTCGCATTTGGGCAGTTTTATTTACATGGAGCGACTGCTTATCAGACAAGACATGGCGTACATTTTGCAGGATAAACAGCGATAATTCAGCAAGTTACTTCTGTAGTTGCTGCCTACCCCGATGGGAAAAAGGCGTCAGCTTATGTATGTTTGTATATAGCTTTGATCAGTGAAATAATTTTCGTAATCGAGTCTATAAGGTACAGCCATAAATTACCACCCGTAAAGTGAACAAAGCATTAAAACACCTGTTTATAATATGGGTTTAATACTTCCAACCCTTTTGTGTCTTCGCGATTTTGATTGCATTATTTTGTATAGTGTTTGTTAGTAGAATAAACATACAATGCAATTCAAATTGTTCTCAAACTGTCTGATTACCACTGGCCTGTTCCCAGAGGTGCCATGTTTCATTACAGTCAGATAAGTTTGAGCATTATGCAGTCCTCCAACAATGACAAACGACTCCTAAATATTCCTTTTGCTTTGAAGGTTACCTACAATACATGAGCAAACAACACGTACAATTTAAATAAAAGGACCTTTGAATCATAAATTATTTTGGGCCCAGCTTAATCTTTTCCTTTTGAAACTTTTATATATTCCGTTTGTAAATACAGCTTTGTTACGGTTTAACGTGAAGATTTCCGAATAAGTAATAAATACCTACTACCGCCATCTGCCACATTACCGTGAGTTATATAGCTATTAGCCGACCATAATTGTAAAGCCGGGTTCGCGGCTTTTCGGCTTAAACTTACACGCAATTTTTAAACGATTTTCACTAAAATATCTCAGCTGATGTAAAAGAAAATTATTTTTCTCTCCGTTAAACCTCTAATCAATTTTGCTGAAAGGAGCTAAAACAAACTCACAAAGTAACTAGCGGTTTAATTAATACGATGTAAGAATTTGAGACGCATTCTTGTTTTATAAAAAAAGAGATAATTTATCAAGAGTCACTTCATTACCTACAGTGTATTTACTTGCACACACATTATTTTGCACATACATGCTAGATTGAAATAAGATTAGGGGTCATCCTTCGATGAACTTTATTTTATTGTTATTTTTTTCTTCGTTTGTTACCCACTTTTCCACACAAGTTATGTTGAATAGGACTTTTCTCTAATATTTACTCATCATTATCATCAGCCTTTTAATATTACCACTGCTGGGACACAGGTCTCCTCGTTTTGCGAGAGAGAATGCGCCATGATCCACCACGAGGGCCAATGTGCGGGTTTGTGGATGTTACATGTCTTAGAATTTTTGGTTCTAGGACATGCCAGCCCCACGATGTTTTCCATATCGTTTTTAGAGCAGTGGTGATGAAATAATTTACACCAAGTAAAGCCTGCCTGGTTTCGAAACCAAGTTCTACGACATCATCCGTTATCACTGGGCCGCCACTGTTCTTTCTCATTTTGAATCCGTAAGTCATGAGGGTGACACTACACATACCTATAACTTGCATAAAAGGTGTGTGTAGCTTCCACACCATTTTGACATTCACCAATCAGAAGTTATTACGACACCATGGCATGCAAGTTTGTACAAGCATGTGTATTTTAGACCTCAGCCTCAAAAAAAAATAAAGAACAAAATTACATCCATCATTTCGAAAGAACTAAACGAGGCCTGAAATAGATGCCTATCTAAGATAAAAGAAAGGAAACGAATGAAAGAGTATTGTATCATGGAATTAATTACAGTAGCGTGATCCAAACTAGGCTTGCGTTTACATTGACTGGCAGTACCGTTTAGTTATGTCTGCCCTCTGAGGGCGCGTGTAAACGACCCTAATTTAGCCGAAGCCACATCCTGTTAGCCTCATTTCCTACACTAAAAACAACTAAGATAATTGCATCACTTACCGGGATAAATAAAATAAAACTACAACTGTACCTGCTTTAACCTTAGATAGTCTTAAAAATAGGAATAGATAAAACCTCCTGTCCTAATTGTTTTTATATTCCAATTCGCGTTAATAATGTAGGGTATAAGGGTGGTCTGCTCTTGGCAAAAGTGCGCATAAAATAAGAGGAAGAGATTAGAGGACCATCCAACCTTACCCTGCTAAGTTTATCGGTTAATAATGTAAGGGACGGCGCTTGACAGCCACATCTCGATGGATTACACTATCCATGTGCGGTTACTTGTGAAGTTATTAACGACCATGTGTATTTTTTGTTAAAAATGTTTTCGTGTCTTGAAAATGTGTTCACGAGGCACTTAAATAATATCGCAGAGCCTTTTTTTTTTGATGATCTAAACGTTCTAGAAAATTTATATACCAAATAGCAGACAAGGCTGCTTGTGACACGTATGTCTTATAATGATATTCACGTACACAACACAGCTGTAGCCGTGCGGCTGTGCCATCAGTTCATCAATTATACCGCTCTCGGCGCCGATACACGGAGCGAACTTGATGTATAAACAGCTTTACCATTCAACACTTTGACACCTAGTAGATCGATGGATCTGGGCCGTAGCAATTAAGCTACGATCGACTACAAATTACGAAGACATAGCATCTTACCGAAGGCATAGTAACAGATTTGGAAGAGATGCGGGGCTATAGCGGTGAGGAGACCGAAGAGAGCTTGCGGCAGTTCTGTGGCTAGGAAGAGGCCGAGCAGCGCGACCAGCATACGAGTGGTGCGGTCGGTGCGGCCGCCGCCACCTCCGCCGCGCTTCGCACCATCCTCGTTCAACCGAGCCTTCTCACCCTGCACAAATTAAAGTCGCTGTTATGACAACTCCTTTTGGCTGGTCAAAGCAGCGGTCATTCGGAGGCACATGTTCAACAGAGGTCGTTAACGGGCTACTGTGATGTGAGAACAACAACCTCATTACGCACGCGTATTCATAAAGCTTTTCTTTAGTTCATTATAATCCGCTCTTTTCTCACAAATCTGTCTGAAAGCATCAAGACTACGCAACAAAGAAAAATAACTAACATTTTCTTTTCATAGTTCTATTGTACGTCGTTATTACACGTATTGTTTCTATTCAAAGAGCTTAGATCCTTTGAGAAGCCAATTAAGTAAAGATACATCCCACTCAGCTCAAACAAGATTTAACATGTAACAGTAGTTGTACAATGAATTCTTAACATATGCGAAATACTGTACATGCAGAGCTTTGTGAAGGATGTGAAGTACACAAAGAGTACCACTGCAAATGCTCGAGAAATATGCAAACGTAGAGTCTAGTTATAACGAACAATCCTTACTTGTCTGACCTGGCTGCTCAAATCAGAAACTTAATTGAACTGAATTGGAATCACATCACACTAATATTATAGGCAAAGACAAAGATATTTTATTTCTAGTAGGCCACCAAGCGGCACTTTTGAAAATTACATTAAAATTTACAAGTAATAAAAGTTGATTCTACCGCCTACCTATAAAGGCGAAAGTTTGTATGTTTGTTACTTCTTCACGCAAAACCTACTGAACTTTGGCAAAGCTACTGATCTGGATGAAATTTGGCACAGAGATAGATTATAGTCTGGAATAACACATAGGATACATTTTATTCCGGTATATGTTCCCTTGGGATAATTTTTGACATTCACACGGGCGAAGCCGCTGGCAGAAGCTAGCACTAAATAAAAATATAAAGATAGACGTACCTCGTTAGTGCTGATTGCTGATTTTTTCAACAATTTCTGTCTTCTCCGATCACTCGATTTCATTTTTAGAATTAGTAACACACTTAGTATTGATAACACTACACACGGTATTAGTTTAATAAATACACTGTAGATCCAGAAGATTGCGGTGAGCAGCTCGTTATTATCGGTCATCACTATGGCGTAGTCCCGCTCCGTGCTATTCCCTTTTGTATCTGTGACGTTCAACGTTGCATTTCCATGTCCGTCTTTCATTGCAGACGGTATTTCTCGAATTTTCATAGCAAAATAAATGGGAAGACACAGTATCGGACACACAGCATATGCCACTGCTATAACAATATTAGTGTTCTTCTTATTACACAACGTCCTATTTTTTTGCGGAAACTTTATTGCGATGAACCTCCAAACGGCAAGCGTGATCGTCAACCAAATAGATATCGTGTGAAAGGTTTGACTGAATATGGAGTGAAAATACACGTAAACAGCCCACGCGTATGAATTCCGATTGAGTTCTGCGCATATATCTGTATAAATATGTAGCGCCAAGGGAATGTAGTCGATCATGACGAGCAGGTCAGCGACCGCGAGGCCGGTCAGGATGGAGTTGGTGGAAGAGATCATCTCCTTGCGGCTGAGCACGGCGATGTTGACGGAGTTAGCGGCGCAGCCCAGCAGGCAGATGAGCAGCGCGATGTAGCCGTGCACGCGCACGTAGGCGCGCTGGAACGCCTGCCCCTCCGGCACGCAGTAAGCCACGTCGTCGCCTGCCATACTCGACCGCTTTAGCTTTCTATGTTGGTATGCCCACCACAGATGCCGGCAAAACTACCTGTGTACAGCGTGCATTGTCTGTAAAGAAAAGAAAGGTCATTTAATATAACGTTTATTTCTGGGTAATATGTAACGCAGCATTCAGAGAATCTAATAGAAAAGGTCGGGCGACCGGACCGCTGTCAGTCAAAAAAATATATCAACGCCAGTGATAAAGAAATAAGATCATCTAGGCACAAGATTTTCAGGCTGGTTGGGTTATCCCGCATGTTGGTGGTTATTTATGTCCGTGCCTGCAGCGGCCGGGTAATGGAATCAACATAAATAAAGGAGCGCGCTCTTCGGCTGGCGCCACTTTCCCCGTTTGTCCGTAGCGAATGAAGGAGCTCGTATTTTCCTCCTTATCGGATAAGTGCCTCGAGAGTTTAACTGAAAAGCACTATTACAAACTTGGTTTGCAAACTGCTTGTTCAAAGTTTAAGAGTGTTTGAATTATGGTATCTCAATAAATGGTGAATTTTATAACGGTATTTGTGACGGTGTTTGTTTTAAACAGTGTTAACGTCGATGTTTTAATTCTGTACCACAATTTATATAGGTATCAATTAGCATGGACAATATTTCAAAAAGTTAATAACAATACCACTTGATACCGAGGTAATCATACAATTTTCATTATATTGTTCGTAAACATTTTCCTGAAATTGCTTTTATTAATAAAATAAATTATCCTTGACTCCTAGAAATACCTTCTTATGTTCAAATAATTATGTAGTAGACGTATCTAACATAATATTGATTTATTGAAACCACACATAGTTCGTTCTTACAATATGCACATAAATATGTATGAAGTGCTCGCTCGCTAAACAAACCGTAATCCGGATCCTCCAGGCGGACTTACCCAGTTAGTAGCATTTAATATCTTCTTAACTAACAATAAACCAAAAGTTTGAATGTACAATTAGTGCTAGTAAACTACAAAGGAAGAGAAAACATCTCTTTTAGTTTAATAACTGTAAATTTGAGGAGTATTAAATGCATAACTAGAACAGTTTCTAATACCATCTGGTACGCATTTACAAGACTTTACCCGCTTACAAAATATATTATTAAAATCTGAATCGAAAATCGTATGTTGTTCTTGTTCGTCGATGATTAGAAAACTTTTCACGGGTTCAATTCTAGAGTTTTGTTAAAGCCATAAGTATAATAAACACATTACACTCCTTCGGCAGTCGAGTAAAAAGATTACCAGCTTCCTATGAAAACGTACCTATGTGGTAAAAAAATCTTAAAATCATTAGTTATCTTGCTAAAGAAATTCATGAAACAATGTCAGTATAAGTAACCTTACATTGGAGTATCACTCGCACTCCAAGTTCTTCTGGCGACAAAAGTTTTTTATCGAATAATCCCAAGGGACTAAACTAGTTTAGTGCGAGCTCTTAGTTAATGCCGAGGGGTGCTCCACAAGTTCTTACCTCGCTTTGTGAACCCTGAGAGGTAAGTGTTAATGTTTTTTCTTCATTATACGTGCTAATGTGTCAACATACAAGATGTGTACCACCCGACAATGATACCCATAACCCACACTCTGATCTTCCTCTAACGAGGATGTACATATTGATGTGACTCACTCCCTTTAAGATCAGTCACCTTAATATCGCCATAGTAAGGGCACTGCGCGTACCAAAAAATATTCTCTTTTGTGCCACTTTTAACCTTATCGGAATTACTATTCAAAGGTACTCCGGGGACGGCACGTCCGTGTCGTACGCTACAGCTACAGTAAAAGGTGTGTCCAGTCAATGTTTAACTACCAACTTTACTATTGTTGGACACAATTCGCGCCCTATTCGAAACGACAAGTTTCTCATCGGCATTTTTCAATTAAACGCCGCCCGTATGTTTGAATAAAAAGACAAATGGAAAAACTAAATTCAATTAGGCTCTTTCGCAGCCAATAATTCGACTTGGTCCGGAACTTGGAAAGAGCTAATTAATTCATTATACTGACATTTTAGGTTGCCAATTAAGAATCACAAAAGTGATTTAAAATTACTCTAGTTTGAAAACAAACCTTCCTTGGTTTGAATTGTAAATAATTTCCAAGAAAGAGTACCTACAAACGTAGGGACCACATTTATAATATAATTTTATAAAATCTCTTAAAGAAACAAGCCCGTCTAGAGTTTCATTGGTTCGCCTTTTAAACGAATATTTACAGGTCAAGTACCTCCAAATTGTTATACCTTCTCTGGTGGTTAAACATAAACCCAATAAAGTATTTTCATCAACAGTTTTCATGCCAACCGAATCAAATATGATATTCACGAAATAAGCCAAAAAGAATAGGACTAAGTATCGCGAATAAATTAAAAAGTGAATAACAAAAGGTACTCTTACAAAATGTAGTGTCACTTATGTCACTTCCAGTCATTTGATATTGGCACTCTCAAAAGTATTCACAGATCTGTGATCTTTCTACCAAAAAAAGGAACTGTCCCTCGTGAAGTAGGTCATATATAATAGTGATAGTTCTCAATATAAATAAATCTAGCAGTTTGTCTTCTCAACAGGAAACTTAGTGCCCTTTTCGGACGTACGTTGGCGTAAAAAATAGTCACGATTACCATCAATATAGTGGACAATCACTTGGGCTTTGATGGCGCCTAATGACGCAGAACGAAACACCGTTTGTTAGCAACGGATTACATCTTGCAAATTCGAATGTTTCTAGTTTTTGTTTTTCGAATTATACTCAAATACAAACAAGTCAATTAAGAGAAAGAAATTATGTGTCATTAGACATTGGATTACTTCATTTAGGTATTCTATCTAGGACACTGTTTTATAATGATCGAACCCGCCGCTTTGGTGTTATTCATTAAGAATCAAAGCAGGCTATTTAATTACAGCAAAAACATAGTATTTTCCTCTGTTAGCCAACACGGTTCGATAGGCATTAGCAGGTATCTACGATTTAAATTTATAGTTAATAAAATGAAGCGCTTTTCCGATATAAGACGCTATAAAATGCATAGAGTTTACGCCGATACCACATAAACAGCGCTCTTAAAGCACTGATTAGATTAATCAAGTTTACATTTCGTCAGGCCGTAGTTTGAAAACTCACATTTATTGACTACGAAGAGACGCTCTCAGAATTAATGATTGAATCGATGTTGTCTTAGCACCTATACTGACAGTACACGGGTACACGCACACACCCACGCACTCTTTACCCTGTTCAAGGAAAAATAAAATAATCTTCTAGAAGACTTATTCAATGAATGAAAGTAATTTGTCTGAAATAGTCTTCTAAAATAAATTTCAAAAAAACGTTTATCTAACTAGAGTGCTTTTATTCAATATGAATTCCAATAAATTTTCATAAAAATATACCTACGACGACTATAATATCTAATACTATGTAAAGCTCCATAAAACTCTTCGGTACCCTTGGGAACCTTCACATTCAGATTATGTGAATAGAATTGGGTCATTTTCACCATAACCGCGTATAACTATCTTTTATTTGGGCGTCCAGCGCGCGCGGCTATGCGAATAGCCAAACACAAATTATGAGGTCACTTTGAGCATGTTTTATTAAAGATTCTTTTACTTTTATCTACAACAATTCTTTTACTGTGGAATTAGGTAATCTACTTTATGCAAATGAACAAAAAAGTATAATGGAATAATCCCCTTAGGAAATTGATGTTGTTTAATAAGCATCAGGGCATATTTATGACTGAGGCGTTTGGAGCTCCATTATTAACTTTGCCCATGAATTCGTACCTTATCTGTTTGGTATCTAATCATAAATATCTAATCCCCTTGATGTTCGCTGGGCAATAAACTTTCTTAGTAAATTAATATTCCACTAAATGCACATACTTAATTAACCATTATATACATTTATCGTAAGGTTTATATTCTGCCGATAAAGAGAAGTATTCTCTCGATGTCTTCAAGAGGAAAATTAAAGAGATTTCCTTTTAACGCAATGTTAGTAGATATATATATATATATATATTTATTTATGTACATAGGTATGTATAAATTTATGTTCTATTTTTATGTTTTTAAGTTATTTTAAAATTGTACTCTGGATCCTATCCTCTTTTGTCATCATTCTCTGTCACTCTATAGGGTTTGCTGTAAGAGAACTCAACATTGAGTTAAGCTCGCCTTTGTACATGTACTTTATTATCACATTGTATTGAATATTGTTTTTGGTGTACAATAAAGGATTAAGGACTTAGTCGTAAAAATAACATGAAAGTCCTACTTCACTGCAAACTACTTCTGCAAAGCTTTAATTATTTCATAAAATAATTTCTCCCTACCACAGGAAAGATTTTTTTTTATTGTGTGACTCAGGAAGACTTCTATAATTGCGTTAGTTTTATTTAGTATTGCTTGAGCAATACTAAATAAAACTAACAGTCGCTCCATGTAAAACACTGGCACTTAGCTCAATCCGGTAAGACTGGCAGCCGACCCCAATATAGTTGGGAAAAGGCTAGGCAGATGATGATTTTCAACGGTAAAAAACATAGAACACATTTAAAAAAACGCGTGTGAAGCCGCTGGCAGAAGCTAGTCTTACTTAATATTATAAACGTGAAAGGTTGTATGGATGGATGTGTGCGTATGTTTGTTTGTTACTCAATCACGCCAGAACGGCTGAATGGATCTGGATGAAATTTGGCACAGACATAAATTATAGTCTGGAATAGCACATAGGCACTTTTTGTCCCGGTATAATGTTCCCTTGCGATGACAAAACACTTTTCACGAGGGTGAGGTCGCTGGCAAAAGTCACCTACTACTATAATCGTGAAAGTTTGTTTGGATGGATGGATGTCTGATACTCTTTCACACAAACACTACTGAACGGAATTTGATTAAAATTTACAGAAATATAGGTTATACATCAGAATAATACATAGGCTATATAATTTATAAAGATATTGGGCGAAGTACTAATACCACGTGGGTGGGCGGCGGCTAGTATGAAATAGTTATGAGCCATAATATCAAGATTCGCCAATCATAATAATTAAGTAGAGGCAGAATTACTAAATTGAATTCTCTCTAATATGTGTATCTCGTACCTTAATTAATTACTGTGAAAACTAGATAGCAACTGGAATAGTTTGAATTTATAAACGGCAAATATAATGAATCTATGTAGACGCTTTTAATCTGTTTTGATCGCCTTGAACCCAATTTTTACACTGTAGGCACCTATAGGTACGTGGTCAGGTATTTGTTATTCGTTATATTTTAGTCTGTTACCATTAATTATTTCAAGTTTCGCTCTACTTTTATTATTTGGTTATCTAAATGAAACATATATAAGGAAAAATAAACTGTATGAGAACTTCGATCCAAAAAAGGGAAAATACAATAATTAGATAATAAAAGCTCACATGTAAAGAAAACTCTCAATGTGCGAACCTTACAATTTATATTGACAATAATTTAGCAAAAACGTTTGTATTTATAGAGGGTTTACCTTCAAATGGTTTGTCCGAAATCGGTGAAAAAACAATCTGTCGATTTGTTTCTTAAAACAATTTTCAAAAGTAACACTAACATTAAAAGCGGGCTATTTACCATGTTTACTGTTTGTTGCGAGATCCGTAAACATGGTAAAACAGTAAACATGGTAAATATCCCGCTTTTAATGTTAATGTTAGTGTTAGTGACCATGACAGTTTAAAAACTTATATGATTTTCAAAAGGTTTGCGAGTAGGGATTGCGCTCCTGTTCCTCTAACCATGGGGCACTGTTTGGAGGTCGAAGTACATAGTTACATTAGTTAACCTCGGTAGGTTACTCGGTAGATTCCCACCACTTCTTGATTAGTACGGGAATTCGAGAAGCCTCTGTGGAATTCACAATAAGTAGATATGTACACTGTGGATTGGTAAGGTTATACCTTACAAATCCATAGTGTACATAAATATATATTTATCTATATAGAAAACATCAAAAAACATCAAAAAAAAATTCACATACAATCACTTCCATACCAGAACACGCGTCTCTTGCATGTGTTTATGTGCAATACAAACTTCAAGAAGATGGATTGAAAAGTTCAACTATGACAAAAGATTTCTGCTATAAATTACCAGCATGTAAAAAAGGAAGGACTACATATATACTGATGACTTTACACATCGTGAACACCACACGCTTTTCAGAGGGTCCAACAAAACTCACCCAAACAAAAAACAAGAGCATACTAATAAAAGTTGGCATAAGAGCAAAATTAGTTTGTTCTTTACGCAGTCGTGTCGTAATTAACAATTTGACGTCTCTGTGTGCACGATAAAGGCAGAGAGAGGCTAAAGTTTAATTAATCCGTATTTCACCCCTATCTGTACAGACATGTGGGCATAATCTGTCGAGACTCGCTATATAAACAATTAACTTAGATTGAGCAGCCCTGAACCCTCAGATGAGCCTGATTTTGTGCTCATGTCTATCGATTTCCGACGTTCAACCGAATTACTTCCTTGACACATTGCTCGACAAACCCATTCTATACATGTATTTGATAATACATGGATTTTGCAAGCATATTTGAACTATAGTTTCGCAACAGTATAACGTACCGCGGAGATTTACGAAGCGTTGAAACCTAAATAAATACAGAGCAGACCGAATGAAACAGAGGACTTAACACTGTTAGAACTGAGCAAACTATATGGATACGAGTATCTACCTGCTTTGTTTTCTTGCTTTTAATCCATGTTAGCGGTTTAGTATATATATAGGTATATATATCAGTATAGTATATATAGGTAGCACTAAGGGCATCAACTGAAGACATGCATACCTGCATAGCCGCAAGCCTTTCCCACGTTTATCGCTGTTCCACAGCCGACCTGCATATTAATGCAAGATCGTGAATTTCCCTAAGACGCTACAGATTTTATATTCAGTTTTTATACTTTTTTTTTTTTTTTTTTCTTTAGAAAGCGTTGCCCCACACTAGGAATTTCTCCTGTATCGTGGGTGCGTTTACAAACATGTAAACTCACATACACAAACACCCAGAGCCGGAAAAGCTATTTGTAGATCATACAAATAATTGTTCCGTGCGGAAATCGAACCCGCGACACGCAGCGCAGCAGTCAATCGCTCAACCACTGCGCCAACCGTGCGCCCAAACTTTGCTACTTGAATGGAAATATTTCTTGCTAGACTTTATAATATTTTCCCACATACTTTTAATCCGTCTCATTTAGGTAGGTAGACACATTCTTAGGTAGATAGACATTATATTTATGCAATGTGACGCAATATGAGCAGTGGTGGCCCAGTGGTATCAGCCGTGACTTACAAGTTGTATGTCATGGTTTCGAGCCCAGGCAGGTACTTTACTTTGTGTAATTATTTCATGAAAACATCGTGAGGAAACCGGCATGTCCTAGAACTAAAAAAATCGAAGACATGTGACATCCACCGACCCGCACTGGGCCCGCGTGGTGGATTACGGCCCGTTCCCTCTCACAGAGAGGAGGCCTATGTCCCAGCAGTGGGAACATTAATAGGCTGATAATGATGACGCAATGTGAAAATAAATGATTTACTCCAAGGAAATCGGGCATCAATAGCATAGTTTTATTACCACGACAATAGACATAATCATAATTAAGTGAATAATAGCTAAAGTATCAACTTCTCTCTAAATTCGGGAGGACGTTTATCACACAAGTTATAGTTATTTAATTGTCTGTTTCCAATCAGTTTGAAACCCAAATTGAATTTATGATGACAAGTATGATTGATTTAGGTACCTATATTAAAACTAAATAGTAACTCTAACTTGTTAACCTACTTATAGTTTGTAATAAACACAACATCCTACGCAAAATTTGGCTATTGAAAATGGCTTCATTGCTTCAAAACTACTTGATACGATTCGACTGAACTTAACAGAGATTCTAGTTAAACTTATGAAATATAAACATTTTCTAATATTCTATTAAAAGGTCTGCAGCTGAAAGGTTTCTTGTTGCAATTTTCTAGTCAACTGCGGCAAATAATTCACAAGGGTCCTCAAAAACGGGAAACTATTACAGAATAAAACGGCAGGTGTCGGCAGCGGCGTCACAGACATGACAATTTTATTACAATTAAAAAGCTAAAACAAAATGGAATTTACTGAGTGACAGTACATATCTGTTATTGTCTTTGGTTTTCCTTTCCCACAATTACACCATGACAAGACCAAAGTGCCATTGATTCTGCTATCTTGCCTAAACATCTACTTGTTTAAATAAACGAAATAAAATACTATTCGTTGGTAAGCGCAAATATTCAATATCTTTTATTAGAAGAATATATGCAATAAATTCAATGCCTTTTTTATAGGATTTCTGCATGAATTTGGGCAACGTCTGTCGATTCAACTCAACATTATATGATAACACTAACTGAAAACTTATGTATAACTTCTCTTCTGAAAAAAATACATGTACCGAATAAAGCCTAAATGTTTCGGGAGATACGCGAGGGTGATAAATTAAATCACGTCACACACAAGGATTCTGATTTCCCCTTTTTTGCGAGCCTCCGCCAAAAGCCATTATTAAAGTGGTTGTAGGACTTGTAGGTACGTACCTAGGCAAATAAATATGTACTAGCGTGCCAGATATCTCGTCTATATGGTTGTCCTATCCTGTGTGCGCGTGTAGAGTTTTCATGTCGGTATATTTATTATGGGATATTTCTCGAATATTTCTATAAAACAGACCTATTATTTTCAGCCGAATCTTATAACGTATCTGTCAGTAGATTTGTCTACTACACTACGTGCAGCCCGTAATTTTACTTCAGATAGCTCAAAAAATAGGGATTTAGTAATGAACTAATGCGGTACCGTTTCGATTTCTTATAAAAAAATTACTTTATTAATGAAGAAATTTTAATCGATTTTATTCAAGTTAAGATTCCAGTTTATACAATGGAGAGGACTCCAACGATTCATCATTATAAATCGCAATGATTATATTTGTTGTTTAGAAAAATATTTATATATCCATATTACTTTTTTCCAAATTTAACCTTAATTGTAAGTTTTATTTATAATAACATTATTATTATAAATAAAATATTCAATTTCCAAAATGATATTTACTGCTACGTAAATTCGATTTAACTGTGAATTTTAAATAATCGTAATAACGGAGCGAAAAAGCACGTTACTTTCACTACTGTAAGTGTCGACGAATTGCATTTTATTGTCTATGGTTGCCTGTTACTAATTATGAAATTTCATGATCAAGATGCACGATCTTTCAAAATTAAATGAAATAGACTGGACCAATGATATTCTAGTAAACAGAAGTTATGAGCGCGCGCATTGTGAAGACTCGAATACGTCCTAATTGGAACGTTTAGTCTTTAGTCTATGTCACGCATGGCGAAGAGCAATACGCTTAGTTGAAACAAAAACAAAATTTAAAAATGCCATCGTGTGTTAGAAAGTGTACCAATTATGATACCAAAGTACATAAAACAGAAGGGATCTCTGACCATATGTAATTACGCAATACACCTCAATTTAATTTTTTTCCCTTACATTCTGATATTTGGAGGTTAGAAAAAGAAAAAAGCATTGGTGGTCAGAATAATGTTTGTTTACACGCAAGTGACAAACATTAGCTATCTCTATTTTTCTTGTTGGTTTTATCAAGCCATCCCTTTCGACTTGTAGTGAAATATCAGATGAATGAAAAGTGTGTATGTGTGCTGCCGCTGCTGTGCGGAACACTTTTTTCGGTTGTTTTGTGAGTGTATAACGTGTCTGTTTACTAGAATATCATTGGGCTGGACGCAATATAGTACAGAGATAGGAATTTGACATTACTTGTATCGACGTTCTGTCTTATTCCTATCTTTACTAGAAAAATCTACTGACTGATGCTTGTGTCCGGCCATCAGTAAATTTTTGTATGCAGAGAAAAGTTATTTGAAGCCTAATTTACATGGATAGTTACAAAATTAATTTGCCAGCCGTGTGGTTTCCGCAACGCATTTCGAGAGATTTTTTATGAGTACTCTATATACAAGGATTTTGTAACTATCTTGCATTGTGTTTTTATCACATAAGTATAACACCTATAACTGAATGTGTTTCTGTTCTGTTCACAATACGCCATAATACTTAAGTATTAACTATTTTTCTTGGAGAGTACAGAAGATAATATATAAAAGCATAAACAGTACCAATTTTCTTTATAGCTATTGGTATTATTATTGAGCTAAAAAAACTTGCTATGATATTATATATTCTAACGACGCAAGTCAGAATACGTAAGTATTTCTGAAAAATATGTTGTTTTTTCACTGCAAATGCGTAGATACTCCCTGGGGATTTTATAATATTTCTTTTACTTCAAGCTTTGTTTGAATAAGCCTCTACGGGCATAATATAATATTTTTTATAAAATTATCGGTCTGAATAGCTTCGTTGCCTCAGGTTGGTTGGTTGAGTACGCAGCTTTTATCGGTTAAATCTGAAATCTTCAAATTCTTGATGTTTTTAGAAAGTCAGTATAATTTGAAATAATTTAGTTTTCGGATCCGTATATAAAACGCGACAGCCGCCCGTTGTATGTGTATTAGTTTTAAGTTTACTTTTATTAATGTATTCTTGCAATAAAGCAAATAATAAATAAAACACATGTCGATTTATCTCACACGATACTAAAATAAAAAATGAAATGATTTATTAGGATTCAATTCAATGCTCCTGTTTATTTATGTACTTAACTACTTATTTGAATTTAAATTCACACAAAAAATATTAGGATTCAATTCAATGCTCATGTTTATGTGCTTACCTAAAGTATATTACTATTTTGATATGACTATTTATTTAGCCGAGGCAAACGACGTCGTTTCATTAGTACCTACACAAGTACACACCAGTGCCTACTTAAAGAAACCGTGTTATTTGTGGAGATGAAACGGCTCAGTGATCAATCGACGGAGATCGCTCTTTGCTAAAGAAGTATGTGAGTGATGAAGTTTAATTAAACTGCGCTAGAACGTTAAGGCTTTAGAAGGAAATAGTCAGTAAACCTATTTTTTTATACACTATAGGCTCACACTTGACCACTATCTAACCTGTTGGTAAGCGATGATGTGGTCCACGGTGAATCACGCTTGCCTAGAAAAAAACTATTCACTCTTGACTTAAAGACCCCTAGATTGTAGCTGTCGGGCAACACAGACTCCGGCAGGGAATTCCACTCCTTAGCTGTACGCACAATAAAAGTGTTCCCAAAACGTTTTGTTCGTATGGGTGGGATGTCCACCATGTACCGATGGCGCATCGCCGTACGTCTGGTAGTCCGATGATGAAACGGAATGATGAAAATACTAATCTATTGATACCGAGGTAACACACTAGGCTGAACATAGGTATACCAACCCTCTTGATTATGCAAGCACAATAACCAATATTTGTCTGCGCACAGCCATGAAATTGCTGAGTGCCTCCCAGCGCTTGTTACTAAAGCAAATTTTGCCGCATTTTGCCCAAAGGGTTGTATTTAAAGATAAAATAAAAAATAAATATTTAACATATAGCTCAGCACTCGGTAGCCTTATACTTCAATCAACTCAAAGATTAACTGTAAACTTAATAATATAGTAACTGCAGTAGCTCTAGAATAGCTTTGATTAAATCACAGTAGCTGCTACTGCAATAAACCTAATACCAAGCATTCTACCGTGGTCTCTCTATTTGATGAAATGAGAATTTCTCGTACACCACTCGCTTTGCTGCAGTTTAGAACCCATTATACGACCGTCTAAATGTGTATTTCCAGCACTGGTCACCTTTTTATCTGCATGCGGCGACGTGTCTATAACTACATTTGATTTAAATAATTCAGCCTTTGAAATGGATAATGTTAGTCAAAAACAATTTCACAAAGCCAGTAGCGAAATACTTTGTAATGCTTTATTGACGATGAAAAGTTTTTTTATACTCATTTTGTGAAACATTCATTTCAAGGGTAGAGGGTACCTAGTAAGAATATACGTTATTATACCTAGTTACAAAAATAATTTATAAAAACACTAGCTGTTGCCCGCGGTTTCACTCCCGTGGACCACCCCACAGGACCCGTTTTCGGGATTAAAAATAGCCTATGTCACTCAGGTATAATGTAGCTTTCTATTGGTGAAATAATTTTTTAAATCGGTCTAGTAGTTTCGGAGCCTATTCGGTATAAACAAACAAAAAAATATTTCCTCTTATAATATCGGTATAGATTAGTGTCGAATTACTTTAAAAAAGTAGATACATACAATACAAAGCCCATTTATTTCTAATAATCAATTGGTGCATGCATTATAAAATATATTATTATGTAAAAATGACTTAATTTTCAATTCTTAAATTTAAATTAAATTATCAATCAAATTACACATACATATAAAAAAAAGAAAAATAGAATTTCAATTAAATTAAACAATCGCAAACTAAAAATATATTTTTCATTTGAATTATACATTTATATTAATAAAATTAAATAAGATTAAATTATAATATGTATAAATTATATCAAAAATTCTTAAACTTAAAATTGAATTTCAATTAAATAATACATTCAAAAAATTAAAATAAATTCATAAATTCAATTCAATTCAAACTCCCTACATTTTCATTGATCGAAACCCCTTCTCGGGTACATGCATCCTCCAGCTTGTTCCAGGCGGCCTCTCTGTCCTTCATACATACATAAAAAGTAGATATATAGATATAATTTCATTCTCACCCAGTAATAAATTAACACACATTTCGTTTTTGGGTCGTTTTTGATAAGAAACTTAGTTAAAGTTTTCATTAAATCATCTGTGTCATTGCTAATCGTGGTTGGTTCTCTGGCACTCAACTTACTGTATAAATGGCCTGGCTAGTGGCTATATTAGTAGCTTGGTCTGGTGTCGTACGGTAAAACGAAAGCCACACCTAATGTACACGGCCTGATTTTACACATTCCTCTCTGTGTCAGAACTGAACTAAAACGAAGTGGATGGCGCTGCGGTTACCCTCACAATCGAGCCAAGCTACGTGTCCGTGGCGTCGTCGGTACGGGATACACATTATAAACTGTCAAAGCCCCAAATTTATTAGCATTCCGTTCTAGTTATTACTTACTGAGTATAACATTAAACTTAAATGTGATGGAAACAAATTCATGACCCTAGCTATAAATAACCCAACGCAATTAAATTAATTCATAGTATGCAAAACTGACGCTGAATCTCAGAATCCTGACGCGCCATTCATTTTATAACTAATTAGGAGAGGCTGTAACGTGGCTTGCATACTGATTCTATTACTTCACACATGTGATGACATGTGACAATAATCTCTTACCCTTGGGATTAGTCAACGTACTCAAATGTGGCGAGATGTTTGGTAAGATACAATTTGACAGCGGCTTTGTGTTTTAAATCTTACTAATGTCCTGTCTGAGTAGTCAAGAGTCCGAAAATCAAAGTCAAAGTCAGACTACACGACTAGGCAGATTTATTAACTTCAATCCTGTGCCAAATGTATGACTTGCCTACTTGATGTGTGTGATTATAATGTCAGCCTATCCCTGCACTTGCTCCAGACATTTTGGTTGCTGTAGTTTATTCGCCCATCAGTCACCCATGAGTGCCCCTCGGATCAGTTGCAGGCGTCGCACTGTTAGCACTGTCGAGTACTTAATCTACCAGCGAAGCATCCTACACATGCATGTCATGTTATGGGCCATAGACGTAGGTCCGTACCCTCTTTTCCCATTACCTTATGGGAAAAGCGCGTGCGTTTTTTTATTCAAAAGTACTATATGAAAAAAAAACTACGAAATACCTAAATAATAAATAAGATATATTCTACTTCATCATCATCAGCCTTTTAATGTTCCCGCTAGAACACAGGCCTCCTCCCTCTGAGAGGGACTGGGCCTTAAACCGCCACGCGGGCCCAGTGCAGGTTGATGGATGTCACATGTCTTCGAATTTTTGTTTCTAAGATATTATATTTCCTCACGATGTTTTTCTTCACCGTTTTGAGAGCAGTGGTGATGAAATCATTTACACAAAGTAAAGCGCCTGCCTGGGTTTGAACTCACTACCTACAACTTATAAGTCGCGGCCGTTACCACAGGGCCACCACTGCTCAACTAGTATATATTATTCTACTTAAAAAGCTTCAATTTCTTGGACCCCGGCCCCATTTTTTATTTTCTCGTATAACCATTTTATGGAGAGTTTCTATGAAATTCAAAAGGCAATTTGCCAGCAACTCATTCAAACTGTGCGTATCTAAAGAACAGATTTTGCTATCTAAATCTCAGAACCCGATGAATCTAGACGCAAATCTAAAATTAAATACCGGTTGTCAGGTCCAAATACATCTTCCGGTAACCGCATTGAGATAAAATGCAGATAGAAATGAAGACTGGAGTAGTCAAGAAAGCTTTCTGAAACGGGACATGGGGGTTGGCCTCCGTTGACGGTATATCCTAGTGGTGGGCAAACTTTCTTAAAGGGGGACCAGAAAGTTTGAAGACATTTCAGAGGAGGGCCAGAATTATAGGCAAAATGCATTTTGTGTTGAAACTTTCAATAATATAAAAACATTACAGCATTACACAGTTGCACAAATGTTAAAAATTACAATTTAACTTTTATTCGAAGGCCCTGCCATGATAGGCGTGAGAGCCTCTCACTTCACCACACTTCTTTGCGCCCCGCGACCCGCAAAACAATCATGAACTACGCGGCTAGTCAAGCTGGCTCCTTTACCTATGCGTCTATTATTCTACTAAGTAGAATCTACTTTATACTTCTGGAGTCTGTACCGTCAAAATATAATTATCGCGGGCCATATACTATTCATATCGAAGGACCGACAGCGGGCCGGATTAAATGCTTTCGCGGGCTGGAGTTGGCCCGCGGGCCTACTTTGCCTATCACTGGTATATCCCATAACCGATTTAAAGAATCTTACTTCTTACTAATATTATAAATGTGAAAGTTTGAAAGTATGTTTATTACTCAATCACGCTAGAACGGCTAAACGGATCTGAATAAAATTTGGCTCAAACATAGATTATAGTCTGGAATAGCACATAGGCTACTTTTTATCCCGGTATAATGTTCCCTTGGGATAAGAAAACACTTTTGACGCGGGCGAAGCCGCTGGCAGTTGCTAGTAATTCATATTCAAAAAAGTTATTTTTCGCTTTAGAAGTTGGTTGAATTTTTTTGTTAAAAAGTTTTTATTTTTCACTTTTTTGGGGTACATAATGGACAAGTACTATAGTCAGGTACCTATACGTAATACCCACAGTGATGCCAGGATAGATTACCCGATTAACCTGTATCTTGAACTTAACCGGTGAAATGAGAGTGTACCAGGTTGAACTGTGCACATCTGCGTACCCGTTTAGAGCATAGTGGCGTGATGGTAAGTTGTGAAATGGTGTAAACAATAAACAGACATGCGATTGCAGCAATCCCGAGAGATTAGCCGTAATTTATTGAAGAGTTCTGTTGTATATCTCCGAAGTTCTTCATCAGATCTTTACCAAATTTAAATGGGACCATTTCGGAATTAACTTCTTTCGAACAAAAAAAGAGTTTTGCAAAATATAAGACAGTTATGCCCAAACATACATAAAAAATATATTTATATATATAAACATCTGAATTGAGAACCTCCACCTTTTTGGGAAGTCGGTTAAAAACCATTTATATTCATATAGCAGTTTTTCGTCTTCAATATCGATCAGAAACCGTCGCGCTATCAAAAAAGCCCATTTCTTAAAAAAAAAAACATTGCCATACCTGAAAAGCTAATTAAAAGTCATGCCCATACCCATATACATATGTACCTATCTATAAAGTATGCTGTATATGTACACAACAGTAAAGGAAACGGTGGCTAATTAAAGTTACGCCCTTCTGCCCTACATTTTACAGATTCAAGGTCCGCGTGTAAACAAGTTCAGTCGTATCCAATTGCTACACAAACTTAAAAGGTTATACCAATAACCGTCATGATTATTGTTAGTTATATTATTGTTGTTGTGGCCATACACTTTGAAAGCGTTTCGTTAAAGCCAAGTTTTATCCTTTCTATGGTAGCTAGTCTATTGCAAAATTTACATGCAGGTTTTGCTCTGGGATAATAGCTGCCGCTTCTTTGTTTGGCGCTGAGAAGACCTGCTGCTGTGTGATAGGATTTGATTAAACACCAGGAGCGGCAATTTTTATGATACTTTTAGCTGGATTCTATTTGAAATATAGCAGCCCGCAATAAACTAGGTACTGATTTTATGGAACTTATCACGTTTATAATAGTGTTGAAAAATCTACTGAATGAGTTTGAAATATTTCGATTTAGAGGAGAAGGACCAAGTTGATTGTTATGAGTCATTTTACCGTCGTTACTTCGTTAATGATTTAAAAAAACTGCAATAAGTAGGTCATGAATGCAAAATTACGGATATTACCCGAAAAGTCACAAAACACCGTGGCGCTGAATAATTCATAATGGAAGACCGAACCTGCCATGCTTATACAAAAAATACCCTATACGGAAGACAGAACTTGACATGTTTCCACAGAAAAAATATCCCAAATATTCATACATTCGAGTGGAGCATCATCCCTAAGGACGTCAAAGAGGCGCCGCGAACTATGTAGATGGCGTGTAAGTACATAAGGTCAGAAACGCCGGATGGAAGACCCGTAATGTATTCCTAGCACGCGTTGCGCTATCTGCTACCAAGGCAACTTCAATCTGCCACAACACTGCAAACACTGTAGCAACCAACACTGAACTGACAAGAAAACTTTAACAACGTAGATCAACATGGAGCTATTGTTTCCCGTTCCTGAACGACAGCATTTGCATATTTTCTTTGCTGTTTTGAAATATCTATACAAAACCCTGTCTACTTAAGGACCCTCAAAAATGTGAAGTTACAAGGTTGAAAGCTTGTTCTCAACATTTTTACTTTGTAATGATATTCGCTTACAAACAAGTTTCACGTCTTAGGATTTTTGATACACGTTTGTGAATCTCAAGTCTTGACGTGAAAGCAAAGAGCTTCATTAGTGAAGTAAATTCTGAAAATATCTCTAAGTTAAATATTCCTTTAAAATTGTTTCACGTTGAACTTAGAAGACAGTTACCTTTATGAGAAAGAAATTGAGATTAATTATTAAAAGTTTTTCTTGATAAAAGCTGTCAATAGGTATCTTCGCGAAGCTAGTTCAGTGAGGCATTAGGTACTTTAGCAAAAAAATAAAAACTTTAATCCTCTATCTAAACATACAAAGTGGGTTAGGCCTTTTCTAAGGGGCAGTCCATTTCCACAGTCTCCGAGCTGCCCCAAGTTAGACCTCAGCTAACCTCATTGCATATTTATGAGTTTATGACCAAACTACATTTATCAGCCGCCAAGAGACTTCAAATGATATTCATACACATCAATCCGTTATTTTCAGCAGATATATTATGGAAAACCTCTGAATAAGTTCCGCATTACTTGTCTAGCAATAATTGTTTTATTATTTTTCTGGTAATTTGTACTTAAGTGTTATAATTTATATTTTTGTACATACAAAATATTCACTAGGTGGATACCCAAAACATAAAAATTGCACCCTGTCCTACATTGGCTACATTGGCATTAACCTGATTCCGCGAAGTCGCAAATTGCACTAAAGCATATTCTGTCATTAAATTTTGTAATATTCCACAAAGTCCGAATGGGTGTGTTGACGTTGACATCGCTGGGCACCATGTGTTAGTTATAACTTAATAACTCGAAGCATTTGGAGAGCAGATACCAGACGTAGATAACGTAATTACACACACGTCGTTATACTTATCATGCTATCGTCTACCTTTATGAGTAGGTAGCCGAGTATAACTCGAGTAAATTTTTCCTTTCAAGAACATTAGTGAGCTACTCAGAAAGGTTCAAGTTAAAGTTATTTATTTCATAAAAAAACATTACATTTGTGTCGAAATATTTGCACAGTAGGAACATAAAAAGAAGCAACATAAACGATTATAACATAAGTAACTTCGTTCCTCACCCATCATCGAAGTTAGAACGTCTATCCATTATAAGAAAAATAAGTAAAAATATACTAACTTTACTAACATTAATTCTTATTGATACAGAGCAAAGTCCCTTGCAAAAAGCTACAAAAATACATTTAATGTCAAATATTAAGTACAAAACAAACAAAAAAAAAACATTTATAACAAAGTCAAAAAAGTTCTAAAAAACTAGTTTGTCATTACAAAATTCGTCAATGCTATAATAGGCTTTTTTGATTAACAAAGTCCTGAGTTTATTTTTAAACATGCTCACATTCTGAATATTCTTTAATTCCGCAGGTAATTTGTTAAACAGATTGACAGACTGCACACGTGACGAGTGTTTGACAACATTATCTTTGCCTGCAGAATAGTAGGCAGATCTTTTCTTCGAGTATCTACTCTAGTTTTTCTTTCCTCATCTGTTTCAAACCCGTTTAAGTTTTTGTTTAAATGATAAAGACACGGTACCGTTAAAATCCTATGTTTACTAAACTACTCCTTACATGATTCTGTCTGATTTAAACGATGCATGGTTCTTAATGCTCGCTGTTGTATAGTAAAGGCTGCCTTAATATTATATTTATAGCTATTTCCCCAAATTAATCCAGTATCCTTTTACTTTTTTTAGTATCCAAACTGATTACGGTCTATTATTTTTAGAATACTCAAATGTCTTACAAGCCTATTTTTGATCACTTTTCAAAAAGTTTGGATAGAACCGACAACAATGAAATGGTAGTAGTAGTTGCTTGGATCTGTTTTAGCACCTTTCTTAAATAGTGGTAGAACTCTGGCTAACTTAAATTGGTCAGAAAAAACGCCCTCATTGACGCAGTCGTTTATTATTTCAGATATTGGGTAGGTATGCTAGTATATCTATATTATCTTTAATTACGCTCAGCGGTATTTCTTCGTGTCCAAATGACTTTTTACTATCCATACCCTTTACCATTTTATAAATCTCTATCGGCATGACGGGCAACGGACGGACAGCCATAGACTTATCAACTCTGTCAGTATTTTCAAATAGATGCTTCTTAGCCAGTTTTGGATTACCTGTGTTTACACCTTTACTGTTGTCAAATTTTTCCGCAGAAATGTTAGCAATGTATATAGGGTTACAAATTATTTTGTTATTATGTTTAAGTACTATATTATCATTTTCGAAATTATTGTAAATCTTTTGCCGAGTTTTATTGACTATTTTCCAAATTTCTTTGCAAGAGTTAGTTGCTTTATTTATTTGATTAGTTACTTCCTTTCTTTTAGCATTCCTAATCACCTTTTTATAAATTCTAAGATACTGTTCACGATATTTTAATAACGATTTGTCACACTTAGCTTTATTTATGGAATTTAGTAATCTGTTCATTTTGCTAGATATCCTTATTCCTTTCGTAAGCCATTTAGATCGGCCAGTTCTTTTTATGTTGATTTTAACTTTACTTTTTTTTAAACTTATATAATATTTGCTGACGATAAGAGTGCTTTTATAGCTTCTGATAATATGGAGACCTTAAAGTGTAAATTAAATATATTAATAGCTGCTTGTGAAAGCTGGTTTTCTATGAATAATCTTAAATTAAATGTAAGTAAGACAAAGTGTATGATATTTAGATCTACAGTTAGGAACAAAGCTTTAATAAACGTAGAATCCTTAGGCAGGAAAATTGATATAGTAGAAAGCCTAAAATTTTGAGGGAAAAACAAAAAAAGGAACATGGTTCTCACAGTAGGTCTTATTGCTCACTATTTTTGTATTTACGTAGACAGAAGCAGCAATTACTGAGGTGTTTAATATCCATTAACGTGTCTAGGTTTATGGATTTAGGACTAATTAATTATTTCAGGGAAAGAACACATTGCCTAATGCTATTGCCATTTGTGAGACCTATAAATCCAAAAGTCCAATATTTTTCGTATATGTAATGTAGTTCTTTGATTTTTAGTATGAACGTTTTTGTACCTAAATTCCAATCGTGTACCAGAAGTTTCTGTCTGAATTCTTTATTATTCTTCTCGTTGTATAATCTTCTCTCTATGTATTTAAAACTAACGCATTGTGTATTAACTTTTTCTAAATATGCTGTACAGAAAAGGGCTGCATGTCCATCCGCTAATCGATTGTGGTCAATGTCTGTACTGCCGATATTTCTATTACAGGTGTTGGTCAATATATTGTCTATACACGACTCGGAATTATTTCACACAAATGTAATTGATTCAAACAAATATCTAAAATTATAGTATTTCAACAGAGATGTAAAAGAACTTCTTTTATTGTCCTGTTTAGACAAGTCAATATTGAAATCTCCGCAGATGAAGCACATTTTATTGAAAATTTACTGCAATAATTGATCCAATCTATCTAAAAAATCATCAAGGTTTTTATTTACGGGTGTTCTATAACAACAGATTATGTAACAGTTTGTCTCAATGTCCCTTACTCCAGGTAATAGTTATAGGCATATATAATTAGGTAATAGCCCAGTGTAGAAATCAACAATAATAAAGGTTAAAATCGCAAAGCTCGATGTAGTTCTGCATTTTTAGTGTGTTGTATGGGTCAGTTAGGGTAGTGTTAATTCAAATTTGCAACTTCGAAAAACGTGTGCTCGCGGCGCACCACGAAAAATATTGGACTTTTGGATTTATAGGTCTCAGAAATGGCAATAGCATTAGGCAATGTGTTCTTTACCTGAAAAAATTAATTAGCCATAAATCCATAAACCTAGACACGTTAATGGATATTAAACACCTCAATAATTGCTGCTTCTGTCTACGTAAATATAAAAATAGTGAGCAATAAGACCTACTGTGAGAACCATGTTCCTATTTATAAAACGAATTCATTTACCGATTAGTGCTTGTAATACTTTACATCTATACGTAGTATAGTATATAGTGTTATTCTGGGTGCATTGTCCTCACGTATATATGAATTAATGAATGTATGTAAGTATTGTAAACACTTTTTTTTTACAAAAAATTCTGTCGTTTCTTGTGCGTTCTTCTCCATAACTACTACTTTTCCGAATGGACGGTAGAATCAATTATTATTACTTGTAAAAATTTTGACGTTCAAAAGTGCCGCTTAATGGTTTAATTAAAATAAAGAATTTAAGTAGTAAAAATAAAAGCTGTCTCTCTTTATTTTTTTGATCGAAAATCACCGCGACTTTCCAAAAACTGTTTCGTGATAACAGTCACCAATAATATAGTTACTTAAAAACGTGCATTCCTAAAGACAGGCGAAGAGACTCTTCATCTTATTCTTCATTATTATAACGTGTCCTCGACCCTAGGCTGGCTTATCTTAGGCGTACATCCGTATTCCGATTAGCTTTCATCCTAACCGTAAAATTTAAATTAATATGATTAAATAATCCGATTTCTAAGGCACATTTAAAACCAACATAATCCTTATTATAACGAGTTTTGGGAATTTGGGTGCCTATCTGCATATTCTTTTCTGGTTCTCACCCCAAACAAGAATATTAACTTTATGAATTTGTTACTTCAGCGTCAAAATATGTTTACTTGGCAAAAAATTGAAGAACAAATGAATCTAAGCTTTACCAGCTATATTTCAATATCTGGTATTTGACCAAAATACGGCTGATAGTTCAAACATATTTTTTACAATAGTCGGTTCGAATTCGCTCCATATCCTTCGGAATGCTGAATCATAGAGAATTAGTCGCATGAATAAACTTCGCTAAGATGTTCGGTCTATTATCCATTCCATATCTCAAGATATGAATCGACTTCGGTTCTTTACCTTCAGATAATGCGAATTGTTCGTAGTTTGAAGTAAATTGGTCAGCCGTGATATATTGTGGCCAATTTGCGAATTCCGAAGTTTACAATCCGAATTTTTGTAATTAATGATTCGTCGACTCTTATTACTTCGTTTTGCCTTGGTTTTTTTTGCATCGTCTTTTATGACAACTTGACATTGAATGCTCAGAGTACAATGAAAAAAAAAGATAATAAAAATTATAATTTAATTATCCTCCAACCTCACCATAAAACAGTTTTTTTTTTCAACAACCTATCATGAGACCAAAGTGGTTCTGGTAATGGTCTCATTACCAGAACCACTTTATTATCTTTATTTTTCATTGTACTCTGAGCATTCGATGTCAAGTTGACATAAAAGACGATGCAAAAAAAAAAGACTTTTTTTATTTTTTTTTATTTGAAAGTGGTGCTTCTCATGTGTTCCCATTTAATTTGATCAAGATCTGACGAGTAGTTTTTAAGTTATCCTTAACAATGCGTATTTTAAAAGTAATATACGGTACTTACCAACGTTTAAACAGAAAACTATAAATCTTTTTAACAAAAAAAAAATAACTGACTTTCACTTCTTTTCGGAAGTCGGTATCTTTGGTACCTAAATAAGTTTTCATTTTTGACACCGACTTCCAAAAATAAAGTTATTTTTCGCTTTGTAGTGTTTTGTTTTGGAAGTCGGTTTAATTATTTGTAAAATAATTTTTGTTACTAACAACTACTCAAAAAAACTTTAGTACATTACTGCAGAATCCAGTAAGTAAGCCTTCCTGGCCAAGTATGAGTTAACCGGACCGAACCGCAGGTGAGGTCCGGTTATATACGAGGCCAGGATGGCTTTTTTACTGGTTGAGGCTTGTATAATGCTTTTTCTCAAAAATGGTATGTAATGTTGTCATAACATCTCTAAAAAGTATCCAGAAAGTGAACTTTACCGTAGACTAATTCACAACTGTCCAGCAAGAAGCGAGATTTTAAATTTGGAATCTCCTAGACACTACTGGACAGTAGTAGGGATTGGTCCGATATATCAAAACGTAACTTATATCGGATATGTGTTATAGAAAAGCATTATACAAGCCTCAACCAGTAAGAAAGCCAACCTGGCCTCGTATATAACCGGACCTCACCTGCGGTTCGGTCCGGTTAACTCATACTTGGCCAGGAAGGCTTACTTACTGGATTCTGCAGTAATGTACTATTCTCAAAAATTAAAGAAAGTTTAACAACAAATTCGTTTAATTAATATTGAAGGTTACATTCATATTAGGGCAATTACTGATAGATATTGTGATCAATTTACCGGGGGTATTTATATTTGTTTGTTGTATGTCTTGATTAACGGACTCAAAAATATATCTATCTCATAAAATGTCATACCAAAAAGAGAGATAGATATATATTTGGAGCCTCCCTCCTATAACCATGTTATAATGGCTAAACTCTAATATATGACTGGCTGGTACTATGTTTTTTTTTTCTAAGCAGATCTGAAGAGGATGACCTACTGTCTAGAGATGGGTGTTTTCGGTTTTCTGCACAAACGGTCATGTAACCGATATACAGATTTCATACCGATATCGAAAACGGTTTTCAAATATCGATATCATTTAGTACAGTTTGCATTAGTTAAAATGTTATTTAGATGAGCAAACTAACAACGAACGCGAAATAATACTTAGAAAAATAGGTAGCGCATAATTATGGTTCCTATCGTTTGTGAAGTTTGCGTTTTTTTCGTAGTTCGTACGTTTCCGCAGTGTTACGGTTTTAAGTTTTGACTTATTCGTTCTCGCACGCTAATAAGGTTTTTATTAGATACAGTTTTGGTAATATGGGTTATTTTGATATAGATATCGATATGATATCTAACACATAACCGATATAAGTTACGTTTTGATATATCGGACCAATCCCTACTACTGTCCAGTTAGTAAATTACATACTTACTTACTGGACAGTAGGAGATTCCAAATTTAAAATCTCGCTTCTTACTGGACAGTTGTGAATAAGTCTCCGGTAGAGTTCACTTTCTGGATACTTTTTAGAGATCTTATGACAACATTACATACCATTTTTGAGAAACTTATTTTTCATTACTTTTTATTCTTTCCAGATTACTTGCCTATTTTTTTCGACTCGAGATATAAATAAGGGAAATGAAACTGCTGATAAGTTTCAAAATCATATTTTGAAATTATCATTTTGATGTCAATCATGTTATTCCAGGAGTAGAAGAAAATCATTTTGAATCAAAATATTATTTAATCTTCATTCGCACTTAAACATTTTTTCAGTTTGTTTTCGGGCACTCCTAAAGTTTGTCTTGCGAGACTGAATGTTGACCAATAAACTTATAATTACATCTCGAAAAACAAAGCTTAGCCATCAACTTTCCTTCGCAGAGCCTTGACCTGAGCTTTTGAAATATTTCGGAACTTTTTAAAGAATATTCTTGGTAACAAAGACGACTAAATAGGAGATATTTAATCCTCCACAATATTCATTGTTGACCTTTGGCGAACTTTAAACAACGAAATAACTTTCGGTGCGTTTTTAAATTTTCAGCATTCCGTTCCCCAAATTCGAAGTTTAAATTTATCCAATTTTATGTGCGTACGAACGTAGCACCGTTCTTCCGTGGTATGGAATAAAAACTAACTCAGCGCCGTCAGGTCTCTAACAGCATACTACTTATTTAAAAAGAAGCTCTTCTTTCTCGTGGTTTAAGGATGTAATTTAGACCAAGTTTAGGTATAAAACCAATTCAGTCTGTCCTAGTTTCCTCCGCTAAGTTACAAAGGATTAAGATACAATTATTTCCTTCAAGAATTGGACTAGAGACACTGGGTCCTGCGAGTTAGCGACTAATCTCTTGTTACCATAGTTACATTTTCCAGTTCCATTAATTTAATGTTAGAGGTTGAACTGTTTTCGAGGCTAGAGGTCACTAGGATGCTATAAATTGCTGCGTAATATAATAAGTAGTTAAGAGAGCCTAGACAAAGTGGCAGCCTAGCGAGAAGTTCAAAATGTATTCAAATTGGATTTACATTGACATGCGCTGCCAAAATGATAAGTAGTCAATCCCAAACAGATAGAATGTGGTCTGGTCTATAGAATCAGCCCAGATGTCGTTATAGGTAGATGTAGTAACCATACTTAATATACCTCCCTAAAATAACAGCACACAAAAAAAAGTAATGTTTTTCGTATTCAACATTCGATGTAGTTTGTTCCAAAAGCTATCTGTGGCAAATCAAAGAGTATTAGTCGCTTGAGTGCGCTTTAGTAAGACATATCTGATTAATGTTTGCCCCGTGCGTCTCGAGCTGTACAATGTGAAATGATTTCAAGGAAAAACTTGTATTGATCACGTACACAACAACCTTGGATCAAATTCGAGGGATAATGCAGAAAATTATTTTCCAATAATGTAGCGAGTACAGGTGCCTCCAACCTTTAAATAAGAATAGGGTGTTTCAATCGCCAATAACAATCTACTCAGCTCTAAGTAACTGAATATGCAAATCTTTGTACTTATTTTACGTAAGTAAGGCTCGTTTAGGGACCTTTAGTTCGTATTCGTAATCATGACACTCGTGACCATTGCAGAGGACGATCAAGAACAATAATCACATATATATCGATGATTACACTATAGTCCTATGTTTATGAGCTGTCGTTTATGCTTGACTTTGAAGAATTCTTTATTTAGATGACATTAACACATATTAAGGTTGTTTGATTTAAGTTCCCAATAATTACCTAATCCAGACTCAGGGCACGAGGTCCCAGCACTAACAAAGAAAATTTAGTTACAATAAATATCACTAGATGGCGCGATATGCATCGATTCGTTATTGTATTGTGTATAAAATTAACATTTTCTAGAATTGATCATACCAATTGTAGGTTCTTGTTTAATCAACTCTCCTAAGCACAAATTTGAAAGACGGGCTAAAAGACTTATTGGCAACGATGCACGATCGCGTCAAAGCTCTTGAACCTCGAACATCGACGCCGAGTTGCCAGCCTGTCGGTTTTTTATCGGTTACATTTGCAACTGCACAATTTGATTCCGCCTAGCCCTTTCTATCATCGGACTACAAGATTTACGGCCATGCGCCATCTGTACATGGTGGACATCCTACCCACACGCACAAAGCGTTTTGCTAATACTTTCATTGTGCGCACAGCTAAAGAGTGGAATTCCCTGCCGGAGTGTTTGTTTCCTGATAGCTACAACCTAGGCAAGCGTGCTTCACCGTAGACCACATCATTACATACTATCAGGCGAGATAGTGGTCAAACGCGACCCTATCGATAAATAAAGAAAGTGAAATATTGGGCACAATTCACATGTCAAAGATTATATGAACGGATCATTTACAATTGATTATTGGCATCAATTGTAATGATGGCACGGTTTTATATTTCTGAGGCATGCCACTAATTTTTTAGGGTTCCGTACCCATAGGGTAAAAATAAGACCCTATTACTAAGCTCCCGCGGTCCGTCTGTCTGTCACCAGGCTGTATCTCATGAACCGTAATAGCTAGACTGTTGAAATTTTCTCAGATGATGTATTTCTGTTGCCGCTATAACAACAAATACTAAAAACAGAATAAAATCAATATTTAAGTGGGGCTCGGTGGGGCATTTTGCCGTTTTTTGTGATAATGGTACGGAACCCTTCGTGCGCGAGTCCAACTCGCACTTGGCCGGTTTTTTGTGTATTGAAAAACACATTTTGGTACAATGAAACTGTAAAAACGTGCAAATAATTACTATAAAACAAATCGTCACTGTATTTAAAGTAAAAAATAGTCACGCACCGCAAAAAACCCTTTTACTTGCAAATCGATGCTAATATAATTTATAGTCTTGGAACGGAACCAAACGCGATCGAAGTACTTATAAAAATAATCAGCATTATCATAAGAAAAACGCTAGGTACGTCGGCACGGTTTCATATTATCTTTGCCCAGGGTATTAAAAACCTCGAAGATCAGATGAGTCTGAATGTACGAGTATATTATTGGGACAAGCCCACCACACTATTCCCAAGCACAGCAAGTCCTGAAAGTCAGAGTCAACAGTGATATGACGTCCACTGGAAAAACGCCGAGTCAATGAAGCTCGACGAGTCCCGGAGGAATGTTCGTGTAATTTTTTTTTCTTACGGAACGTAATAAAATAGATTTTGTATTAACACCCGGTTTCTGATGTGAGAATAATTTTGAGTTGAGACTTGTAAAACTTAGTTTAGCGTGAAAACTTGCCAAACTTTAGCATAAAAGTAGAGTTTGACAACTTCTCAATTCAAGTACCGGGTGATAATTTCGACGGCAGCAACGAACAAACTGCTATCTACAAAATCACTAGTTTTCAGAAGTGCATTTTAACGCGAAAATGTTATAATTTCTACAAGAACAATGCTTGCTTTTTCAAATTTGGAATAGTTAATTAATACGGCATTTCGAAGAAAACAGTGAAGGTCAGGTAACTAATGTATACATATTTTTCGAAATACGGCAGATGTTTTTATCTACTTCGCATAAAATAAATAACTAAATCAGTTTGTTTCCTTTTTCTCAAACTGCTTATCTACAGCACCCAGTGTAATGTTTTCTTCGTCTATACTCTCTGTAACTTATATGGTGTACATAATAAAGAGTATTCTATTCTATTCTACAGTTCTTTACCAGTTAATTTACGAATGATGCATAAAGCAATAAAATGTCGCATAGTGAGTTAAGCCCTCAATAGTGTAGCTGTTGAATTCTCGTAGTTCTCAATTGCAGCTCAAAATTGATTCCCTGTATGGTCTAGTTTCTGTTTGATTTTCATCCATCGGAGTGCAATGCCTGAAAGTAGCCGTTAAACAGTGGGTTTCGATAAGGAGATTGTGGGTAGAAACTACCTTTCGTGAATATCGTGGCAACCCTTTATACGTTACTAAGATCGATGAGGACAGCTTATCAATTGCGTCGAGCACGGGATATCCGCCACGATAGAGTTCTTACATGCAAGTACTGGCAATTCTAAAATTAAAGTTATGAAAACAACAGATAAAATCCGTCTGTTTACTTGAGATAAAAATATCGGACGTTGCCGCGTTGTTTACACGATTTCTTTTAGTAAACGCACACTTCCTATATAAGCTTATTTGCATTTGTTAGCCATATATCTTAAAGTTCTATTCATCGCAACAACTTAAATAACGAAAGAGGAATGTGTTTTGTTTAGGTACCTTGTTAACTTGTAAGTTTTTTTTTTGTAATATAATAAGGTTATTGTATTACAAAAATAAACTTAAACCAAGGAGGTCCTCGGTAGTTATATTTTCGAGCCGTTTGGGGTTGAAACTCTTGGTCCGTGGTGTCCGAGTGCTCACGATTTGTTTAAAATCTTTTCAAATGCCAAGTTGACACTTCGCGTGACCCAAGGGCTGGCTTTTACCTTGGTTAGAGGATAAGCATTGTCATACAACGTGGCAATGCTGCCAGTCTTTTGGGTACAATACCTGTGGACAACGATGTGGAGGAGTTTTTCGACGCCATATTTTAGTTAAGTATATTTTCAGGTTTAGTTAGTGAGTAGTTTTAGTTTTAAGTCTATATGTTTGTAGTCTTAGTTAATTATTTTATACACTGTATATACTTTTGTCTATGTAAATAAATTTCTTTTATACAAATATCGACTACTTTTTGTAAGGTTTTTTTAAGTATTATAGAAGTTTTAAAACCACACCAATTATTTAGAATTAGGCACGCTTTTAAAGAATTCCTGCCCTTTCTCTAAATATACGTTTGCACCAGGAAACGTTGCAAAAAGAACTGACAACATGTCACTTGGAATAATTCTCACAATTCGTTTTGTTGAATTTGCATTCGCACTTTGACTCATGAGAGTTTTTTGACAGATTTTAAAACATTTTTCACACCACCTGCTCGACAATGTCCAATTACATTATCATGCAATCTCAACGTAAAGTACATCATTTTTTCATAAGGGAGGTAAAGTTGTATGAAAATCGCAAGGGAATAAAGTGATTTGATTTTTAACGTCAAATTTGTGTGGAAAACTTTAAGCAAAAAAATGCCTATATAGCATTGTAAAGTGGTTTGTTCGAAAATCGAACTGGCCACCATAAGCAGAAATAAAAAAAGAATGTAAAACAAAAGACGGTGTTTGCCCGGCTTTTTATTGTCTCGCAGAAGGTGTTAAACGTGGAATATGCTCCTCTAGCATAAAGCCTGTCTTCGTCTTGGGCAGCTTGACACTCTCGCTTCAATCAGGACTCTACATAAATCCCTCGCTCAGGGTTCAATATGACGCCCGTGACGTAAGATACTGCTGTATCACCTCGGTGCATAATCTACTATTGTTATATATAACAAAATATTTTTAGCGATACATGTAATTTGAAGAAAAACATTAAAAAAGAATCGGTAAACAAATTATGCGATAAGTATTAACAGAAAACAGATTTTATCAAGTTTCAATGTGCATATTTTGTCAGCTCTTGAAAAGAACCGATTGTGTGCCGATATTGAACCGTTGTCTACATGGGTACTTAATTAATTCATCAGACGTTTTAGAGCTGCCATGAAAAGGAAAGCAGTACCAAATCCTTTTTTAAACCCAACGAAAAGGTTCTTTTAATCTAGCCTTTCAAACCATTCAATCTATAATAGACTCGTCGAACATGTGAAAGGAGATTAGACGAGTTTGCCGGCTATTTCTGCTTCGGGCATTTTTTGCATTCGTGCCTCAAATTTCTGAATACCTACTTTATATCTGTTAAAGTTTTAGCAAATCCCATATGGGTTTGACGAACTAGAAACAAGTTAATTAAAAAGCAGTCAACAAACTTCCAGATTAAACTAATTTAAATGCCACTTTGCAAACACGCTCTTGCTGAAACAGTAGATATCTAAGTGTACCTAAACTACCACACGTAAAAGATAAATTCATTGTGTCTACATTGTTCAAACTTATTTTCAAACAGATTATAAGAAAACTTTTACCACATTCAATATTCAGAAAGAAATCCGATAAGTAATAGGTTTTTTACAAATAAAATAAATATTTCAGAAAAATGTCTATGCCATATTTTTTTATCACAATACCTTACACGTACCATATAATAAGTTCAACGTATTGTGATCCTAAATAACCAGGTATTCAATTCTCCTTATTTGAAAGGGTTATCCGAAATATGTGAAAAGGTGGATAGTGAAGTACTCTCAGAGACCCTTAGAGAGCCATTAAGATTCTCTTACAATAAGGCATAGTATACATGCCTGGGGCAATATGAAAGTTTGCCGTATGTACCTATTATTATGTTTTCTATTCAGATACTTCCTACTTCATATTGTTGTGACCCTGATGGCCCTAAGTGAAACTTCAGCTGTCTCTTAGGTTCATATTTCATTCAAACCCGTCATTAGCATGGTTCATTTCTGTTTAGCACACGGCTCAGTGCTTATGGTTTTATATAAATATTGAATAACCTTTAAGGACATAAAACAATTAGACATATTTAGATATTCTATCAGGTACGTGGATCACGGCACTGGATTACAAGGAAAACTTTTCAAATTAAAAATACATTTCGTACACAAATAACAAGGAAAACAATACTTACGCGGTATTCTCCAATTGGTATACAAATATCACAAAATTGAATCTCTCATCATCACAGTGATTAAAAAAACATTATAGATTTAGCATTGAATTAACTTCATCTCTTAGTATTTGTTCTGGTATCTCAGTTTTAATTTTGATAGAGTCACTGGAATAACTATATGTGCTTGAAAATAAATCATCGTAACTTTTTACGGAGCGTTGGTATCGTGTCTGTTTAGCGGAAAGCGAGTAGGCGAGTCAAGTACCGCGTGCTACCGGTCGGCGCGCCTCATACTGACTGGCTGAACGGAGCGAGCAGCGAGCTCGAGCGCTACTGGAGCCGATGTAGCGGGTGCATGTCTGCACGACTCTCAATCTCTCGATACATTCGTTTCACTTGTCACTTGCGACCCGCCCTGAACGACATGTTTCTCGCATTATTTGAACTTTTCCAGTTTTTCCTACTTTGTATAACTTGGGTATATTACACAATTGAAAATATATCTCGTAGGTATTTAAGTTTTTCATATTTTTCTAGTTTTATTAAGTCCAAACAAAAGGCATTAATTTTTCAGTATTCTGTAAGATGGAAGTCTCTGTTCGTGATAATTATCTATCATGCATCGATTAAAATCTGTAGAATTAATAAATGCTGTTTTTTGTTTAATAAATAAAAAATAAATAAATATATTGTTTGTGAGTGTTTTGAAGCCCTGGATTACGCCGGGCCTACTCCGCTGTATACGACACCGTGACCGCATGCATGGCAAACTTAAAAAGTCGGATGATAATTTAATATTAAAAACCACCTACACTCGCTATCGCAATTTTTGTAATTCCCTTCTGAGAAAGCTCAAACGCTCATTTGAAAAAGAACAGTTTCGAAATGCAAAAAATAATGTTAAAGCTACCTGGAATGTTATCAAGAAGGTCTCAGATCTTCAAACTCAATCTTCTCCCCCTTTTGACCTGTTACATTCGTTTGATAGCCCTAAATCCTCACTTAATCATATCAACCACTTTTTTGCAAATGTAGGCAGTAATTTGGCGTCGAAATTTAAATCACCCTCAATAGTGCCCAATTCTGTGTCGAACTCAAGCACGTGTAACTCAATGGCCCTCTTCGAGGTAACCGAAGACGAAGTTGACTCTATTATTTTAGGGCTTAGGTCTGACTGTGCAACGGGGTTAGACTGTATACCGTCTAAAATAATAAAGGCCTCGCGATACGTATTAGTTCCGGTTATTACACATATCTGTAACTTGTCTATAACTGCAGGTGTTTTTCCAAAGGCGGTTAAGAAAGCAGTAGTTCACCCCATTCACAAGTCTGGGAGCAAAGATTACGTCAATAACTACCGCCCAATCTCGATTCTAACAGCGATGTCAAAGATCCTTGAACGGATACTAATCAAGAATCTGACCAGTTTTCTCGACGCAAACAACATCTTGGCAAGTAACCAATATGGTTTCAGAAGTGGGGTTAGTACTGAGGACGCAGTCATGGATTTGTCCAGTCACGTGGCTAGAACGCTCGATAAACAACATAAGTGCCTGGGAATCTTCCTTGATTTGTCTAAGGCATTTGACACCGTTTCTGCCCAGGCCTTATTGAATAAAATGGAAAGTGTCGGAATACGTGGACACGCTCTGAAGATCTTTGCAGATTATCTCAGCGATCGTACCCAAATAGTTAAAATCGGCCCACACGAAAGTGATGAGCTACCAATCACATACGGCGTTCCGCAGGGCAGCATTCTGGGGCCTACTCTTTTTCTTATCTACATTAATCAACTCTGTAAACTGCCTCTTGAAAATTGTAGGATATACGCGTACGCAGATGACACTGCCCTTGTTGTACATGGTGATGACTGGCCCCTGACATTCCAAAACGCCGAGGCTGCGCTGTCCGCCGTTATGAAATGTTTAACCGACAACCTGCTCACCTTAAATATAGCTAAATCGGTGTATGTTCCATTTTCCATTCGGTCGAATCGGTGTCCTCCAAACTCCTTTACTTTAAAAGCGCATGCCTGCGGTTCCATGACGCAGTGTAAATGCCTCTTCCTAGCCAAGTCCACTAGCGTAAGGTATCTAGGAGTTCTCATCGATCAGCATCTCAACTGGCACTCCCATATAGACAAAGTCACGTCCCGCATACGTAAGCTAATATATGTTTTCAAGAAGTTACGAAACTCTGCTGACAATGATACGCTAAAATTAGTATATTTTGCCCTATGCCGGTCTGTCTTAACGTACTGCTTACCCGTCTGGGGTGGTGCCACCCAAAATGTATTTATCCGCCTTGAGAGAGCTCAGAGAGCTGTCCTTAAGGTAATGCTCTATCTTCCACGCAGGTATCCCACTGTGCGCCTCTATTCCGGTTGCAAGGTACTCACAGTCAGGCAACTTTATATCCTCCTGTCGACCCTACGCAAACACTCTGCCCGCCCTCCAAAGGAACCGCCTGGTAGGCTTAAGCATAACGTTTTTCCCCACGAACGCCATAGCTTGTTACACTATATCTTTTAACGCCTTTGCCAAACGCCAATTCTACGTTAGTAGCACTAATATGTACAACCTCCTAAATAAAAAGTTTAAAATCTATTCGTGCCCTAAATACAAATGCAAAAACTTACTTCGTGATTATCTCCAAACACTAAATTATGATGACACTGAGGATCTTCTGCAGGGTAAATTGCAGTGATAATGTACTACTAGTATACCATACATACATAATTATATTAGTCTAAATCTAACCATGAACAGTTGTGCAATGGTCACCCCATTCTCTCTACAAACACCCTACACCTACACACCACATACGCACTCACACACACACACACCTTACATTTAGTCACTACACACACACATGCACACACACGTACAGACCCTACACCTATTCACCTCACCACAGTTAAACGTTTTTCATTTTGTTTCTCTTTTACATAGATTATATTCTGTTTTCTTTTACACCATTTGCTAATTGTTTAAACGTCCCGTTGTTACTATACTATGGCTTTGTATTGTTTCTTACGGCGAATCACTGACTCCTAAGACACAGGCACATACACCTAGTTTAGGAGTCAGGGAATTAAAATTATTGTGTCCTAGTTTATAAGCCTTATTATACTCTTGTTTTTGATTCTTGTATTGTGATGGCTTTTGGTGAAATAAAGAATTTATTTATTTATTTATTTATTTGTACATTTACATTACCTGAGTTATTAGTTATTAACTCAGTTACTAAAAATAAATGGTGTACATAGGTACAAAAAACAATTCTATGCGTAAGCATAGAATTGTAACAACCATAGTAATATTACTCAAAGACATTTAAACTAAGCAACTGGGGGGTGACCATAAGCTCTTAGAGCGGTATCAATTTGAGATCGAATAAGGGACAGATGTATCTGACTTGTATACTGTCACTTACTCTATATCAAATTGATACCGCTCTAAGAGCTTATGGTCACCCCCCTGGGACCTCTTAACGACTGAGTATTAAAGAGGTCTCCAGTTAATTTCAGTGCCATGCATTTAGTTTAATAGCTTACTCACTTAAAGTGGACACTATAAATACGCGATGATTTCGAATCATCGCGTTAAATTCACGTGATGTATTGTTTTTCAGCCAGAAGACATGTTATAGAAAGTTGCGTACACAAAGAAAGCAGTAAGAGGAATTCAGGCAAAAATAACAAAGAGCAAAGTTGGCTGAAACAATAGTATGAACAATGCTGTTTATGCTCAAAAGGATGAATTACGTACGTACCGTTATCCTGAAAGCTATATTATTATTACTTTTGTTCCACTAAAATCTACCCTGGAGCGATATTTTTAGCTATCTATACTATAATAATAATAATATTATAAAGAGGATAGATTTTTTTGTTTGTTTGTACCGAATTGGCTCCGAAACTACTGGACCGATTTGAAAAATTCTTTCACCAATAGACAGCTACATTATTCCTGAGTGACATAGCCTATTTTTTAATCCCGAAAGTGGGTCCTGTGGGGTGGTCCTCGGGAGCGAAATCGCGGGCAACAGCAAGTCAGATATAAATTAATTTAACGAAGTGAATTTAAATTAAGTTTTGAAAGCATTACGCCTCACATTCTCATAACATTCAGATATTCTAGTTAGACGCCAATACCAAAATATTATATTTGGATAAAGGCAACAGTGATGACTGATGATGAGTGCTTTTTTCCCCTTCCTGTTAGCAACTCTACAACTGTTAACAACTTCTTTCTGTTGTCATTTAGCATCATCGGCACCGGAAATCCACCGAAATCTAGAAAAATGCCTTTTTATGCCATATTGAGCTGTAAAGACTGAATAGAAAAAGTTGCCCGAGGCAATGGAAATATTTTCTTCCATCGGTAAGTAAATTTGTTATTAAATTGTGTGTGAAAAAGTGGCACGTTTGGTTTTCATACAGATGGAGGGACTTGCGTTATCTAGTTAGATTTATGTCTGTGGTGGCCACCTACTGAGCCCAGACAATCTAATTAAATGTGACGTCGAATTGAAAAGAAGAACCTGTGCTACACTACAATGTAGTAAATTATGATACATTATTATTTCTGAGAATTTATTGTTGCACTGTTGGAAAGGAGAATGACCAAAATTAGTATCGCTTTATAATAAAAGAGTATAGCCACAAAAATATACTCATAAATTATACATTTTTTTTTATTTAACTTGTTCGATATCGTATGAGCGGTTAATATTTTGTGTTTAATTAGTTATTTATTCGATTTTATTTTAATGGCGTACTTTAGTGAAAACAGTGTTGACGTTTTATGAACCTCCCCATAATCGGTGTTACTAAGAGTGTAAGGGCAGACGCTGAGTTTTAAAAATCATTTCAATTATGACATTTCCCGATTTATTATTATTTTTATTTAAATATAACATAATTAAAATGATGTTACTTTACTAATTAAAAATCTTTCTCTAATAACAAATCACTTATGGTCAGGGTGATTTAGATTAATTGTTGGTAACACTACCACAGGCGATGCAAATGAAAGGTGAACTGTCAACTATCAAAAATGTCATTGTCAAAAATGTCATTGTAAATGTCAAGTCAAACTAGGTGCTAAACAAAGCAAGTGAAACAAAGCATCGTGTCGGCGCGGCAGCGAACTTTTGTTTTTGCGTTGATATTGGTTGAGTTTGTTGTGCTAATTAATAACTTATCATTGCGTTGATTTCGTGATCGCTCAAGAAATCTTTTTGAAGACTATTGTACTGTTTCTGTGCTGGTGGTGTGGATTGTGTAGAAAGAACAGAAAACAACGAAAAAACAAAAACCCCACAAAACAAATAGATATTTTTATTTCCTTTGAAAGTATGACCTCTCCCCTCTTTTATGTTCAATTTACGCTATCATACAATTTTTTTTTATGCGCAACGGCGGTCCATAGAAGAATGGGCAATCTCCTTTGATTTTCGTTTTCGTTATGATAAAAAATTCTAGAGATGTTATATGAGGTCATTTTTTGATAATCCTATTATTCAATATAATATAAGTTATCGCATATTATGATACCACCACACCTATTACTATTATCAATATTAGTTATTTTGGACGACGAACTATTTCCTCTTCGTCATAATATCTTTCATCAAAAGCTAGTGCTATCACACTTTTCATCTTTATTAACTGTTTAATACAGTTCTTCGGATCACAAAGCCAAGAGGCAAACGCTGAGGCCCATAGCAACGCTGTGACTCTTGGATCCAACCAGGTCTATACCCACGAAACTGCGATGCGCAGTAGGTCACTAGGGGTCTGTTCTTTGAGATACTGGTTCTAGTCTGGCAGGTGGACAGTGGTACATAAACTTTGCACTTACCCTTGGTCGTCGTGGTATGGTGGTCTTCTGGTAAATCCCGTGTGTGGTCGGGGTGTTAGAGGGAAAATATATATAATAAATTGGAAGGGACAACAAACGTGTTCTGAGCCGGGGCTCCGGCTGCCAGCAGACACCGACATGTTCACGACACAAAAATACCTCGCTGCGCGCGAAATACACCCAAATACCAATGTCCGGGCAAAGCACAATACCACCCGCGAATGGCGGGTTGATTATTTAACAATTACAATACAATCAAAACGAGAACCCAGTATCGCGTCCAGCCATGAAGGTTACATTTTTACGAGTCCTCTGTCAACGTCGAACTCAGTCAAAACTGTCAATTGAAATAACAGCAAGCTGACGTTGTGTTGCAACAAAATAACAAAAGGGAGCGAAACATTTCGTTCCAAACATTAACGGAATAACAAAAAATAGTATTAAAACCTTTTACTTTAATAAATATTCTATAATAATAATAATAATAAATCTTTATTCAGAAATTAGAAAAGGTAAAAACACAGTTTCAATCTTAGATAACTAATGTAGGTATAATAATGTAAGATGCCTGTACTAGGTAATCCTGTATCACAGGCTGTAGGAGCTCTAAAAATATGCTTATCGTTGGACAACAGAATTTAAACAATATTTAACATAAGAAGTCTACAAAAAGTGGCAAGTTTGTAAAATTTTGAAAATTAATTTAAATTTACTTAAAACTATAAACATAGAACTAAATTACTAGGTCATAATTACTTAATGTCTTATTTACCTATATTGCAAAAAAGTGCACTTTGATTACACATATAAAGATTGGGAAATCATTGGTAAGCACAATTGTAAAATTAAACAGAGACACTTAATTTTTGTAGCTAACGACTAATGTGCTTAGCCAGCAACAAATTGACGGTTAGTAGGTCGTTGCAGTGTCAACAGCAGACGTTCGATGCGTGTGACCTTGAGTATGACGTACTAGATGCCCTCATAGTCGATAGAGTTGATGTGCCTGTATTCCGCTATTTTCCTAGCAGGGCACTCAGGGTCTCCAGTTTTATGGTTGTTGGGCTTTTTAAAGCGCGAACAAGTTGCGCATTTCGATGTGTCCCCTTTCTTCGTGCAATCGGACACCAAGTGTCCAGCTTCACCGCAGTGAGCACACACAGAGTTGACCTCTCTACATGTTTTGGCTGCATGACCATATAATTGGCACTTGTAGCATCTGGTAACCAGAGTGAAGTCCCTAACAGGGCAGGACGTCCAATTTATAAACAGCCTTGATGTCGAAATTAGGGCTTTACGTATATTGGCTGACATTTCAATAATGTAATTACAGCTCGACGCATCTTTCTGCCCAGATTTGTGGCTTAATTTAACAGAGGCCAAAAAGGACTCCATGGACATCTCTGGCAACTTGTCGGGTATGTTTTGTTCGTAAATGCACCTGAAGACTTCAGTTTCAGACAGGGTAGACGGCACTCCTACAATCACGATCCGTGGTTTGCGCTTCTTGGGCTCATCGGCGGTTAGTCCAGATGTAGAAAGCTGGACGGCGTTCTTGATTTTTTCAGCGTCATGCTTGGTCTCTGTGCTAATAACAACACCTCCATTTTTGGTCTTGCGGACACCTCGTACATGCAGCTTCATTTGATCAGGTCGTATGATTTTTGTTACCATGTCTTTAGTTTCGTCACTGGACTTGAGTTTGTCACTAGGATAAATTACCACAGAGCTTAAATTTTTCGGTCGAACGAAACCATTTGATCCCTTTTTCACCATGTCGGCAAACGAAACATTGCCCGCAGTGCCAGAATCCTTAATCGTCTGCTTGAGGTCCGAGATGTGTTCAGTCAAATTGCGCTTTTCTTTTAAGGCATCAACCATATCGTGTGCTAGAATTGCTTTCTGCTTCAGAGATTGGTATAGGACTGCCATCTGTGAAGTGCCAGATCCTATTTTACGACACAAGTTAGAAATTTTCAGTTTTTGTTCCGAGTTTAATTTGCCATCCGAGGCAATAGAGCAAACCTCATTTAAGTGCTGCTCAATGGTTGACATCCATCTTTGTATGTCGGGCGTGGATGCGACTTCAATCGAGAAATCTGATTGGGCTGGGATTTGCGACGTCATCTTCGCTGGCGAGGTGGAGGCTTGCACTCGGCCGCTTGGATTACAGGGACTGTTATCCATTTTATTTGATAGTCACTTCACTGTTTCTAAGTTCATTATGTTTACAAAACTACACACTAGGCAAAAATTTATAAAGAAGGTCACTATTATAATTGTTTTAATTAAATATTGCTAACGAGTACGTCTGTATTCTACGAACGAGCGCGAATGATGAAATGATTTTGATGTGTTCATAATGAAAAATAAATAACATCTATGTTAGATGGCTTTAAAATGACGCTACTTTTATGTTTTGACGTTTCTTATAATCCTTCCAATTACAGATTGCATAGTTTTTTTTAATGTTCGTTAAGTTTATTCTCCATAGACAATTTTTTTTTTGTAGAACAAAAAAATATCCGCTTTTTATAAGCTTTATGAAAATACTGTTCTTGTTTACCGAAGCCACTTGGACTGTCTCCTCCCCATCTCCTTTTCTTAAAATAGGATAAATTGTACTATATGTTTGTAAAAGGTAATCTCTGAAAGGACTCATCCGATTTCAAAAAATCATTCAGTTTTCATCCCTTTAAAATGCACGGTTCCTGTGGGATGGGGCCACTGGAGCAAGACCGTGAGAAAAAGCTAGTTAAGTATAACTAAACAAATGCAAACTTCGTTCGTTGGTAAGTAGGTACAAGAAAATTCCAGAATAGAAAAATCCGATAGCATTTGCCCAGCCTGGGAGTCAAACTCAAGGCCAGTAGCAACCCAGCAATCACACTGCAAGTGAAGCGCGCCACGCAGTATTGTTTATTTTATTAGTAATATTGGAAAATGGCCGTTTATTGTTTGTATTATAAGTCACGTCCTACAACTCGATTCCACCTTGAATTATCAAATTGACAGTTCCTACAGCATATTATTTATTGAAATAAATCTTTTTTTTTCCGTTGTCATGGCGACTGAATCGAGCGAAGGACCTTTTAACTGATTTGGAATAGACCTAAGATATGATAATATGTTTATTTAATTAATACAAGCTCGCTTTTCTTACAAGTTGCAAATCAGAAATCACTCTACGAATCTTATTACTGTGGGCACAAGGTAACCGTAGTATAATGCACCTCGGTTTTAAGATAGAAATTAGAATTTTTTCCGAGAACAACATAGGTATATAAATAAAAAATGTGAAGGGGTTAACGAACTGTAGGCGCTTCCGCTTTGTTTTGCCCAAAGAAAATAATGTTATGGATAAAGCGGGTTAAATTTCATCCTATATTGTGAAGCTTAAGGGGTGTTTGTTAACCTGCCAAGTACTAGAGCCATTCCAGTATCCGGGGCTGTAAAACGTGAAATATGCACCTCAATATCCGTCGCGCAGCCATTCTCGGCCGATAGTCTGCCCACACGTCTGCCACCCTTAATTGAAATAAGTTACCTAGCCGTAACTTAAACTTTAAAACTATATGAAAGGACATAACTTACTGTTTGATCCAAAATCATTGCCCTAAAAACACTACCCTCCTATGGCAGTCGCCAAAAAGGTCAGAAACACGCATGTATTGTATTTACCTTTTAAGCACCTGTCGTCATTTCTTAGAAGTATAACAGGTTTCAGAAAATTTATTAACCCTAATATTTTTAGACAGCGCTGGTTTTTGCGGTAGTTTAAGTGAACATTTTCATAAAAATGAGGCTGTCCGAAAATTATTATTTCTACCAGGTTCATTTTAAATTGCCCCATACCTCATCATCATCATCATCAGCCGAAAGACGTCCACCGCTGGACATAGGTCTCCCCCAAGCGTTGCCACATTGACCGGTACCGTGCGTCTCCCGCAACCTTCATCAGTCCACCTAGTGGGAGACCTTCCAACGCAACGTTTCACACTAGAAGTAAATAAAAACGACAAATGACCTACATACCCATCAGATTGCATATCTTTGTCTGTCTAGTCTTGTCTATTTTTATAAAACGAATGAAATTCGCACTATAGCGACTAGAATTTTCGCAGAAATAAATCATCTTCAAAATTTTAATTTCGGTTATTTCTATGCAGTAGTGAGTAAGTGGGCGTCAATATAGAAACATGAGTAGGTAAGCTTATTTATTTCATTTCGATTGAAATTAAATTGAGCTCCGGTATTCTAAAAGCTTTCGAGACAGAGGTGTAAACACTGGCGGTAGCCACGGTTAGCAGTAAATGTGGGATTATACAGTAGATACCATGTTGCTAGCTCATAACTTGCAGGCGTTAGTATAGATAAATTTTTACCGAGGTACAGTCACAACCGTCCATTATCTGCTGAATAAAAAATGTAAAAGCTACTTTCACTTGTTTTTATCTGCCTAGTGACAGTCGTACTGTTGCCGACAAAAGAATAAACACAGAGATCGTAATGTCCGGCCCAGAGTCTGGCACATTACTTAGCTGCGGGCTTTGTTCACTGAGCAATCAGTGGCACAATTAGCATCATTTACTATCATTAATCAAAGAAGCTTGAGAGTGTGACTTATAATTTGTGCGACGTTTTTGTCAAATTAATTCCCTGAAACAATAATATAGGTAGGTATTATAGGCTTATGTATATTATGGTTTACATGAGCTCCCTTCTTTCCCAGTGTTTTAGGCGTGACGTCAACTGCAAACTGTAATAAGCAGTATGTTATGTGGGCAGTACATATTAAAGCACGTTATCCATAATGATTCATTTACACGTTGTATATGTGGTGCGCGGTAACGAGACTAGTGTCAGAGTATATTCAAGAACCAACTAACGTCTAGTAGCATCAAGTAGCATTCATAATTTTGCATACATTTAAAAGTTAACAAAACTGTAGATATCACTTACTTGCAGGATGGCATGTTAGCAATGCTTAGTGATAAGGGGAGCAGGAGTGGGATGATAGCTGAAGCTGAATAGTTGGTACTGTTTATCCTAATCAACATTGTACATAACAATCGATTTACTTACATATACCATTCCTATGTCGATGACGAGACATTTCATACAGTATTCATGAGGTGTGAATTCGCGTCTGAATCTTGGCTCGTGGTTGCTGGAGGTGGCTCACCGCCGCGTCGCCTGCCACTCGAAGAAGTACCTATCGTGTAGGTATAACTCAATTTAACTGGAGCATGTTCATGTTGGTACTCGTGGTCGTATTATGTAAGTTTGGCCAAATTTCCTGTTGTGCAGTAGCACGGGAGTAATCGTGTAGGTGTTTAGTATTAATACTCGAATAACTTCGGTTCATTTTGACTTGGTAACATTACATGCGAAGTTGTTTATCTTTATTGGAAGTAATATTTAGAATTTTACAGAAATCTTTTTGTTTCTTGTCTTCTAGTATGCATCTTGTTACTAATTCATTCAGTACACTGAATGTAAGAAACAGTATTTACTAATGAATGATACTAAATAGAAAGGAAATGGTCCAAAATCTATGGAACAGAAACCCAGAAATCGGTACGAACTAACTGTATGCGGATCGATTGCTTATAACGAACGAAAAAAAAACTTCCATGGAGTATCGGCGCTATGGCTGACAACAGACAAAGTATGCATGAAAAATAATTATCTACCAAGGATTTTCTTAACTCTAGTAGCAACTGTGACTGTCCCGACTCCCGACACACTGATGACACTAAAAGCTATTGATAGTTAGACAGTAATAAAAAAATGTAACAAAAATACAATAACAATGAATTACCTACTTAACATACACTTCTTTTTTCTGTTTTCTTTTTTCAAATACCTAGTCACATTAATATAATTATAACACAATGATCGAGAAGATAGACGACAATAAATGTTCAGATTATTTAGTGTATTTACAATCGATAGTTTATATAGTGTCATCGTCGTGTCATTGTCTTCTATGTGTCGGTACAGTTAACAGTATAACTGATTTTGGTACTACTGTCAAGAAAATCCTTGGTAGATACCATGTATAGTCTGTCAGCCTGTAGCTCCGTTACCCATGGATTTGGGATATGTGACTTGAGTAGTAGGGTTATTTCGCTTATAAACAATTGATCCGCCTATATTTAGTTCAACTGTGATACCGTTTCCTTTAGATTAAACTAGTGAAAACCATCTCTACTGTATGAACCATTCCTAAATATTTTCTCTTGCAAAAGATTTTCATCGACATGAAAGAATCATATACAAAAGCTGAAACCAATATATAATGGAAACGGTTCTTTCCTTGCTACAGGAGACAATAGAATTGTCCCTGCAGCGAGTCTGCCGTAATGCACGCGTCAGGCAGGTGTCAACGGCGCGCGGTGCCGAGACCGCCCGGGGGCGGCGCGGCGGCGGCGCGGCGGCGGTCTCTGCAATTTCCGACGAGTGTTCTTAAAACTACCATTCTTTCAAAAGTTTCTAGACAGCGAACGCTTTAAATGCTCCCATGCTATGCACAAACAAGTACTTGATTTAAATAAATCACTAAAAACTTTAATAGAAAGAAGAGTAAACATTTACCAAATGTTCGTTAGCGAGTGGACTGCGTTAACAGCATCGATGTAACTGTCTAATCTAATGGCATAGAAACTCTACAAAATAATTTATTACTATTACTAATATATATTATAACTACAATAATTTAGTACTAACCAGTGCCTACCGACACTTACTTTTATTTATTTAAGTCTACTGCTTATTTACAATCTAATGCTTGTAGATTGTAAATAAGCGGTCTCTCGTATATCTATCTAATGTCATAATGCGTAGTTACAATGAACATCGTTTTCAAGAATTGCTTCGACTCAAACGTGTTTATTTATAGTGCAATTATAAACTTCGGACGAAATCCTTATCACTAAAGGTACTATGTTATTTTATTGCCGAATTAAGTACAACCAAATGGTATTAGATGTTTACAATTTAATAGGAAAACCACTTATATTTATTACAATACAATAGAGACAAAATCTTAGCGAGTAATTTAGTTAGAGACCAACCGAATAATCGGTTTCGGCCAAAAATCTTGTTTGGGCTGAAATTCCGGTTTCGGCCAAAAATTTGTCGAATCTTTCGCCCTGCCGAAAGTATGTTCGAACTCTTTTTATTATAATATTTTGAACTGGAACGCAAACGTCAAAATTCTCCGCGGAGTGTCGGTAGAATAGCACCGCGAGCGAGTTATGCACGCCGTAATAGTAGTTACGTTCCGCACAAATTTGAGTCAGAATGTTCATGATCATGATGTTGCACTTTTATAATTTTTCGTTATTTTTTTTATATATTTTTTTTTACGCTTTGAGATAGTAAGAAGTTAAACACTTATAAAAGAACTGACTTTGTTCGAACTGTCCTTGAAGTTCCGCAACAAAACTAGTTGTACACTGCTCACAAAACGGTGAAGGAAAACATCGTGAGGAAACCGGCATGTCCTAGAACCAAAAAAAAAATCGGATACATGTGACATCCACCAACCCGCACTGGGCCCGCGATGTGGATTACGGCCCATTCCCTCTCACAGAGAGGAGGCCTGTGTCCCAACAGTGGGAACAATTAATAGGCTGATGATGTGATGTGTGATGTGAAGTTGCTGGTGAATAATCCTGGCCATCATCATCCCATCATATGGGACTATCTCGGGCAAGTATCCTTTCAAACACAAAAAAATAATTTTCAAAATCTGTCCACAATGGAGATGTGAACTGCCTTTTTTTCACGATAAGTGGCGCATCGTCACTACGGCTATTGAAAGCTGTCAAATCCATTCATTTTGTAACCTATCATACGGTAAATTTTAATTTTCTCGAAATATACCTCTGTGTGCTGTACCAGCCCCGGTGTTCATTTATTGCCCAAAGATACAACGCTAAAAAATACTGGGTAAAGGCTGTACATGTTTATAGGTTATGTTATGTACCTGTCAAAGTAACTCTGATTATATTGCTTGGTAAACTTCAACGATATAGTGGAGCTATTTAATCTATACTATTATTATGAAGCTGAAGAGTTTGTTTGAACGCGCTAATCGCAGGAACTACTGGTTGGAATTGAAAAATTATTTTTGTGTTAGATAGTCCATTTATCGAGGAAGGTTATAGGCTATATAACACCACGCTACAACCATTAGGAGCGGAGCATAAATAAAAATGTTGCAAAAACGGGACAAAATACTCCATTTTGAGAGCTTCCGTTGCGTGCGCTGCGTAAACAGTTTAAGTTACGCAACAATCATGCATGTAGGGTAGGTAGGGTAGATAGGTAGCCAGTTGACGGAGCGAAGCCGCGTGGGACAGCTAGTGTATTGATAAAGTTATACAGCAGGAATGTCATTTGCTTGGCCTTCAGAAGCTTGATTGCCGAAAATAAAATAAAACTTCTAACCTAAAACGTAAAGAATACCAACACATTAAAGTAATGTTCTCTAATTTTTTAGGGTTCCGTACCCAAAGGGTAAAAACGGGACCCTATTACTAAGACTCCGCGGTCCGTCTGTCTGTCTGTCCGTCTGTCACCAGGCTGTATCTCCTGAACCGTGATAGCTAGACAGTTGAAATTCTTCTTCACAGAAGATGTATTTCTGTCCGCTATAACAACAAATACTAAAAACAGAATAAAATAAATATTTAAGTGGGTCCCATACAACAAACGTGTTTTTTTTGTCGCTTTTTGCGATAATGGTACGGAACCCTTCGTGCGCGAGTCCGACTCGCACTTGGCCGGTTTTATTTGTAATTTTTCATAAAGTTCCATAAGTAAAGTAAGAATTAACTTGTTACAACAAAAAAAAATATCCAAATCTAGAACATATTAAAAATATTTTATTATATAAAAGTCTGGATCTCAATATCATCTGTTTTCTTTCCAGTTATCCTTGCTTCTCATGTTTTTAGTTCGTCTTTCAATTCCTTAAGCTTCCAGGGACAATACATATTATAAATAACGATGGTAAAAAAAACGTGATGAAAACAAAGCAAATAGATACTATTTGACAGCAGCCATTGCGCCGCCAGCGACATCTGAACTAAGCTTTGCATTCACATCCCCATTGACAGAGAAATCGGTCAACATACATAAAAACTTACACTTGAACATAAAACCGCCCTTTTGGAAAGTGGGTTAAAAAGGTCAGCATCATCCTCAACCTAATCTTCTCTCAACAGACAGATTTTAGGTAGGTATTCAACAGTATTATTTTCACCAATGCCTAGATTTTTGTTTTCAGCATTTTACCCCTAAAATGTTCCTAAGTGTTTCGCCTAATTGATATCCGTTTGCCGCAGGAATTTAAAGGAACTTTCTGTGGTGAGCAGAATGCTAATTATCTCTAGAGAGTAAAACAGATTTTTAAACTTTACCTACCCTTAAGAAAAGGTATTTATTTAGGGATTAAAATAAAACTGATAAAGTACGGCAATGCAAAGATCATCTAATTTTAGTGTACAATGCTAAACAAATTATATACCGTGACCTTTTGTTAAAAATACACTCTGAAATTCATTTTTACTGGTGTCAGGCTTTCATGGGTCGACATAATCCCATTGTTAGATTCGGACTTTGGCCCACTTAGCTTCGCTCGAGTCGCTCGTCGCGGCGCCTCCGACCGTAATCCGCATAACTATGGTCAAGTCACAAAAAGCTCCAATAATTTATCAAATCCAGCCTCGCCTCACCCTTGATGAGGATAACTCAGGATTTTTCCTTTATGTTTGCACCAGTGATTTTTCTCCATTAGGAGTTTACTTGCATGATTTGCAGATCCTTTAAAAACTCGTAGCTAACCTACACACTGTTAATATTCATCCACCGCAAAGCTATAAAGATTAAAAAGATCTAAACACTTTTATTACAAACCGGAAAGTAATAAAACTAATAACGGCGACATGTTTGCCACGTGGCCAACACTTTAACCGGCCCAAGCCTATTTCCTCAAGCTTAGCTCCACATTCCCCATCGCTCTAAATCACTGGGCCTTCCTGAATTTGAGGGAACCCTATTTTTATCTTCAATTCTTTGTGACTGACTTCTCTTTGTTACGATTCTGATCGAAATTCCAAATTATTGGGTTACCCATTTGTTAATTATGTACCTATATCAAGGAAAGCAGGGTAAGTTTGTATGAGTCACAGGCGCATTACACTGGCGCTGGCCTGCGGAGTGGGTACCTACTGAATAATGCACTTTTCTCACCACCTGCTAGACAGTGTTCAATTAAATATCATGCAATCTCAACGTAAGCCCACTTGCACGAAAACCTTAACTCAGAATTAGTTGCTAACACGAGGTTAAATTGACAGTTTATCATACAATATTGTCAATATAACCTCGTGTTAGCATCTAACTCTAAGTTAAGTTTTTCGTGCAAGTGGGCATTAAAGAGGTAAAGTTGTATGAAACTCCCAAAGGGAGTAAAGAGATTTGAATTTGGAACGTCAAATTCATGTGTAAATTCGTAAAAACTTTAAGTAAAAATTCCCATATGGCATTATATGAGGTTTGTTCGAGTATCGAACTGGCCAACATAAGCAGAAACAAAAAAAAATCTGCTTGATTTCAAAGAATGTGAAACAAAAGACGGCGTTTGGTGTTGCGATTTTCAGTGAATTTTATTGCTTGAGTACTGAAATAAACTCGACCACAACTTCCATAAATGTACCGAAAAAAAATGTTACTTTACCCTCCCATAACTGGACTAATGTGTCCAACATCAATATTAACTTTTGATTTATATTAATGACATTTTAAATACTTAATTTATGGAGCCCTGGCTTTTTATCGTCTCGTAGAAGGTGTGAACAGTAGAATATGCTCCTCTGGAATAAATCCTGTATTCGTCTTGGGCAGCTTGAACCCTTCGCTTCACTCACGACTTCGACTCTACATAACTCCCTCGCTTCGCTCGAGAGTTAACTCCTCCCTCGTTACGCCATGTTAAAATATGTCGCTCGTGACGTAACGACGCTTGCTTTATACTCTTGGTGCATAATCTGCTATTGTTAATCTAAGAAATTCCTCTGAAAAACAGAAACATAAAAAAGGTCATTTTCTATTCAATTATTATATTTGTTTATGTGGAAATATGAAGAAATCTACATAGTGGCCGGTCAACGATCCCCAAGTTGATGGATTTGCGTCGTTTAATTAAGTACAGTGCCCTCACGGACGCCTTCCAAAGCCATCATCAGGATATCATCTAGCACTAGAGTACAGTCGATAATAGCTGTTACCTGACCCACCCTAAAAACTAACGAATTTGAACCCACCACCTGTAACATTAAAGATTATTTAATTTGTATGAGTTTATCAGACTATACTTAATAAAAGATAGCTTGATCTCTGCGACATATGTCAAACTGAGGTATACGTTATTGTTACGTTATTGTAGCCTGTCAAGCGCTATTGTTACTGTATTGATACTGACAGCTGTCGCAGAGGTCAAGCTATCTTTTATGAAATATAGCTCTACTCGATGAACAAATACAATAATAATATAGATACCCAAATTTAATCATTAAAACGTTAGCGTTAGGATATTTATAACTATTTGTCATGCGATTTTGATTTTTATGCTCTAAGACTAAAAGTTGTTCAGAGTATAGTGTCATTGCTACTAATAGCTTATTTTAACAATTATATTCAAGTAGACCTGGTATCGTAGTTCGTGTATAAGGCTGAGCCGAACAAGATGCGAGTACAAATCCTGCGGCGAAAATATTATTGTTTTGCTTTTAATTTAGTATCTATTGAATAATAAGTATTTCTTACTGTTGGCAACTTCGTGGAGCAAGCGCCACCTAGCTAGCAGTGACATCAACATTGGATCGCCGTTGTTCTTGATGGGGAGGAGACCGGCAGCCGAATTGCGTAAGTATATTATCCAAAGCAAAAGAATTGATTCTTTCCCAAAACCGACTTTACGTAGTGCATATTGATACGAAAAGTCGTTTTTGGGAAGTAATCGATTCTTTTGCTTTGGATAATATACTTACGCAATTCGGCTGCGGCTCGCTCAGCGGCTCGGCACGCCCGGCCTGACCGGCCTCTTTCTTGGCGGATCGTTCGACGGGACACTCGGTTTTTATTAGATCCATTATTCAGAAAGGAAGTTATTTAGTTATTTGTTTAATTTAACAGTAGTCATCATCTGCCTAGCCTTTTCCCAACTATATTGGGGTCGGCTTTAACAGGTGATTTAATTAATTAGTTAATACCTTCAATTCCCTTTTTTAGAGAGTTTGTTTTACTATAAAAGTTTGCTAAAAGTTAACCTATTAGATTTTATTTGCTCAATTATAGTTGAAAATGTATAACATGTAAAGTACCTACACTTACGTGTTAATAAAGTGATTATCGTGTACTAATATTGTATTTTATTTAATATCAGAATTGGGATCCACGCGCCATGGACAAACGCAGATGCCATCGCAAGCGAGGACAATCGTCATCAAGTAGCAGTAGCACGACGACTACGACGAGTTCGAGTGCTAGAACGCCGTCACCGCTGCCCAGAAGGAAATCAAAAGTATCACGTCATAAAGATACCAAAGCTGTGAGTACCTTACACAATATTATACCCGAGTTTGACCCCTTAAATGATGATATCAATGCATGGCTTAATATTATACAATCCTACTATGGCATGAAAGAATACATGTGTTGTAGATGATGTTCTTATTTTTCATTACATCTTTGAGAGACCAGTATCTTTGCCAGCTGTTATTTATTCTTCTGTTCTCTTCTTTATTAGATTGATCCTCCACTGCTATGATCAACATATTCGATCTCTTCTCGTCCCAATTCTATTTTAATTTTAGCCTTGTTTGTCATCAATTTCGTCTTACTTGTATTCATTGACAATCCTGCTTTATTGCTTTCTGTTAACAATTGTTGTAACATGGTTTGTAGTGTAGTTAAGTGTCTTGCGAAAAGAATGAGATCGTCGGCAAATCTTAGGTGATGCTGATTTTCTCCATTTATATTGATTCCGAATTCGTCCCAGTTATGTTGTCTGAATATATTTTCAAGTACTGCAGTGAATATTTTTGGCGACAGCGGATCTCCCTGTCTAACGCCTTTTTCAATTTTAAATCTGTCTCCGATGCATTCTAGTTGCACTTTTGCCGTACTATTTCCGTTAATTTGTTTGATTATTCTGCAGTATTTATTTTCCACGCCCTGGCAATCTATACTACTACCTATCAAGTATAATTCATGAAAATTAAGTTTAATCATAAACCCTCAACCTTGCAGATTTGTGCAGTCGGATCTTCGGCTATTATTGTTGTTAGATAAGTAGGACTGACGGTACCATGTTGTCACTATCGAATCAACAACACTAAGCGACAAGAAAGGAAACCGAGTCACGCCATATTAAAACTTGTATTTATTTACGGCATCAACTACATACTCGTACTTAAATTATGTTCCTCATAAATTTTAATTTTCGGTAGGTAACTGAAAATCCCTCCCGGTGGGTTCCCGCTTTGTCGAGGCGGGGGCCTCAGTAACCGTGGCTTGGTCACCCACCCTCAAGAGGAACCCGAGGAGGGGCCGCTCGTCAGCCATTCAGTGCAACTTAGAGACGCGCACCCACAAGTATAGGTGTTCAAGCTTCAAGATGCAAATCTTGAAGTTTGTTTTTTTTTTTTTTTACTTTTTTTTAAGAACATAGGTAGTTCGGCATTCCCACCGAGGATTGCCATAAACAATTTTATTTCCTTGTGTTGTTTTCTTCTTCTTTTTTTTAATGTTGTTCTTTTATTGTGCGTTGCTTGTAATTATTATTTGTTTTTATTTGTCGTGTAAATTTGTCGTTTCTGTGCTGTGTCTTCTATTGTGTTTGTACTGAATAAATGTTTTATCTATCTTATCTATCAGGGTTTTTTTCGATTAAGCCGACGACGTAGCGGCTAACTAGTATGTTGCAGTGCCGCTTGTTAACAGGCGACATCGCAACTGAGGCGAGCCACGATGTCTTATGGAGATTCCCAGGTCCCATACGATATCGCGGCTGAGGGTTGGAGGCCGCGGCGGGAGAGGAGTGCCGGTATTGCGGTGCGCCGCTCTCCCTACCTTCCGCGGCCTAAACGGGTTCGCCACCGTCTGATAGCGGACGCGGTGGGGCCGCAGGGGAAGAGGAGTGTCGGTATAGCGTTAGCCGCTCTCCCTATCCCCTGCGGCCGCAAAATGGTAGGTGGCAGGGCCATTGACCTCGACCCGTCACAGTGGGACCAAGGGTGCCATACACGGGGTCGTCTGGCACCCATGTGCTGAATTGGTCCCTGGGGTGGTCACGGCGTACAGTGTGTTCTGTTGCGCCGGTGATGGGGGGTACCCCCCCGAAGAGGGTCCGGTGACGGACAGCCGCGACGGGTTCGCGGTGAGTGCTAACGCGTGCCCGTGTTCCCGCCATAAGCGGCACTGGAGGACACCATGGAGTTTTAGTGGGTTAGAGTCCCACATAACTGCACTATCTCCCCGTGGTAGTGCAGTATACATGAGCATTTCCCCAAGCAAAAAAAAAAAGGTAACTGAAAATGAGCAAACCATAAATGTCGACATCACCTACCTACTAGCTTTTTCTGTGGCCTATCCATGCATTTTGCAGGATTAAAAGTAGCTTACTAGGACACTCAGCGATAGGATAGTTTCCCATCAGTAAAACCACCACAACGTGCGATAGAGTGTACCTTACTAGGTATTAGAAGTTGGCAGGATACTACCGAGAATAATGACAATATATTTCACACGCAACGTTACTCCACAATCAGGTTATCGCTAGTCTAGCCCAAAGGCCCAAAACCACCAAACGCGAATCCACCGTTGTGGGCACGATGGGCATGCCCACAACCCTAATACGAGTAGACTTGTTAAGTCACACTTTCACAGTCACCAAGATTTGTACCCTAATATACAAAAATTCTTACAAAATAAACTAGCAACACTCCCAGTCAGCGTAGCTACCGCAGATATATCGTTTTCTACTCTTTGCAGAGTAAAATTCATGGTTGCGTACCTCAATAACACAGGAAAGATTATCCGGGCTAGCTCGCCTACAAAGTTGGACCTGGTTATAGATGAAATTATCAATGTTTTCGCGAAAAAGAAACGTAAGCTTGAATTTGTAATTTAAGTAAGCTACTCATCATCATCTGCCTAGCCTTTTCCCAACTATATTGGGGACGGCTTCCAGTCTTACTGGGTTCAGCTAAGTACCAGTGTTTTACATGGAGTGACTGCCTATCTGGCCTCCACAACCCAGTAACTGGGTAACACGGTACCACTTGGCAAGACTGGTGTCAGATCTCAAGCTTCTGACTACCCGTAACGACAGTCAAAGATCTTCAAATGACAGCTGGGACCAACGGCTTATCGTGTTTTCCGAGGCACGGAGGAAACTCGGTATGTTGAAATGGTCACCCATCCACGGACCGACCTCGTCAAGCGTTGCTTAACCTTGATGACCGACCCGTGCAGCTGTTATTATTTAGCCACGAGCTCCTTAATTTAAGTAAGCTACTAAATAAAATTATTTAATGTAAAATGAATACTAGCTTTTAATTTCCTGCCTTGATTACCAGAGATCCGCAGCCTTATCGCGAAGTCAATTCAGCAAAGCAAAGGGCAAAGAGTATAAACAATCGACCAATCATATAGACGAAAATCCACATAGCGTCATTCATCTCACATGTGATTGGTCGATTGTTCAATTGTTCATACTCTTTGTCCTTTGCCTTGCTGAATTCACTTACGCAATTAGGCTGCCGGTCTCTCCGTAAGGCCATAATGGAGCGTATTAACCTGTGTTTAAAGGCAGTCTCTGAATGGGACGATGCCAATCTGGTCAGGTTTAATGCCGCTAAAACACAGACGTGTATATTTTCCGCAAAAAAATGCCTACTTCACCCGGCTCAATCTTTCCGTGTAACTGTGCCGCTAACTGACCATCTTGAGCTTCTTGGCGTAACGTTGACATCAATACCTACTAAATTTTGGCCCATATATTGGAGGCAAAGGCTCAGCTGGCTGCTAAACAATTGGGGATCCTCGCGAAGGTGAGCCAATACTTCACGCCAGAACAACTGCTCAAGTAGTACCAAACGCAAGTTCGATGATGCATGGACGGTACTGTTCTCACTTTTAGGATGGATCTGCCTAGTACCAGCTTGATGCATTAGAGTTGATCGAAAAACGGGTCAAAATGCTCATCGACAGTAAGGCACTGGTCGAGTCAAACCTCCAGAGCTTTGAACATAGTCGCCGAGTTGCCAGTTTGTCGGTTTCTTTTAGGTTACATGGGAGTGTGCGATGGAATTGCATGATCTAATTCCGCCTAGCCCGTTTCATCATCGGATTACAAGACGTACTGCGATGCACCATCATGGTGAACATCCTATCCATACACAATAAACGTTTTGGAAATACTTTCATTATGCGTAGATACTGCTAAGGAGTGGAATTCCCCGCCGGAGTCTGATTTTCCCGATAGCTCCAACCTTCAGGCCAAGACTGAATAGGTTACTTCTAGGCGAAGTGCTTCACCGTCGATCACATCATCGCTTACCATCAGGTGAAATAATGGTTAAGAGCAAGCCTATGTACAAAAAACAGAAATGAATATTGATATATCCTTTGGTGTAAACATTTCATCAATATCGGTTCGTTAATTTAAGAGTCTAAATGTCACACTAGTTTTCGTGAGGGAACAAACAAAAATTTTGCCCTTGTGGAACTGTACTGTACAAAATCTTGGTCAGGGCGTCATATAATTTGTAAACATTTCCTTTAGGAATGCACTATATCGATCATGAGCGAGTTCATACTCCGACCCGCACCTGGCCGATTTCTGGATAGTTAGTGACCACAACCTTTTTTTAGGACTGGATCCGCGCCTGAAAACCACCAGAAACTTCTGAAACGGCGGCGATTTAGCACTGTATTGAAATTAGATTTCGATAATGGAAACGAGTTTTGTGGATTTCGAAACAATGTAACAAGTGGGACAACAGAAATCTACACGGGTAGATCTTGACTCTTGAAGTAAAGTGATAGCAATATCACTAGAAACCTTTTTTTGGTTACGGTCATGTCAGAGCCAAAATAAACACACATACGAAGCACGTACGCGGACCGGGATTTGAACGAGACCGCTCATTTAGACACCCTCTAAGCCCACTTAGCACATCCCTGGAGAAACACAGTCAGTTACCCCAACACCCTGCACGTCACGTGCACTGTATAAGTGCTTCTGACCTCCTCAGGGTCATTTACGGATGACTAAAAGCCCCCATAAAAAAGCCGTTGCACAAAAAAACGTAAAGAGACCTGATTTGTTAAATTATTTTTATTAATAATTTATAAATGTCTCTACCATCCTACGTTGTAGCATTTACTTGAATTTGTAACTTGTCATGCAGCACAGTCACCTGTACGGCTGTACCCATCCACTAAACATTTATCAAGCCCTGTCGAGAGTGCGTTATTGAAAATTTTGCCGAGTAGGTACAAGCCTAGTCAAGGGAAAAAATCGAAACCATTAATATTCGCCTAATAAATTATGTTAATCTTCTACAGTATTGAAATTTCGTTAGCATATCACTGAAACTTGATAAAATACAACGTAAACTTTTGTAATAGGTACCTACATCTATACTTATATATATAATATTATATATATATTAATTAATTATTATTTATCTATACTAATATTATAAAGCTGAAGAGTTTGTTTGTTTGTTTGTTTGAACGCGCTAATCTCAGGAACTACTGGTTGGAATTGAAAAATTATTTTTGTGTTGGTTAGTCCATTTATCGAGGAAGGTTATAGGCTATATAACATCACGCTATAACTAATTGGAGCCGAGCATAAATGAAAAATGTTGCAAAAACTCTCTTTTTTGAGAGCTTTCGTTGCGTGCGCCGCGTAAACGGTTTAAGTTACGCAAATATAATGTAAGATGGAATAGTTTTTCTTTAAAAGTTCTAAAAAAAAGTCCGCGACAGCATACGTCTATCTTTTAAGATTGACTCACAATAGCAGCTTTTATGTTCTAAATTTTAATTACACCTCATCTCACTTCCTTCTCCTCTCCTTTCACTCTTACAAAAATGACAAGAAATAAAAAGAAAACCGGAGTTAAACAGCGGCTGCACCCCCTCTCCCACAAAATGAACCTAGCTAATATTAGAGCTCTAATCTCTCCTCAGTCCACCTAGAAACTGAAAAGCCCGCACTGTTTTTCCTTACGGAGACGCAGATAGGAATTCCGTCAGACGTGTCGTACTTATCTTACACAGGGTTTACCCTGGAGCACAATTTCAAACTACGCACGGGTGTATGCATGTATGCCCGAATCGACACTTGCTATCGGCGTCTCCGTAACCTTGAAAACTCCAGGTTCTCAGTGCTGTGGGCTCTGGTAGATACAGGGCTGGATAAGATTATCTACGCCTGTGTCTACCGCTCGCATACTGGAGTCAGGAGACAGCCAGGCTCACAGATTACCTCAGTGAGGTGGCTAATGCGGCACAGCAGCGGTATCCTTCCGCCCAATTAGTGCTACTGTGGAACTTTAATGCCCACTATCAGGAGTGGCTTTTTCCATACCAGTGCACTGATCATGCTGGACAAGAGACGCACAAGCTTGCGCTAGCGCTAAATCTCACCCAGCTGGTCCAGGGAGCAACGAGGGTGCCAGATGTTGATTCGAACACAGCCAATTGCTTGGACCTTCTGCTGACAACAGATCCATACCGATACTCAGTTTCGATATCTTCCCCTTTGGGTAGTTCCGACCACTGTCTAGTGAAGTCTGTGTCTGTCTACTCCCCGCCCGATCCCAGCCCAAGAGGCACCCGGCGGGCATGGCAGCAGATTGGGATGGTATGCGATCTTTCTTCGCATGTTATCCTTGGCAGCCCACGTGCTTGATCCATCGTCATGCGCTGACGCTGTGACAGATGCGTTGCGTCGGGGGATGGAGTACTATATTCTATTCTCTGACGTAGCAATGTCTAACGTCGACCGACCATGGTTTGGAGCTGAGTGTAACCACGCCAACGCGGTTAAACACAAGGCCTACCAGGCATGGTTCGACGCTTGAACGCGCTAGGCAAATGACGTCAACAAGACTGCCAAGTCCTGCAAAAAGGTGATGCGAAGAGCACGGTTTGACCAAATTAGCAGAATCGGGAGCAAACAAACTTCTGTCATCTCACCCCTCACTACTTACGAAACTTGACGGGTCTTTGGCCCACTCCGCTGAGGAGTTGGCAAACTTGTTTGCCTGCCTTTATGCGGAATCTTCGCATCTGAATTCTGATGGCGCGCAGCCTCCTCCTTCTCCTGATGGATTTGTGACGAGTATGTCGGACATTCGCATCCATGAAAAGGACGTCCGTAGCGTGCTGCTTAGCTTTGATGTGAACAAAGCGAGTGGCCCCGACGGGATACCAGCAATTGTACTTAAAACCTGTGCACCTGAATTATCTCCGATCTTGACACGCCTATATCGCCTTTCGATAGGGACTGGAAAAGTGCCGAAGGCTTGGAAGCAAGCCAACGTACAGCCCGTGGCCAAGAAGGGCAGTCGAGCTGACCTGAAGCTCCTGGCATACCTAGAAGCGAACGACATCCTCATCAGTGACCGCCAATATGGCTTCCGCCGAAATCGCTCCACTGGGGATATTCTAGCGTATGCCATTCACATCTGGAGTGAGGCCATCGAGAGACACGGGGAAGCGCTAGCCGTCTCCCACGACATCTCGAAGGATTTTGATAAGGTCTGGCATGAAAGCCTCATTGGTAAGCTTCCTTCCTTCGGTCTTCCTAGTGGTCTGTGTGATTTGATTGCGAATTACCTGAGGGATCGATACATCCGAGTAGTTATCGACGGCTGCTCGTCCAGTCGGTTAGATATAACGCCGGAGACTCTCAGGGGTCAGTGCTCTCGGCAACATTATTCTCTAAAATCCGGCACTTTTGGGTACGAAGACAACATCACTGTTGCTGAGAGATACGTGTCCGGCGCACGGGCTACTGGGCCTCAGGTTCGGTCTCTCTGGGAGACCATGGTTGAACGCTTGAACCTGTCCTTGAAGGCGGTCTCCGAATGGGGTGATGCCAATCTGATCAGTTTCAATGCTGCTAAGACCCAGGCGTGTCTTTCTTCCGCTAAAAAGAGCCAATTCCACCTAGCTCCATCTTTCCGTGGTGTAACCGTACCGTTAACGGACCAACTAGAACTTCTTAGTGTTACGTTGACATCGCACAAAAGAGGGCAATCCACGCGATCTATAAAATGGGTCCTCGCGAGTCCCTCAGAGAATAAAGAGATTTAAAGAGATCGATATACTGACTCACTTTATATTTTGGTATGTATTTTGTATGTCCGCAAAAATCGAGGGCTTTTCAAAACCAGATGCGACTTCCATAATTTAAATACACGCAGTAAGCACGAAATTGTTATATCCAAATTTAGATTAACGAAAACTAGCATGTCTTTTCTTGTAAACAGTACCTACCAGCTTCTGCCAGCGGCTTCACCCGCGTAAATGTCGAAAATTATCCCAAGGAATTATTCCCGGGATAAAATGTATCCTATGGGCTATTCCAGGCTACACTCTATCTCTGTGCCAAATTTCGTCCAGATCCGTGCAGCCTTTTGAGCGTTAAGAAGTAACAAACATACACACTCACAGACTTTCGCCTTTATAATATTAGTGCGATATTAGTGTGATACGCTTTTATAACAAGTTACCAAAGTCAGTTAAAGAACTGACCGATGGAAAGTTCAAAAACTACATCAAACGTGTCCTTTTTAAAAAAACCGGCCAAGTGCGAGTCGGACTCGCCCACGAAGGGTTCCGTACCATTATCGCAAAAAACCGCAAAAAAAAAAAAAAAACACGTTTGATGTATGGGAGCCCCACTTAAATATTTATTTTATTCTGTTTTTAGTATTTGTTGTTATAGCGGCAACAGAAATATATCATCTGTGAAAATTTCAACTGCCTAGCTATCACGGCTCATGAGTTACAGCCTGGTGACAGACGGACAGACAGACAGACGGATCGCGGAGTCTTAGTAATAGAGTCCCGTTTTTACCCTTTGGGTACGGAACCCTAAAAAAGCATATAATAAAATCAAAGACTACGTTGAAGATAATTATTATTATTTTTTATTATTTTTCATAGGCTCGCGCTTGACCACTATCTCACCTGATGGTAAGCGATAATGTGGTCGACGGTGTAACACGCTTGCCTAGAAGAAACCTATTCACTCTTGACTTAAAAACCCCGAGGTTGTAGCTATCGGTAAACAGACTCCGGCAGGGATTGCCACTCCTTAGCTGTACGCATAGTGAAAGTATTTTCAAAACGTTTAGTGCGTGTGGGTGCATGGGATGTCCACCATGTACCGATGGCGCATCGCCGTACGTCTTGTAGTCCGATGATGAAACGGGCTAGGCGGAATTAGATCATGCAATTCCATCGCACACTCCCCGAAATGCAACCGATAAAAACCGACAAGTTGGCAACTCGGCGACGATGTAAAATGCTCTGGAGCTTTAACTCAACCAGTGCCTCATTGCCAATGAGCCTCTTGGCCCGTTTTTCGATCGACTCTAGTGCATCAAGCTGGTACTTGGCAGATCCATCCCAGAGATGAGAACGGTATTCCATGCAAGATCGAACTTGCGCTTGATACCTTAAGCTGCTGTTCCGGCGTGAAGTACCGTCTCACCTTCGCAAGGATTTCCAACTTTTTGGCAGCCAGTTGAGCTTTTGCCTCAATGTATGGGCTGAAATTGTGTGTCGATGTCAACGTTAAAAAGTTCAAGATGGTCCGTTATCAGCAAGGTCACACCTCGGAAAAAAGGAGCCGAGTGGAATTGGCTCCTTTTAGCGGAAAAAGACACGCCTGGGTCTTAACAGCATTGAACCTGACCAGATTGGCATCGCCCCATTCGGAGACTGCCTTCAAGGACAGACAAAAGCGCCCAACCATGGCCTCCCGGAGAGACCGAATCTCAGGTCCAGTAGCACGCGCGTCGGACACGTATCTCTCAGCAACAGTGCTAACGTCCGCATACCCAAAGGTGCCGGGTTTTAGCAGATCGATTATGTGCAGCAAGAACAATGTTGCTGAGAGTACCGACCCCTGATGGACCCCGGCATTAATAGACGAGCGGCCATCAATAACCACTCGCATGGACCGGTCCCTTAGAAAGTCTGCAATCCAATCGCACAGACCACTTGGCAGACCGAATGAAGGAAAAGCTTCCTTCCTTACCAATAAGGATTTTGTGCCAGACCCTGTCAAAAGTCTTCGAGATGTCGTGGGAGACGGCAAGCGCTTCCCCGTGCTTCTCGGTGGCCTCACTCCAGATGTGAATGGCATACGCTAGAAGATCCCCTAGAAGATCCCCAATTGACCGATTTTGGCGGCAGCCATATTGGCGGTTACTGAGGATGTCGTGAGCTTCTAGGTATGCCAGAAGCTTGGAGTTGAGCACTTGTTCCATACTCTTGCAGAGGATGGGCGTTATTGATATGGGTCTGTAGTTGGCAGGTCAGCCCGACTGCCCTTCTTGGGCACAGGCTGAACGTTAGCTTGCTTCCGAGCATTCGGCACTTTTCCCGTCTCATACGAAAGGCGAAACAGGCGCGTCAGGATCGGAGACAGTTCAGGCGCACAGGTTCTGAGAACAAGTGCCGGAATCCCGTCGGGGCCACTAGCTTTATTCACGTCAAGATTGCGCAGCACCCTACGAACGTCCTTTTGATGGATGCGAATGTCCGACATACTCATCTGGCATCCAACATGAGAAGGAGGGGGCCGCGCGTCACCAGAATCCAGACGCGAAGATTCCGCAAAAAGAGAGGAAAACAAGTTTGCTTTCGCCTCAGCAGAGTGGGCTAGTGACCCGTCGGGTTTCAGCAGTGGATGTAATGAGGGACGGCAGAAATTCGATTCAACCGATTTAGCCAGGGACCAAAACGCTTTACTACCTGCTTGGTAAGAAGCAAGTTTGGTCCCAATACCGGCTAATGTGGTCAAACTAAGATCTTCGCATCACCTTCTTGCAGGACTTGGCAGCCCTATTGTAGGCTCTCTTCCGCTTACCCACACCGCTTGCTTTGCGCGTCCGAGCGTCGACCCATGCCATGTACGCCTCATGTTTAAGCGAGTTGGCGCGCTTGCACTCGGCGCCAAACCATGGCCGGTCAAGACATTGCTACGTCAAAGAACGGAATGTAGTACTCCATTCCCTGACGCAACACATCCGACACGGCGTCCGCGCACGACGAAAGATCAACCGAAGAGAAGCAAGTAGGCTGCCAAGAATAGGATGCGAAAAAAGAACGCATCCCATCCCAATCTGCTGACTTGTACCGCCAAACCCGCCGAGCGCCTCTTGGGCTGGGATCGGGTGGGGAGTGGACGGATACAGACTTCACCAGACAATGGTCGGAACTACCTAACGGTGAAGATACCGACACCGAGTAGCGGTCTGGATCTGTTATCAGCAGAAAGTCCAAGCAATTGCCTGTGTGTGAATCAACATCCGGCACCCTCGTTGCCCCTTGGGCCAGCTGGGCGAGATTTAACGCAAGCGCAAGCTTTCTCGTCTCTCGCCCAGCATGATCAGTGGACTGGTACGGGAAGAGCCACTCCTGGTGGTGGGCATTGTCCCCCAGTAACACCAATTGGGCGGAAGGGTACCGCTGCTGTGCCGTATCAGCCGCCTCACTAAGGAACTCTGTGAGCCTGGCTGTCTCGTGATCACCACTGTGCGAGCGGTAGACACAGGCGTAGATAATTTTATCCAGGCCCGTATCCACCATAGCCACACAGCACAGAGAATCTCGAGTCCTCAAGGTTTCGAAGACGCCGATAACAGACGTCGTCTCGGGTGTACATGCATACACCCGCGCGTTGCTTAAAATTGTGCTCCAGGGTAAACCATGCCTGTGGAAAGGCCCTGGTTTAAGCCATGGTTTATGTGTTCAGCCACTCTGGCTAGCTGTTGCGTGGTTGAGTGTGAGCTTCGGAATCCAAACTGTTCAGGGATCAAAATATGCGCAGTTATTTTAGTTAGGCGGGTAAGGATAATAGCTTCTAAGAGTTTCCCTATGCTTGGTAATAAGCTAATTGGCCGATAGCTAGATGGGATGGACTGATCTTTGCTAGATTTCTTGAAAGCTATGATTTTAGCATGTTTTAATGCTTTTGGCAGTATCTATGCGTGAACAACCATTAAACACTTTTGTTAAATACACAATAGCATTCTGAGGGAGCATTTTCAGTAAGCCATTTCCCAAGCCGTCAAAACCAGGCGCTTTATTTGATTGTAGTTTTCTCAACAAATTTCGGATTTCCTTTGGCCTAGCAAGTGATGGGTAGTCACACATCTGGTAACTGTCCAGCAAATCAATAGAAACTTTGACTGCTTTTTCTGTACTAGGATCACTAACCCAATGTTTGGTTAGGTTCGTGTTCTCGAGAAAGGCATTAGCTAGTGTCTCACATTGTTGAAGTGGTGTGGATGTGGTGATATTATTTGTAATTTTTAGAGGGGGTATTGAGATAGGCTGATGGTTTAATGACTTGACCACTCCCCACAAGTCTGAAGTAGGATTGGTTATTTTAGCTAGTTTATTGTTCCAGGCATTGTCGTTAATGGTTTGGATCTTAGACTTAATAATTTTCTGCAGGTTATTGACTTGGGAGAATAGTTCACGTCGTTTATGTGGAATTAATTCATTTAAAGCTAATTTTCGAAGACGATTTTTAGTTTTGTTCTGTGACCTGATCCGATGTGGGAGCTTATGACCACCATCACTGGACAGTTTAGGAACGGCTTTTGTCTCTTGCACTAATAATTGACTGCGTTATGTGTTCAATGGCAAGGTCAATTTATGGAGGTGTGTTGAAAATGCCTTGGCTTAAAGTTATGGACTGATTCAAGTGAGATCTATAGCTTTTCCAGTCCGCTTTGGTGTAGTTAAATATGGTGCGCGTTTGTCTTTTGATTTTACCACTCGCGGTGAAGTAGACAGGCAGATGGTTAGAAGAAAGGCCGGTGATCACCTGAGGCTCTGAAAGATGGTGGACAGAGTTAGCTAGTATAATATCGGGCGTAGACGGCATGTGCGTACTATGATAGTGGACTAGAGTGGGACAAGAAGGTGCAAGAATGTCATATTCATTGTCTATCATGTGATTAAATTGCAAGTCTGTCGGTTTTTAATCGGTTACATTTCGGGAAGTGTGCGTTGGAATTGCATGAACTAATTCCTCCTAGTCCTTTCCAACATCGGACTACAAGACGTACGGCGATGTGTTATCGGTACATGGTGGACATCCCACCCATACGCACCAAACGTTTTGGGAATACTTTCATTATGCGTACAGCTAAGGAGTGGAATTCCCTGCCGGAGTCTGTATTTCCTGAGAGCTACAACCTGGGAGTCTTTAAGTCAAGAGTGAATAGGTTTCTTCTAGGTAAGCGCGCTACATCGTCGAGCACATCATCACTTACCATCAGGTGAGATAGTGGTCAAGCGCGAGCCTAACAATAATAAAATAAAAAAAACCTCTCCATGGTTGTTGGAGCGAGAACAGTGCCAGTAGGGGTGTTTGGTGTTATTGATAACTAATAATAATAATAAAACGTTGGCAACCCCAAAATGTCAACATGTTTATTTTTTTCCTGCACTGTTTATTTAATTCCTACAAATTCATACAACCACCAATCTTAGAAAAATATACAGCAACAGAAACCAGCTATAAAATACCCATTTAAAAAATACAGTTTGATAAATCCACAACAAATTCAATAAAAATTCAGTAAATTATAAGAAACCAGTTGACGTCGTCACTGACAGACGTCAACCAAACAATTTTTACAATGAAAAAGTGTAAAGGAATAAATAGATAATGTTGACGAGAACAGCTGCCTATCGCGCACGCCATCCACCCCCGGACTCGTCGCTCAGCTCCGCCTCGCCGCCGCCGGACCTCGGATCACCAGTGTCATCAGCGACTGCAGTTGCGTCGAGCTCGAGCGACGAGTATTTTTCCCCGCCGACGTCGCCAACACCTGTACGTCGGCAGGGGAGAGGCCGGCCACCGAGGAGCTTGGGATCTAGGGGCCAACCGGCCCCGAGCCGGGTCCCCGCTGCCGGTGGTTGTGTGCAGCGCATGAGATGGACTCAAGGTATGAATGAGAACGTCATGCGCGCATATTACGGGTCTACAGAGGGGGGAACTAACCTCACTGCGTACCGTGTTAGGATGCTGTCTCTGTTTCAGGACCTAGAACCAACCGTAAACGTCTCGGCCCAACGATTGTCGGATCAGGTGCGGGTCATCCAGCGTAATCACAGGTTAGATGACGCCGCACTTGATAGGCTGCGCTCAGAAGTACTGAGCAACCAAATCGTCTCAACCCCGACACAGACCGCGGCACCGCCAGCCACTATTGTGATCCCGCCGCGGTCCAATCTTGTTAACGATGAGGCAGATGATAGGTTTGCCACAGTAAGTAGCCAGTGCAACGAAAGATTGAGGACCGCTCTGGAAGATGCGCTTCGCGAGTATAGGTCAACACCAACTGAACTTAGGCCCCGATTACCACGGTTGCCTATGCACAAGAAGAATAGGGCGCTGGTGTGTGCCTTGGACTCGCTGCTTAAGAACATTTTTGAAAGCAGCGAGAACCTTGTTGATACGCACTCAATCCTGTATTGCGGGGCTGTTGCGGCATGTCGTTTGGCCAAAGTTAAGTTTCCAAAGGAGGCTATGTGGCCAAAGCCTGCCGTGCCAGCCTGGCAGTGCAGGATCGAACGGCGTATCGATGGGGCTAGGGTACTCATCGGCAAACTATGCTGTTTCAGGGAGGGCAACACACGACCACGTGTGATGCGCTTCGTGAGGCGGGCATTTTCGGGGACTGGAATCAATCCTCGAGAATACATGTCCCGTGTCACAGAGCGCATCGACTTCCTGAAACAGAAAGTTTGTGCATGGGCCAGCCGTATTCGGCGGTATAAGCGGCGGGTTGACCGGTACTCGCAGAATCGCATGTTCCAGAGTGATGAGAGGTGGGTATACAGAACTTGGGAGCGACCTGAACAAAGTGTGACTAACGTGTGCCGCCCGGATGATGTCGCCACGAGTACATTCTGGCGAAACATCTGGTCGGTACCCGTCTGTCACACTGAGGGTGGCTGGATGCGTGATGTCGAGCGCGTGTGTGAAGCTATACCAGAAATGGAAAAAGCAATCATTAGTCCATTTGATGTAGCCAAAGCAGTTCGTCCGCTACCGAACTGGAAGTCTCCGGGACCGGACGGACTGCATAACTTCTGGCTAAAATGGTATAGCAGCTCACACGCGTTTCTGGCATCTCAATTCCAGTCATGTTTAGAGTCTGGGTCGCTTCCGCAGTTTTTAACAACAGGAATTACCCACCTGCTCCATAAGACAGGTAGTCCCGCGGAACCCAAGAATTATAGACCAATAACATGCTTATCAACGGTTTATAAACTTCTTACATCCATCCTGAGAGCAAAAATTTATAAACACATTGAAGATAACTCAATTATGTCTATCTCTCAGAATGGATGTAGGAATGGGTCTCGCGGCACTAAGGAGCTACTCCTCATTGACATGGCCATAAGCCAGCAGGTTCATCGATCCCGCAAGGATCTGTCCACATGCTGGATAGACTACAAGAAGGCCTACGACTCTGTACCACATACATGGCTCATGAGGGTGCTGGAGTTGTACAAAATAGATGCAACTCTATGCACCTTCCTTGAGTCATGTATGGGGCAATGGAAGACAGTCCTTCGATATCCAGGATGTCGACCGATTCAGGGGGATGATGAGCCTGTATGGATTAAGCGGGGGATATTTCAGGGCGACAGTTTGAGCCCACTTTGGTTCTGCTTAGCCCTGAATCCTCTAAGTACACTGCTGGAGGATTCAGGACTGGGCTATCGGTTGAGAAGAGGTGGTCAGGTCATATCTCACCTCCTTTACATGGATGATCTGAAACTCTTTACCCCCAATAAATTCCAACTGACGGAGCTACTGAAGGTAACTGAAACCTTCAGTAACTCCATCAGGATGGAATTTGGTGTGGAAAAATGTGCAGTCATGCATGTAAAGCAAGGGGAGATTATAGAATCCGAGGGAATTCAACTCTCTGATTCCATACACCTTAGACACCTCTCCTCGACCGAAACTTACAAGTATTTGGGTATGTCGGAAGCGTTGGGCATCAACAGTACTGACATGAAGCAACTGCTGAAGGAGCGTTTCTTTGGCCGCCTGAAAAAGGTATTAAATAGCCTTTTGTCGGGTGGCAATAAGGTGCGCGCCTTTAACAGTTGGGTCATGCCGGTTTTGATGTACCCTTTTGCATACTTAAATGGACTCAGACCGAGCTTGACGCCCTCGATAGGAGGGTCCGGACACTGCTGACTGCAAACCGGATGCATCACCCACGATCATCGGTGATGAGACTGTACATCCCGCGGAACTGTGGGGGTCGAGGCTTTTTAAACGCCAAGACTCTTCACAACCGCGAGGTGTGCAGTCTCAGAGAATACTTTTTAAAAGCTGAAGTGGGTATGCACCGGGATGTGGTCGCAGTGGACAAGGGACTCACCCCGTTGTCCATGGCTAAAGAGAACTGGTGCAAGCCTGTAATACTATCGACTGATGAACGCAAAGAGGTATGGCAAGGCAAGGAGCTACACGGGCGCTTCTATCGGGCTCTCCATGGGCCCGATGTAGATTTCCCAGCGTCCGTATCCTGGCTACGTTTCGGCGACCTTTTCGGGGAAACTGAAGGTTTTGTCTGTGCAATTATGGACGAAGTTATCCTGACGAATAACTACCGGAGACATATAATGAAGGACGGGACGGTTGACATATGTCGGGCATGCCACCGCCCGGGTGAATCCATCAGACATATTATCTCTGGTTGTTCTCGTCTGGCTAACGGCGAGTACTTACACAGGCATAACCAAGTGGCCAGGATTGTTCACCAGCAACTTGCTTTGAAGTACAATCTAGTGGAATCGGAGGTACCGTATTACAAGTATGTGCCCGACCCAGTTCTCGAAAATGACCATGTCACGTTGTACTGGGATCGGTCTATCATCACTGATAGGACTATTGTTGCCAATAAGCCAGATATAGTGGTGATAGACCGATTAGCGCGCCGCACAATGATAATCGATGTCACCATCCCGCATGACGAGAACCTTGTGAAAGCTGAGAAAGAGAAACAAATCAAGTATCTTGACTTAGCACACGAGGTTGTCGACATGTGGAATGTGGACTCGGCGATCATTGTGCCGATTGTCGTTACGGCCAACGGCCTGGACGACCATCTGTCGAGGCTGTCATTGGGCGGTTGGATCAAGGGTCTGATACAGAAGGCAGTACTCCTCGTTACGGCTCGCATTGTGATGAGGTTCCTGTCTCTGGAGCCCTAACCACCGGTAGCTTGGACCCTGTTCCCGATACCGGCGGACAACCATTATTTTTTATATTTTTAAATGTTTTTTTTTTATGATTTGTTTTTATAAAGAAATATTTAAAAATGTAAATAAAATGTGTACATAATTAAATAAACGATATAATAATAATAAAAAGTCTTTATTTATCTCGACATCAAAATACAGTGACTATCATAATATTTAACCTTGTATGGAGAAGGGTGTCTGAGATAGGTAAGGCCCTGTGTTACAGATCACCCATTTTACACTACTAGTACTCTTTACAAAATCGAAATTTAAGTGTAGATCTAAGTATTTAGGCAATAAGGCTAGGTTAGGCGATTGATAAGCTGAGATAAAGGCAATGTTCTGGTTTGAAAGGGCAATTTGTATTCCAACACATTCTAGGTTTTGAGTAGGTAGGTATGTTTAGAGGGGTATGATCTATGTCCGGTTTGACTAAAATGGCAACTCCCTGACCGACTCCGTCAGGTTTCTTATCGCACCGATAACAGGTGAAGCCAGGGATGTATAATTTGATGTGGGGGGATATTCTAGTCTCTGATAAAGCTACGATATCAATAGAGAGCTTGCTTACCAGGTCCAACAGATCCGATATTTTTGAACGAATGCCGTCGGCATTCCAGTAGAGAATACGTACTTTTTGTGTTCTACACATATTGACCAAGATGTGTTAGAATAATTAAGAATAACTTTTCCCTTCATACTACTGTAGTACATCCTAGAAATTGGCTTTTGATGGTTTTTGTCGTCATTAATATGGCTAGCATGTCAGCTGTCGCCGGATCTTGCGACTCTTTGTGTGTTGGCAGCAGCAACGAGGTTCCAGGGTCGCTCATCGACAAAGTTTGGTTTCAGGGGGAGCTTTACAGTCCTGGCGGCTTTCAATTGTTCTTGACGTTCTCGCAGAATCTTCAAATAATTTTCGCGCTCTTTGCATTGACGATAGTTTGCAGAGTGATTCCCACTACAATTACAGCATTGGGCTGGCTGGTCCCGGGTCTTTTTGGGTCATTCTTCAGTCCGATGGGCATAAGGCACAAGGCACCTTGTACACTTCACACAGCGGGGTGCTAAGTTGCAGTCGATAGATGAGTACCCGAACCCCTGGCATCTGTAACACTGCGTTCCATATCGATTGTTACTTCGGTATTTTCGAATTTGTACTGCTGTGTTACAAAGGAGCTTGATCTGTCGGCATTTCAGCACCAGGTGGCAATTGTACCAAAAAGGGAGAGCAGTAAAAAGATTTTTGAGCAGGTACTTTCATTTTACGAACAATCACATTTTCGAACCCAAGCGAGGCTATATCTACTGGAAGTACATCCTCGACGTAGTCAGGAAGACCGAAGATGACCAATGACCTGGTGAAGGTTGCAGGGATCCGCTGGTTGCGAGACGCACGGGACCGGTCAATGTGGGAGGCCTATGTCCAGTAGTGGACGTCTTTTGGCTGATATGATGATGATGATGATGTCATGGGCACTTATGACATGGGCACGTCGATAAAAGGTGCACGGTTCGGGTTGGTAGTGTCCTATGAAGAAGAACCGGCAAGAAACTCTTTTAATAAAATTTTTTTATTTATTTATTCATTTACACATACAATTATTTTTACAGGTAGAACCCAAGGTAATAAAAGTAGTCGTACAATGCGACACCCAGAGACGCCTCCTGAAATCTGATCACACACCTACTCGCGTCTATGCTAGACCAGTCCCAAGAAACGGCTCCTTGTGCCGGCACAAATTACATGGAGGACAACACACTAACGGTCACCCTCTGGAATTCCGCCAAAGAGCAGGAAAAAATGTCCAACCGTTGAGAGATGCTATTAATGATCGTAACCGCCCGACATACGGGTGCAAACTTTAATAGGTTTGTACGGGCTACCGGAGTTTTTAACAGACACTCCCTCGGCCCCAACCGTAGCCTACTGTTTGGAACGAGTAATCCCAACGATTCCAAGATTTGCGGATTGTTTAGCATCCCACGAAACACCATAAAGACATATTTGACCAGAGCAAGATTGCGCCTTACTTCCAACTTATAGTACCCAACCATTCCTATTACAAATAGAGTTGGGTACATAAACGGGTAAAACGGGTAGACGCCAAATTGCCTCATATAGAGGTACCGTGTAAACTTGTTCTGCATCTTTTCCACCATCTGAGAATATTTAGTTTCATAAGGATTCCAGATGATAGCACTAGTTTCCAAGTTGCTTCGTACCAACGCATTATAAAGTGATTTCACTGCTGTCATGTCAGTGAAGTCCCGGGTTTCTCGCATGACGAACCCAAGATTTTTGAAGGCTTTTTTACACACTTGCACGACATGAGTTCGAAATGATAGATCCTCAGTAAAGGTGACCCCAAGATCTCGTACTGACCCCACCCGCGGTATGACGTGACCGCCCATACTATATTCGTGACGTAGGGGTAACACGGCCCGCGTGAAGGACATTATATTACACTTCGCCACATTGAAGTGTAACTTATTCTCCACACTCCATGCCACTACCCGATCGATGTCACGCTGAAGCTTATCACAGTGAGACTCGTTGGTTATCCGCATGAACAACTTCAGATCGTCAGCAAATAAAAGGCAGCCAGCGTCTTCAATGACCTCCGGGAGATCATTGACCATGATAATAAATTCTAAGGGTCCTAAATTCGTCCCCTGGCTTACCCCCGTAAGGGTGCAATACGGGTCAGAGGTGTAGCCTGCGTATTCCACCACTTGCTTGCGATTGCCCAAGTAGCTCGAAAAGAACTTTAAAAGGGCTGGGGTAAAACCGGCCCTCGCAAATTTACTTAAAAGAATATCATTGTCCACACTATCGAATGCCTTCCTAAAGTCAAAGTAAGCGACGTCTAGTTGGGCACCTGCCTCAGAATCCAGTACTGTGGAGGCCTGGTTTAGGAAACACATTAAATTCGAATTCGTGCTGCGGCCCGCACGGAAACCATGCTGTGCGTCATTGAGCTGTGAGGCTACTTGCGAGTGGATAGATGAACATAATGCAGACTCAAAGATTTTAGCAAATGGTGACAGTACTGCTACAGGTCTATTATCCACTAACGTCTGAGCTCGGGGCCCCTTTCGGTACCGGAGTAACCCTGGTCAACTTCCAGCCTTCCGGGTACGAGCATTCCCGTAAAAAACTATTGAACAGATGCATGAGCGGCCGGGCTAGTACACTTCGACAATCCCTAACAATAAAGGGGGGCACCCCGTCTGGTCCAACCGAACGCTTGGGCTTGAGGCGCGTGAGCGCGGCACCCACCTCGCCGTAAGACAGCTGCCCCACGTGAACGCGGGTGCCGCGCTCGGGCCCTACCTGCCCGGCTGCAGCCGCATCCAGCCTCGGCGCCATCGCCCCATAAACCGAATGGAAGTAATCCGCGAACGCCTGGGCACACTCATGCTCTGGCATCGGCCCACCATTATCACCTATCTTCACTTTGCTACGTTTCGAACGCTTGCTCCCAATGAAACCCCAAAAAGAAAAATGGTTTGGTTTACAATATTTACTTAGTACTTAGACATGGGAGGACAACGTAGGCCCAACAATAAGTCGTAAGAAACTAAAAAATAAATTGATTATAGATTATATAAACAAAAGAAAGTAAAACGAGACAAAAAGTTGACAAATGTTAACAAGCATCTAGAAATCTAGAAGGCCTACAATATTCACACATTCACAAAACAATCGGTATAAGTCTGAGTCAGTGTACGTCGCGCGCACTCGTGTCAGTCGCACGTCTTATCTTAGCCCCCACCATGCCCCCACCTAATTATTCGCATCAGGTACTAGTGATGGGAATACACCCAACAAAAAGTGATCGATATGGATCGGTTTCTGACTCGGTCTAATTCTGTTGGCAAACGCCCTCTCGAAGGCCCCATTAAGACCAGTGAATGGAAGATACCAAAAAGAACTGCGTGCCAAGCCGAACAAACCCTATCGGAGCCAATCCCGACCACGAACTGTTTTAGCAGTCTGCCTGGCAACCCAACATCCGCTGCTGACATCAAAACCAGACTTCGTGATGCTGTCACTAAAAAGGCCACCCGTATACCTCCCATCGTTTTGGAGATAGAACCCAGCTGGACGCATGAGTTTATCAGAACTACTGTCGTACTCGAAAACCTTCGATCTGCAGTACAGACGTAACAATCGGGTAGCTGTCATCTGCCACACGTCTGAAAGCCATCAAGCCATCAAAGACGGTCTACGTACCAAGGGCATCGCCTTTCACACCTACTCGCGAAAAGACGAGAAGATGTACAAAGTAGTCATCTTCGGTCTTCCTGACTACGTCGAGGATGTACTTCCAGTAGATATTGCCTCGCTTGGGTTCGAAAATGTGATTGTTCGTAAAATGAAAGTACCTGCTCAAAAATCTTTTTACTGCTCTCCCTTTTTGGTACAATTGCCACCTGGTGCTGAAATGCCGACAGATCAAGCTCCTTTGTAACACAGCAGTACAAATTCGAAAATACCGAAGTAACAATCGATATGGAACGCAGTGTTATAGATGCCAGGGGTTCGGGCACTCATCTATCGACTGCAACTTAGCACCCCGCTGTGTGAAGTGTACAAGGTGCCTTGTGCCTTATGCCCATCGGACTGAAGAATGACCCAAAAAGACCCGGGACCAGCCAGCCCAATGCTGTAATTGTAGTGGGAATCACTCTGCAAACTATCGTCAATGCAAAGAGCGCGAAAATTATTTGAAGATTCTGCGAGAACGTCAAGAACAATTGAAAGCCGCCAGGACTGTAAAGCTCCCCCTGAAACCAAACTTTGTCGATGAGCGACCCTGGAACCTCGTTGCTGCTGCCAACACACAAAGAGTCTCAAGATCCGGCGACAGCTGACATGCTAGCCATATTAATGACGACAAAAACCATCAAAAGCCAATTTCTAGGATGTACTACAGTAGTATGAAGGGAAAAGTTATTCTTAATTATTCTAACACATCTTGGTCAATATGTGCAGAACACAAAAAGTACGTATTCTCTACTGGAATGCCGACGGCATTCGTTTTCTGATGAAGCCCATTGTAAGCGACCACGTGTCAGAGCCATATGTCATCACTGGCAACACACACTGGTCATAGACTTTCGTCTTGAGACATTTTAGTAAGTTGGACGAGAAGATACCACGCAACTTCCCGAACGCTGCCCAGCCGATTTGGATTCGACGGTTGACCTCTTTCTCGAAGTTGGCCCTACCCAACTAGATCGTTTGTCCCAGGTAGACATAGTCGCCCACAACTTCGAGTGTAGAGTCTCCGACCTTGATAGGAGTAACAGCTCTTGTAACATTGGTATTCAACATCACCTTGGTTTTGTCAACATCACTCTTTCGGCAGCTCTACTGAGGTCATCGAGCATTGTACTGAGGTCCTCCATGGTATCAGTCATAACCACTATATCGTCGGCAAATCGAAGATGAGTGATGTACTCGCCATTGACGTTGATGCCTAGCCTTCTCCAGTCCAGAACCTTGAAGACATCCTCCAGCGCAGCGGTAAACAGCTTCGGAGATATGACGTCTCCCTGTCTCACACCTCGCTGCAGAAGGACTGGTTCTGAGGTCTGATCCTGAAGTCGAACTGACATGGTGGCGTTTTTGTATAAATAAAACACTTCAACACTTCGATGTACCGGTAGTCAATTTGGCACCGTTGGAGAGACTGCAGTACAGCCCAAGTCTCGATCGAATCAAAGGCTTTCTCGTAGTCAACAAACGCTAAACAGAGAGGCAGGTTGTACTCTTCGGTCTTCTGTATAACCTGCCGCAGCGTATGTATGTGGTCTACGGTGCTGAAGCCTTTACGAAATCCGGCTTGTTCGGGAGGCTGGAAATCCTCAAACCTGCGTGAGAGACGATTCGTTATGACTCTTGAAAACAGCTTGTAGACATGGCTAAGAAGTGTGATGAAAAAGCCTAAAGCTTAAAGCCTATAGTTCTTCTGTTGGGCATTGTCACCCTTCTTGAAGAAGAGTATCACCACACCCCTGCACCATGCCTGTGGCTTTTTCCTTTCGAGTATGACGGAATCAAACAGCTTCTGAAGAGCTTTAAGTATTGGTTTTCCACCCGCCTTCAGGAGTTCGGCCGTAATTCCGTCGTCACCCGGTGCCTTGTTGTTCTTAAGCTGTTTCAGAGCCAACCTAATCTCATACAGGCTGACGTCGGGAATGTCTTCGGTATAGTGTCGGGTCAATCTAGCTCTAGGGTCATTAGCTAGATTCGCGACGGGTTTACTGGTTGACGTGTACAACTACCCATAGAATCTCTCAATCTCCCTCAGAAGCTCCGGTTTGGTGGAAACGATCCTGCCATCATCGGTCTTCAGTTTCGTGAGCTGGCTCTGCCCAATAGACAGATCTCTTTCAAAGACCTTGGAGCCCATATACCGCTCAATCGCGTCTTTAATACGCTCAGTATTAAAGCGGCGGAGGTCGCTTTTCAAGGACTTTTAGATCCGTCTATTTAGCTGCCGGTATTTCAACGCATCGTCTGAATACTGCAGGATCATCTCACGCCTCTCTTCCATGAGCTTGAGAGTAGGATCAGAGAGCTTTTTGTTCTGTACGGCAGGTCTTGAAAAACTTCAGACCCGACCGTATGGACAGCTGTAATCGTCCACGGAGCTTCCTAGGCACTTGAAACGATTCTGGAGTTCGAGCTGAAAGTTCTCGGGGTTTTAAACCTGGATCTGTGCTGGACGGAGCGTGGACTTTATCAGTTGAGACCTTTCAAGCTTAACATTAATGTTCAATGTGCCTCTTACCATGCGGTGATCGCTCACGGTTTTCACCGAATTGATCACAGAGACATCATTGAACATTTGCTTCTTGGTTGACATGATGAAGTCGATCTCGTTTTTAGTTGCACCATCGGGGCTTTGCCAGGTCCTCCAGGTCGGTGTTTATTGGGGTAGCCGGGTCCACTCCGGGGATTCTTTGCACCCCTTGCCAAGCGATCGCCTCGACCGCTACCGTAGCCGAGGGTAGACGGGCTGCCGGGCACTCGTTGCCATTTTATCTGTGTGCTATTCATTTTAGTTTGGGGTGGGTTTGCCATAATCGCTACGCTTGGCAGGCGGGTTGGCGATCGCAGTTTGTTGTTGAAGTGCACAGAGAACGCTGCTGCCCATTCTCTGGTGTGTCCCTTAGTTGCCTCTTACGACACCCACGGGAAGATATGGGATGGTGAAATTCTTTACGTCCATCACCATACGGTACCCATGTAAGTAGTGCCCATGTAGGCCTATGTAAAATAAAAATAAATGATTTTGATTGAACCCTCAACTTCAGTCCATTCATTGAGGCGAAAGCTCAGTTAGCTGCAAAAAAAGTAGGGGATTCTTGCAAAGGTGAGACGGTACTTCACGACTGAACAGCTGCTAAACTTGTTTAACGCGCAAGTTCGGTCATGCATGGAGTACTGCTCTCACCAGCAGTACTCCATGGATTTTTTGCAGCTAACTGAGCTTTCGCCTCAATGAATGGACCGAAGTCTGGGATGGATCTGCCAAATACCAGCTTGATGCACTTGAGTCGATTGACAGATGGACCAAAAAGCTTATTGGCAACGATGTACTGGTCGTGTCAAAGCTCCAGAGCCTCGAACATCGACGCCGAGTTGCCAGCCTGTCGGTTTTTTATCGGTTACATTTCGGGGCGTGTGCGACAGAACTGCACAACTTGATTCCACCTAGCATTTTCCATCATCGGACTACAAGGCGTACGGCCATGCCCCATCGGTACATGGTGGTCATCCCTCCCATACGCACAAAGCGTTTTGCTAAATCTTTCATTTTGCGCACAGCTAAGGAGTGGAACTCCTTTCCGGAGTCTTTGTACCCTGATAGCTACAACCTTGGGGTCTTTAAGTCAAGAGTGAATAGGTTTTTTCTAGGCAAGCGTGCTTTACTTTAGACCACATCATCGTTTAAGGTTACACTAGTCGAAAATTCTTCCATACAAACGTAGTCTAGGGATTATTCCACTGTTTGACGATGTACGTTCAAAATAAAATGTGATATCAATTTGTCTCATCATTATCTAGCCCTGTATGGAAGCATAAAAGTAAAAAATGAAAATATTTGAAAGTTATGAGCGTCAAAAGTTCTACATTTCGATACTAATTTTAACGCATTTTTAGGCGCAAATAAATACCATAAGAAGACGGAAAATGGCAAAACGGCCTCCATACAGGGATAGATTAGTAGTTCAACAATGCAAATAATTTTATTTTGAACAGATAGATTTAGTCGTTTTTTCATGATATCTAGACTGCCAAAGGTCTGTTTATAAAATTTCGCGCGCTCGGTTTCGTCCTAAATCATTATCCATTTCGCTACAAATTTGCAAAAGTGTGTTTTCGTACGGGAACTAGCTTCCTACTGCTCATCACAGCATCTATCTCTTCTGCACGTGTTGTCGGTTAATATAAAATTCATTTTAATTTAACCCCGCGCACAAAATAGTTCGTTCCGTCGACTAGTGTACCCTTAATATCAGGCGAGATAGTGGTCAAACGCGAGCCCGAGCGCGTGGTTATCGAGTGGTGTAATAATACAGCACATCTTTTTTTTAATCAACTGTATAAGGAACCAACGACATGCTCATGAAGATGGGTCTATCTAACCGCGACACCCATGTGCAGGTTGTGTGGGGAACATACGGAACGCATGGAGCACCTACTGTGCACATGCGATGCACTGGCTGGTAAGCGAATGAATCTCCTAGGGGTTGGATACCCAAAACCAGAAGATTATAGGCTCATATCTCCTAGTCTCGTTGTAAAACTCATGAAAACAGTTTTCAACGAGAATGGGGAGGGAGGAGTAAGTTATCTAGGGGACCACAAAAGATCCCAATGGGTCGAAGTGTCCGAGTTATTTCTCGGCCCCTCCATAAGATAAGATAACTGTATCTATTTCTGGCTAGGAATGTTGATTTTTCAAAAATCCAATGATGCAGTTTAAGTTTTCTTCAAAATCAGCCTCTTGAAGTCGTGACTCCTTTGAGTGTTTTTTGCTATTCCTCATTGTTTCGGATTTGGCCGTCCACGCAAACTTCAAAAACTCAACCCATACATAAGTAATTATACATTTAAAACTCATATCATTATTTTATTAAACTGATAAATAATTTATCTAATCTTTTACGTAATTAGTGTAATTACAGAACAGTAACATTCTAACGAAGCTGTCAAAAAGTGATTTACCCGTTCGACAGATATACCGCCCCGCTATAATTCAGGGTGGCGCTACTATCGTTCGTTGCGGCTCAAATGGCTTGGTTTCCATACGTAACAAACTTAAAAAATCGATTTACTTATAAGAATTTGGCATGATGGCATGGTTAGCCGATTGCCGGCTGGGTTAGTGTGTCAATTTTCATTATAGAAAAAGAAAGTTACAATTAATTAATAATGTATCAATTACCCCAGTAATACAAGTGACATTTTCATAAATTGTGACTCAAGTGGTTAAAAAGTAATAATCTCAAGCGAGGATAATCGGCGTCGTACAAAATGTGTCAGATGATTTTTTATATCCTTGTTTCAATATTTTCTGTTTTAAAAACTGCTACCGGCTTGGGTGAAATAATTTACGCCATAAACGCTGGGGGACCAGCTCATACTGATATTTATGGCATTCATTACGAAAAAGATCCATTGCAAGGAAGAATCGGTACCGCTTCTGATTATGGTAAACAACTGGTTATGATCGGTAGAGTGAACCCGAAAGACGAAATACTGTATCAAACTGAGAGATACCACCACAGCACGTTTGGCTACGACATCCCAGCGAATAGGGACGGTGACTACGTGCTAGTGCTGAAGTTCAGTGAAGTGTACTTCAATGCACCTAACATGAAAGTGTTTGATGTAGTATTAAATGGAGACCACACTATTGTAGCCGATTTGGACATTTTTGACAAAGTAAGTCGTGGTGTCGCCCATGATGAGTATATACCTTATTCAATCAAAAATGGAAAACTTTATTACAATGAGGAAGAGTCAGATATACGAGGAGGAAAAATTAAGGTAGAGTTTATTAAAGGTTACAGAGACAATCCAAAAATCAATGCTTTATATGTAATGAGAGGCACTATTGATGAAGTGCCTAAACTGCCCCCATTAGTATGGCCAGAAAATGAAGCAGAAGAACCTAGAGATGAGGTTGAAGAGAAAACTACCAAGTCTCGGCGTGCCAGTGGGCCCAAACAGCCCGACCCATACTCTATGGACGAGAGTTCTGTGCTGGTCCCAGTGTTTATAACTATAGGTGCTTTCATTCCACTTCTGTTCTGCCTCTGTAAGCTATAATCTCTGCGTGATTATACTTCCTTTGTTTTTTGTGTGATTGTATGCTGTTTAGTATATTTATTGTGGGTAATGATATACTTACTTTACTTGAATAAATCATATTGACATTACTTTCAAGCACTTAATATCAAAGCTCAATGGTTATAGTACAAAGCCAACAATGCAAAATGACTAGTGCCCGTCCCATGTTGAAATATTAATTAAATTCTACACTATGCGCACACATGTGCTGATCAGATGCACTTTATGTAAATAAATAACTTGAGTTTATTTTAAAATACATCTTTTTCTTCATGTTTCACCACACCACCTGAATTCTTCCTTATCCTACCTATTCTAGATTTTATTTCTTCTTTATCATATTTCAAGAACCATCCCAGATTAGACTTTTCAATATTGTCCAAAACATACCTACACAATTAATAATTTAGAAAGAATTTGTAGGTTCTAATAACAAAGGTAAAAATAATAATAATAGACATCATACACTTATTTTATTAGACTGACATACCTACCTACTTGGCAGAATTTGCCTACTCTAGTAAAATATGCACTGCAGACATGTTTGTGTCTTTAAATCTACTAGCTGACGTGGAAGGTGTTTCCTTTTTGTAAGTTATCTCCAAACTGTTTTATGGTCCTTCATACTCTCTGCCTATTTTGATTTTCTGGGCAAGTTTTACGATCCTGCGTAATCTGAAAGAAAATAATTAAATAAATCAATAGTTTCTAACCAGAAAATAAAAGAAATTTAAAAGGTAAGGAGTAAGGAAACACATACACCAAGCTATTCACGTGCTGTCGGCGATTGTAGGTATATTGTACTGTACTGTTGAATAGCTAAAATACATAGAGAAGTGCAGTAGTGCACTTTTATCTTGGTGACCATTCATGAAACAACATTTCCAATGTAATATTTTATTACGGAAAATCAATCTGAACTGAGTTACATAACCAGTCTAACAGGACTAGCTTATACCGCGACGTCGTTCCAGTGGTGTATCACGCTGAAACTGGGCATTTTTTTTGCCTATAATACTGGGCACCATAATTATGTAAGCAGTTTAATTAATGTTCTATCTGTGAAAGAATTTTCGTCGTTGAATATGTACATGCTTTTAAAGATTATCTCCTACAAACAAAAAATTATAAGTTTATAACACTTTACTTGTATAATATTAGTTCAGTTAAACTAGATAATTTTTGCGATAGCAAATCTAGGTTTAATCCAGCATTTTTTGGGGTTCCGTAACCATACATCCGATTTAACACATCAGTTTATGCATATTTAGGGGTTTTCACCTGTTATTTTCCTGATATCATACAATGATATATCTACATAACAGCATCACTTTTTCAGGTAGGTAGATATACCTATTTAGCAGTTGCCACCAGCTCAACTACTCATACAACTAACTATACTAACTACTCATACTGAATTTTCCTTAAAATTGATAAGCTATCAGTACCTACCTAATTATTTTTAATAATAGCTTTCAAATAGCGGGTGCCTACGGACGTAAAAAATGTTCGATAAAATCCAACCGAAGTCGGACATCCAATTTTTTTTAATGAAGCTAACTATTAAATATTATTATTTTACCACGGAAAACCTCAACTAACTACAATAAATAGGTAGGTAGGTACCTACATACACAAGTTATACATTTTCAACTTACGCGTTCGATGTGCCATGAACCTTATATTCACATTTTCCTTCATTATTCTGCTCAAATCCTCTTCTGCATTTATTTGTTATTGGTAGAGCTGTGGCATTTGCGTTATTCGAAGAATCTGGAGATATTGTTGTAGGGGCGTCCGCTGGCGTCTGAAGCGTAGTAACAACATAACTGTTAGCAGTCTGATTCAAGGATACTCCTGTTAATTCTACAGCAACAGCAGTGCTACTTCTTATTACTTCTGTAGACTGCTCTAGTAACAGTGGTGAAGAAGTAGTGGCATTGTGTTGCATCTCATTGTTTATAGTAGTGGTTGTTACGTTTAACGGTTTTAGAGTTGTACCGTTCTGCGGTTTTATCGTCATTTCTGAGTAATCGTAAGCGTAATCGTAATCCTGCAAAAGTAATAAGGCACCATGAAATTAACTATTGCCGTAATTAAAAATAAAGTAAACGAATAAACCTACAAATAAAATCAACATAGAGGTAGGCAAGTCTAGTAATGAAAATGAGTGGAGATTTAAAACAACTGAAATGCGCGGTTATCGGCATATACACCACCAGTTAACTTTTGTCCAACCAACCAATTAAATAGGGAAGTACATACCACATATTCTTCTTTTCCTCCTTTAAGTAAAGCAATAATATTTATGTTTTTTAAACCAATTTGCACATTTAAATCACCCGTTTGTCTCTGATCAAAACTTGAAGTACAATCTGTTGTTCCTACTAAAACAGAGCACAAAGTCAAGGCAAGGGCTATAGATTTACACATTTCTGCTGTTATAATAAGTACGCGAGTGGACGATGAAGTAGGAATTGCGATCAGATCCCGTGGTCATGCGCGACTGGCCTGAGACACCGGTTGCCCTGCTCACTGCCTAACAGAGTTATTTCCAACAACTTAACAGTTATTTCAAGTAACTGTGGGAAGGTCGATAGCCTCAGCCGGTGCATTGCGTCTTTAGATTGCGTAACAGATCTTGAAGACAGTACTTTTATTAACAGGTGCGTTTATAAACATTGGCAGCATGTAAGTTGCGTATAAATAAAAAAAGAAAAGTAGAGTTTCTAAATTTTTTGAGTTATTAGCAATTAATATGAAAAAAAACAACAGTTAAAAAAAATGTTCAAGTAGGTACAAGTCGTACTCGCATACGAGGGGTTCCGTGCCATTAAGAAACCTTGCTTCTTGCTAAATTTCATGTTTATACTTACTCCATAGGTTCTAGTCGGAATCCTCGGTGCGCTAATTCAACTCGCACTTGACCAGTTTTTATTTATTAGGTACCTAAATGTTGTTAAACTGTAGTGTTTGCACTATACACATACATAGTGATGATGCTTTTATGTATCATCATTTTTCAGATAGAGTGAAGATAACAATAACGCTTAAAACTACGTTTCTTACATGGAGATCAGCAGCCTAATTGCGTAAGTGAATTCGGCAAGGCAAGGGTTTGACCTCCATCAGTTTACCCATCACATAGACGGAAAATCCACATCGCGTCTTTCATCTCGCATAAGCTGCCGGAGTCACTTGATTTTTAACTTTTTATTATTTGTTGCTATAGTAACATATTCTGTGAACAACCATCTACCATATTACAAATCCAAAGATAATCAGTTCAAAATATTTACCTACTATGCGGTGTGAACACCTAGTATCCAATAATATTTATATTTAGCACAAACATTATCAGTCCAGCAAAGATTAGATTTCATTATGTAGCAGCATGTAGATATTATGTAAGTACCAATACATAGGTATTATTTAACTGAAATATTACGGAAGTAGGTTAAGTACAGTAATAGTAGGTGACAAAGGTCGAGCTCTTTTCAAACATTCGATCGCGGCAACATAACTATCCTATACCTTTTAAAACTGTTAAACTGAAATCCTGATTGCAAGGAATTTTTTTATTTATTAAAACTTAATGCACAAGTACAAAGGCGGACTTAATGCCTTAGGCATTTTCTACCAGTCGATATTATTAATGTTTCTGTAGTAACTAGTTAACTGATAAACATAATCATTTAAAATCTCAATAAAATATAATGTCCTAGAACCAAAAATTCAAAGACAAATGTAACATCTACCAATCTATACTCTATCAGACAGACCTGCAGCCTTATTGCATATTGAATTCGGCAAGGCAAAGGTCAAAGAGCTATCAGACAAGACCTGCAGCCTTATGCGTAATGAATTCGGCAAGGCAAAGGGCAAAGAGCTATCAGACACACTTGCAACTTATTGCGTAATGAACAATCGACCAATCACATAGACAGAAATCACGTCTGCGTCTGTCACCTCCCCAAGGCAAAAAAGGCTGTGGAAATACTAAAAGGCAGATTATGCTAACTCTCAAAATTAAAAGTTAGTTATTGAGTATTTCTTAAAGATTTGGAGGATTTTTACCAAATTGAATTTGAAAGGGTTATATTATTAATTTAAAGTAACAATATGATAGTTACCTTTATACTAATGTTGTAAATGTGAATGCCTGAATGAAACAATCGATGACGCTTCACCGCGGCAACGGTTGAACGGATTTGGATGAAATTTGACACGATACAGGACATAAGGATACAATTTATCCTGGTAGCAATGCGGGCAAAGCTGACTTTATAGGAATTAATGTCTAATGTTAAAATGTATAGGTACTCGCGAAACTTCTCATTTCAATGTGGATCCACCCACACAAAAGCAATATCTTGAAGCTACTGAAATTGAAATGTGGTAAAAAATCTCTCTCGTCTGTGCTTTTAAAATACAGCTTATAACATAATATACCTATTATTATCATTATGCTGGACTGAACATCAAATTAAACTTGTGTTTGTGGTTGATTAGTTTTGAATCGACCCCTAGCTTTCCTGACTGTCTATTAAATGAGGTCGTCCACGGTTCATGGCTAGCGCACCAAACTGTAGGCAAATCAAATCTTTCATCTGTTGGGTACCAAACCCGCAGCACATATTGCAGCGTCCAGACAAGCAACCACTACGTCTTTATTCGACGTAGTCTTCTTCTTCTTAGCGTGTCGATGACAAACACTTTTTTTTGTTAAATGCCTTGCCTGGCCGAGAATTCAGCCATGGCAACGCCCTCCGCTAACGCAGACATATGGGCCTCAGGTGAACAGACAACAGGACATGCGGCACAAGACACCTTCAACGAAGTGCAGCCGTGTAATTTTTGCACGGATCCTGAGTTTTTTATGCGCACGCGCATGCAACTAGGAGTATAATGATGGATACTTATTTATTTGATGGAAACAATAAAACAATTCTTAATACGTGTCTAAATTACCAACGTTAGTAGCTCGGGTAACTGCCCAAAAAGTTGAAAATCTGTGATATCTGCGTCAAAACTAGGTGTAATCAAAATGAAATACGCGTGTCTCGTACTTTTTCCTCGTCGCCAACTGTTAGGTTTGGAAATGGGGGTTGCAGAATAATACTACTATGATTACACAAGCTCGTATATTCGACTTTGCAGCAGTCATTCGTACAAGTATTTATAATAAATGCCTAACTACTTATTTGTTAATTGAGGGTAGGTAGTAACCACATAACAAATAATAATAGGATAATAATCAACATAAGTGGGTACCTATCTAAGTACCTAAGTATTATTTTTCACTGATCAACGGAAAATGTCCTACAAAGCCCTCGACTGTTCTAGTGTTTTGTCTCACTCGCTCACGACCAATCCTGCCCCGTTCCGTTCGACCGACAACGGGTGACCGCTGCGTTCGGGCCGAGCAGAGAGGCTCGGACACAGCAGTCTGCCAAAACGCATGTTTGCTAATCTCGACCTCCTACCGAGTTACCTGAGCAGCACCTTCCTCCGTCCGACTATTGAAGTTATTTAAATAATTAAATACTATTATAATATTTAATTGAAGTTAGTTACTCCCCGTATTGGGTAAGTGTTGACAAAACCCTTAAGTTTCTAACTCATGTTTTGTGTGCTCTAGTAGGTACTTGCAAAATTGTGTTTCATCATCTTTTCCTTTGTTTGATTTTTGATTTCACTTCATAAACCACGAATGCTTTTCATTCGCTTACAATGTTAAAAAATTATGTAAAATAGTGTTCCACACTCAATTTCATTATTATAATTTCCTATGTAAACGCCGCATCTGATGGTGGCCGTATTCACAATCGCCTTATGTGCTATACCTACTTCCTACGTTTTCGCTTACGCTACGAGGTCACCGTCAGTGGAGGGTTGCAGAGAACTCATTATTTACCGCTAGACATCAATTCCAGAGTTCAAGTTTTGGAGTGCAATTTTGGGCTCGTTTAGTCCAACCTTGCGGAACAATCGAGGACGGCTGCCGCGTCACCTAGCGGCCCTCACCAAACCTGCCAGGGCATCAGGATACCTCAACCCTGCGGGTCTTTCTGCCTCGGGGCCAACTCCTCGACTGCTGCGACGTCACCAGCTACGCGTTAAGCCAGGACAGTAGGTACTTAGCGCGCCTACCTAAACAAGACAGAAAATTAAGTGACGGGCATTTGTAATTCGCGACCACGTACCTAGAAATAAATTTATTGAAGGTGTTCTTGAGTTTTATTACTTATTTCTACACTCACACGCTTCATGGTACCTATAGGTAGGTATCGCACTTACATACAGATCGTTAGGAAACGAAATTTTCAACTGCAACTAAACTGCAAAGAAAAAAAACCTTTATGTTTATCTACCATTTATTACAGTAGATGTCTATACAGACGAAAGGCAAACATGAACATTCTTATTTGCATAACGAATTACTCGTACCGCGAAACTTCGGGTCGATGCCAGCAACACAGCTGTCGTTCTCATGTTGATAGGTATTAGGTAGGTTGATATTATACTCTCAGGTTGTACCTACTTGTACCCACACAGTAGCTATACCGGACCAAAAAAGAGTTACCGCGGCCCTGGCTCAAGCAACTGATGGATCACAGGTGGGTTTTAGTCAGTAAAAGTCTGACACGGTGTGGCTGACTCTGGCTTGGCCACCATCAGGGATTTTAATTTTGATAACACAAATATTTAGTCGCTAATTAGTCGAAATTAGTCGCCAAATATCAGATTTAGTCGGTCACTGGTTCAAAAGTTAGAAGGGTTGTTAGGTGGCCGATCTGGAGAGACTCTCCCCAGCTTGGCCAAATTTATATCTCAAAAACTAGGGCACCTAGCGAAGATCTGTTTGCTCCCAGATTTAGTCGCTAATTAGTCGAAATTAGTCGCCAAATATCAGGATTAGTCGTTTACTGGTTCATAAGTTAGAAGGGTTTATCGGTGGCCGATCTGGAGAGACTCTCCCCGGCTTGGCCACATTTATATCTCAAAAACTAGGGCACCTAACGAAGATCTGCTGTCGCCCAGATTCAGTCGCTAATAAGTCGAAATTAGTCGCCAAGTCACAGATTTAGTCGGTGTGTAATTAAAAAGATTTTATAGTAATAAATTTCTCCATACATTGGTACAAGCAAGTACAAAATACTTTAAGTAGTTTCTAGACAATACCTATGATTTCTTAAGGTGGAATGTTTGTTTCGAAATATAAACCTAAATTTAAAGTTATTATATACCAAAAAGGAAAGCAGTATGCATTACCTAGAAACAGATCTACAATAAATATAATATATTTATTTATCGAACATAATGTGGCAATCGCTGGCAGATAGATCACTGCGCTCCTGTGCGCTCCTTTTCATTTATGTATGGTAAGTAAGAAAGAGAGATGCGCGTGTACAGAACTACAGACAAGTAGTTCGTCTGTAGTTCTGAGAGCGAATAGCCCGTGACGTAAATTAAAGTCAGCCAATTTACAGTGGAATTTGTTAAGAATAGTTAAGAATTCGAGTAATACCTGTTTTGTAAAAAATTGTGTGCGTTTTATATATTTTATCTACTCTCATATCGTAATATTCGAATTATAAACTTCAAGACGAGTTTACATTGACATACTTTATAAACACAATACCGAAACTTAAAAACAAATCGGTACATATAGCCACCTAGTAATATTTATTTGAACCAAATTTTCTTTCTTAGCGCTGGGTCCCCGTGCTAGGATAGTATTTGGTAGATACATCATATATTCATAATTGGCAACAGACGTTTCATTATTTTAACGTAATTTAGACCCTAACATTATAATTTGGTAAAACAGTTGTACGCGACTGTACATCTTGACACCTAATAGACCAAGAGCAAGGTTTAAAGTTTTCAAAGAAAATTAAGCTACTCTAACCTAGTAATATAAAACATAAAAATATACATTTAATTGAGAATTTATATCTCTATGACATTTCTATGGATTTTAGACCGATAAAACCTGAAGTATATTACACATATTAATAGAAATATTTTTTTCTTGGCTATTTTTCGTAAACTTTTCGTTCTAGCTCTTGGACTATACCTTAAAAGTTGAACTTATTTTATCTTCTAAACTAAGACCCGACTAAATCTTTGTCTTGGCGACTAATTTCGACTAATTAGCGACTAAATCTGGGAGAAAACAGATCTTCGTAAGGTGCCCTAGTTTTTGAGGTATAAAGGTGGCCAAGCCGGGGAGAGTCTCCCCAGATCGGCCACCGATAAACCCTTCTAACTTATGAACCAGTGATCGACTAATTCTGATATTTGGTGACTAATTTCGACTAATTAGCGACTAAATCTGGGAGAAAACAGATCTTCGCTAGGTGCCCTAGTTTTTGAGATATAAATTTGGCCAAGCTGGGGAGAGTCTCTCCAGATCGGCCACCTAACAACCCTTCTAACTTTTGAACCAGTGACCGACTAAATCTGATATTTGGCGACTAATTTCGACTAATTAGCGACTAAATATTTGTGTGATCAACATTAAAATCCCTGATGGTGGCCAAGCCAGAGTCAGCCACACTCTGACACGCCCTCCCGCCTTACACAGAGTGGGAGGGAGAAGTCATAGGATGATTTCCCACACAATTAAAAAAGGATTGTCTTTATACTTTGACTAGCTTCTGGCCGCAGCTTTGCCCGCGTAGAAATTGTTTTATTATCCCGGGGGATAACCTATGTGCTATTCCGTTTTTTTTTTTTTTTGTTTTTTTATCTTATAAAGTCTCGCGCTTGACCACCATCTCACCTGATGGTAAGCGATGATGTAGTCGATGATGGAGCACGCTTGCCTAGAAGTAACCTATTCACTCTTGACTTAAAGACCCCTAGGTTGTAGCTATCGGGAAACACAGACTCCGGCAGGGAATTCCACTCCTTAGCTGTACGCATAATAAAAGTACCTATAATAATAATAGTTTAGTATAAGTGTAATCTATATCTGCACCAAATTCCATCCAGCTCCTTTAAGCCGTTCTGCAGCCGAATAAAGAATCGATTCTTTCCCAAAACCGACTTTACATAGTGCATATTGATACGAAAAGTAGTTTTTGGGAAGGAATTGATTCTTTTGCTTTGGATAATATACTTACGCAATTCGGCTGCTGGTGTGATTGAGTAACAAACATAGGTAGGTACATCCATCCATTCGAACATTCGCATTTTTAGGGTTCCGTAGCCAAATGGCAAAAAACGGAAACCTTATGGATTCGTCATGTCTGTCTGTCTGTCCGTCCGTATGTCACAGCCACTTTTTTCCGAAACTATAAGAACTATGCTGTTGAAACTTGGTAAGTAGATGTATTCTGTGAACCGCATTAAGATTTTTATACAAAAATAGAAAAAAAAGACGGGTTATTCCCAGTTGTCGCCACTGGTGACGCCACCACTGGCGACAAATGGGAATATTTTTCAAAAAAAATCCCAGTTGTCACCAGTGGTGGCGCCACCAGTGGCGACAACTGGGAATGGCCATTCTTCTAGTTCCCAGTTGTCACCAGTGGCGACAGATGGGAAATATAAAGTGATACGCCTCCAGTGGGGGCGATGCTAGAGCTGAATTATAGTGATGGGGTTTCATTATTGTATCACTAACGAAGTTTTAAATAGGTATATTTTATATTTTCTTAAATAAAACTTTTACACGTTACTTGGGAAGATATATATTTTTATAAATCACAATATTTGTATTCATTGAGATTAAAACTGCACAAGTACAGTTTCCAGTACTACAACTATTACAGATCGTATAATTATTTTACTTAAAACTATATTATTAGGTTCTTATCACAGATTAATCAACGTATGGCATTATGTAGTTCTTAGGTTATTTTTATAAAACAGACTTGTATATATTAACCACAATAATTGACGTTTATAATTTTCTAAATCTACAGGTATATTATTATTACTCATTAATTTACTGCGATGTCTATCACAGATTAATCAATGCATTATTTACAATAATTTATACTTCTACTTTTTTATCACAGATCAACATACTATTTACAATAATTGACTTTACTCTTTCGATTTAGCTAGATGTATTTAAATAGGAATTACTTAATATTATACTCTTATACAAATATATTACTGTGGTAAACAGTATTTTTTGATAAATAAAATCCGAGTAGTTTTTAAGAAAACGACTACCTACCCGTATATTAACATAATACTTAATATTCTTCAATCGCCGTCAGTTTTTATAAAATTACCGCCTCAAACAAGAACTACATAATGCCATACGTTGATTAATCTGTGATAAGAACCTAATAATATAGTTTTAAGTAAAATAATTATACGATCTGTAATAGTTGTAGTACTGGAAACTGTACTTGTGCAGTTTTAATCTCAATGAATACAAATATTGTGATTTATAAAAATATATATCTGCCCAAGTAACGTGTAAAAGTTTTATTTAAGAAAATATAAAATATACCTATTTAAAACTTCGTTAGTGATACAATAATGAAACCCCATCACTATAATTCAGCTCTAGCATCGCCCCCACCGGAGGCGTATCACTTTATATTTCCCATCTGTCGCCACTGGTGACAACTGGGAACTAGAAGAATGGCCATTCCCAGTTGTCGCCACTGGTGGCGCCACCACTGGTGACAACTGGGATTTTTTTTGAAAAATATTCCCATTTGTCGCCAGTGGTGGCGTCACCAGTGGCGACAACTGGGAATAACCCAAAAAGACAATAAATTTTAGGGGTTCCCCATACTTAGAACTAAAACTCGTTTCTTTTTCATCAAACCCATACGTTTGGGGTATCTATGGATAGGTCTTCAAAATGATGTTGAGGTTTCTAATATAATTTTTTTCGAAACTGAATAGTTTGCGCGAGAGACACTTCCAGTGGTAAAATGTGTGCCCCCCCCTGTAACTTCTAAAATAAGAGAATGATAAAACTAAAAAAACTATGTGATGTACATTACCATGTAAACTCCCACCGAAAATTGGTTTGAACGAGATCTAGTAAGTAGTTTTTTTAATACGTCATAAATCGTAAACCGCAATTTACCAAGTACGGAACCCGTGCGCGAGTCCGACTCGCAGTTGGCCGGTTTTTATTATTAGTAGGAAGTAAGATGAAAGAGTTTAAGCTAATTACCTACGTAGGTAATTCAACAAAAATATTCGAATACGCTCATACTTTTAAGGCGGGTTAGTCCCAGAGAACCCTGATCCCAGATGACACCGTCCCGTTAGACCCCGAATACGATAAATATGATTACATTTCTTTTTTTCTATATTTTTCAACTTATACGGTTGACATAAAAATTACTAAAATGTATGTTTTTGAAACACATAAGACGAATAAGTAGTTTTTTTTGTAATTTTGTACAATGTCGAATCATAGTTAAATTACAGTTTGATTAAAATGTATCAAAAATATAAAAAAAAAAAATTAAATTAGATACTGATTCTTTTTTTTTTCGTTTATTTAATTATGTACACATTTTAAATTTACATTTTTATATATTTCTTTATAAAAACAAACCATAAAAAAAAACATTTAAAAATATAAAATATAATGGTTGTCCGCCGGTATCGGGAACAGGGTCCAAGCTACCGGTGGTTAGGGCTCCAGAGACAGGAACCTCCTCACAATGCGAGCCGTATCGAGGAGTACTGCCTTCTGTATCAGACCCTTAATCCAACCGCCCAATGACAGCCTTGACAGATGGTCGTCGAGGCTCTTGGCCATCAGGCCGTTGGCCGTAACGACAATCGGCATAATGATCGCCGAGTCCACATTCCACATGTCGACAACCTCGTGTGCTAAGTCAAGATACTTGATTTGTTTCTCTTTCTCAGCTTTCACGAGGTTCTCGTCATGCGGGATGGTGACATCGAGTATCATTGTGCGGCGCGCTAATCGGTCTATCACCACTATATCTGGCTTATTGATAGACCGATCCCAGTACAACGTGACATGGTCATTTTCGAGAACTGGGTCGGGCACATACTTGTAATACGGTACCTCCGATTCCACTAGATTGTACTTCAAAGCAAGTTGCTGGTGAACAATCCTGGCCACTTGGTTATGCCTGTGTAAGTACTCGCCGTTAGCCAGACGAGAACAACCAGAGATAATATGTCTGATGGATTCACCCGGACGGTGGCATGCCCGACACATGTCAACCGTCCCGTCCTTCATTATATGTCCCCGGTAGTTATTCGTCAGGATAACTTCGTCCATAATTGCACAGACAAAACCTTCAGTTTCCCCGAAAAGGTCGCCGAAACGTAGCCAGGATACGGACGCTGGGAAATCTACATCGGGCCCATGGAGAGCCCGATAGAAGCGCCCGTGTAGCCTTGCCTTGCCATATTTCTTTGCGTTCATCAGTCGATAGTATTACAGGCTTGCGCCAGTTCTCTTTAGCCATGGACAACGGGGTGAGTCCCTTGTTCACTGCGATCACATCCCGGTGCATACCCACTTCAGCTTTTAAAAAGTATTCTCTGAGACTGTACACCTCGCGTTTGTGAAGAATCTTGGCGTTTAAAAAGCCTCGACCCTCACACTTCCGCGGGATGTACAGTCTCATCACCGATGATCGTGGGTGATGCATCCGGTTTGCAGTCAGCAGTGTCCGGACCCTCCTATCGAGGGCGTCGAGCTCGGTCTGAGTCCATTTGAGTATGCCGAAAGAGTACATCAAAACCGGCATGACCCAACTGTTAAAGGCGCGCACCTTATTGCCGCCCGACAAAAGGCTATTTAATACCTTTTTCAGGCGGCCAAAGAAACGCTCCTTCAGCAGTTGCTTCATGTCAGTACTGTTGATGCCCAACGCTTCCGACATACCCAAATACTTGTAAGTTTCGGTCGAGGAGAGGTGTCTAAGGTGTATGGAATCAGAGAGTTGAATTCCCTCGGATTCCATAATCTCCCCTTGCTTTACATGCATGACTGCACATTTTTCCACACCAAATTCCATCCTGATGGAGTTACTGAAGGTTTCAGTTACCTTCAGTAGCTCCGTCAGTTGGAATTTATTGGGGGTAAAGAGTTTCAGATCATCCATGTAAAGGAGGTGAGATATGACCTGACCACCTCTTCTCAACCGATAGCCCAGTCCTGAATCCTCCAGCAGTGTACTTAGAGGATTCAGGGCTAAGCAGAACCAAAGTGGGCTCAAACTGTCGCCCTGAAATATCCCCCGCTTAATCCATACAGGCTCATCATCCCCCTGAATCGGTCGACATCCTGGATATCGAAGGACTGTCTTCCATTGCCCCATACATGACTCAAGGAAGGTGCATAGAGTTGCATCTATTTTGTACAACTCCAGCACCCTCATGAGCCATGTATGTGGTACAGAGTCGTAGGCCTTCTTGTAGTCTATCCAGCATGTGGACAGATCCTTGCGGGATCGATGAACCTGCTGCCTTATGGCCATGTCAATGAGGAGTAGCTCCTTAGTGCCGCGAGACCCATTCCTACATCCATTCTGAGAGATAGACATAATTGAGTTATCTTCAATGTGTTTATAAATTTTTGCTCTCAGGATGGATGTAAGAAGTTTATAAACCGTTGATAAGCATGTTATTGGTCTATAATTCTTGGGTTCCGCGGGACTACCTGTCTTATGGAGCAGGTGGGTAATGCCTGTTGTTAAAAACTGCGGAAGCGACCCAGACTCTAAACATGACTGGAATTGAGATGCCAGAAACGCGTGTGAGCTGCTATACCATTTTAGCCAGAAGTTATGCAGTCCGTCCGGTCCCGGAGACATCCAGTTCGGTAGCGGACGAACTGCTTTGGCTACATCAAATGGACTATGCTTTTTCCATTTCTGGTATAGCTTCACACACGCGCTCGACAGACGGGTACCGACCAGATGTTTCGCCAGAATGTACTCGTGGCGACATCATCCGGGCGGCACACGTCAGTCACACTTTGTTCAGGTCGCTCCCAAGTTCTGTATACCCACCTCTCATCACTCTGGAACATGCGATTCTGCGAGTACCGGTCAACCCGCCGCTTATACCGCCGAATACGGCTGGCCCATGCACAAACTTTCTGTTTCAGGAAGTCGATGCGCTCTGTGACACGGGACATGTATTCTCGAGGATTGATTCCAGTCCCCGAAAATGCCCGCCTCACGAAGCGCATCACACGTGGTCGTGTGTTGCCCTCCCTGAAACAGCATAGTTTGCCGATGAGTACCCTAGCCCCATCGATACGCCGTTCGATCCTGCACTGCCAGGCTGGCACGGCAGGCTTTGGCCGCATAGCCTCCTTTGGAAACTTAACTTTGGCCAAACGACATGCCGCAACAGCCCCGCAATACAGGATTGAGTGCGTATCAACAAGGTTCTCGCTGCTTTCAAAGATGTTCTTAAGCAGCGAGTCCAAGGCACACACCAGCGCCCTATTCTTCTTGTGCATAGGCAACCGTGGTAATCGGGGCCTAAGTTCAGTCGGTGTTGACCTATACTCGCGAAGCGCATCTTCCAGAGCGCTCCTCAATCTTTCGTTGCACTGGCTACTTACTGTGGCAACCCTATCATCTGCCTCATCGTTAACAAGATTGGACCGCGGCGGGATCACAATAGTGGCTGGCGGTGCCGCGGTCTGTGTCGGGGTTGAGACGATTTGGTTGCTCAGTACTTCTGAGCGCAGCCTATCAAGTGCGGCGTCATCTAACCTGTGATTACGCTGGATGACCCGCACCTGATCCGACAATCGTTGGGCCGAGACGTTTACGGTTGGTTCTAGGTCCTGAAACAGAGTCAGCATCCTAACACGGTACGCAGTGAGGTTAGTTCCCCCCTCTGTAGACCCGAATATGCGCGCATGACGTTCTCATTCATACTTTGAGTCCATTTCATGCGCTGCACACAACCACCGGCAGCGGGGACCCGGCTCGGGGCCGGTTGGCTCCTAGATCCCAAGCTCCTCGGTGGCCGGCCTCTCCCCTGCCGACGTACAGGTGTTGGCGACGTCGGCGGGGAAAAATACTCGTCGCTCGAGCTCGACGCAACTGCAGCCGCTGATGACACTGGTGATCCGAGGTCCGGCAGCGGCGAGGCGGAGCTGAGCGACGAGTCCGGGGGTGGATGGCGTGCGCGATAGGCAGCTGCTCTCGTCAACATTATATATTTATTCCTTTACACTTTTTCATTGCAAAAATTAATTGTGTTTGGTTGACGTCTGTCAGTGACGACGTCAACTGGTTTCTTATAATTTACTGAATTTTTATTGAATTTGTTGTGGATTTATCAAACTGTATTTTTAAATGGGTATTTTTTACTTTTTTTATTATTAAAGTTGATTATTTATAATTGAAAAGACAGATATTTTCATATTTGAGATTATTTTTAAAGTGAATTTTTATAACGACTTTTAAAATATTGTTGATTTTGTATGTTTTTTGAAAATACTGATTTAATATAGAAGTCTAAAAAAAAAAAAAAAAAAATTGAATTGATTTTTGAAAAATAATTAATTAATGTCTTTATTTCTTTAATAATCAACATTAATAATAAATTATTAATGTTGATTATTTTTATAGATGATTTTTGCATGTTTATCTGTATTGTAAAACAAATAGTGAAAATGAAACTGATTTTGCATGTTAAAATATTATTTTAGAGTTAACTTTTTACTATGCTACATTATAAAAAATAATTCCTGAGAGTGAGGCTGTTCTTGCGTATTTTCTAAATGATGTTAATGTTCCATGTAGAGTACCTAGGTATTTTCATTTTCTGTATTGAAAAAGGAACTATTGTGATAATAATTAAAACCTTTGGTTGCTCTAGCTAGGAGACTCTATATTGTATTCTCTAATTATAATATTTACCTCAACCAAGCAAGACTTTATAATTTTTTCAATTATTAGTATTATAGTTTGAGTAAGTAATACAATTTTATTTAACATACTAGCTGTGCCCGCGGCTTCGCTCCCGCCATCTGCCTGCCAACCCTACCATGCTTAACAGCCTGCCTGCCTACTCCACATACTCAAAAAAACTTTTTACAAAAATACTACCGACTTCCAAATAAAACTACAAAGTGAAAAATAACTTTATTTTTGGAAGTCGGTGTCTTTCGTAGGTACCAATTTATTGCGTTATGGACACCGACTTCCAAAAATAAAGTTATTTTTCACTTTGTAGTTTTATTTGGAAGTCGGTAGTATTTTTTTGTAAAAAGTTTTTTTATTTTTCACTTTTTAGTTGTACCTACCTAATAGGTAAGTTGTTTAGTAAGTTACCTACTCGTATAACGCCAGAATATATTACCCTAATATCATGAAACTTGAACATAACCGGTGAAATGAGAGATCTGCGTACCCCTTAAGAGCGTACTGGCGCGATGTTATGTTATGAAATGGTATAAACAACAAACAGACATGCGATTGCAGCATTCCCGAGAGATTTGCCGTTATTTATTGAAGAGTTCTGTTGTATATCTTCGAATTGCTTCGTCAGTCCTACACCAACTTAAAATGGGACCAATTTCGGAACATACTCTTTCAAACAAAAAAAGATTTTTTGAAATCGGTCCACAATTGACGGAGATATCGGTGAACATACACAAAAAAAAAAAAAAAAAACATACATTATGTCGAACATAGAACCGCCTCCTTTTTGGGAAGTCGGTTAAAAAATATACATACTACATACTAATTTTTTTTTCTAGGATCTTTCTTTCGCGTAAAATCTTAACACCGCGATTCAGAAAATGACTTTAAATGCACAACGCCATCTATCGAATAGCAACTTCAACTGTCCGAGTAACTAAATTGCGTGAGCTATGATAATTTTACTTCTTGAACACTTTAAATTCATCTAACTTTTGATAGAGTGAACCGATTGCGATGAAACAAAAACTAAGTAATTCTTCAAGATACGCACAATTTTTATGTATAAAAGTTATATACATTGGTTTCGTACATTTCACGTGATGCGTGCACAAATAAACAGACAAACAGACAAAAATTCCAAAAATGCTAGAAATGGGTTCTGTTGGTTATCCTTTAACACCCTGGCTATTTTTTTTGGATTTTTTTTCGATGTACAAAAAATATTTTTCTACAGATTTATTATATGTATTGATTATCTGCTGACGGTACTTTAAGCTAAATTGAGTTTCTATTGAAAATTAAATCCGGGACGGGGTCATCTGGGATCGGGGTAATCTTATGGACTAACCCATAAGTATGAGTAGGTATATAATGGCGATTTTAAATTTATAGTCAAAAGTTGTTCGTAGATCCCGCGCCGCGCCATTTTGTTTTTTCTTAATTTGACCATCAAAACCTTAATACCTACCTATTATTTCATACAACGCTTGGTATCACCAAAACATTATGCATATCACCTGCATCTATACTAATATACTAATATAATATTATAAAGAGGTAAAATTTGTAAGTTTGTATGTAGGGGGTAATCTCAGGAACCACTGATTGGAATTGAAAAATTATTTTTGTGTTAGATAGTCCATTTATCGAGGAAGGCTATAGGCTATATAACATCACGCTACGACCAATAGGAGCGGAGCTTAAATGAAAAATGTTGCAAAAACGGGAAAGAATATAACTTTTTGAGGGCCTCCGTTGCGTGCGCTGCGTGCGCTGCGTAAACGGTTTCAGTTATGCAATCATGTATGTAGGGTAGGTGTAGGGTAGGTGTAGCGTAGGTGTAGGGTAGGAGTAGGGTATGTGTAGAGTAGGGTAGGTAGGATAGGGTAGGTACGTAGCTAGTTAACGGGAGCGAAGCCGCGTGGGACAGCTAGTTACTTTATATTACCGAAGAGATACCGGGACGGAAGGCCGGCAGGGTGGTTCTACCTATCTTCTTCTTTTCGTACCTACCTACATTCTATCCACATTCCGCCAGTTAGGCTTGTACCTATTTATACCAGTGCCCGCGGCTTCGCTCCCGTCAACTGACTACCTATCAACCTACCCTACCTACCTTACTCGGGTTAGGGGTCATTTGGCCCACTATGACACTGGAACCAGGGCCCAGTTGCCCCTTTTAAAAATTTATATTGGCAAACTGGGCCCACATCTCTTTTGATTTTTAGGGTTCCGTACCCAAAGGGTAAAAACGGGACCCTATTACTAAGACTCCGCGATCCGTCTGTCTGTCTGTCTGTCTGTCCGTCTGTCACCAGGCTGTATCTCGTGAACCGTGATAGCTAGGCAGTTGAAATTTTCACAGATGATGTATTTCTGTTGCCGCTATAACAAAAAATACAACAACAACTAAAAACAGAATAAAATAAATATTTAAGTGGGGCTCCCATACAAGAAACGTGTTTTTTTTTGACGTTTTTTGTGCAATTGGTACGGATTCCTTCGTGCGCGAGTTGGACTCGCACTTGGCCGGTTTTTATAAATGTTGAACATGTATAGCCAAACTACCAGGAGGCAAGAATCATGAAGAAGTATTTGCGGGGCTGGAATCATTAGCGGTAGACTAACTTTTTTTTGTGGTGTGTCTCGCATGTCAATCCAAGTGACTGGCTACTGCTTAACCGGGCAATCCTGTGGAGACTAAACTATAGCCCCCAGCCAGGAAAAGACTGACTATCAACGAAAACATTTCATTTATGTTTAATTGAAATCGTCTACAGATTTACTCTAATTTCCAAAGCGATTTTCAACAACAGAGATACCTATTGAAAATATTTGATGCAGTAATGACAGCCAGGCCGGGAACAACGACGCAATATGCTTTCCAAGGCTCGGAGGAGTCTTGATTTAGCATTCGTGGCCGGAAAACCCGAAAGTCCACCGAGCGTGTGTTATGAATGTAAGATAGGCAGTCGAATTCATGTTAAATAGGAGCTGATTTTCAGCTCCATCCGATTAGACTAGCAGCCGACCCGGCACAGAAGACACAGGTTCCAGCATCGGTAATACTGCCTCATGATGATAATCTCCTGGTACTTTGTTAGTCTTTACCGCTAATGATTCCAGCCCCGCAAATACTTCTTCATGATTCTCGCCTCCCAGTAGTTTGGCTATAAATGCTTATACATGTTCAACATTTATAAAAATCAAAAGAGATGTGGGCCCAGTTTACCATTATAGTTTTTTAAAGGGGCAACTGGATTGTTTGAATTACAACTGAGGGGTAATTTAGCCAACTATGAAACTGGGACCAGGGGGGTGACCATAAGCTCTTAGAGCGGTATCAATTTGAGATCGAATAAGGGACAGATGTATCTAACGTGTATACATCTGTCACTTACTCGATCTCAAATTGATACCGCTCTAAGAGCTTATGGCACCCCCATAGATATAGTATAGCAAAAAAAAAACTAATTCTATGGTCACCCCCCTGGTCCCAGTTTCATAGTTGGCTAAATTACCCCCAAACCCCCTACCCACCTACCCTACCCTAGAGTATGAAAAATCGACCAATCACATAGACGGAAATCCACATCGCGTCATTCATCTCGCATGTGATTGGTCGATTTTCCATACTCTTTGCATTTTGCCTTGCCGAATTCATTACGCGATAAGGCTGCGGGTCGTCTTTGTGTTCTGCACTCTGTACTCTAACCTGACGCTTACCAATTTCACGGTAATGTACGTATCATTACCGTGCCAATTTTATCCAAAAAGTACCTGGGCAAAGGCAATTAACAATTTGGTACACTTTGATATGTAAAGTTTAGGTAGGTGAATATCGGAATCTCGGCATCTCGTAATATAGGAGTCTCGGTACGAAATAAACGGTATTTCAATTCCGATACTGATTAATCCAATAACGGAATTCCGGATCAGAAATAAAACTTATTTTAGCTCTTTGTGAAGCTTTGGGCGAGAAAGCGCAGTTATGCCCGTTGACTACGGTAATTAGCAGTGGTCGGATAATCTGTTTATTAATCGGGCGCTTATTTACATAAACTTCACTTCATGAAAAAACCATATGTGCCGTGATGAATTCCTTATTTACAATCCCGAGATTGCTAAAAATTTTACCTTTAAGAGTACCAGTAAATATACAGTTTCAAAGAATACATTGTAACAATGATTAATGCTTTGGTTACGGGAATCCACTGAATTTGAGACGCACGGGATCGGCTAATGTGACGACACTTGGGGGAGGCTTATGTTCAGAAGTGGACGTCTGTCCGCTGAAATGACGATGCCAATGTTGATGATGAATGCTAAGATAGTTTTTCATACTTTAGAGAGGGCTGTTTCGGAACGAGTAAACTTTATTTAAAATTTACAATGTGTTACTTGCTTGGAAAGCCCAATAAATGAAAGCTTAATATTTTTCTGTTTTCTGCTTGTATTGAATAAACATTCTATTGGATAAATCAACTTCCACTACTTGACTACATTGTGTCTCATCATCATTTCAGCCAAAATAAGTCGACTGCTGAACTTAGCCTCTCCCAGGAGGCGTCGCCACATTGACCAATATAAATACTGGATTTATAAATCATTATTACTCACTAAACTTATAGGGACTACCTTCAGATTGATCGATTACCTTTATTTTCTGGACTTTTTTGTGTTATCCTGTTTCAGAAAGACATGACTTATATTATTTCTTGGGAACAAATTTGCAGTTTAGATAAATAAGCGCCCGATAACCCAGTACCTACTTGTGATTAGAGAGAGACACAATAGAACATCCTAATATGTCGCAGCATTAACGTGTTTTTTATTGTACTCAATCCAACCTGATACCGAATTTGTGCATATTAACAAAAAAATATGGGCGACATTTAACAAAAGTGCTCAATTCAGATATGGAATTCCGATATTGAGATCTAATATCAGAAATCAATATCGGAATTGGAAATCTCCCGATATTACATGTCCTACGTGTGTGTTGAATTTTCTTTATCTTTAAGTAGATATACATATTATTCTGGGCGTCTTACCGGTACCGAATAACAGTAATAAAATCCCTTAACTACTGGTATTAGGTCTTTACCTATGAAATTGCCGTTTTTATTAATATTAATCAAAGTAATCATCCATGCAATCGATGCATCTTTGCCAACGCAGTGACAGTTTATTGATGCCCTTCTTTCAGAAGAAATCAGCTGGAAGGGAGGCAACAAATTCTTCAAAGGCATTTTGTACCTACTGCCTCTCAGGTGTTAATTAGGGTTCCGTACCCAAAGGGTAAAAACGGGACCCTATTACTAAGACTTCACGATCCGTCTGTCTGTCTGTCACCAGGCTGTATCTCATGAACCGTGATAGCTAGACAGTTGAAATTTTCACAGACGATGCTTGCCGCTATAACAACAAATACTAAAAACAGAATAAAATTAATATTTAAGGAGGGCTCCCATACAACAAACGTGATTTTCTCGTGATTTTTTGAAATATTTTTTCTTTCATTTTTTTATTATTTTTTTGCCGTTTTTTGCTCGATATTAATAACGGCAACAGGTAGACGCTTGAAATTTTCACAGAATATTTAGTTGTATATTCACTTCAAAAAATAATAATTATTAAATTAAAATAAAATATATTAAGGGGGGCTCACATACAACAAACGTGATTTTTTGCGATAGTGGTACGGAACCCTTCGTGCGCGAGTCCGACTCGTACTTGGCCAATTTTTTTTTTCTCGCCGAGAATTTATCCAAATTCTGGAAAAAGTAAAAGTCTGTAGGTGCAAGGTCTGGTTTGAGTATGGCTTGGAGGATGCGCGTGGGATGACGTGGAGCTTACAACCCCAGCTCTTGTAACTTGGAGACCGTCTGCTGTGCAGTATGAGGTCGCGCGTTGTCTTGCAGGAGCAGCGGAGACGAGCGATTGACTAAAGCTGGTTGGACACGTGCGAGCTTCTCCGTCATTGTGTTAAGTTATTCACACAGTACACATTTGCAGTAATGCTCATCCCATTCGGTATGAAGCTGTGATGAATCACACCAGCCCGTAGACCACGAAACGAAATCCATTTTTCGTCGTAGGACTCGCAGGTAACAATACTGTTTTAAACTCCTTCGTTAGTGTGCCCGTTCAGCAGTGCAAGGCACGTCTCGACGCGTACTTCGCGCTGGCGATCATTGAGTTCGTGGAGTCCATTTGTCATGCTTTTTTTACCTTGCCAATTTGACGTAAATGGACCAATATTGTTTTGATACTAAAGTCGAAAGCTGCTGCTAATTCAACCGTAGATTAAGTATCATCAGGTTCCACAAACGCCTTTAATTCGTCATTGTCGAACATAGTTTTCGGACGACCACAGGGTTCTTTTTTTCGGGTCGAAATGTCCAGAACGGAAGCGGACAAACAAAAAACAAGGAGGTGACCATAAGCTCTTAGAGCGGTATCAATTTGAGATCGAATAAGGGACAGATGTATATGACTTGTATACATCTGTCAGCCCCCAGGTGGTGCGTTCGCTTGTAGTGTTCGCTCCGTCGTCGTTGATGTTGCGTGCCGCTTGTGCCGCGTTGTTACCACGACGGCGGTACCAACTCATCGATTTTTTAACATATCCATGATGATGAAAAAGATTCAAATGTGATGAAAAGATAACGCTAATCAATAAACAAATGATTAATTTAGACAAAAATAATTCCATGATTTTAAAATAAAACGGTCGATCCGAGTACTCATTGATGGCTGCTCCTCTGACTTCATGGCTATTGATGCCGCCGGAGTTCCTCAGGGGTCTGTTCTCTATGCAACTCTTTTCCTGCTGCACATCAATGACCTACTTCAGCCTGGTATTGTTGGGTACGCAGATGACAGTACTGTTTCAGAGAGATACTTGTGCAGCGCAAAAACCAACGTGGATGAAGTTCTTTCCTTGAGAGAGGCTATGGTGGAGCGGACAGATTTGACCTTAAGCCTTGTCTCCCAGTGGGGTGATGACAATCTGGTCTCCTTTAACGCCACCAAAACACAGGCGTGTCTTTTTACCGCAAAAAGGAGTATTTTCGATCAAACTCCTACTTTTCGGGGTACGTGTGTTCCTGTGACTGATCGGCTCGAGCTCCTAGGCATGGAGTTGACATCCAGTCTTCGTACTTCGGCGCCTCCATTGAGTACAAAGCCCAAATTGCGGCCAAAAAACTGGGCATCCTAAATAGAGTTAAGCGATACTATCGCCTGGACAGCTTTTAACCCTATACAAAGCGCAAGTCCGATCCTGCATGGAGTATTGCAGCCACCTTTGGGATGGCTCAGCTAAGTATCAGCTTGCCGCGCTTGACTCGGTGGAACGCAGAGCCAAGAGGCTCATTGGCGACGTTGAGCTGGCGGATGCCAAGCTTCACAGCTTGGCTCATCGCCGCAAGGTTGCCTGCTTGTCGGTCTTCTACAGACTGTACTTCGGTGAGTGTGCTCAAGAACTCCACGACCTCATCCCACCAGCCCCCTTCTACCATCGGACATCTAGACGCACTGCAAGTTATCATCCTTACCTTGTTGCCATTAATTCGCACCAAGCGCTTCCAAACATCCTTCATAATACGCACAGCGAATGAATGGAACTCACTACCTGCGTCTGTGTTTTCGAACGCATTCAACCCGAATCTCTTCAAAGTTAGAGTGAACAGGCTTCTTCTGGGTAAGCTCACTCCATCGTCGACTCTGTCTCTGTCACCTCTGACCTAGACTAGACTCAAGAGAAAACCCATAAAAAAAAAAAAAAAACAAAAACGAAATTAGAATTCTTAGCCAAACAAAATCATGCTGTGCAGTCGGAGGATGCATAATCGCGAGCTGACTGACCAAACCAGATGTATTCTCCGACTGTACTGCATGATTTTCTACTTATTTACGTCTTTTTAGTTCGCGTCTTAAGCAGTCAGGCTTTTTGATTTTTTGAATTTACCTTTTTTATTTATAACTTTTTTTTTTGAAAATAAATCACACGAAAACTCACAATAAACTAAACGAACTGCAAACACAAGCCAGTCACGACATGATTAAGCACGTGGACGCGGCAAAATATCTTCGTCGCTTACTCGCTTGGATGGAATTTAACGCGACGAAGATGACCGATCACAGCGCGAGAGAACTCCCGAATGCAGTTTCGGTCGTTTTTTGCCGAAACTCGACCGAAACCGTAACTCGTTTTTTTGCCGAGACTCGACCGAAACCGAAAACGAACTTTCGGTCGGAACACTACTGTTTATCGATGCATGCTATCAATTGATGAAATACTTCATACTTACGTGGGTTACACTGAAAGTTTTTAAAATAGACCAGTAAGAAAAGCAGTACCTAGGTATTTTCGGGAATCCTTTGGGAATCTTTAGATGTGTTTACTTTTTTGTTACAAATTGGCGGCAACTGTGTCTGTCGTGCGTCGAACTAGAGAAAATTTTCGCTCAATGATTTATTACGACCTTCGTTGCGGTCTTAATCAACAACAATGTAATAATAGACTTCGATTAGCATTTCATGAGAAAGCCCCAACCCGTACCACCGTTTAGAACAGCAGCCATAATGCGTAATGAATTCGTCAATGCAAAGGGCAAAGAGTATGAACAATCGACCAATCACATGGCGAGATGAAAGACTCGATGTGCATTTCCGTCTATGTAAATCAATAAGGCTGCTGTGGTTTAATGAGTTTAATGCGTGGTCAAAGCTAACTCACTATGATTCGCGAGAAGGACATCCTTCTACTGCGACTTCTGAAGATAACGTTAGTGCTATGCGGCTAATGATAGACGATTTTAGAAGGGTGACATATTAACAGATTCGGGCAAGTTTAGGCATTGGTATCAGTAAAGTACAAAAAGTCTTACATGAACATTTACGCGTCAGAAAGCTTTGTACTAGATGGATACCTCATAATTTGACGGCAGATCAAAAATCCTGTCGTGTGGATTGATGCCCCTCATAGCTTGAAAAGTATATCGGAGGTGACTCGAATGCTGTACATGACATCGTCACAGGTGATGAAAGCTGGATATATTGTTACGAACCCGAAACTAAACGACAATCTACCCGACGGATGTTTCCATTCAAAAATTTGCCGGCAAAAGTAAAAAAGAGCAGATGTCAAGGGAAAAAGATTTCCCTCTACGACAAAAGTAAAGAAGAGAAGGGAGAAGTCAAGGGAAAGGTTCCTCACGTTCCTTCACTCTTCGGAGAAGCTGAAAAAAATATATCGTGATGAACCTAGATGGGCCCACGTAGTAGTCTATGGGCCAATCCCTCTCATAGGAGGCTTGTGTCCCAGCAGTGGGACATTATAGGCTGATTATTAGAAGTCTGGCAAACGAAAGTAGAGACTGAAAAAGCGCGTCTTTTAGTTCGCTTTTATAAATTTGACGCGCTTTTTCAGTCTCTACTTTCGTTTGCCAGACTTCTATATTACAAATATTACAAAGGCATGCTTTGCCTGACATATTATACTAAAATACAAGGTACTGAGCCAATATTAAAAACTAACTAATTTGTCTCTGGTTTTCGTTTGACACGAACAAACTGACATTTGTAATGTAAACGTAATCCACTACTAGTACATAAACAAATTGTTTTCATTTTCTTATTATTGTTTACGCTTATGGTCATAAAACGCACTTATGAAGAGCTTACGTAGGTTACTTCTGCGGTTGTACATAGTTCCAATAGACACGTATAACGAAGAGTTTATACGAAAATGATTAAGTTTTGGAAAAGTGCAGGTAAAGTGTTCTGTAATGATGAGTCTTTATTGTTATCTTCACCCTTTAACAACGTTATAGAAACGGCACTATGATTGGTCTTAATCATTTTTATTCATTTTAGCGAAAGGTAAAACTGGCTGCCCAGTGCGGCCTCCAGAAGTCAAATCTGTGAGCACACCTGATATCAGAAGTCTAATAAATGCGCAAATATTGCTTAAAGAAAATGACGGTAAGTACAACACAAACATTTCAATTAAAAATAGGCATTAAAAATAGCTCTAAAATGTATGTGCTACTGTGTTCCAGATCCCAAACAAATGTTTGAAAAGAGCTCTAAATTGTCCTTAAGCTTACATGATATAATTATTGAAAAGAAAGCTCTCAAATATTTTGTACAATACATGGAATCAATAGGAAAGGATGCCCTCATTAAATGTTTGTTGGAAATAGAAGAATTCAGAAAACATATACTAAACTCAACCAATGCTAATGAAAGTGGTAATATTTCCAAAATTAATCGAACTAAAAGTTTGGACCTTCAGTGCAAGTGTGAATTAAAACAAGAGAAAAACGTAATGTCACAAAGATGCTGCTGGAGAGAAAACAGTGATATGTTCACAAGTACTAGTAATACAAGGTTTAATGAATGTTCTATGAGTTCATGTGGAAACTTAGCTGAACATGTAAAATCTGAGAACTCAAACTCAGCCAGTGAAAATAATCAACTTAGTGATTACACTGAGGCAGCTGTAATAATTTTCAAAAAATATGTTGCTTTAGAAGCTCCATACCAACTTGATTTACCCGATAGTAACAGAAAATCTGTTATATCAAATATTTGCCAACCCGAAGGACAGATACAAGAAAACTGTTTTAAGCCAGTGCAAGATGTTCTTACTAGACAAATAGAAAATAATCATTATAATGATTTCATAAACAGTCCATTTTACATTAAAGCACAAATTGACATTTTGACCAATGGCTCTCTAAATCTAAAAGATATTTTACACAATGAAACAGTTTTGTTTTACTTCACAGAATTTTTGGAACAAGAATCTTGCAGGGTATTGCTAGAATTTTTAATGGCTGTCATGCACTTCAGAGATAATTTGCTGAATGGTAACACAACCAGCCCTGACCAAGCTCAAGCTGATGCTATATCTATTTATGAAAAATATTTCTCACTTCAGGCAACACATCCAATTGGATTTCCAACTGATATTAGACTAAAAATTGAAAGTGATATATGTAGAGAAGAGGGTCCACTACCAACATGTTTTGATTTGCCTTATCAAATTGTGTTTAAAACACTGAATCAGTATGTCAAAGCATTTTTAGAATCAGAGTTATACTTTAAGTACCTTTCGGAAATGATACATTCAGTGGAAAACATGTGGTCCTCCAATCATAAATCACATTCTGATTGCAGCAGTGAATTTAGTATTAGCACTCAAAATACTCTCCTTGCAATGGGAGACCCTGTCTTCCGTAAGAAGAAACGCAATCTCTCTGTACCTGACATGACAATAGACTCTAATCAGCTGTATAACGCTGATGCTTTATGGCAAAGGAATAGACCTGATGGCTTAAATCTTGGCAGAGTTAATAGTTTAGGAAGGTTTGAATCTAAATTTGAACCAGATCCAGATAAAAAGGACAAGTCTGTCCTAAAGAAAATGGTCAGGCGGTTTGTGCCAATGAATACGTCTAAAGTGGAAGAAGAAATGGCCTGGCAAATAGCTCATATGATTGTAAAAGATGTAACAGATCTTACAATGGCCCCACCGGAGAATGAGCATGATGATATGTGATATTTATCATTAATTGCAAATGTATTTTGTAAAATACTAAATAATGTATATATGTATGTAACCTACTTGTAACTAATAAAAATCACCTATTTCACTTAACATTGTCTAATGTTTTTTTTCTCTGAATGCCCATTTAATACTACTATCATTTTATAAATAAGGCACATTATTTATAAAGTCATAAAAAGTATATTCATGTAAAAAAATGTATAACAAAATGCCAACAATACTGGAAATGATATGAATTAATCACAAAGTCGCATAGTTATTAATACCCGGAGGGATAGGTGACAACTGTAATCTCGGAGGTTCTGAGCCCAACAATGGTGACTGCTCATCATAAAAACAAAATTCCTTTCGTGATTCGTTACTAAATGATGGCATATGTCTCCATTTATTTGTATTCCATTTTCGATATACAAGTGCATTTAATAGTGCTTGCATGGGATTTGTTAATGCCTGAAAAATCAATACTATATTAATTTTCTACCTATTTGTGGGGATTTCAATATAAAACAAGGTAGGTAAAGAAAACAAAAAATGTTCATGATAATAATTATACTGACCATTATGTACCATGTAGTGATAATGACTTTGACAGGCATATTAAACCACATTGTCCAAAGCAAGAAGCCATTAACAAGGTTTGGTAGCCAACAGACATAGAACACCACATTTATCAGGAAAAACTTCAATCTCAAGGTATCTACTAATCTTCGCTCTTTACTTGTAAACTGAAAAAAAAAACTGGTATTTTAATAGGTATTTTTGTTTTATAACTCGTGTTATCTAATGCCAAGGTAAGTTATCTGACGAATAGAACAGGAAGAAGCTAAAATATGAGAAACAAGTTTGGCTTTGATATTGCCACTATAAGGATCTTAACACATTCACTGCAAATGACGCAAAATGTGCGTCAGCAGACAACGTCGCTGCATTAACATTGCAATTTGCAATCTAAATGACTATTGTTGAAATCATCATTGAATACTTATTATCAATAATTAATATCTAGTCAAGGAAGAAATAACCGAGTATTAAAATAATTTTTTGAACAATATACAATACCTGAGATAGAGGAACTGCTACAGCCATTTCCACATCCTTACTTGACATAACATACATAATAGGGTTTACAATCATCACCATAGCAATTGGCAAATATGTAGCACAATAGTTAGGCAATATTTTGTACAAGGCACTAGTGACCGTTGGCAGGTTGTGGCATCTGTAAATAAAATTGTAAATTGATTAGACTGACTAGTGAGGTCAGACGTTTATTCAAGAATATTATTTATAGACATTATATTTATCTATAAAGATTTTTTGCATCTTATTTGCATAATATGTGGTACTAGATTAAGGTTACTAGTTTCTTACTGTAAATAAAGCAATGTCAGTGGTGTTTCATACCATTAAATTCATCTCAAATTATTACATTCCTAACTTTGAATCAAAGCCTTGAAAGTTTGCCTATATATAAGTTGGATTAGAATTTCGAAGTTAGAAGTACTTACTTAGCATTGGGAATGTATAGGATAGATAAGCCAACACCAGTAGTAGCTGCAGGTACTCCCCAGGCAATAGAATGATAAAGTAAAGTATGTGAATCACGGCCCTTAATGGTGAGCCATGTGTCTATAGCATAAAACAAGGTCCAGAACCAAGTCACTGTGTAGAAGTATTGTGTCCATGCCTGAAATTATTAAGGATTTTTAGCATTATTACTGTTGTTTTAATTTTCAGATATTGCTTGAGGAATAAAAAAAATGATTGGGTCACAAAATATATCAAACCACCATGTATCTATTATCAGATAAAAGTTAAATGACAATTGTAAATTGGCCGTTAGATTGATTAATAATCAGTTTATGAATATAGAGCTTATGAAAAATAATATGAAGTACTTACTGAAATGATGCTACAGAACAAGACACTAACATCATCATCTGGCAAAGGCATTATATTTTTATACCTGAGCCATAGGGACGAGCGTACTAGTACACCTGGAATTAAAACATTAAAAATAATATTTTGGATCTATTTATCAAAATGTCAATATTTTTGGCAGACAACAAAAGTCAATGCAGTTGAAACATTACCAAATGATGCCAGTAAGTCTGCTACAGCTAACCAAATAATAATTCGACGTCCACGTGTGGAGCCAATCCCTCTCTGTATCCGATTTATGACATCTGGAAAAATCTAAAAATATTTGAATTTAAGTTATCTAGCCTGTAGAAGTACTCTTTAGAAGGCAAGTTTTATTGAATATGTAAAGAATACACTTTATTGTTCACCATAATCAACTTCATTAACAACAGTAACTAAGAGTTAATAAAGTGTAAAAATATTACAATGTTTCTAATACTGATATAAATTTTCACTCTGTTTATTTTTCTCTTCAGACTTAAGTTATTCTACCCTTGTTTTTAATTTGTATTAAGATTTAATTATTTACATTGTAAGAGAAGGTATCAGGTAAAGTATTTAAAATATAGGCTGGGCCGAAGTAGAGAAGGCGAATGCAACTGAGACTCACATTACATGCCCTAGATTTCCAAACCGGCGAATCGTAACTTGAGAAGCCATACTAAGGACATGATTTTAAAAGTTTAATACACAAAGTTTAATGAAAAACACATGCTCATTAAATATACTAGACGCCTACCTGATATGCTGATCCTAAAATTCCAACCGTAGACGAAATTAAGCATACTATATTGTATGAATCCGTGTTAAATTCATCCATGATTCTTACTGCAAAGTCTTCTTTATTACCAGTGTGATGGCAACAAAATGTTTGTATTGTAGGGTCCGACATTTTTTATCTTATACTGCTTAAAAACTAAAACCATAAAATAAATATTTTAATTCGTCACAATAAAATTCATGTTTCCTTTATCGTTATGCCTTGTGTGTTTGTATTGATTGATAATGATAACAACTGTCAACATTTAAGGTGGAAACATAACATACTATTGAAACCCGACCCGACGCGAACCGTGCACATATACAACACCCCTGACCCCACGTGATGCTACAACACGCTTCGTAGTATAGGGTTGCCATCTATCCAGGATTCCCCGGATTTGTGCTAGATTAGAAGGCGGGTGGGCGGGGTTTTATTTGCAGTCCGGGTCTTTAAATCACCAACAGCAATTTTTCACCGACTTCTCCGTCAATTGTTGACCGATTTTGAAAATAATTATTGCTTGGATGGTTATGTACCCGAATTGGTCCCATTTAAATTTGATGAAGAAATTCGGAGACCGAGATTGAGAGAGAGAGATTGAGAGAATCACCCGGCATTGCATGTCCATTTATTGTACACAACTAGTGTACAATAAATGGACTGCCAGCGGCTTCGCCCTCGTCAAAAGTGTTTTATCGCCCAAGGAAACATTATACCGGGATAAAAAGTAGCCTGTGTGCTATTCCTGACTATAATCTATCTGTCTGCCAAAATTCATCTAGATCCGTTTAGCTGTACTAGCGTGATTGAGTAACAAACATACATCCAAGAAGTAAGATTACTATAGAAATTTACCACTAACTGTGCCATACCGTAATGTGCCACACAAAAAAGGGTTTTTTTTTTTTTACAATAAACCCATTACCCTCCTTCGGCAGTCGGGTAAAAAATACAACCGACTTCCAATTAAAAATTTGACTCAAATAAGTTAATAATTTCTAATATATGGGATGGATTAGTACTTCAACGCGTCAGGAGGCGTTGGGTGGCGTGGCGTCGGGTCGGGTTTTAATAGTATGTTTCCACCTTTAACATCGCTGACAGACAGAATCATCACCTTTATAAAAAAAGTACTCTGTGGACAGAACCATGAAGGTATAGATAAATATGGAGAACACACTTCGAATACCTACTTGAAGCAAAACCTATGTATCACTATCTCGCTCTCTGTGGGCAGCCCCTCTCTGTCTAAGCAGGGTAACCTTCATTTTATTTTTCCCAGGACATCGCTATAATTGTTGCTGTCCATTTAGTGGTTTACAATAATATTTATACAATTATCTACATCTCATTAATACTAAGACCGAGCCCCTTAAGATTATATAGATCATAATAATTATAATATAATAAATATATAATAAATTAATAATTAATATGTGGCGACGCTTGGGGGAGACCTATGTCCAGCAGTGGACGTCTTTCGACAGATATGATGATGATAATAAATTACGAAAGAAGCTGTTTGTTTAAGTGTGAAAGTTTGGATGTTTCAGAGTTTGTAACAGAAAGTGTAGGGTCCACATGGACAGAATTTTTCGAAGAAATAGATCATGACCAGGACATAGGTTTAGTTACAGTGGCAATACGAAATGAATGACTGAGATCTGTGCGGGCACGAGAAAGAGGCGTCATTGTACACATAATTTTACAACAACTGGTACTAAGGGACCAACCCAGAAATTGCGAAAAATAAATCAGATGTTTCATTAATTTTGCTGATAGTGAAACATAATGAACAGCTGTTTTTTTTTAGATTCCTGGGTTAGTCAGTGTTAAGGATCAAGGGTGGTAAGGAGAGTTTTCAGGTGCTCTATTTTTAATATTACGTATATATATTATACGGGACTATAATAGGAACTGTAATATATTAAAAAAAAAACAAAAAGAAAACAAAAACACTTGCCGAATTAAAATCAAATATTTTATAACTATTCTATTTATTATACATGACTAAATATTATTGCTCTGTGTAGTTTCTGTCGCTTACCACGTAAATCACAGAAAATATTTACGTTGTGACTCTTTAAGTGAGCACGTATACGCATGAAAAATAACCAATTAGCTATTTGCTTAACTATCTTAGTTTCATGCAAATCATTACAATCAATGGAGTCGGTGATGGGATGGTTAACCATTACCTGCAACAGAGAAGTAAAATATTGTGATACGACATTTTTTTCTCTGTGTTATTTTCTCTAAGTTGGCCCATCAATTTAGCTCGTTGAAAAATTTTGTCCCAGATATATCCTCAATATGGTCACACTACTGCAGTACGACTTCATGTAAACAAAACAAATTTATTTATTTAGACTTCATGCACAAAGGTACAAAGGCGGACTTAATGCCTTAGGCATTCTCTACCAGTCAACCTAGGGTGGTGAAGAGACATCATGGCAGGTGCATAGTTTATAATAAAAATCTAGAAGTTAATATATATCTATATAAATATACATATTATAAATATTTATGAAGAAACAGAAAAGAAGAAAGTGAGATGACTCAGCTTATTTGTGTTGAAAATAAATAAATCCGCAATTGCCGTTTAAATGCGTACCGACTGGTGGCCGCCCTGATCTCGGAAGGAAACGCATTCCAAAAAAGAATTGACTGGATATGAAAGGAAGAGTGAACAAAATCAGTAGTATGAGAGGGACTGATTAAGAGGAGATTATTGGAAGAACGCAGATTGCGAGCGTGTGAAGAACTTAAATATTGAAAGCTAGAGATAAGATAGGAAGGAGGGGTGGGCGAATTGAGTAGAGAGAAAAGCGTGGTCAAAGCGCGTAATCTTCTTCTCTGGCGAATGGGTAACCATTTTAACTCGGACCTATAGCTCGATACATGGTCATATTTCCGAAGATTAAATATGAATCTAATACAGTTGTTCAAGACCCTATCCAGTTTGTCCAGCAAGACCGCGTTCAAGTCAAAGTAGCACACGTCCCCATAGTCGATGACTGGGAAAATTAAAGCCTGCACAAGCACTGTCTTCGTCTTTACAGGCAAAAACCGCCTCAAACGATACAAGGATCGCAAAGTACCGTTGGCTCTCTGACTGACACTAGATACCTGACTTTGCCAGCCAAGTGTCGAGTCAAGATGCAAACCGAGATTTTTCACGCTAGGACTAATGGGAATGACGAAACCATTGAAAAAGATCGGTGGAAGAGAGCCTACCGCCACTTTACCCATCATGCGCGAGCTTCCAATTACAATGGCCTGGCATTTTGTGGGGTTTACGGACACCCCAAATCTGTCAGACCAGTCCTTAATAGCATTCAAGTCCCGGTTTACATCCTCTATGGGGTCTGATAAATCTTCTATCCGCGCCGCTGTATACAGTTGAAGATCATCGGCATAAAGATGATACGAACACCGAAGACAGTGAGTTATAAAATTGATGAAAATTGAGAATAATAATGGAGATAGAATACCGCCTTGTGGAACACCAGCATCCAGGTCACGCCAATTCGACGAACTCTCACCGACGCGAACTGACTGCCGACGCCCCCGAAGATAAGAGGAGAACCATTCCACCGCCTCGGAAGAAACCATAAGATGGGAGAGGATAGAAAGGAGTATGTCGTGACTGACGGCATTAAAGGCATTTGAGAAATCAATTAATACTAACACAGTTACCTTAGTATTCTCCATAGCTTCTCTAATTTCGCCAGTCACTTTAAGGAGAGCAGAGGCTGTACTGTGTCCAGGTCTGAATCCAGACTGGAATGAGCTTATGAGGTTGTTTCGGTAAATAAATCCCGAAAACTGCTTGTGTACGCAGGCCTCGAGCACTTTGGATAGGAAAGGGAGAATAGAAATTGGACGAAAATGATTAGGCAGGGAGGGATTTAAAGTTTTAGGAAGTGGGCGTACGTATGCCATACGCCACAGGGATGGGAATTGTCCGGAATCGAGAGAAAAATTAATGATGTGGGTAATCGGTGGGAGAAGAAAGTCGAGGATCAAGGTGACCATGTAACGACTGACGTCGTCATGGCCCACAGCCTTGGATTTTATGGATAGGATCATCTTTTTAACCTCATCCTCGGTGGCTGGAGAAAAACAAAATGGTTCTATGATAGGACCGGGTAGGCTAGTAATGAAATCAACCGTCTGAGACAAGAATTGGGAATCCAAATGGCAAGTGGTTGTGAAATGACGGTTGATTTCGTCCAGGCCAATCGTCTTTGGAAAATCCACATGACGATTCCTGCCAATACCAAGAGTTCCGAAGAATTTCCAGATATCGGCAGGAGAAGAGGATGAAATGTTTTCGAGAATATGGCGGCGTTTGGCGTTGCGTATCATCTGATTACACCGATTTCTTGCAGTTCTGAAGAGGTTCTTATTTACTTCACTCCGATCGCTTTTAAACTTCCGAAACGCTCGATCCCTACGTCTCATCGCCATACGTACCCCCGCCGTCAACCAAGGTGCAGGTGGACGCCTGAGTTTAACTATCTTCACAGGGGCATGTCGGTCGTAGAGGGCAAGGATCGTCCTATTAAAGGTACGCAATTTGTCATCAACGTCTGTTGCCTCTGAAAGATGTCCCCAATCGAGTTCCGATGCTTCCTGACGTAGCTTTTCAACATCCATACGAGCAAAACAACGCATGCGCAGAACTTTAGGGAGAGGTTTTGGTGGTTTTAGGACATATGAGAGGAAAATGAGGTCATGGTGAGAAAAGCCAGGTGCAGGAGTCTGACCATGAGAGGAAACAAGGGAGGGAGAGGAAGTAAGGATTAAGTCAAATTAAATTATAGTTAGAATTTATAATAAGACAAATTAAATTGCACAAAATCAATGAAATTCAATGTAGATGTATTTGATCTTTAAATAGTTATCATTTACAATTATTTTGAAAAGACTTTCTCAAGTAGGTTAATCGATTTAAGAGGAAATTATGTGAAAATAAAAAAGAAATATGTTTACAATGATGCAATGTCAGAAATCGCGATTTAAACACTTACGCTTGAAATCTTATTTCACCTTTTGGACACCACGTACTATGGCAACCACTCACAACACAATTTTGCACCAGTTTTTGAATTATAACAATGTAAAATATCGAAAAATCTCAAACGAAGCTGTAAACCGCAAAGTAAACAACCGCCATATTGGCCTGATTTATTTTGGCATATAGGGCCAATGTTGCCACATTACCGAATCCTTAAGAAATGGGGTTATATTTCGTTGATTTGCCAACCCAGATATGCTGTGACCTACAATTTTAGGATTTTCAATTATGGAACTAATCTTAGTTCAAGTATTTATTTATAGGTAAATTATTTGACAGTGTTTAACTTCTGGTTAGGCTAGTGTAGTGACTATTTCTAAGAATTTTCTAGGGGATTTAAATAAGAAGATAGCAATACTATAGTCCACACTAGAAAGAGAGGTCGGCCCACAGAAAGCGGGATGGAGGTACGTAGGTATTTGCCTCAAGATTTTGTTCTAAGTGTGGCCTCCATCTTTAACTATAACTTCATGGACAGAACACACAAGATATTTTTTTAAGTCATTTAATGACCTGGCTGCCGAGGCATTTAAGCCAAGTTTTTAATTTTTTGAGGTCTATACTACTATAATACATTCTAATAGTTTTTACCCAACTGCAAGGAAAGGGTTATGTTTTTCGCGCGTTTCTTGTATGTATGCAATATTCTATATTAACTCTTAACTTTCAAAACCCTCTTAACTTTCAATACTTCCTAAATGATAGCTTGATCTCTGCGACAGCTGTATCAATACAGTAACAATAGCGTTTGGCAGGCTAACTAACAATAACGTATACGTCAGTTTGACATATGTCGCAGAGATCAAGCTATCTTTTATGAAGTATAGACAGATTTACAAGACAATCAAGACATCGTTAGATACGATTTAACTGCCCAACTGTTCAAGTCGTATCTAACGATAGGTGACGTTAAAAAAATAAACATGACGGATTTTGGGCGCCATATTGTGCGGGGTAACCACTGTACTAGCTAACTGCAAGTACTTATATTGTATGTATTTTTTTTTTAGATAGAATAAACCCTTTTTAATGTAAATTTGAAATTACCTTAACGCGCAAAACCAGAGGTGTCAAAAAAAATAACCTAGCAAGTAAAGTCTAGTTTCGTTTGGCAGGTGGGGGAGAGTGCCTCCTCTCCTCTGGCACCACTTCCAGGAAAAGGGAAGAGAAAAACAAATTATTGCAATCTAAACTCAAAACACCTTAAAGTTGCTTCTTCATCGTCTCCGGCGTTGCGGGAAGTGCAACCTATTTGCACTTACGTAACAAAGGATAGGCACCCTCCTTCTCGCCTCCTCCTCGCTCCTTCGCGTCTCGGGTTTTTATATACACTCTAGGGGTAACATCCAAAAGACAACGTGAGGAGTGCCCCGGTTCGGTTTTGGCACGATTCGACCTAAACTATTGCAACTTTAGGATTTTATTTTCTAGAAACTATGAGGCTTGACGCTTAAACTTTCTGGCCCCAACTCCCCGGCTGCTTGTGTACAGTTGAGCTCATATATCAAATTAGCCTACTCGGCAAGCTTTGCTGAGGTAGTCAGTACTACAATAAAATTCTCAGCGCTACTTTCCCGAGATCGCGCCAGTTTCAATGATTCCACTTATTGTCCAGTTACGTAGACTCTCAATCTTCTTCATAATCAATTTTTTATAATATAAACGTCACGGCCGACATGAATGATATGATGAATGATTCATTAAAAATATCGATAAAAACAACTTTAACTGTAAGTGTCGTAGCAGTTTTAATTAACTCGTGAATTTATAGGGTCCAGGTTCGATTCTGCGATCGGCCTAAAGATTTTATTAAATTTTAAAATTATTTTGTGAGTTTTTAGACATTTGTAAAAAGTATACCTAATGCTTGTGGAACACGTTTGGAAGTTTAATAAAACTATCAATAGGTAGGATGCGATGGATAATTACCTAGCGGTCGCTTGAATGAGCGCCGTCAGTTTTTTTATTTCTAATTAGAAAATCTTAGCAGTTTCGTTGATTTCATAGAGATGGCACGCAGGCGACGCACGTAAACATCGTAGTATATATCCTCCTATCCATAGATGTCGTGTATTATACATTTCTAGGGGGAGAGGTTTTTCCAATGAGGTAGGAAAAGTTTTACCACATATTTATTTTGTTAGGACCGTAAGTAAATATGATTTTCTCAAAAATGGTATGTAATGTTGTCATAACATCTCTAAAAAGTATCCAGAAAGTGAACTCTACCAGAGACTTATTCACAACTGTCCAGTAAGAAGCGAGATTTCTCCTAGTCTCCTACTGTCCAGTAAGTAAGTATGTAATTTACTTACTGAACAGTAGTAGGGTTTGGTTCGATATATCAAAAGGTAACTTATTTCGGAATTGTGCTAGATATCATATCATATCGATATCTATATCAAAATAACCGATATTACAAAATTTACAAAAACTGTATCTAATAAAAACCTTACTAGCGTTGTCAGTTTGCTCATCTAAATAACATTTTAACTTTTGCAAACTGTACTAAATATGATATCGATATCTGAAAACCGTTTTCGATATTGTTGGGAATTCTACCCAACACTTCGGGCGGCCGGAGCGCGCCTTCTACGCTGCACACACATCTGCGTGACTCACACGGCATCTGTGTGTGTGTGTGCACAGCGCGGCGGCGACGCGGCGCGGCTCGGCGAACACTCGCGACCACGGACTCCACCGGGACAGTCGACACCTCTCACTTCCTAAACTAATTGTTTGTCCGGGACAGTTATTGTAACTTGAATATAACGGCTTTAAAACCAACCGCCTTTTTATACAGTCCACTCATCTCTTCATCCACGAGCTAACATTGGTCCTTCGAGCCGGATGGCCAATGTTCGCGACGATAGGTCGTGGTGAAGGAAATGAAATGAGAGTGGACTGTATAACAAGATAAGATATATTAAAGCAGAGAAGAAGAAATTACAACGGTTGGTTAAACGTAAACAAAGGGAAAATGGTGATATTATGCGCGAGCGCAGCCGTGCGTGGAGGTGTGCAGCAGCTGACCCATTTTTTTTTGCGTCCATTCATTAGCAAGTTAGTTATATTTAAGGCTTTGCTAAAACTGGTTTCCAATACATTTAGTAGTTTGCTTATTTATTTCGATTCCAATGGCTGACGAAAAAGTTCAAAGACTCGTTATAAAACGCAGCCGTTTGAGATCAAAAATCAAAAATTTCAACAACTACCCGCGACATTTTTATAAATTTCCTTAGCAACAGAACTGACTTGCAAGAACTTAATACAATAATAATACACAAAAACCAGACTTATTTAATTATTCAATTCAACCTACATTAACGATATTAAATTAAAATAGTAATATGACAATGATGAAACAAATTTTCTTCCCTTTCTTCTCTCTTCTTCTTCCAAATCTTTATCAACAACCATAAAAACACTACACACCCTCTTTCCAGTTTGTAGTTTTTTTTTGAACATAGGTAAATACCAATCCACTCTTAATGACTTATTTCCCGGTTTCAGATACCGTCGCAGGTCGCAGCCAAGCACTCTCTGTCTCTTGAGAAGCAGAGATTTGGGAGACGCTGCATTCAGGACGACTGACACTTGTGGTTACCATGCCGCTGAAGGAACGCCAAAGTTACCTTCAGTCACAGGCGGTGCACTCAATGCAATGTCAGTTCATGTCTTGTGAGCGTTGTCTTAAAACTTCAGTCTTCAAATACAGGTACAAAGACAGGGAGTCTTCGCCTGGCTGTCCTCATTCAAATACATATTTTTAGGGTTCCGTACCCCAAGGGTCCAAGCGGTGCCCTATAGCTATTTTTTAAAACACACCACTATATTTACCGAGTGTGTACCCACCTTAACAACACATATTCTACATCTTATTCAAAAGGGTTATTTACTTATTTATTTATACTTTTTTTTGGATTAATCGGTATCAGATAACGTAGCAGCCAAGAACTCTCTGTCCCTTACAAAATCTACCCTTAAGCAGAGATTTAGGAAACGCTGCATTCAGGACGACTGACACTTTGTAGTTACCATGCCGCTGAAGGAACGCCAAAGTTACCTTCAGTCACAGGCGGTACACTCAATGCAATGTCAGTTCATGTCTTGTGAGCGTTGTCTTAAAGCTTCTGACTTCAAATACAGATACAAAGACAGGGAACCTTCGATTAGCTGTCTTCATTAAATTAGTATTTTTTATTTCTTAATACAAAACTTTATTTTCTAGATACCCTCATTTACAATATACACTATATCTAACATTATTTATTTAAATCTTCACACCTGTACTACCTACAGTCGACAGACAATATGGTGGATCAGTTTCCCGCGGGCTGAAGGCTGATTCCATCAGTATTTCATCTTAGTGGGGGCTGGCTCCGCAATCAATGAGAGACACGATCCACCATAATATTACTCATATTACTTACTCATTATGAGAAATGGCTAGCTGCCTCACTCTAATACAGCTAGTTTAAACTTCCATTCTCTTATTTCTAGTTCCTATAATCCCCACAACTCTTCTAATCCTATTCCTTTTGTTTCCATTGGACGGCCACTTAATTCTACTCTCATCCACAGGTCTCTAATTGCGACGAGATGCCTTATTTTGAAGACCTAAGGTGCATCATATTGAGGGGCATGTTCTCATATCTGCCCCCTTCCAGATTTCTTGAAGCCATTGCTTCAACCCGGGCAGCATGTTGGGAATTCTACCCAACACTTCGGGCGGCCGGAGCGCGCCTTCTACGCTGCACACACATCTGCGTGACTCACACGGCATCTGTGTGTGTGTGTGCACAGCGCGGCGGCGACGCGGCGCGGCTCGGCGAACACTCGCGACCACGGACTCCACCGGGACAGTCGACACCTCTCACTTCCTAAACTAATTGTTTGTCCGGGACAGTTATTGTAACTTGAATATAACGGCTTTAAAACCAACCGCCTTTTTATACAGTCCACTCATCTCTTCATCCACGAGCTAACAGATATCGATATGAAAACTGTATATCGGTTACATAACCGTTTGTGCAAAAAACCGAAAACGCCCATTTGTAGACAGTAGGTCTTCCTCTTTAGATCAGCTTAGAAAAAAAAAACATAGCACCAGCCAGACACAGATTAGAGTTTAGCCATTATAACATGGTTATAGGAGGGAGGCTCCAAATATATATCTATCTCTCTTTTTGGTGTGACATTTTATGAGATAGATATATTTTTGAGTCCGTTAATCAAGATGTACAACAAACAAATATAAATACCCCCGTAAATTGATCACAATATCAATCAGTAATTGCCCTAATATAAATGTAACCTTTAATATTAATTAAACGAATTTGTTATTAAACTTTCTTTCATTTTTGAGAAAAGCATTATACAAGCCTCAACCAGTAAAAAAGCCATCCCGGCCTCGTATATAACCGGACCTCACATGCGGTTCGGTCCGGTTAACTCATACTTGGCCAGGAAGGCTTACTTACTGGATTCTGCAGTTATTATTATTATTATAGCCTCTGTTGCCAACAATCTCTGTGTGAGTGTCGGCGTGTCAGCGTGACACGAAGGCCTCTTCCAGCATTTTCCACTCCTCTCTAATTATAGCAGTTCGGTGCCATAGTGGACCCGCTATCCCTTTTATGTCATCAGACCAGCGCTTTCTTTGTCTTCCTCTTTTCCGCTTTGTTATGTATCTAGGAGTCCATTCTGTTATGTTCTTTGTCCACTTGTTCTTGTTTTCACGGAGCATATGACCCACCCAACCCCACTTGAGCTTTCTAGTTTTTGTAACAGCGTCTTCTATTTTTGTTTTGAGTCGTATGTCAGTGGCCCTTTTCCTGTCTCTTTTAGTAAACCCTAGTATGCTCCTTTCCATGGCTCTTTGGCATGTTGTCAACTTTTGGTCTTGCTTTTTTGTAGGGCATCCGTAAGTGAGTATAGGTAATATGCATGTGTTGTATATTCTTCTTTTAATTGCAATGTTGTATTGTTTGCTTTTCATTACCTCTTTAAGAGTCCAGAACCTTTTCCATGAATTGGCAACCCGTCTCTCTATCTCCAAATCCATTTGGTCTTTGAAGGATATTAACTGGCCCAAGTAAATATAGGAATCTACATATGCTATTTCCTCCCCTTCTAGTTTTATGGCTTCTTGGGATCTGTTTGTAATAATTTTTGTCTTAGATTTGTTAGGCCCACCTTTTTGCTTTCTTGTGCCAGGTCCTGGAGCATGGTTTGAAGACTTTCTGGGTTATCTGTTATGAGTATGATGTCATCAGCGAGTCTCAGGTGGTTTAGGGTTGTTCCATTAATGTTTATTCCCATATCATCCCAATCGAGCTTCCTGAAGACTTCTTCTAGTACCGAAGAGAAAAGTTTTGGTGAGAGTGGATCACCCTGTCTCACGCCTCTGTGTATTGGGAAGATTTCCCCCTCTTTTTCCAGCTTTATTCGTGCCGTGCTGTTTGTGTATACATTTTTATTATCCTTATGTATTTCTTGTCTATTCCTTGGTTTTTTAGGGCAGCCCATATGGATTGGTGTTCCAGAGAGTCAAATGCTTTATTGTAGTCAATAAAGGCTATATATAGTGAGTAGTTATATTCCTTACTTTTTTCAATAAGCTGTTTCATGACTTGGATGTGATCTAAAGTAGAAAATCCTGATCTAAAACCAGCCTGTTCTCTTGGTTGTTCATCGTCCAGGCTTTTGCTAATGCGCTTTAGTATTATTTTTAAAACACCTTGTATAAATTGGACATCAGGCTTATAGGGCGGTAGTTTCCTATATCTGATCGGTCTCCCTTCTTATGAATCAGAATTATAGAACTTACTGTCCATTGGATGGGTATGTTTTCTGTCTCTAAAATAAGGTTGAATAATTTGGTTAGTCTTGCTGAGGTTTCGGGCAATGACACTTTCATCATCTCATTGGATATGTGATCAGTTCCGGAAGCTTTTTCGTTTCTCTGGGTCATGAATACGTACTGAACTTCGGTTTCAAGGATTGGGGGAACTTCTTCAGTGTTGTCTTTAAGGTCTATGTTGGCTTTTAATGTAATTTGGGTAGAGTATAGTTTGCGGTAATAGTCTCTTGCAATCTTCAGAATTGGCTGTCTCCTAGTTTCTTGTTCTTCCTTTATATTTTTAAATTTTGGGATCCATAGCTTCTCCTCTCTTAGTTCTTTTAATGCTTTGTTAATTCCTCCTGTTTTGGTTATGTGGCGTTTGATACATTCAACTCTTTGGTTTAGTTTATCTTGTTTTATATTGCGGCTAATTTCTTTACTTAAATTAGTTATTTCTTGGAGTGTAGCTTTATCTCTTCTGTTTTTGAGTAACTCTTTCCTTTTCTTTAAGAGGTCTATTGTCTTGGCCTACACTAATTCCAGTGTATCTAGCTGCCATTTTCTTTTTCATACCATATATGGTGTTTATTTATTTATTGTAGATTGCCTGTGTACAGTTTGGTTCTTCAATTTCTATTTCCTTTTATGATTCACTGTATGATGTTATTTCACACCCTTTTTGGTTGTAGTGATTTCTTTGTTTCTTTTGTTGTTTGTGTAACAGGGTTGCTCTGACCATGCGGTGGTTGGTGTTAAAGTTAAGATTGTTAACTATGTTTACATTTAGGAATGATTTGGGTTGGTTGCTTGTTATGAAGTCTATTTCATTTCGGTATGTTCCGTCAGGTGATATCCAGGTCCATTTTTTTGCCGGTTTTTTCTTGAAAAGGTTGTTCATAATGGTTAAGTTGTTCTCGAAGGCCATATTTACTATTCTTTTACCGTTCTTGCTTCTTTTCCCTGTGCTATAGATTCCAACTACTGATTCTTCTCCTTGGTTCGGTTTACCTATTTTGCCATTAAAGTCACCCATGACAATCAATGGTGGGAATCGCTGCTGGTGAGAACAGCATTACCTATAAAATGCCAAAAATACCTTCTGCTGTACTCGTGGCGGAGTACCGTATAAAGCAGAGCCCTAACCAGTCCGAGTCATCCACGTCCACGTCGTTCTCCCTGGGACCTGCTGCAACCGCGCCGCCGCGCGTCCGCCACCCCGAGTTGCAGCTAAGCTAACGGATGCAGGGCGAAGGGCGAATATTCTTCGCCTTAAAACAGAATCGTCTCACTAGGGAGGATACCCGAAATAAAACCGAGCACATCCGAAGGCTCTAAGGCGGCAGCCCCGCTATCGGATTAAGGCACAGTGGGTTAATCACCCGCTTGCCCGTATGATTGATTACTGAAACCGAAACAGAAAGAAACCGGACCGATCTTTTGCCGACGACTTTTGGCATGAAAAAACGGACACGAATTGGTTATTGGAATGTACACACGCTTAGCGATGACATTCGACTAGCACAAGCAGAAGCAGTAATGCTTAGCTACAACCTGCAGATACTCGGTCTAAGCGAAGTGAGGAGAAACGGTTTTGGTGAGCTAAGAACGTCCGAGGGCTTGACTTTGCTGTATTCAGGTAAAGAAAGTGAGGAAGATGTGCGCGAGTATGGCGTGGGGCTCCTCCTTTCTAATGCAGCTAAGAATAGCCTCTTGGACTGGAAACCGATCTCAGACCGGATCATGTGTGCCCGCTTCAACTCAAGAGCCCGGAAGATCTCCATTATCCAGTGTTACGCCCCATCCAATGCATCAACAGAGGATACCAAGGACGACTTCTACAATGCCCTCAACGCCACCATTAGGAGCAGAAAAAACAAGACATCGTCATCGTCATAGGAGACCTGAATGCAAAGGTTGGGAGTGTTAACACTAACCGCGAGCGGCATATGGGTACACAGGGAGTGTGCAACGAGAATGGGGAGCGATTTATCGAGTTTTGTCAGAACCACGACCCTACCATCGGAGGAACATTATTCATTCATGGCGACCACCATAAGTACACGTGGAACTCACCCGATGGGGTCACCAAGAACCAAATTGACCACCTCGCCATTAGTTCCAAATGGCGGTCTTCACTGCTCGATGTCCGCAACCGCAGGGGCGCCGATATTGATAGCGACCACCATCTGGTAGTTGCTGAAGGCCGGCTTAAGGTTGCAGTAGCCCGTGCGGCTGGAGGACCTGGCAAGATTGGAAGAAGGTTCGAGGTGAGCAAACTGCACGACTCAGACACGCATAAAAGTTTTCAGTTGGAATTGCGCAATCGCTTTTCTGTACTCGATGCTGCTACGGACTCATTAGACGAGGAGTGGAACCGCATCAAAGTGGCCTATACAGAGACCAGCTCCGTCGTTCTAGGGCACAAATCAACTCACTCTCGGGAGGACTGGATGTCACAACGCACGTGGAACCTGAACGAAGATAGAAGGAATCTAAATCTGAGACTGCTTGAGACCCATAACGACGTCATACGAGCAGACCTTAACACGCAGTACCGTCAGAAACGCAAGGAAATCTATTGCATTACCCGCAAAGATAGGAGACGGTGGGCTGATGGTATTGCTGATCCTGCTCAACAAGCTGCAAACTTCGGCAACTTGAAAGAGTTGTACAATGCTACCAAAACCTTGGCAGGTAACAGCAAGTCGAAGAAGAAGCCGCTAAAGTCCAAAGATAGTCAGCTCATTGTGACATCAGAAGGGCAGCTACTCCGCTGGCGTGAACACTTTGAAGAGGTCTTCCGTTTGTCAGCTACATCGACGCCTGACGCGCTGCAAGTCAGTTCCCCACCATCCCAGCTCCTCAACATTAACACACAACCACCGTCAGCCTCTGAAGTTGCGGAGGCAGTCCGCTCTTTGAAGACAGGCAAAGCACCAGGACTCGACCTGATAACTTCGGAAATGCTACAAGCCGACTTACCCACCGCAGTCGACGTCCTGACACCGCTCATTGAAAAGATCTGGATTGCCGAAGAACTCCCGGACGAATGGAACAAAGGTCTGACTTACTTACTTACTTAAAATTATAACTGTTCCTAAGAAAGCTGATCTTAGCCAGTGCGATAACTGGAGAGGTATAACGTTGCTCTCGATTCCCTCTAAGGTTTTTTGCAAGATCATCCTGGATAGATTGTCGAAGGCCGTGGATCCTCTTCTACGCAAGGAGCAGGCTGGTTTCCGCTCGAACCGCTCCTGTACGGACCAGATCAACACTCTCCGTATCATACTGGAACAGGCATCAGAATGGCAGAGGGAGATTTATCTAACGTTTGTAGACTTCGAAAAGGCCTTTGATACGCTGAAGTGGTCTAGTATCTGGTCCCGCCTACTGGACATTGGAGTGCCGCCGAAAATAGTCCGTCTGTTGCAGAGTATTTACAAGAAATACTCCTGAAAGGTTACTCATAACGGCCTCATATCGGATGACATAACAGTGCATGCGGGTGTCCGCCAAGGCTGCCTCCTGTCGCCGCTCCTCTTCCTAGTCGTTCTTGATGGAATTATGCTTCGCATCTATGATAACAGGCACCGCGGCATAGAGTGGGGATTATCCAACGTCTTGGAAGACTTGGATTACGCCGATGACCTATGCCTGCTGAGTCATACCCACGCCGATATGCAAGCAAAGTTAAACGATTTACGTCAGGAAGCGGCAAAAACGGGGCTCAAAATAAACATCCGGAAGACCCAAGAAATGAGATCTGGTGTGAAGAACCACTCACCGTTGCTGATTGGCACAGAGGCAGTGGAACGCGTCCACAAATTTACTTACCTCGGGAGTATCGTGTCAGAGACTGGGGGTAGTGAAGAGGACATCGCTTCACGGATCGCCAAAGCTCGAGCAACCTTCGCGCAGCTGAGACCTGTTTGGCAATCGCGGAAACTGACCCGAAGGATTAAACTCAAAATCTTCGGGTCCAATGTCAAATCCGTGCTGCTCTACGGGTGCGAAACGTGGAAGGTCACAAAGGACATCTCACGCCAAATACAAGTCTTCGTCAACCGCTGTCTTCGTCGCATTCTCGGAATTTACTGGCCCGAGACCATCTCCAATGTAGAGCTGTTGGAGAAATGCCACGAGAGCCCGATCGACCGCCAGATCAAGCGTCGCAAGTGGAGATGGATTGGCCACACGCTCCGTAGGGGTCCCGACCACATACCCAAGCAAGCTTTGGACTGGAATCCCCAAGGGAAAAGAAACCGTGGCCGTCCCCGTCAAACCTGGCGTCGCACCGTGTTGGCAGAAGCGACGAGCATCGGAATGACATGGAGCGAGGTGAAGCGTTAAGCTCAAGACCGATCGCGTTGGAGGACATCTGTGGACGCCCTCTGCCCCATCTAGGGGTTAAAGGACATTAAGTAAGTCATGACAATTAGGTTTTTGTGGATTCTGCAGTAATGTACTATTAATATATATATATATGCTTTTGCTATAAATGCTTTTCTCAAAAATGAAAGAAAGTTGAACAACAAATTCGTTTAAGGTTACATTCATATTAGGGCAATTACTGATAGATATTGTGATCGATTTACCAGGGGCATTTATATTTGTTTGTTGTACATCTTGATTAACGGACTTAAAAATATATCTATCTCATAAAATGTCACACCAAAAAGAGAGTTACATATATATTTGGAGCCTCCCTCCTATGACCATGTTATAATGGCTAAACTCTAAACTGTGTCTGGCTGGTACTATGCTTTTTTTTCTAAGGATGACGTACTGTCTAGAGATTGGCGTTATCGGCTTTTTTGCACAAATGGTTATGTAACCGATTAGCAAGAGAGTTAGCGCATAGCGTTCCTATCATTTGTGAAGTTTGCGTTTTGTTCGTAGTTCGTACGTTTTCGCATTGTTACGCTTTTTTTTTTTTTTTTTCCCGATATAAACGAAACAAACGCTTGAAAACAGCGAAAATTTTTAATGAGAGCTGCTAACCGATGGGTTACAACAATCACGCAATGTTATCTCTTTGAGTCTTTGACGTTCAGGACGGTAGCGTTTGTCTATCTTTGTCTCTTTTTTTCATATTTTTTTCTATAAGCAAGAACGAAAGAATCTTCAGAAGAAGTTTCTTTTTCGTCTTAAATACGTTAAATAAGAAGCGCGGCAAACTTCCAACTTGGCAGATGCGTATTTTATTTGGATTGAAATTTAAAACAAAATTATGACGGCTTCTCTCACGAGTTCACGACATGTGAATTTCCAATTCCAGTTCCATCAAAATCTGTTCATCGGTTTAGACGTGAAAACTTAAAAATACCTACTGGTAAACAGACCGTGACAACAAGCTAAGTAGATGACTCATTTTAAATCACTTTACTTTATCTTAGCCGCAGCCAGCACAATCAGTGATAAAAATCAAACAGGTATTTGAGTAGGTACCTACGCTTAGGTAGCCAATACAAGGAGGTTATCTCTTTATTTATCTACTAGGTATCTACTAAAGACGCCAACAAAGGAATTCAAATCACCAGCTACCTGAAACTGGAAAGTAGGTAGGTACTATAAAAACCTCATGCTGTTAGCTTTGAACAAGTGTAGGTAAGTATTTTCAAAAACTGGCATCTTTTGACCCACCGCCTTCCATGTACATCATTGGACCCTTTTCACCGTCTACCTTAAATCGCAGATACCCCTCAGCATCTGATTTTAAAATGAGAAACACGTCTAAACGGCTAGTCGTATTTTTTAGGAAAAAATATATTTTATATTAGACCATTTCCCTTGTCTTTTATTTCCCTTGTTTTTTTATTTGTCATTACCTAGCCCTGTAGGGAAACAAAAAAGTAAAAAATTATTCCGTTACCTAAAATACCTAACCCGGTCACTGCAACGGATTTCAGACCCATTTCCATCCTTCCTTATCATTCCAAAGTTCTTGAGCACATTACATCATCAGCCTATTAATGTTCCCACTGCTGGGACACAGGCGTCCTCTCTGTGAGAGGGAATGGGCCGTAATCCACCACGCGGGCCCAGTGCGGGTTGGTGGATGTCACATATCTTCGAATTTTTGGTTCTAGGACATGCCGGTTTCCTCACGATGTTTTCCTTCACCGTTTTGAAAGCAGTGGTGATGCAATAATTTACACAAAGTAAAGCGCCTGCCTGGGCTCGAACCCACGACCTACAACTTGTAAGTCGCGGCCGATACCGTTGGGCCACCACTGCTCTCTGAGCACATTGTTCATCACCAACTGTCTTTGTTTCTATCTAGTAATGATCTTCTCAGTCATTTTCAATCTGATTTCCGGCCTGGTCACTGTACTGTCACGGCTCTTTTGAAGGTGACTGATGACATCCGCTGGGCCATGGACCACAAATATCTCACGTTATTTGGGCTTCTTGACTTCAGCAGTGCCTTCAACTCTGTTGACTTCGATGTCTTTCTTGGGATCCTTAAATCTTTCAATTTCTCCTCTGCCACTAATGATTGGTTCGACTCCTATCTCAGAGGCCGCTCGCAGCGGGTACGCCTTGATAAGTGTTCTTTGGATTGGTGCTCTCTTACTGCGGGTGTGCCCCAGGTTGGCGTTCTCTCTCCTCTTCTCTTTTCTATTTTTATTAACTCTGTTACTAGAGTGATCTCCTGTAACTTCCATCTCTATGCTGACGACCTGCAGCTTTACCATATTTTTTTAGTCATATTGCGGAAGCCGCCGTGTCCGCCGTAAACAGTGACCTGAAGTTGATTGAGGAGTGGTCGCGAACCAACCCTAAGAAGTCTCAGACCATTGTTATCGGCGATAGGCATATGCGGAACAGACTTGATGTTGCGTAGCTGTCTTTACTCCGGTTGAATGGAGTTCAGATTGGATACACCAAGACAGCTAAAAACCTGCAGGTAATCATGGACTCCTATTTGTCGTGGAAAGCCCATGTCAGTGAGGTCAGTCGCAAAGTGCACTACCCGTTCCACTCGCTGAAATGCCTCCAGAGCTTTTTGCCCTTGAAAACCAACATTTCCCTAGCTCAAACTCTCATTCAGCCCATCATCGACTACGCCGATGCCTGTTATTTGGAAGTTACCGAGGAGCTTTTAAATAAACTTGAGCGTTTGCAAAATTTTTGTATTCGTTTTGTTTTTAACCTTAAAAAGTATGATCATGTTTCAGACTTTCGCAAGTTACTCATGTGGCTCCCTATTCGACTTCGCATGAACTCTCGGACATTGTGTCTACTATTTAACATCCTTCATAACCCCAAGGGCCAAGACGCCTTTCTACTTCCGAGAACGCTTCTCCTACTCCCGTCCTTTTGATGCACTTTTCGGGACGCATCTTAAAAATCTCCTTAATATCCCTTCTGACACTGCTGACTTCTACTCCTACTCCTTCACCGTGCACGCCGTGCGATTGTAAAACTCTCTTCCGCCTGACATAGGGACTTCCAAACTCTTACAGTTTTTAAAAGAAGAGTGAAAAGGCACTACCTTGCCATTCCATCATTGTTGCATATATTTTTGTATTATTATCTTTTTATATATCAGTAGGTAGGTAGTTATTGTTATAATATTTATTTTACATGTGTGTACCTATGTATAAGCAAGTATATTTTATTTATATCTAATATTGTCTATATTATTTAGCTCTGAATTTTTCTCTATTTTTATTTTTATTTTTCTGTTCATCTTTCTTGTCTGTATATGTGTGTGTGTGCATAAATGGTTAAATAAAGAAATACATAAATATAAAACACTATGAAGTGAAAAATCTATTATTATAACTTCAATTTCGGCACTCGTTAAAAAATGAAGAAATAAAAACAGGAACACCGACTTCCGAAATAGAAATTTATTTATTCACTTACACATACATTTATTTTTACAGGTAAAACCCAAGGTAATAAAAGTAGTCATACAATGCGACTGTTACATACAGTGACGACAAGTTACATAGAGGACAATACACTCACTGTCACCCTCTGGAATTCCGCCAAAGTGCAGGAAAAAATATCCAATCGCTGAGAGATGCAATTAAGGTTACACTAGTTGATAATACTTCCGCACAAACGTAGTCTAGGAATTACTCCACAGTTTGACGATGTACGTTCAAAATAAAAAATGATATCAATTTGTCTCATCATTATCTAGCCCTGTATGGAAACAAAAAAGTTAAAAAAGTGCCACATTTCGACACTAATTTTAACGCATCTTTGGGCGGCAATAAATACCATAAGTAGAAAGAAAATTGCAAAACGGCCACCATACAGGGATACATTAGTAAATCAACAATGCAAATAATTTTATTTCACATTTTCTTTAAAAGAGTAAGTATGGAGTTTCTTGTGCATTCTTCTCCATAACAAGCTACCTTCCGAAGAATCAACTGTTATAACTTGTAAATTTTAATGTACGTAACGTTCAAAAGTGCCGCTTGGTGGCCTACTTGAAATAAAATATCTTTGTCTTGTCTTTGTCTTTAAAAAATCTACATTTAGTCGTTTGTTCATGAGATCTAAACTCCCAAAGGTCTTTTTATAAAATTTCGCGCGCTCGTTTTCGTCCTAAATCTTCATCCATTTCGCTACAAACTTGCAAAAGTGCTAATTCGTACGCGAACTAGATTCTTACTGCTCATCACAGCATCTATCTCTTTCGCACGAGTTGTTGGATGAGATAGCAGCCATTTTAACCCCGCGCACAAAATAGTTCGTGTCGTCGACTAGTGTAACCTTAATAATCGTAATTGCCCGAGACACAAGAGCAAACTTTAATATGTTTGTACGGGCTAACGGAGTTTCAAAGAGACTCTGCCTCGGCCCCAACCGTAGCCTACTGATTGGAACATGTGCATAACTCCAGCATCCTCATATGTGGTAGAATAATTCTATCTATGCCAATAATATAGGCATAATAGCAGCAATCAAAGTTCCGAGTCTTAATTTAGCTGCCACAAAAACTTCGTTAATATGAGTCGTTTAGTATGTGTTAGCTGGAGTGACGTCACCCCAGCTTTCTCATTCAATACAGGCAAACCAGTGAGGTTAGGGTTTTGGACTACAGTCAAAAAAATAAGCCATAATAGCTGCACATGGAAGGAAAGAACTGAACGATAATACTTAAAAAGTGCTGAAACTATGATAAAAAAACGTGTGTGTAAGCTGGAGTGACGTCACCCCAGCTACCATGTCATATCTCCCGAACAAAAGAAGATATGATTATGTACTATAGCTCAAAAATTGAGGCAGAATAGCAGCCATTGGCAGCAAAATTTTCAAATCTCTGGTCAAAAAACTCTATAATTTATTAAATCAACAAATATGTGTAAGCTGGAGTGACGGCAGCCCAGCTGCTCATGTCATATCTACCGAACGAAAGAAGATATGATTATGCATTATAGCTTAAAACATAAGAAATAATAGCTGCCACAGGCAGCAAAATTTCAAATCTCTAGTCCTTGTAGTTTCCACGTAGTAAACAAAAATATAGTTTCCGCGCCAAAAAGATCAAATTATTACTTCGGAGGAGGTACGGAGCGGCGTTGCCGGTCCGTGCGCTACATTATTACAACCGAGTTTGCACTTAGCAGGCATTCTATTAGAAGTCATTTTAACTTGCGCTCAAAATATTTTATTGAATATATAGACTAAGAGCCGACTGAACTTTAATGGAACTATGAATGTAATATTAAAAAGTGGATTCTTATCAACTTTAGACGACGAGAGAACTTTTTTTACTATAGTCTAAAACCCTAACCTCACTGGTTTGCTTGTATTGAATGAGGAAGCTGGGGTGACGTCACTCCAGCTAAACGACTCATATTAACGAAGATTTTGTGGCAGCTAAATTAAGACTCGGAACTTTGATTGCTGCTATTATGCCATACTATTGGCATAGATAGAATTATTCTACCACATATGAGGAAGCTGGAGTTAGGTACTGCTGCGCTACGTGTCGCGGGTTCGATTCCCGCACGGAATAAATATTTGTATGACCTACAGATAGTTGTTCCGGCTCTGGGTGTTTGTGTATGTGAGTTTATGTGTTTGTAAACGCACCCACGATACAGGAAGAAATTCCTAGTGTGGGGCAACGTTTTTTAAAAAAAAAAAAAAAAAAAGAAGGTACATGTTTCGAACGAGTAATTCCAACGATTCTAAGATTTGTGGATTGTTTAGCATCCCACGAAAAACCATCAAGACATATTTGACCAGAGCAAGATTGCGCCTTACTTCCAACTTATAGTACCCGCCATCCCTATTACAAAAAATAAATACTATTCTTCTTGTTTACGTCTTTTTAGTTTGCTTTTTAAGCAGTCGGGTTTTTTGATTTTTTTAATTAACTTTTTTTATTTATAACTTTTTAAGATTTAGGTGCATTTGAACATATAAGTGTCATATATTTTTGAAATCACCTCTTAAAATCCTTTATTTTGATACCCCACACGACGGGTATGGAAAAAATTCTTCCCCCACAATATGGCACCCAAAAGCCATAAGCCATCAGGGGGGACTCCCCTGAGGGGGGCCCGGTGACGGACAACCGCGGCGGGTTCGCGGTGAGTGCTAACGCGTGCCCGTGTTCCCGCCATAAGCGGCACTGGAGGACACCGTGGAATTTTAGTGGGTTGGAGTCCCACATAACTGCACTATCTCCCCGTGGTAGTGCAGTATGCATGAGCATTTCTCCACACAAAAAAAAAAAAAAAGGTGTGTCGGTGTTTGTGTGTGAGTGTAGATGAGTAGATTATGTGGTGTTGGTGTGTAAGTGAGTGAGGGAGTTTTATGTGCGAGAGTGTTTAGATGCGAGTATAGAAGTATTCGTGCAAGCATGGAAATGGTGTGTACTTAATAGGTGATGTAGGTAAGTAAAGACTCGGTTGCGGCATAGTCCAGTTTAAGTAGCCATTCTGTCACTTTTAGTTTTAGGTTGTATTTGTTGAGGTCTAAGATATTCAGTTTTTTATGAATGTTTTTGTAAATGTACGCGCTAATTACATAATACTGATGCTGTGCGAACGTGGTCCTGTGTTGGGTGCCTGAGGGAAGGTTTGTACGCTTTTTTGGGTTAGACGGGGGAAGGCTGCTATGTTTCCTAAGGACAGATTGAAGCACAAAGAGCTGACGGACTGTAAGAACCTTGCAGTCTACGTACAGCTGTGTTGTTGGGTATCTATAGGGCTTCCTTGTCATTACTTTTAGTACGGCTCTTTGTGCTCTCTCTGCCCCCAGGCCACAACCTTTCGTTGCACCACCCCATACAGAGATGCAATAACCTATGACCGATTGGCATAGTGCATAATATACCATTTTCAATACATCGGTATTAGCAGAGTTTCGAAGGGATTTAAATGTATGTATGAGGCGCAGAGTTCTAGTCTTGACAGCTCCAAGTTGTTTTTTCCATGTTAGTCCGTCATCTATGTGGACACCTAAAAGTACTTTATGTTGTCACTTCTAGTTAGAGTTGGACAACGGCATAGTTCTGATCGGTCAGAGCATGAGTGGGCAGTTACTGAAAAACTATTTGTCGGTGCGTTCTTTCGCCTAATTGCAAATGGGATGTAGCAGGTTTTATTTACATTTAAGGTGAGAAGATTAAAATTGAGCCATGACATTATTTTCGCTACTGCCGACTCTGCCGTAGTTTTGATAATATCCCAAGTAGGTCCGCAAACTAAGATCGCGGTGTCATCAGCGTAAGTATATATCTTAGTATTTGGGAGGTTCATTTTGCAAAGGTCATTGACGTAAATTTGAAATAAGGTTGGACCCAGTAAGCTGCCTTGAGGAACGCCGAAAGTGACAAACTACTCATCACTGAGATGGGTTTCAATTTTAACTCTCTGGGTGCGGTTTTTGAGATAATCTAAAAGGAAAAAAGGAGGAAGGCTAAAAGGAGCCAATTCCACCCGGCTCCTACTTTCCGTGATGTAACCGTGCCAATAACGAACCATCTTGAGCTTCTTGGCGTTACGTTGACATCGACTCTCAATTTTGGGCCATACATTGAGGCAAAGGCTCAGCTGGCTGCCAAAAAGTTGGGGATCCTTGCGAAGGTGAGAAGGTACTTCACGCCGGAACAGCTGCTCAACTTGTATCAAGCGCAAGTTCGATCGTGCATGGAGTACTGTTCTCATCTCTGGGATGGATCTGCCAAATACCAGCTTGATGCACTAGAGTCGATCGAAAAGCGGGCCAAGAAACTCATCGGTAATGAGGCACTGGTCAAGTCAAAGCTCCAGAGCCTTGAACATCGTCGCCGAGTTGCCAGTTTGTCGGTATTTTATCGGTTACATTTCGGGGAGTGTGCGATGGAATTACATGATTTAATTCCGCCCAGCCCGTTCCATCATCGGACTACCAGACGTACGGCGATGCGTCATCGGTACATGGTGGACATCCCACCCATACGCACAAAACGTTTTGGGGACACTTTTATTATGCGTACAGCTAAAGAGTGGAATTCCCTGCCGGAATCTGTGTTTCCCGATAGCTACAATCTAGGGGTCTTTAAGTCAAGAGTGAATAGGTTTCTTCTAGGCAAGCGTGCTCTATCGTCGACCACATCATCGCTTACCATCAGGTGAGATAGTGGTCAAGCGCAAGCCTATAGATAATAAAAAAAAAAAAAAAAAAAAAAAAATAATAATCTTTGAATATTTCAAGAGATACGCCACATACACCTAAGTGTTCTAATTTTGAGTCGAGGATGGAAACAGAAACTGTGTCAAATGCCTTAGAGCGGTCCAGGAATATAGCTAAACATCTTGTCCTCTTGTCTAGATTACTAGCTACCTCCTGTGTCAAACCCAGCACAGCATCTTCAGTTGAAACACCAGCTCGGAAGCCATACTGGTTATCTGCTATAACTTTATGTTTTTCTAAAAAGGTCCTGAGACGATTATTTAAGATCCTCTCAAGAATCTTATAAAGTGTCGGCAACACAGATATAGGCCTATAATTATTGACACAGATTCTGCTCCCTCCCTTGTGTATAGGATGGACTACTCTAGAAACTAGAACGCCACATAGGAACAAACGAACAAACATACATACATACATAGACTGCTAAACACATTACCCTCCTTCGGCAGTCGAGTAAAAACAGTTGGGTACATAAGCGGGTAAAACGGGTAGACGCCAAATTTCCTCACATATAGGCAACGTACGTGTAAACTTGTTCTGCATCTTTTCCATCATCTGAGAATATTTAGTCTCATAAGGATGTCACCGACGCATTATAAAGTGATTTCATTGCTGCCATGTTAGTAAAGTCACGGGTTTCTCGCATGACAAACCCAAGATTTTTAAAGTTTCACTTTGTAGTGTTTTTTTTTGGAAGACAGTTGATAATTTTTTTCGTACAAAGTATCATCAAATTTTCGGAATATTTATATCTTTAAATACAGGTATAAGTAATCCAATTTAATTCTGGAAAATTAAGCACCGTGCTAATAATGTCCAAGGTTGTTTCTGACTGACCTAAAATTATAACAAAGGGAAGGTCACAAAACAAATTAATCATGTCACCGAGCCCAAAGCACGCGGGCCTAAGGCCCCAGTCGCTATGAGGTTTATCAAGAAGGCAACACGTCTGGCCTCTTCCCAACGTTATGTGACAAGCCACTGGGTTCCAAATCAGCCGGAACCCCTGTGGTGACAAGAGTAATGCTGGTGTGCCGTGCTATTATATTATTGGCCACTGCAGCGTAATGTCTTAATTACCGTCATAATTTACGCATTGGGGCACAGGAAGGTTGTAGGAGCTGAAGCATCAATTCTACCTAAACTCCACTAACATTAGACGTTTAAATTAGCCTATTTTACAGCCCGTTCAACCGATTTTGACTTCTATTGCGTTAGTGATACGACATATGGTAGCTGTAGTAAACAGTTGGTTTTGGTAACAGGTTTATGCTTTTTATGTCATCCTTATGTTTACGGGATAGAACTCAAAATCGGTTGAACGGATTGTAAAAAGATTTGGAAACATGTCTAATGTTATTTCAAATGGAGCATATAACCCTAGGGTTGATGATTGAAAGAAACAGCTGCTTTGGTAATTAAATAAATACACACAAGAAATAGTAATTATTTAATTTCTTCTTTATTTTCTACTAAATATAATCTTACTTAGCTAAATCAAACAGAGAAGCAAACGACCTCTGACGGTCGACGCGCGACTTACCAAAGGGTACATTGGTGACATAGTCTAGTTACGGTTAAAACATTTCACGAATAAACACATCACACACTATTAATTGTACCTACAATTACGGAATTACATTTAGTTATATTATAACAATGCAAAAGGTACTATGGTACGTATGGTACTATGGTTACTAAAGGTAATGTGAAAGCTACAACCAAAGCGACAATGTGCAGGCTTCATAGTACAGTGTATAGCGCTGTAAGTATTCATTGTATCATGAAATTTCAATAATGTATGCACACACCTACAGAGACAAAGACATTCGGTGTTGGCTACACAGCAACAGCGTAAAATATTGTGTTTGTGTGAGGCAGACGAACTCTTTACTTAAGGCGCAGATAACCCCCTGATAGTTGGAGAGGGCGTATCGCTCCCTTAGCTACTCTATCAGGATATATAGTTAAAATACAAAAAACAGTAGGAATTAAATCCAGTAACACCGGATGTACCTAACAATAGGTATAGTTATTATGTAGGTAAAATTAAGGCATTCTATTGGAGGACTTTTGTTTACCTATGTATTATACGGTTTCAAATACAGCCATCTATTTAGTTATGATAGGTAGGTACGGTTATAAAGATAGTTTTGTACTAACCATCCTACGACCACTACGACGCTACGCAACATACATACATCTTACTAGACCTTACCTTTGATTAAATAAATATAAATGCCTATTATATTTAGGTGAACGTATACTACTTTGATAAACTTTTACTTAAAAATAAACATATTAACATCTATAAGGTTTAAAATAATGCAGGCAATCCAGAGGCGTAGCTAGGTAACCTAAGGCCCTGGTGCAAAAAATAAACAGGGGCCCTTACTGAACTGTTTAGGTTTGATCAAGTAGGTAAGTGGCCGCGACAAATCGCGTCTCGGCGGACAGAGCTCTGGCAGGATCTCATGGCGACACGGAGGGAACGACTGTCGCAACCCAGCGCTGGACACTATTGCGGCGATAAGGCACCCCTTTTTGAGAATTGGCTTGAGAGGCGCCACGGCGTCCTTACCTTCCGCCTGACGCAGGTCCTCACTGGATACAGCTGTTTCGGAAGGTTCCTGTTCAGGATAAAGCGGGAGGAAACGCTCGGGGGTCACCATTGTGTGGATCGCCCGGTGACAGGGACACGGTGGAGCATAATGTGGAGGTCTGCCCCGCTTGGGCAGAGCACTGCCGTGTCCTCGTGGAGGCGATCGGCGGTGGCGACTTCACGTCCGGCCCTGGTTCAGGCCATGCTACGGAGCGAGAGGGCATAGGAATCTGTCTCCTCCTTCTGCGTAGCAATAAAGCTCGCGAAGGAGAAGGCAGAATGCGTGAGAGGGACGCAACGGAGACGCCCTCACGCCCCTAGCCACCGCAACAGACGCCCTGGGCGTCGGGCGTCGCAAGCCGATTCCCGGCCACCGGGCTTGCAGATCGCGGGTAATGGGTAGCTCACCGTCTGATAAGGACCAGGCCAAGGTCGACGGCGCGTAGTGTTCCATGCGCGCCTCAAAGAGATGTCAGCAAAAACTGACGGGGTCCTCTAGGGCCAATGTCTGGGTCGCGAATAAATTTGAAAGAATTACCGCAGCCCTGGCTTGCTGCAGCTGAAGGAACATGGGTGGGTTTTAGTCAGTAAATGTCTGACACGCCCTCCTGCTTCACCCAGAGCGGGCAAAGTCATTAGATGATTTCCCACAAAAAAAAGAAAAAAACGTCCCCCAGAGGTGGGGTCTTAGGGCGCTACACGCGTTAGCTACACCTGATACGTGGCAAATCCGGCCCTGCTCAATAACATACAATATCTTTAAAATTTACTAGTTAGAAAATGTACGCAACACAAATCTATTTATATCAAAACGGTGTAGTAGGTCTCCCAAAGTATGAACTCCTTGTTTTATTTGAGCTGTCTGTGGGCCCTGAATCCGCCTATGCTTGATGTTAATGCAGCTTTTTTTTCGATTGTTAGTACCGATAAATTTCAGAGTCGAGGGTGGCTCATAGTAGCCAACTAAACAAAAAAGGAAAAAAATATTTTTGTGTTTTAGCCAGACTAACGAACTGCAATTGTTTGTTATATAATTATATAAAAGATAGATATCGTATTGGGGTCCAGTCAGATTTACTTTTTTTAGAGTGCTGTCTGATTCGCCAGTGAATTATGACCGCAGATCCCAACGTTACATACTATTTCCGAAAAAAAATATACAAATTTTGCAACGGTGCGAAAAAGATCTGTAATCCCACAGAAGTGTTAATGGCATCATCTATCATTAGTTTGAAATAGAAGCTCGAAACTTGTTGGGAATTCCCCTCTATTCTTTCAAATGAGTAACCATGATTTAAGTCGTGTTGCAACCTATTTTATTTAGATTCCGAAGGTGTTCGAATTTTTCACTAGTTTTTGAGGTTTGGTGGTCAGGGTCCGAGGGCCCCCTGTAGTTGGGGGGCCCGGTGCACGGCACCGCCTTACCCTCCGATAACTACGCCCCTAAGGAAATCATATTATCTCTGGGGTTTTTGCATAAAAATGTTTTACCTACATTATAACATCAGATTACATTATTACGATGTTCTTTACGAAATCAGGTCAAAGGTCAGGTAAAAAGATAGATATATATTTGTTTACTGTGGGGTATCCGTTGCTGGTAACGGAATAACTGTTAAATTATGATTTACAGACAAACAAGGATTAATTGGATCACTTATTTCCTCTGGTGGCAAAGTGCAATTTAAATGTGCCAATTTTGCACCATCCTCATTTAGATCTTCCCCGGAAAGCCTGAGCGCCGTTGGTTCACTTAATGTTACGTTATTTCCCGTCAAAGTGCCATTTTGGATGCCAGACTCGCTAGTAATATTATTAATATTGCCAGGTTCATCAATCACCAAAGGCGGTTCTGTTACATTGTTTTCTGCGGCAGAATTTAAGAGAATCGAGCATGGTATTGTCGTCATATACTCTGTACCTGCTTTTGTTAGAACCGTAATAGTGCACTTCGTGTTATCAGTAGAGTTCTGGCTAGCACCGGAATCCTTTACGTCGGCATCTGGGGTAAACGACGTAGCGATTGAACAAGGTATTGCGAGCACTTCGGTTTTGTTATCATTACTTATGGTCAAACTGCAATTTTGGAGATCGGCTAAAATCGAATCGGTCACGGTGGACGTATCGTTGTCTGCCGCAACAGCTACAGGCTGACCCCTGTTGTCGTAAATGACGGTATGATGCGTTTTTCCAGTGGAACGAGCCATATTCCAAAGTGCTAATCCAGTTAATACCGTTCCAATACCAGCACCTGCGATGCCTACTCCCATCAGAGCGCTTCCTGAACGACCTACACCTCCATTTCCTCTGCCATAGTTACCAAAGTATCCAGGTGACTGAGACCCGTATCCTGGATTATAAGGACCGTATCCTCCACCACCGCCGTAATTTGAATGAGCAGGTGGTCCTTGGTAATGGTTGCCGTAGTTATTTTGGTAGTGCTGTCCATTGTTGTACGGTGGCGGTGCAGCACCAGAATGAGCCACTCCAGTATTGTGTTGCTGCGTTTGTTGCGGATAGCCACCCCCCGATCCGTGTTGTTGTGGATAGCTGTGTCCAGGTTGGCCACTTCCTGATAATCCAGTTGAATGTGGGTACCCTGCTTGACCAGTGCCAGTGTTACCCGACAATCCAGTTCCCTGCGGGTACCCTGCTTGACCAGTGCCAGTGTTTCCTGCCAATCCAGTACCTTGTGGATATTTGCTGGCAGTTTGCTGAGGATTTCCACTGCCACTTCCTGATAAACCGTTTGAAGCAGGGTAAGAATGACTAGGTTGATTGTTAGCATGTTGTTGACCAGCTAAATTATTAGGTGCACTACTTCGTTGAATACTTTCTTGATGAGTCGCTGGTTGTTTTGGCTTGTCACCAGATAATCCTGTTCCACTGGAAGGATACGAATGACTTTGTCCGTTGGACGGTTTTGATTGCCATGACGAAAGCGTTTGTGTATTAGATTTTTGCGCTGGTCGCTCCTGCCATCCAAACAAAGTAGGTTTTGGAGCTGAAGCTTGTGAATTACTAAAAGATGTTGGCGCAGGTTGAGGGTTATAATTTGTTTTCCTGCTGGTCCCTCGACCAGATCCAGAGCCACGGCTTCTACCCGAAGTTTTTCTTCCTTCGCCACAAACAATAAACAAAATAGTGAACACCGCTATAATATACTTGCGATTCATTTTTAAGTCATTGGTTTATAACAACAGTCACAAAAAAAATATCAAAGTTCACACTGTATCCACTTGTAGCACAAACGTCAGCACCGTACTGCCGTGTATCACACTCTGTGTCTCGATCTCGAACGCTAAGTGAATCGACCTAAGAATTATGGTCGTATAGACGTATATTGACCGCCCACCCTAGTGCGCACTACAGGCAGCGGGACACACATCTACACAATAATAGGTTAGGTACTGTGGTCAATGACTACATTGACTACTTAGTAAAGTAACCTAGGTAAACGCTATAATTGGACTCTTCTGAGGATCAATATTTCAACATAGAAACACAAACAACGGGGCACAAACAAACGTAGGTTAGGTAGCTACCACCATACACCCACTAATCGATAAATTCAATGTTACTAAAATTTACTTTTCTATGTTATAGAAAATAACTAGTAAGAACCTGTTTACATACGTATGTACTTATTATTATAGAAGGCGAAAGTAGGTGGTTTTAACCCGATTGCCAAAGGAGGGATATGTGTTTATCATACTATGTAGATTAATGTTTTTACCTATGTGGCGTTCTATTTACCAACGCGTTGGCAGATTTTGATGATTAAAATTAGAAAATAGAAATATGGCGGCTTTTGGGCGCCATATTGTGGTGCCCAATTTTTTCCAAACGCGGGGTTTTAAGAGGTGATTTCAAAAATATATAACACTTAATGTATTTTAATGTACCTAATACGAAAAAAACATGTTAAATAAGAAGTTATAAGTAAAAAAAGCAAGTTTTCACCAAATTACGTAAAAAAAAAGTTTTTGTAAAAGATAAAAATAAAAACCAAAAACTTGGTTATTTGAATTTTTCACATACATTTTGAGGTTATGTGAAAAAGTATAAATACATAAGTTGTAGATCTTTTTATTACCTACAACTTTGCCATTTAACTTCTGACTGGTTCGAGGCGTTAGTGCTAACATTTTTGAGCTCGCTTCAGTCGCTCTTGCTTTCTAAGGGCCGATTTCACCAATGATACTAATCGCGATTAGTTCAACTAAACTCAGTTTATGCAAATACAGCGTTCAGCGTTCTGATTGGTAGTTTCTCAGCGGTCTCAACAAACGTTGTATTTGCATAAACTGAGTTTAGTTGAATTAATCGCGATTAGTTTCATTGGTGAAATCGGCCCTAAATATTCTCGTCCGCTAAAAGTTTTTCTGCAATAAGTTAACACTTTTGACAATCTATCTCCGATGATTAAAATTTCGTTTTGCGGATATGACAAGGTCTATGGCCGGGGCCGGGACGTCATACATTTTGTAAACATCTCCTTTGTAAGAATGCAATGTACCGATCGTGAGCGAGTCCGAAATCCAACTCACACTTGACCGGTTTTTGGTGAGCCGTGGCCGTGACCTTTTTTGGGGACTGGATCCGCACCTGGGTGCACTACGATGAATGACCACATATGCTAGTTCAAATAGAGCCATAGTCACAGGTGGCGATCTCGTCCTTGCCTTTACCTAAGTTATCTCAAATAATATTTCAGTTAGAACCTAACTAGGTAACCTCTCTCATTGTACAAGTAACACTTCAGACTTGCGATGAGACACAAACACGACATCCATTGGTTAATAGCCGGAAATTACTTATCCACACCAGCACGCAGGGACTTGAAGTCCACGTGACTGGCTCATGTCAGCTAATGAAATGATTTTGGTCTTTCTGTACACAGCAAACAGTACATTTTCCTGTATTTCAAGATCAGCATATGGTCTCTTTTATCTTCATGTTCAAATTGACATACTAAGAAACCCTGGGAATGTCTAGAGGTATGTAGATTGAAGGTGCCTAGGTACTACGGGTCTCTCAATTGTTAAATTGATTCTTTATACAAGTAGGGCCGATTTGTTGAAATGTTAGATTTGTATGTACCACGTACCTGTGCATCTATGTACTCAGAAAAAATATTCTTACACGATAAGTATATTTATTTACAAAAAAATTAAATCTCTTTTATGAATACTTACCTGAAATACTTGCAGAGACAGAGATAGCTTATCTACTACGTCACAATATTATCTTCTCTATAAACTACGTTTGAAGTGATAAATACAATCAGAAATCAATTAAGATTCTTGTTCAATTGTTCTCATCTTGAAGTACGCAGCAAGCAATACCTAGTTAGACAAAAGAATTTGAAATGATTAAATTCGTTACGTTTCTTTGTTTTCTTGCGAGTTCTTGTTACGCCCGCCCAAACTATATCGACATAAATCCACAAAATGTGGTAACGGTTCCGACGAACTGTCCTGATGGCCAAGAGTGGGTGAATGGAGCCTGTCGTGAGATTTGGAGTGTTACGGTTGCTCCTGCTAACCTGGTCACGGTGCCCACTAACTGTCCCCCGGGCCAATCGTTTGTTAATGGCCAATGCCGCGACGTTTGGATCAAAGCACTGGTAGAAGAGAGCAACCTCATCAGGTGAGTTTTCTAATGTGTTTATTTTTCATTATTGTATTTTCTATAGGATAAACAAGCAAAATGAGGCCGTTTGTAACTGTATGTAGGTACAGCCATGGCATGGCTATGTTCTATGTCTGCAGGCTGATATTGGGTATGACGAAGATAAGATACAATGCTTATCTAAGACGTAAACATCGGCTTGTGATGGTGTTATTTTTACAAGTTAAATACATAAAAGGAAATTAATTTAAAAATTATCGGCATAAGCACACTGTTCTGTTGTACAAGGTAACCGCGTTTGCCAGTTCTTTGCAAATATGATTTAATTAAAAAAACCGGCCAAGTGCGTGCGAAGTTGCATAATAATGCGGACTAAGAAGAGGGTTTTTTGTTGTTATTGAACATTAAAACGGTTTCAGCGGCTCACATCGTCGAAAAACGGGCCCACATAGAACGATGGTAACTGAAGAAGGAGTTATAAAATCCAACTTCGCAAGTGAATAAAGTTAGAAAAAATATTATCTATTTGAGTACCACCGCGGGTAGAGTCAAGCGTTTGTTATAAAGATTTATAACCAGCGTCACTTAATAATTTGAATACTGCAGTATTGCCGTTACGGAGATAGTCTTCTTTAAAATCTTCAAATATTTACAAACCGAAAACAAATATTTTAGTATGAGTATTTTCTTACAACCTACTCAACTACCAAAAAGTAAAATCAAATTATTCATTGATAGGAAAAAACAACCAACGCAAATAAGCTGAAATAAATAATCTATATGAAGTACGTCAATTGCGACACGAATACGAGCGCGCGTTTGAGCCACGGGGAATGGTTGGTTCGTTCCTGGATCCTCCCACGCACGCTCCTTATTTCTTTCTCTTTCGGAATTTGAAAAATTTTGAATGCATTCACTATTTCGTTCTCGTAAGTTGTTCTTTAAGTAATTTTTCAATGGCACTTGTACAAAATTTTTACTGTTCCAAGTAAATTTTTCATGTTAGTCGACTATTACTCGTAAACTTGTAAAGCCTACTTAGCTGTGATAGTTTGCCTTTTAATTTCGTTATATATACAACAGCCGTGATTTTTTTCACTTAGCCTTCACTTAGCGAAATGGTTCCTTTCGCTGACAGGAGAAGGACACTTGACTCTAACAAATAATTTCAATTTAAAGCTTAATTTTACGCAAACGGATCTCTGAATCGAAAAATGGTTTTAAAAGACCCATAATATTTTTGAATGGACGAGAGAAAAAAATACATCCCCACTTTACGTCTATAGGAGATAACAAAAAAAAACACGATTTTATTTTAACACTTGGTCGGAATTATTAATAAGTATATGTATATACCCATGCCAAATTATAGCTTTCTAGTACTAAGAGTCTCTGAGCTAAGCTGCAGACGGACAGCCGGACATAGTGAAACTATAAAGGTTCCTTGTTGCCTTCAGAACCCTAAAAAGGACAGTTCGATTTTCGGAAGTGAGATAGTTAGGTACACAAAGATGCTTTTGCTAATCGATAAATAAGAGATTTTTTTATTTTTTTTCCTCTTAGCTTGCCTAGAGGATAAAAATGACAATCTAGGTACCCGATCAACAAAGCGATTAATTAACATAATAATTGCGATAAAAGTTGCATTAATAATTTTTATCATCAAAAGAAACTTAACAACAAGAACGATAAGACTCAGCACATAAGGAAAATGTTTAATTAATAATAAGTAACACAATAATATACCTATTGAGGAATACCGGCAAACGTAGATTGTTAACTTATTCCCATGAGTCAGAATCTTATCCTATTCCTCTACTATTAAACGAGCAATATTTATTTATTTTATTTATATACTAGCTTCCGCCCGCGGCTTCGCCCGCTTAAAAAGTGTTTTATCATCCCAAGGGCATACAAACTATCCTATGTCCTTCCCAGGGTCTCAAACTATCTCCATGCCAAATTTCATCTAAATCGGTTCAGTAGATCCAGAGATTACCCCCTACAACCTCACAAACTTTACCACTTTATATAGAAGTAGATTATAACGCAGCCACAAAATAGAAAGTATAAAGAAGGGCCACTCCCGCCGTTTCGACAAATTGACAGCTAAACTTGACAGATTCACTAGGGTTGCTACTATATTGATTCCGAATTTTAAATAAGAGTAGGTTGTATAAGTTACAAACATAAATAAATTGATTCGTCAAAACCTACAACATATCATGCTTATATGCCTTAGAGGGTAGACAGAGCATCAAATATCCATTAAATATCACGACGCCACATACGACGAAGATTGGAGGGTAACAAGACGTAACAATAGTGTACTAATGATCCCATAATTTGTGAAAAGCACCAAGCTCGACAAATATATAAATTCGCTCGAAAGTTCAAACGTTGCCAGCCATTTAATTGGATGGCGGCGCGGCGGCGCAACGGCCTAGGCATCCTTTAAATTATAGCTGGCATAGGTACCCAGATGGCTGCGTCATATATATTATTATTAACATATATTATTAAGTAACCACATTCTCAAAAACGGCTCTATTGTTTTCAGGAGATCGATTTGGCCCAGTCTCATTTCTGAGAAAATTCGTTATCTCCAAAAAAATTTTTGTTTTATTTTCACCCGAGCAGTGCTCGGTCGCCCCCGCGACCGATAGGTACTTGAGGTATTATAGACCAAGTTTTTGATATGAAATCTTTTTCAGAGAAATTCAACCGGACTATTCAGACTTGTCACCACAAAATATAGTTACCGTTCCACCCAACTGTCTGCCTGGTCAGCAATGGATCAACGGCTCCTGTCGGGACATCTGGAGGAGCGGCACAAACACTAAGAATGTCATCACGGTTCCCACCAACTGTCCATCTGGCCAAGAATTTATCAATGGCCAGTGCCGCGAAGTGTGGAAAAGGTATGTAAAGTTTTAACTAGGTACCTGCCTACATCACATCATCAGCCTATTAATGTTCCCACTGCTGGGACACAGGCCTCCTCTCTGTGAGAGGGAATGGGCCGTAATCCACCACGCGGGCCCAGTGCGGGTTGGTGGATGTCACATGTCTTCGAAATTTGGTTCTAGGACATGCCGGTTTCCTCACGATGTTTTCCTTCACCGTTTTGAGAGCAGTGGTGATGAAATAATTTACACAAAGTAAAGCGCCTGCCTGGGCTCGAACCCACGACCTACAACTTGTAAGTCGCGGCCGATTCCACTGGGCCACCACTGCTTACAGTCGCGGCCGATACCACTGGCCTGCCTACCTTATCATTAAATATTTATGCCGCACTATTGGAAATCTGTGTTACAAATACTTTAATGTAAATAGTTGTGAGGATTTTATGGATAAATGGAGCTAAAAGTTTCTTCTAGCAGACTATAATAACGGACAAACCTAAGTAATAGGTTAGGTACCAAAACTAGGTTAGCCACCCACAGAGTTTTCCCTATTCTTCTTTTTCTTCTTCCCTATTGGCTGGTAACCTATATCTTTTTAAGAATTCACGATCATCATTTCAGCAGAAATATGTTCCCTGCTAAACATTGGCCTCGCCACATTGACCGGTCCTGTGAGTTTCGCATCCAGCGGACTCCCCAGTTGTCCATCTAGTGAGAGGCCAGATGACTTATTGTTTTTTTTTATATTTCAGCTTGCGAAACATGAATTTGAACATCGGTTACAAAGGAGGACAAATGGAGAACTATGAACCAAGTGATGCCAACAGAAATGTTATTAGTGTACCAAGCCAGTGCCCTGCGGGTTACAGGCCCGACGCTCTTGGAAACTGCCGCCCGATTTTTCAAATTTAATTGATCAATTAAAAATGTTACAAACCTACTCAATTGACTTATACTCGTATGCTTATCTATTCTATTCCCTTATGTTTTATTTATTTCCATCACAACGTTAGCTTATCCTATTATTCATAATCATCTGTCACGAAATATGATGATGTGGCTGGAGATCTTCAAGTGACTTATGCGTCACTGTACCAATCATTGCGTCCCGATATTACGAGTATCTAAGTACCTCACTTTAATTTCCCATAGTAGTTCTTGTATTAAATAATATTCAAAGTAAAAAACCTTTTTGAACCAGTTTTAAATGGACTTAAAATTACGAAATGTAATATCGCTTGTCAATACATATTATTAATTATAACTGGTGGTGTCCCGTGACGATTGGTAGCACTGTTACTACGAGGTATTATTAGTTTCAATATTGAAACTTCCTGTCGATAGAGCGAACTTCAACTGCCGACAGAAGCAACTGCTACATGACAGTTTGGAGGTATTATCTCTAAGTAGTCTGGGGATGTGGCTCACGAAACTGAAGACCGATGATGGCAGGATTGTATCCACCAAACCGGAGCTCAGAAAGTTCTACTAGAGCCTCGATCGTAATTCCTTACTTACCGCCCTTAATACACATGAAACTAAGATAGTTAAGCAAATAGCTAATTGGTTATTTTTCATGCGTATACGTGCTCACTTAAAGAGTCATAACGAAAATATTTTCAGTGATTTACGTGGTAAGCGACAGAAACTACACATTGCAATAATATTTAGCCATGTATAATAAACAGAAAAGTTATAAAACATATGATTTTAATTCGGCAAGTGTTTTTGTTTCCTTTTTGTTTTTTTTTTAAATATATTACAGTTCCTATTATAGTCCCGTATAATATATATACGTAATATTAAAAATAGAGCACCTGAACACTCTCCTTACCACCCTTGATCCTTAACACTGACTAACCCAGGAATCTAAAAACAAACAGCTGTTCATTATGTTTCACTATCAGCAAAATTAATGAAACATCTCATTTATTTTTCGCAATTTCTGAGTTGGCCCTTAGTACCAGTTTCTGTAAAATGATGTGTACAATGATGCCTCTTTCTCGTGCCCGCACAGATCTCAGTCATTAATTTCGTATTGCCACTGTATTTAAACCTATGTCCTGGTCATGATCTATTTCTTCGAAAAATTCTGTCCATGTGGACCCTAAACTTTCTGCGTGATTAGATAAATGACAAAGAGCCAAATTTACAAACTCTGAAACATCCAAACTTTCACACTTAAACAAACAGCTTCTTTCGTAATTTATTATCATCATCCTATCAGCCGAAAGACGTCCACTGCTGGACATAGGCCTCCCCCAAGCGTCGCCACATATTAATTATTAATTTATTACACGCATGCATAATTATCATGATCTATATAATCTTTAGGGGCTTGGTCTTAGTATTAATGAGATTAAGATAATTGTATAAATATTATTGTAAACCACTAAATGGACAGCAACAATTATAGCGATGTCCTGGGAAAAAAAAATTAAGGTTACCCTGCTTAGACAGTGAGGGTCTGCCCACAGAGAGCGAGATGGTGATACATAGGTTTTTCTTCAAGTAGGTATTCGAAGTGTGTTCTCCATATTTATCTATACCTTCATGGTTAGAGTATTACTGTAGAGTAGTAGTTAGTTCCGCTATTCGATACTAGATGGCGTCACTAGTAACTACTTCGTTCTTACACTCGCCACTAGATGGCGTTGCCCTATCTTGTAACATTGCCTCCCTCTTAGACATGCTCGTCCCGAGCATTGTTAGACCCATGATAACGGGCCAACCAATCCACATGAACGACCTTTGATGCACCTCGCGGTCCCAATTGAATTAGGTAGGTGACGTCATTAATCTTGGTAACTACGCGATATGGTCCATCCTATTTTGCTTGCAATTTAGGCAATTTTCCTTTGCTGTGTACCGGGTTATGTAGCCATACCAGAGATCCTTCATCGAAGCCCTTATTGTTCGCCTTCCGTTCGTAGCGAGTCTTAATCCTCGCAGACATCTGTTGACCGGTCTCTCTAATGTGCTCATAAACCTTTAATGCACCTCTACTACGAGTGTAGTAGAGGTGCACTACACACCTTTCACAGGCGCACCCGCACAACTTGTGCATTTGCGGCACCATTCCTTAACGTCCTCTCGACAATGGATCCAGTAAAAGCGTTCTCGGATCTTGATTAGAGTCCTCTTAACTCCCATGTGACTTCCTGAACTTCCATTGTGATAGAGCTGTAGGACCTCCGGCACCTTAACCTTAGGTACGACCATTTGTAGATGACACTGGTCACCGCGAGTATTCGCCCATTTCCGGCACAGAACTCCATCTTGGATAATCAAACTTTCCCACTGTGCCCAATAACTTTTGGTAACAGAACTCATTGCTGCAACATCACTCCACCGAGGCCTCGGAGCTCCTAATTTCTTCCATTTGAGGATCGGTTTTATGTCTCTGTCATCTTGCTGAGCACTCTGCAAGATTCCCTTCCAATCTTCGCTAAGATCCGTCCTCAACATCCTCACAAATGTTACCTGCTCAGCCTCTTGCCTGGCACAGGGCTTACATTGATTGGAACACGATCTACGCGAGAGAGCATCTGCATTTCCGTGTGATGTTTTGTTCCCTTCACATGATTGTGACCACACACAATTTGTGAAATCGAGTTCCTTGGGGCTCTTCCATCACCAGCCACCAACCGCCACTTAGTCCTGGCGTCCGGTTTTTCTGCTGCTGGTAACTGAATTCCACAATGGGGGCTCCTTCGCTTCGGGCAGCTCAAACGGATGTGGCCTCTCTCTCCACAGCTATAGCACCGGGGTGAAGACACATCCTCCCTTATACAGAGAGCTCGATCGTCCCGTCGTACAGCTTCCACCTCTAAAGCGTAGGCTAGAGCGTTCTTAAGGTTCTTAAAATGGCCTAGCCTTACGGCAGCCCTAACCTCCAGGTCGCGTATCCCATCCGTGAACGCCTGTACGAAGTTCCCGTCGATAAGCACAGGTGACGACTGGTAAGCTTTCCGGACCAGCTTTTCCACCTCCAAAGCCCACTGCTGTAAGGTTTCACCAACACGTTGAGATCCAACCTTCAGCTGGGCGCGAATCACATGTTCCAGGTGCGCGTCGCCGTATCTAGCTTCCAATGCTTCCAGAAGCTTCTCGAAAGTAAAGTTCTGTCCAAGTGCCTCTAACACAGTCAAGGCCTGGTCGCGAAGACCCAAGGTTAGAGCAGTCAAGGCCTGTTCTTTGGTCCACCTATTCGATTTCATGACGGCCTCGAACTGTATCTTGTAGGCAGACCATGACGAAGACCCGTCGAATGGTGGCACTTTAAAACCACCCGGCGAGGGCGCAACTACTGCAGCTGCCACGGCTCCTCCCCCAGATGTGAACCCACGAATAATCTTCTCCAACTCGGCGATGCGGATCTCCTGCTGCTGGACCTGGTCCTTTACCTCTTTCAGCTCCTTCCCGATGGCTCCACGGAGGTCCTTTATCACCAAGAGCTGCTCCTCCTGACGACGAGCCTGCTCCTCCTTGTCGCGCTGCAGCTGCTCCTCCAAGCGCCGCGCCTGCTCCTCCTGACGGCGAGCCTGCTCCTCCTTGTCGCGCTGCATCTGCTCTTCCAAGCGGCGAGCTTGCTCCTCCTGACGGCGAGCCTGCTCCTCCTGACGGCGAGCCTGCTCCTGCATGAATGCCATCAGGGCGGCTAGGTCAGGCGACGCCGACGATTGAGCGGGTTCCGCTGCAGCCGTGGAGTCTCTATGTCCACCTGATGACGGTGAGGGAGCATCTCCAAAGCGCCTCTGGTCTACATCTTGCTGGCGCTGACTCCTGGTGCGCACCCCTTCCGTTTCTTCCTTTGGTAGAACCGGCATAATTTATCCCGCACTTCTGACACCAATTTGTTACGAGCTGGGGCTCAGGGATAAATTATTTAAACAGCAGACTTCAATTAATCACACTTTATTACAAAAACACTTCTTAAACAATTCTATTACTTCGCACTATTTTCCTTTGGTGATCGCTCTGTGTCGCTTCCGAATCGAAACTGACTCACGACAAACCCGACCGCTCTTTATATAGCACCGAAGATGTTTCTAGAACGTTCCACACTGTTCTAGATAATTCGAGAAACTTCCAGAACAATCGACTTTAGAACTCACTGTTCCCGAAGCGACTAGAAACTTCCAGAATGTTCGGTTCGAACATTCTGGAAAATTCCATTCGACACGAGAAGATTAGTTCCGCTATTCGATACTAGATGGCGCCACTAGTAACTACTTAGTTCTTACACTCGCCACTAGATGGCGTTGCCCTATCTTGTAACCACAGAACAAAAAAAACGCCTACTACAATAGAAGTCGCAAGTGGGCGGGGCCCGCGTACGTTTTGAACAGTTGCGCATATGTTTCCTTCCGCGCACACACTACGCACATCAGTCTTGGTTCAACCGTCACGGTGACAAAAACTTGAAAAAAAATACAAAACTGCCTTATTGTGCTGTTTTAGAATGTAAACACGATAGCAGAACCAAAAATGTATCAAATGTAGGTATATCTTACCATCGGCAAGTCTTAATTTATTTTATTTCGATAAAAATGTAAAAACAATATTTTATTAAACAAGACAAGTCAACGTTGATTTTATGATGTTAAATTTAAGTTCTACTTTCTTTAAAACTCAAACATTGTTCTCGAAGATTCCAACTATGCACATGTCACATTCAGCTACTCAAAGTCAAAGTCAAAGTCAAAGTCAAAGCACTTTATTTCAAGTAGGCCAGTTACAGGCACTTTTGAATTGTCAAAAGACAAAATAAAACATTACAAAATTATGGTGCTACAGTCCCAGTCACAAGACATAATAACTGTGAAAGTACCGTAGATGCCCATTCCAAGGCGTAGATCTCTATGGAGAAGAACGGGCAAGAAACTCCATGGACACTCTTTTTCAATTAGGTAATTATTACAAATCATTTGTTACATCATTCATGTTGAGATTACACATTATGTGAGAACGATGTAGCAAGTTAAAAGTGTCCATAGTAAATATAAAAAGACAATTCAGAAATAAAATTAGCATCAATTAAAATAAACCATGGCAGCTAAGAGATGACCAGTCCCAACCGACAGCGCCCGTTCACGAACATGACACATGTATCAGCACCATTCAGCTCAACCATTTTGAAGGGAGCTAAATGATCCGACACACGCGCCACCATCGGCGAGACATTTGAGTGGGCATGACATACTCTCAACCACCGGAGTCATTCAAGTCAATAGAAGACGTAGGTATCTAGACAATGATAGCTCTGAAGTACATGGTACTCACACAATGCTGGCTATGCTGCTATATAATACTAGAAAGATTAACTCTATATAATGCAAAGATAGTAGCAATCTTCATCAGCTCCGACAATAACAGTAAACGATACCTACGACAGTCTTACCAAAAAATAAAATTTAAAAAATACACATAAAAACGAAATTAAAAAATAATAATATTTAACCTGACAGCAAGCTAATTTTGGTAAAAGAACACGAACATTGTCTTGAGTTCAACACAGCGACCAACTATGCTTATCATCTAAATAATCATTAATAGAATAGTATGCCTTAGAACAGAGATTAGCTTTTACCTTTGCTTTAAATGCGTTAAATGGCAAATCTAGAAAAGAAGACGGTAACTTGTTGTAAAAAGTTATACCAACCCCAACGAATGAACTATGCACCTTATGAAGTCGATGAAAGGGAGCTCGTAATTTGTCCTTATTTCTGGTGTTAAAGTTGTGAATATCACTATTGTTACTGTACAAATGAATGTTCTGCCTAATATATAAAATGTTGGCGAATATGTACTCAATTAGAGATAACCAATATCGATAATGAGTTATCGATACGTTAAACTTACAATATTCGAAAAAATCTTCTTACGCGCGAAAAACATAACCCTTTTCTTGCAGCCGTGTAAAAATAAAGATTACGACGAATTGAGAACCTCCTCCTTTTTTTTAAGTCGGTTAAAAGACAACAGCCTTCAAAATCAACAAAGTGTAATAATAATAACACATGAACATAGAACCTCCTTCTTTTTTTAAGTCAGTTAAAAAGTGGCTTATGTGTTAGTCTGAAATTTAAGATCTACTGGTGTATAGACCTAAATTTCATCAGTTCATTAAGGAGTTAGTCAAACTAATCATATTAAGAGTGTAGCCGCAGGCGAAAGCGTAAGCTTCCCATATCAGTAGGACGTATTGCATTTGTAGTGTAGTCTATCGCATCATCATCATCAATCAATACATCAATACATATAATCTGTAGAAAAGTAATTTTTGTACATCGAAAATATTTCCAAAAAAAATAGCCAGTGTGTTAAAGGATAACCAACAGAACCTATTTCCGGCATTTTTGGAATTTTTGTCTGTTTGTCTGTTTATTTGTGCACGCATCACGTGAAATGTACGAAACCAATGTAGATAACTTTTATACATAAACATTGTGCGTAACTTGAAGAATTACTTAGTTTTTGTGTCATCGAAATCGGTTCACTCTATCAAAAGTTAGATGAATTTAAAGTGTTCAAGAAGTAAAATTATCACAACACACGCAATTCAGATACTCGGAGAGTTGAACTCGATATTCAATAGATGGCGTTGTGAATTTGAAGTCATTTTCTGAATCACGGTGTTAAAATTCTCCGCCAAAGATTGATGACTATAGAAACAAATATGGTAGGTAAGTAGGGTAGGCAGGAAGGTAAGTAGGGTAGGGTTGGCAAACAGATGACGGGAGTGAAGCCGCGGGCACAGCTAGTAATTAATAATAGTACACCAAAGACTACCTGCAGTACTGTCTTTCCTTTCATTTTTTAAATCCATGCAAAGGTTGTCTTGAAAAGATCGCTTTTAGCGACATGGCCGCCCATTGTGCCACCCAGTGTAATGTTTTATTCGTCTATACTTTCTGTAACTTATATGGTGTACATAATAAAGAGTATTGTATTCTATAATTCTATTGATACAACAAAAACACCACATACAAAGATACGCCCATCTTTGTATTAGAATCATTTTCAAAATCGGATCAGTAGTTTACCATGAAATATCTATATTATACTTTCTATAAATCGTAAGTATTGGAATAAATTTATATAAAACTTGATTACAAACATAATAATATTTATCGACTCTAGTTATTGGGCGCACGGTTGGCGCAGTGGTTGAGCGATTGACTGCTGCGCTGCGTGTCGCGGGTTCGATTTCCGCACGGAACAAATATTTGTATGATCTACAAATAGTTGTTCCGGCTCTGGTTGTTTATGTATGTAAAATTATATGTTTGTAAACGCACCCACGATACAGGAGAAATTCCTAGTGTTTTTTTTAAACTAAACTGTATTTTGTTTGAAAATAAAACGGAATATCGATAAATAACCCAACTAGCAAAGCAGTCCTATAATCTAAGTCTATACCTCTAAAAAGACAAATAAATGAGTTATAAAGGTTTTAGCGGTGACAGTGTGTTGTATAAAAGTGTTCGACAACACAATTTTGCTCTTTAAGCTTATAGGGCAAAAATAACCCATACAAAAAGGATGTAAACGTTTACCACACCATTTTATACAACCGTTATAGTATGTGCTATAGCAAGCGCTAATATCATTAGTACAGAATAATACTGCTCTATAAAATTGTTAAAAAATGCTTTTACTCATCTGATTTGCGTAATTAGGTTACTAACGCACTGCTATAATCGTTTCGTTTTAGCAGTGATGAACACTCAACTATAACACGATCTTATCGTATTGAGGATATTCGGATCTTTGTATAGTACTTAGTACGTTAGTAGTTACAAAAAACTCTTCAATAGAGTGATTTTGTGATGTAGCTTAGTTCCAGAGTACTACTATGTAATGTAACTGTACTTTATTAGTTTAGAGATGACTATTATAGTTTCACTAATAAGCATATCACACAAACACCTTTTTAGAGCAGAATTGTTGTGTAATGACTTTTCAGTTCCTATTATATACTTGTTAGTATCATGACAGAGTATATGTTTCTTTAATAACACAAAAACGACAAGTAAAAGTGGATACATGTTGCTGTTAAATGACAATTATGTCTTGAAAAAGTTTTTTATATCTCGCTTTTATAACCATATTCAGACATTTTTATTCGGCGTGCTGTAATGCTATAATGGCGCTTAAAACTCGCAGTCCCTTTAATTGAAAACTTTTTTTTTTGTGAAAACTCAAAAATACAAGGGGGGCACGTAAAATTTAAGGTAAACCTAACCATAGTTTATCCGTAAAATTGCGGCCGCACATCATTTCACACTCTATAAATAAATCTAATAATAAAATATATTTGTTATTCAATACAAATTGCTTCAATGTCTTTATAAATATTAAAAACATATATTTTGTTAAGTCTTTACACTTTCATGATAGAAGAATAAATGGTGAGTGAGGTAAAGGGAACATAAACTCTCGTATGGTATGAAAAAGTACTATGAAAGATCCTTAAAGGTGTTTATTAACCAGTACATCACTATTTTGTGAACCGTGCACTGTTACATAACGTGTATGTGACTGATTTGTCATATGTAACATTGTTATTGGTTCGTTTTAACACTGAATGGAGAAATAAATGCGCCACTTCCGAATAAAATACACCTTCTTTGGGGCTATATAGGACTAAAACCAGTGTTTCTCAAAACGTTCTATGGCTTATTATAGAACTAGTTTTTGTTACTTGGGAAGTCAACGACCGTGGTACATCACTACAGGAGGACGAGTAGTAATGACCTCATTTCGCAAATATAAATCTTATCGGTAACGAAATACGGCTTTAAATTAAATGAATTTACTATAGTGACATCTAGCGGCGGGTAGCGTAACTTGCTCATTAAACTATTACGTGTGCGCTTTAAACGAAAAAAGTAATAAATACTCAAAAAGAGTAGACAATAAACCAACTCTATAGTCATAAAAGTCATAAGTCATAAGTCTTTGTGTAAATTATTTCATCACCACTGCTCTCAAAACGGTGAAGGAAAACATCGTGAGGAAACCGGCATATCCTAGAACCAAAAATTCGAAGACATGTGACATCCACCAACCCGCACCAGGCCCGCGTGGTGGATAACGGCCCATTCCCTCTCACAGAGAGGAGGCCTGTGTCCCAGCAGTGGGAACATTAATAGGCTGATGATGTGTGTGTGTGTGTGTGATAGTCATAAAGCTGTGGTTTATTTTCAAATAAGCGACGACTGACATATTTTCTACTTTCATCTAAAAATTAAACTACCAATCACACCAAAGATTTCTTAGTGTTATGAAATACAATTAATCTGTATATGTGTGAGTTTGGGTACGCTGGTTCCGATACAAATAAAGCTATATGCGATTTCTACTGTCTTCTCTGTTCTGTGCTTGTAACAGTACTATTAACTACACTCACGGAGTTTTTGGCGGGAACGTAATGGCGTCTATGTTGCTTCTCTGTTTTATTTTCCTAAAATTGTGTTAAATTGATTATTAATAGTGTAAAAAAGGTGGTTTTTTATTCTAATAATATATATGAACGTGCACGAGTGTGGGCAAGTAAAACACAGCGGTAGAACATGAGTTTGTACATGTTGTCGACAAAACTCCGTAGAAGCTTCCAATAAAGTTACAGCCATTTTATTGGGGCCTAAATAAGACATTGGACTAAAATCTAATGAAACTAGAATTCTATTCTTAACGTGACACTGGCTAAATGAACAAACCGTGCGAAGCCAAAACATAAAAAAAAACTACACTCACAACGTAAATAATGTTCCAAATATGAATTAAAAAAAACCATAACAGTGCAACATTTTCCTTCGATTTTCAAAAAACTGCATTATTTATGATTTCTGGCCATAGACGGGAACTTTGCCGAATTTTTTGTTCGAATTTAATTTTACCGAAAACTATTGATCAACGTCTTTTTTGCTATATGCATTATTTGACACATTTTCAGTTCATCGAAGTATCATGTGACTTTAGGTTACTCTAGACCCTGCAGACAGAAATAGTCCGTCGACAATTACATTTTCAAGTCGCTGTTTTAAACATTTGTATTCGCTCACTGTTTCTCTCTCACATAGTATTTTGATATGCGTTTAAAAATAAATATTTCGAACTAATGTTATTTCTGCGAAGTGTAACTTCGGTAAAAAGTTTTTCGACCAAGTGAAACGTTGGAGTTACGAAAAAAATCGAATTGATAATTGGTCATCTGAGACAGTGGCAGACGTGACTTCGATGAAGTAAAAAAAAAACGAAACGATAATAGTTGAAAAGTTTTAGGTGAAATGAAATTCGGTCAAATGTTTTTCGAACTTATGATAGGTAACCGCCATAAACATATTAAATAATATGGACTCATTGATAATGTAGAAAAAAGTGTCATTGTCTGTTTATGGATGCGCGCGCTGCACAGTCATGCGCATTATGATCTAAATTGCCCGCCATACCACATATTTTTTCCGTTTCCACTTTTGTTTTATTTAAACTGTATGAGTGAAGATACAATTGTGTATGCAACGGCATATAATTATGTATTAAAACACTTGTGTAATACGCGGCTTGGGGCTGGGCTGTTTTAACAAACTTGCGCTTTGAGCCCTCAGCGACAAGCCCTATGGGGCTTGGCTTTGTCGATGCAGTCCTACCTTGTCTGACTCCTTCAGAGACGGCAAGGTGGCGTGGTCTTGAGGGAGAGCGCACGGTCGTGATGATCCTCAAGGCAAGTTCGGTGATTTTCCTTCTCGTGGTTGCCGCCCTGTTTTTGGTCTAATTCCCTATGAAACAGACGTAACAGAAATCACCGGGCGCCCTATCACAGGGGTGGCGAGGTCATGCCCCTGGGTGTCCACCATCGGAAAAAAATCAGATGATGGATAGTAATGACCTCCTGCGTGTTTGTGCCGTGCGCAGGGACCCGTACGGAAGGATGATGGGATCCTGGTGGCTGAGCCGATGAGCGTAGGCGGTTTAACGTCTCTGAGGCAACACTCCACTTTGGCCCGGATTTCTTCTCACACGGGTGGCCGTAGCCTAGCCAGCTACGGTCAATCGGCTGCGGGGTCCGGTCAGACGGCCCCCAGGCGAGTTCACTCCCATTAGGGGCTTGCAGACGGCGGCGCTCGCTCGCATCGCTGGTGGTAGCGGTGTGAGTTGGTGTCGTGCAGTCTCGTGGGCAACTAATGGGGGGGGGCTATATCCCTCGACTAATCCCTGGTGCTACCGTAGCATCGCCACTTGAGCACTCCATGGCGGGTGGGGATAGTCGAGGGATGAAATATAAAATCGGGATTTGATGGATAATATATCTAAAAAAAAACCACAAGGCGAAAGGACCGGCGAAAGCTGGGACTGCGCACCAAAAGGCGGGACCGGCGAAAGCTGGGACTGCACACCAGACGGCGGGACCGGCGCAAGCCGGGACTGCATCTTCCGCAGGAACGTCCAGAGGTGATACTGCAGTGGGATCGTCTCAAGGCGGGGCTGTGGCGGGACTGTCAAATGACGGGACTGTCGCGGCACTGTCGAGGGCCGGCACTGCTGCGGGACCACCGAAGGGCGGAACTGCAAACCAGCCCACCGGGCATAAGGGTACTGCCAAAGCTGGCGCGATACGGGACGCTTGCGTTAGAGATCGTATGACTCGGACCTTGCGGCCCCGGACGCGACCGGCAAAGACAGCACCTCGTCGTCTCCCGGCGGCCAGCATGAATCAGGCTGGCTTCCGGTTGGACGATCTGGGGCGCGCAGGAAAAAGCGCCAAAAGCTGAGACAGCAGGCGGCTCTGGAGGGGACTCCTACGGAGGGCCCATCAAAGAGACCGCGTGCTGCTCTCAGCGGGGACAGCGGGGACATGGCGGCCAAGAGGATGAAGACCCAAGGGCAGTCATCCTCAACCGGATCCATTAGGGATGCGGTGGCGGCTGTGAAACTCGCTGTCGTGACAGTCAAGTACCCGGAGGAGTACTTGAAAGCGGAGGACTTGGTGCCGATCCAGGAGCTCATAATTGAGAAACTGGAAGTGGCGCCGGATCCTCTGCCTGTCCTAACGGTTGCTCCCGGAGTCGTCGCAGGTGCAATTCATGTATCCTGCGACAACTCTGATGCAGCCAACTGGTTTCGGGGTGCCATCCACAATGTGGAACTTGGTGCCCTGAAACTCAAGGTTGTTGACGCCAGGGACCTTCCAAAGCCAGTCAAAATGGCATGGAAGAGTCGCAACTTGGCGTTGCAAGACTCTGCCCGGGCCATTCGATTGCTCCAGCGACTCAACCCTACCTTGAGGACGAGCGACTGGAAGGTCGTGAATACGCTCACTGAGCAGACCGGCATCCGTCGTATCGTCCTCATGGACGGGGTGTCCGCTGGGGTCATCAAGGCCGCGGGCTACTCTCTTCCAGGAGGGATTGAACGATACTCGTTCAAGCTCCTGGAAGAAGACAAGGGAGAGGCGCCTGCTGCGGAAGCAGAAGTGGAGCCCTCCGAGGATGGACCACCACAACATGGGGAGGCCATTGAAGAAATCTCTGCTGACGGCGCAGCGCAGGCAACAGAGATTGGGACCAGAGCGTCGGAGACAGACCACGAGGATGACATCCTCGGGGACTTCGACACCCTGGGAATCGAGTCGCCGACTGCTCTCGAGGAGAGCCAGGCGATGGAGTAGGGGCCTCAAGACTAAGGCCCTCCCATATCAACACAGACCCATCAAAATCATCCAAGATGGAGGGACTAAGGTGTGTACAAATTAATTTGCATCATTGCAGAGCCGCTACTGCCCTTCTGGCTCGGCAACTGAAGCTTAACACATACGACGTTGCCTTGATACAGGAACCTTATCTGTATAAGGGGACTATAAAAGGCTTAGGTGGGACAGGAGGCATGGTGCTCTATGACTGTCCAACTAATGACGCGAGGACTTGCATCTATATCAGGGGCGGTATAGAGGCAATGCCCTTACGTACTTTCTGTTACAGGGATCTCACAACAACCTTGATCCAAGTGGGGACGGGAACAGAGAAAAGGAGAATCATCCTTGCCTCTGCCTATCTCCCATATGAACAAAAAGAACCAGTAACACCACTAATCAGAAGACTGGTTGATTACGGCAACCAAAAGAACCTTGACCTGATACTTGGTTGCGATGCGAACGCACACCACGTCGTTTGGGGCAGCTCGGATGTCAACAAACGAGGGGAGGATTTGTTGGACTTTGTGGTAAGCTCTTCTTTACAAATCCTTAACGTAGGCAATAAACCTACTTTTAGGACTTCTGCGAGGACTGAAGTTATTGACCTTACGCTGGCTTCAAACAGGGCCAGCGCTCATATTGAAAATTGGCATGTATCGGACGAAATCTCTTTGTCTGACCATAATTATATATGCTTTAGGTTTAGGACGGCGGGAGAAGCCGAAACTAGACGAAGGAGAAACCCAAGGTATACAAATTGGGACTCATACAGGAGGGACCTCAAAGTAAATTTGGGGAGCCCTAAAGGTAAGCTCAATTCCATACTGGATATAGAATTTGAAGCGGACAGAATCAAGGCAGGCATCATCGGTGCATGGGAAGATAACTGCCCAGAGAAGAAGGCCTTTGGCAAAAAGGTACCATGGTGGACTCCTGAAATAGCCAAAATACGTCAGGAAACACGACAGGCCTTTAATGATGCAAAAGCCAGGAATGATTTTTCTGGCTATCATAGCATGCTAACAAGGTATAACACGGCGGTACGCAAGGCCAGAAGAACTAATTGGCGGCAGCATTGCACTTCCATCGAAACTCTGCCAAATGGGATGAGGTTGTGCAAAGCAATGTCCATGACCAAGACAGACCCACTAGCATCTGTAAGGGATGAGAATGGGCAACTCACGGAAACTGGACAGGACACTCTGGGCGTGATGTTTAGGACCCACTTCCCAGAATGTATACTGCGCGATAGCGATGAAGAGGAACCAGTCACAAGGGACGAGCTTACAAGGCACACGTCCAAAAATAACTGGCTCACGGCAAAGAAAGTGGTAGATGAAAATAAACTGAAGCTGGCCATAGCGGGCTTCCAGCCACTCAAATCCCCTGGTCCAGATGGCATCTACCCAATACTATTGCAAGAAGGGGCATCTGTTTTGATACCCCATTTGAGTAAGCTCTACAGAGCCTGCATAGCCTTTGGGTACGTACCCAAAGCATGGAGGGAGGTCAAAGTCACCTTTATACCGAAGGTGGGTAGACCGACTTATGAAGAAGCTAAAGCTTACAGGCCCATTAGTCTATCATCCTTTCTCTTGAAAACTCTGGAGAAACTGGTAGACAGGTACTTAAGAGAGGGTCCTCTGAAAGTATTCCCCCTACATAAACTACAATGCGCCTACAGCCCCGGCAAATCTACGGAAACGGCATTGCACTATGTTGCGAGTCGAGCCGAGGCTGCGCTAGAGGGACAAGAAATATGTGTCGGGGCTTTCCTCGACATAGAGGGAGCCTTTGACAAGACAACATTTGAGTCCATACGCACTGCTGCAAAGGAACATGGCATCAATGATACCACGTGCAACTGGATTGACTATATGCTGAGAAGCAGAACAGTCAGATCGGAACTAATGGGAGACAGACTTAGTGCAAAAACAACAAGAGGTTGTCCGCAAGGCGGAGTGCTGTCACCATTATTGTGGTGCTTGGTAGTAGACTCGCTACTAACCAAACTCAATACCGGACCATTCTACACAGTAGGCTATGCGGATGACATAGCTATAATGGTCAATGGTAAATTCCCGAACATAGTGTCTGGATTATTACAACAGGCATTGAGGATGACAGAGGAATGGTGTACAGTGAACCACCTCTCTATCAACCCAAGCAAAGCAGTCATTATTCCCTTCACGAGGAAGAGACAACTAGGAAACCTAGGAGAGCTCTCCCTCAATGGAATAAAACTGCCCTGGTCCACCGAAGTTAAATATCTGGGTGTAACGCTTGATAAAGAACTCAGGTGGAAAACTCATGTGGAAAATATTACGACAAAGGCCTTACGAGTGTTCGGCATGTGTCGTTCTACCTACGGTAAAACTTGGGGGCTAAAGCCCAAAGTGATACGATGGCTGTACCGAACAATGATAATACCTATTATCACATACGGCAGCATAGTGTGGTGGCCAAGAACAAAGCTTGCCTCGTGCAAAGCGCCACTCACCAGGTTACAAAGAACAGTGTGTCTCGGCATCACGGGTGCTTTCAGGACAACACCTACGGCAGCGATTGAGAGATACCTCAATATACCTCCTCTGCATATGATGGTTGAATTCGAGGCAAGGAAGACATTACATCGTCTCGCTGTCGCTGGACTATGAGATGCCTCTAAGCCAAAGACTAACCATACAGAGTTCGATGAGAATGAAGACCTGGATCGGGTAACAAGCATGTTATCCGATAAAATGCAAACTATTTTTGTGTTTGAGAGGTCTTTCAAGGTCCAAATCCCTACAATAGAGACTAATGTGGGTCCCTGGGCACAAAGGATTCCATGGTAACGAAGTGGCTGATGAACTGGCAAGGGAGGGCTCAGCGAATGATTTTGTGGGTCCAGAACCATGTGTAGGCATCTCGACGTGTCTCGTAAAAGCCGCATTTAGGGAGTTTGCAGATCACAGACAACGAACTTGTTGGCTGTCTACTACCGGTCTACAACACTCCAAGAGGTTCCTGGGCTCCACTTTCAAAGCCCGGGATTGCATTTGGAACATGAGCAGGGGGCAAATCCGCTACCTGCTTGGGGCCTTTACAACACACTTTAAAGTGCCCAACTTTGGAACCAACGACATGCTCATGAAGATGGGTCTAACCGCGACACCCATGTGCAGGTTGTGTGGGGAACATACGGAACGCATGGAGCACCTACTGTGCACATGCGATGCACTGGCTGGTAAGCGAATGAGTCTCCTAGGGGTTGGATACCCAAAACCAGAAGATTATAGGCTCATATCTCCTAGTCTCGTTGTAAAACTCATGAAAACGGTTTTCAACGAGAATGAGGAGGAGTAAGTTATCTAGGGGACCACAAAAGATCCCAATGGGTCGAAGTGTTCGAGGTATTTCTCGGCCCCTCCATAAGATAAGATAATACGCGGCTTCGCCTCGTGTGATGAACCCGCATTCGTGTTTTTATAACCTCTATTATATGACCGTTGCATAAACTACTATTATCGAAACGAAACGATATAGGTACTTAATAGATTCTCGGCTGAGCCGTACGGGGTGCGCCTGCTGGATCCACTTAAGCTTAGAGAAGACTCGACGAAGTTTTTCAAACTCCGCCCAGCCCAGCGGTATTCTTCTGCTAGACTCCTTATCAAAGTTGTTTTTACCAAATAGTAGAGTTTGCCCTTGGTAAACATATCCCTGAAAAACCTTGAGAACACCGCCATTAACAGCAATCGATCCCGCAATGGTTATCATGTTTGGTACAGTTGCTTTGCTTGATTGCGACCATTGATCTATTTGTTTAACTGCGGATTAACGTAATGTCTATGGTAGATGGTTCGTCTAAGGTCCTCCATATAATGGCATTTTACGTGTTTGAATTTGCCGCTAGAGGCACTGGTGTAGAGTGAGGTCTTCATAATGTCATGTTTATTGGCTTTTCGCGCGAGTTTATTAACTTTTATAATGATGTGAATATATTCATATTATAATAAGTACAGGTTTAACTAACAGCTGCTTTAATAGAGTTTCATATTTCGGAAAATGTTATCCTCCTTTTTTTGAAAAAAGAGGCTGCGCGTAACAGCATACTTGATTTTATATTTAATCGCGCTTCGACGACATTAGAAATCATTTTAATCTAAACTTTGCTTCCGTGCGCGTAAATAATAACGTATATCAGCTTTATCTATAGTGTTAACACACGTTCGAATTTGGTCCGGCCAGACCACGGATTTGTGGGCGGGGTTAGTCCGGCCCGTAACATAACCGAGCGTGTGTAGAGTGGTCCGCGGACATTATTATTATTAAATTGATTCCGTCTCGGTCCAAACAAGCGTGTGTAAGCGAGAAAGCATTTTGTGGTCGGAGTCGGTCCGGCCGTACCAAAACCGAACGTGTGTTAGCACCATAAGAACCTTACTCGCCAGTGGCGCCAACTGGTGAGCACAAAAACTGGAAGCATTTATTGCTGTCTCCCATCCCATTACAACTTTTACTGCTGGGTGACTGATTTTAGTTTTTGATATTATCGTTATATTTTTGTATATTTTTTTCCTGGTTTTTATATTTTTTTTGTTCATATCATCATCAGCCTTTTATTGTTTATTTTCTCCGTTTCCTCACGATTTCTTTCTTCACCGTTTTCGAGCAGTGGTGATGAAATAATTTACATAAAGTAAAGCGCCTGACTGGGTTCGAACCCATGACCTATGAGTTATAGTTCTTGCCAAACTTCTTGGCTGCCCTGAAGTTGGCTACAATGGCTGCACATTTCGAGCCTTCCGCATCGGAAAGCCAACTTCAGGGCGGCCCAGTAGTTTGGCTAGCACTATACGACACCTAAGTCGAGGCCGTCACCACTGGGCCACCCCTGCTCACTCCTCTTTGACATTAGTCAAATAGGAGAGAGCAGAGGTGTCCCAGTAGTGCCATCTGCTGACCTAGCTTTGCGTAATATTCACTATTGACATTTCGCAGTACCATAGATAAATATACCGCAGTACTGCAGAGTGCAGTCAGTGCCATCCCTAATGTTAGTATCCCAACAGACTATATTTGTGGGACATCACTAGCCAATGCCAAATTGCCAACTAACCACTAACTTTTGTGAATAGTTGTAATGAATGTTATGATTTATTATAAATTCTTATTCGAATGCGGTTTCAATGCTTAGTATCTGGCAAAGTTTGTAGTGCGTTCATCATCGCAAATGTAATTATAATAGCTCATTGTTATTTTCAGTGAAAAGATTTAATAAATGACTCATAGATGATGTACTACGTTTTGAACTGCTTGTAAACTTGCATATAAGTTTTCAAAAATGTCTGAACGAAAAGGCACTAAAGCTCTGGAGTTATGGTGTAAGCGCCTAGTCAAAGACTGCCCTGAGGTGCAAATAGATAATATGACAACATCTTGGAGAAATGGCTTAGCATTTTGTGCATTGGTTCATCATTTTAGGCCAGATTTAATGTAAGTATTAATTTTTACATAAACAGACATGCCTGTTTATTAAATATAAACTTAATATCCTAGGTAAACAATATCTCGATATTTTCTAAAAGTGGAAATCAGATAACTATTGTGGCAATCCAACTGATATAAAGTGTTGATGTTATTTCCAGTGACATGTCCAAATTGAAGCCTGAAAATATATATGAAAATAATCAATTAGCTTATAATGTTGCTGAGAAACACCTCGGTATTCCCTCTCTGTTGGACCCAGAGGATATGGTTGAGAATGATGTACCAGACAGGTTGTCCGTATTAACTTACTTGTCTCAGTTTTACCAGCGTCTAGGTCATACAGGTGTGTTCAGTCATATATTAATGTTAAATGCTTATTTCAATTCAATTATTTATTTATCAGACCAAGGTTGATCATGTGCTGGTAATACAACTTAAACTATGTTGATTAATCAATTACATAATTTGAATGTACAACAATATAAATAAAAAAGAATATCTTAATGTTTAATAAACTAATTTTTATTTTGTTGATTTTTTGCAAAAAGTACCTAATCTTCTTTTATTTTGGTTTCTCTTCAACATCAAAAATACTTAGTGTTTTAATTAACATTTTAATTTCAGTCAATACTAAGGTGTCCGAAAGTGAGCCAAAGGTGTCAACTCAAACTACCACCACGGAGACATCAGTTAGTACAACAAACATACTATTAATTATTTTACTTTCTACATATCTGTGTGCAATGTTTGCAATGACTCTATTGTTTTCTAATTTCTCGCATACTTTCTGTCTCACTTTAACACCTATCTTTGTGACTCTTGTAGGCACCAATAAGGTTTGGAAAGACTGGTCTAGACAAATGTGCAGCATGTGGCCTGCCTGTGTACCTTGCCCAGCGCCTTCTTGTATCGCACAAACTGTACCACAGAAGATGTTTTCGTTGTTCTAAGTGCTCAGGACATCTTAATCCTAAGAATTTCGAGATAGTTGAAGGATCTGAATTTACCTGTGATAGTTGTAAAAATGAAAAGACTTTATCAAAATATATTAATAATAATGACCATGATCAAATGGGAATGCTGGCTTTCACTGATATAGCGCATGACACAAAACCAGTTTCAAATGAGGAGCCTGTTACTTCTCAATACAAATCAAGACCACAATCTATTTTGGGTGAGTGCTTCATTTTACTTGCATTGAAATCATTTAAATAAATTCCTATGCCATATAAATGTTAATAACCATGAATAAAATCCTATCTTATCAAACCATTTAAAATGCTACTGTTGCAAGGCAATACATTTTTATCATTCAAAATGTTGAAGCTATCAAAAAGATGATTTATAGATGGAATTAAAATGTAATATTATTTGGAATGTAACCTATTTTCAACAATTTCCTGCTCTGCATCATGTTCCTTCTTTGTTGACTACCATACTGAATGCTTATTTCAATATCCTGAAATGTTTTCTTATTGCACAATGAGACAACTAGTGACATGTGTATTGTGTATAAGAGCTACATTTTGATAACTTGATGGAAATGCTTTTGTTTTGTTTGTCATGTGTGTGTTCAATCATCTTATCCAAGTTTTTTTATTTAAACTTTTTTCTTTGTTTTGATTGCTAATAAAGAAAATGTTAACATTTTGTAGACAAAATAAACATGTTTGAGAAAAATATAGATAAAGATTCTAATATTGAATACAAAATCTCAAATATTTCATTAAAAGACAATAGTATTAGTAAAACCGAAGAACTAAGCAGTAGCAGTATATCTCAGTGTGAAACAGACTCAAAACCTATACTTGTAAGCGTGAATACAAAAATGGAAAATGAAATTGTGTTAAGTAATAACATACCAGAAAAAGTGTATAAAAGTAATATTGAAAAGTTCAATTTCTTACAAACACAATTAGCTGACGACAGTATAAATGTTGAAAAGAGTTTAGAAAATATGAATATATTAGAAACAAGAAACAAAGACTGTGTAAATACTATTGAAGACAATGTGACTAATGCAGAACAAGATAAAGATATCAGCAGCAGTGCACATACAGAGATTAATAATATCACAGATGACAGCAGGATAGCCAACAGTTCTTCAACAGCTATTGACTATACTCCTCCATTCGAACAACCTTTAGAAGTTCAACATGACCAAGAAATAAGTATAAGTGTTCCTCCTAGAAGAAAAAAACAAAATGCTTTAGAAAAAGCTTTAGCATCTGCTATTAAAAAGGAAAAGGAAACCAAGTTGGACATTAAAGAATACCCAGACCATTTGAATCCCTTCTCAGATGATGAGGAGGAGGTAATAACCTTTTACAATATCATTATAATTTTTAACAATTTGAATTGATAAATAAGCTTATTTTTTCTTTAAGAATGTTCTTCAGGAGCAAACTAAAAAAGTCAGCATGAATCCTTTTGGTAGTAGTGATGAAGAAGATGACGAAGTTCCACCCATACAATATGCATCGAAACCTGAGAATGCATCTACCACACCTATGTGAGTATCTGTCGAATTCATGTGGCCAAATAGTTCTTTGGTATAATTATGTACCACCAGCTTGTGCCCATGTGATAAATGTTTTATTATATAGGGATCATTGTACCGAGTTTACTGGGATAAAATATGTCCTTTATATGTTAATCCAGGTTATCTAAATCTGTTCAGCCATTTTTGCGTGATTGAAACACAAAAATACAAACTTTAACATCAATACATATAAAATATCTGTAGAAAAGTCGTTTTTGTACATCGAAAATATTTTTAAATTGTTGGTTTATGAGGACCCAAAATGCCAAGAAGTCCCTTACTTTAATTGATACATCCGGCATCAATGTGATGGGTACCTACCTACCTAATGGACACCCATCACATTATTCTGCCTTAGTACACTTTACCCTTTAATTGAAGGGATTTGTATTACACTGGATTAATGGCGATTATTTAAAATTAACTGATTTATTTAAAGTTATGAAAGTCGGTTAAAAATAGGAAAATACTCTATGATAATATGATTAATACATTCCTAAAGGAAAAGTAGGTACCTACCGGAAATTAAATATAGATTCATCACAACATTTTAAAACCATATAACATTACGATAACATTGATTTGTAATTATTTTCCGCAAAGTTTCAAGTACGTACTCGCATGAGTACATTTATATTTGTGACGAGGTAGATCATGTTGTATTGCACAATATAACAAAGCAACAATAGCTGGGTATCGCAGTACCTGCTTACATTGTTGTTCGGCTCGGCTAACATTGTTGTCGTAACGGCTATTTATTAGCTCCACTGAAGTTAATACATAAACATGTAGTTAGAAGATTTTTAATTAGATGTGTATAAATTAGATTCAGTCATGGTCATGCGCTGTTTCTTGACAATAATAAAACAGTTGTAAAATATCAAAATCATGCCACCTGCTTGTGAATATCGCAACCAAATATTAGAATCCGCCGCAATATTTTGTTTTTTGCCTGGAGAAATGCTCATGCATACTGCACTACCACGGGGAGATAGTGCAGTTATATGGGACTCTAACCCACTAAAACTCCTCCACGGTGTCCTCCTGTGCCGCTAATTCCTTTAAAAAAAAACAATAACATTCAAAAATAAAGAAGCCTCTTGTAATATTAAGGACCTAGCATATTTGAGGCAAGATGCAAACATTTTGGAGCCCGAATCGCTCTCTCTTGAAATCTTCTATATTTTTCTCTTTTGTATAAGTAAACAAAGTTATTTCTGTCTCAAGTGAGCAAAAGGAAACCCATTCAGAGATGCTGAAAATGCACCCCCAAAAAATATATAATAGTGGTCAAGCGCGAGCCTATCATAATAAAAAAAAAAAAAAAAAAAAATAGTCCATGTGTTATTATAATTATTCTATACATAACTCCTAAAATATGTAGGTATAAAGAGGTAAGCGGTTTTTCGTCTTCTGAAGTTACAAAAACCAAATTTACAATAGGTACATATTATTATAAAATAGAATGATATAATGATTATTCACACAATTATTTGTACCTATTACAGAAAAAGGCTTATCGCGGTAAATCCATTCTGGTCCGATGGCGAAGAACCCTCCTCAGACGAAGATGAAACACACAGCAAGGGGTAAGAACGAATCGTCGAGTCGTTTATGAAATAATGCGGGGTCAGTGCCCGTACTAGCAAATAATTATGTGCAAAGGGGAGTGGGAGGTCTTTACCCAGCAATGGAAATAATTTGGCTAGAATAGAACAGAATTTCAGTATTCAGCTAGCTTAAAAGCTCGAAGTGCTAATTTCTGTATCATTAAATCTTTCCAGCTCTATGTACAAATCTTCAATAGCAACAAGTACTCCAAATCTCCCCGGAAGCACGCCCCGCAGAAAAAAGGCGAAAGCCCCGCCGCCGCCGCCGGTCATCTCGATATCAGAGGCGCCGCAACTCCAGCAACCTTCTACTTCCATGGACGATGTCGCGAGCATATCCTCCTTTAGCTCGTTCAACTCCACCATCAACTCTGACCAAGTATGTGTTTATTTTCTATTACAAATATCCGATTTTTACTAACTATTTTCGACTATGCATAATGAATAGTTCTCAGTCTGTAATAAAATAACTGTCGCTGCGATTGGCGTGGCCTCGGCCCAAAGAAATGAGTTTCTATCGATTCGAAAAGAAGAATCTATAATTAAAGATACAATTGAGACAGTGAGAATTCTTTGATATTGCTTTTTTATGAAAAAAAAATATACAGATAATGAATTTCAAAGTATAAGCAACAAGAAATTCACTAATGGACTGGATGGACACTGCATCAAAGTACACGGTTCAACATAATCCGCGGGAGCAACACAGTTTTATTTTATTTGATCTGTTTCTTTTAATTTGGTATTGCTTTTCTTTATGCTAAAGTGACTATAGTTATTATGTTTACAAAAAATAATGCAAAGTTGCAATGTTAAAAGGCGTAAATTCTCAAAAAATTCTTAAGTTTTCATTTTAGAACAGAAAGGAAAGCATTAAATGATGATATAATTTGCCCTTAGAAATCAATCGGTAAGTCCACACCAACTCTTAAGAAGAGGCGGCCGGCTCCGACTCCCGATAGTCTCTCGACGGTGTCGGGTGGCGGCGGCTCCTTGGAGAAAGGCATCAATACTACTGGCATGAAGAGCTTCAGTTCTGAAGGTGGGAAATAATACAAGTTTTCAACTTTACAGTAGTAGTAGTAACTCCCAGACCATTTGACTTAAAACCTTTATCATTTGGGACATGACAAGGTACAATAATACACAGAAATAGTATACAGAAGACTGAATCGTACAGTGGTAGCGCTGGCACAGGCGCAGGTGTAAAGTTGCCGGACATCGACATACCAGTTTACGACGGAAAGGATCTCACTAAGTACAACCCCTTTATTGAACTATTCAGTGCAATTATAGACAATAATAACAGGTTAGCCCCTATCCAAAAATTATTTTATCTTCGAATGTTTTTAAAAGGGGAACCATTGTCATTGTTAGAAGGACAATTTAAGCATATTTTACACATGTTCTTAGTTGATGCGAAGTCAGATCTTTCCTAAAGGGATAGTTGCTGAAATTTGTCACATTTGAACAACAAGTGAGGGGCATTGCAAAATTTGCAAGAGAACACTGATGTGGTGTCTTTGCTTACAAAATTGGAAACCCTATTTTCCTTATATTTATAAAAGTTTGTTTGGATCTTACCTTCACTTTGTTGGCTCTTATCGAGGCTGCAGGCTCTTCTTGCCAGAAAAACGGAAGAGATTGGGCGACTATTTGTCATAGAATAAACTGAATACCAATTCCAATGAGCTACTGCTACTACTTTCCCGTAGACTTTGTATACCTAATAATTTGATGTTCAGCAAGCGGACGGAAGGCAAAAGGTCCTGCACCGGGTCTGCCCCTCCCGGAGCGGCGCGAGGTGAAGATGCAGATGTCGCCCGAAGACCTGCAGGTGCAACTGGACCTGCTGGAGACGCAGCAGCTCGGCCTCGAGCGCCAGGGTGTGCTTATCGAACGAATGATTCGCGACAAGTGTGAGGGTAAAAATCTGCCAGCACATTTTATTTCTATTTGAGCACCCACTCTTACGTCTTAATGTAAATTTATTGGCCTTTTTTTATTTATCATGTATTTTTAACATAAAAAATTAAGAATGGTGCATGTTCACCATCAATGTAAGGGGTTTGGTCGTCATCAGCGAGTCACTGCTTGTACACTGTACATGTACGAGTACATACCTATACTCTGATTTTTAATTTCGTAGACTTAACTGACATTTGGGGGGTTGACACTTTATCGTTACATAAAAATAGTGTCGTATCCTAACTATCCTGAATAATCGAAAGTTTATCGAAAATTGAACTATTTCACGACAAAAAATAATTTGTTAAGAAACTATCGGCCCTTATTTAGTTTCTGCTCATTTATGTCAGACTTCATTTTATTGATCGCATTTATTTTATTGTTGATTTCATATTTAACACAATAAAAGTTTATGTACTATGTGTATCAATAATGTTATATTTAAATATATTACGTTAACATTCATAAAAAAAATATTTACACCAATTAGTAAAATTAATTTGAGGAGTCATGTCACATCGATTACCTACAACACTATGCTCCGCGCTTGCAACATTTAAAAAAAATAAGGTCATTGGCAGCTGTCAGTTTAGTCTACGAAATAAAAAATCACAGTATAGCATACTTTCTGATTACGATTTAGAACTTTTACCCTCAAGGTGTAGTTTTGATTTGTTTGATTCTTTATTTCTATCGTGGAACTTAAATGTACTTTATCACTAATGGACGTACAAATCATTATGTTACAGGCGACGAAGCTGAAACGGTACCGCAAGAGGAAGTCGAAGATTTGGTCATTCAACTATGTGAACTAGTCAATGAGAAAAATGACTTGTTCAGAAAACAGACTGAATTGATGTACATGTAAGTAAACGTGTCGTATATTTTTATGTTTGAAACTAGTAGTTAGAGTTACACTCAATCAACCAGGCTTATGATAATGGTAGTCGATAGTCAAAAAATAATAACAGCCGCAGTTTTTTGCAAGGGTTCGGAAATGGAAAAAATCTTTTTAACAAAAAAAACAAACAGACTTCCAAAAAAAATACTACAAAGTGAAAAATAACTTTCTTTTCCGAAGTCGGTGTCTTTGGTACCTACCTATTGTTTTACGTGTTCCGGATTTTTTTTGTATTTGATGCCGACTTCGGAAAAGAAAATTATTCTTCACTTCGTAGTTTATTTTTGGACGTCGTTTTCTTTTTGTTAAAAAGTTTATTTATTTTTCTTTATAGTTTGTTTCTTTCTTTCTTCTTTCAAAGAATTCCAATAAGCCCAAACACGACTAGGATACATTGTTTTATATCGGAGTTCCATTGCCTACCTTCACCATTGCTTCATCATCAGATCAGTTCGATGGTACCATTTCCATCAGTACTATTTATTTATACGAGGGCGGCACTGAAAATTTCGGGAATCAAGGAAGTGACACAACATTACTATTTAAAAATGTACTTATTGCTTTTCGAAGTATTCTCCGCGAAATTTGACACATTTTTCCATACGATGGAACCAATCATTGAAGCAACCATTCCATTTGGAAGTTGGGGTCACCAAAATGGCCGTTTTGTAGGCGTCCACAGCTTCTTCAGGTGATGAAAATCTCTGACCACGCAATTTATTCTTTATTTTAGGGAAAGTATAGAAATCATTAGGGCTTAGGTCGGGGCTGTACGGCGGATGGTCTAATAATTCTATGTTCTATGTTATGTTATGGGGTTCGGTTTCCGCACTTAGTCCTGTAGTTGGACCTTTGTGCGTGGGCCCTGGCGGCCGTTGGATGGGTTATTCCAACCAGCCCACCTCCCTCCAGAAGCTTATTAGGGCTCCTGGTTTTTTTAGAACGTCCGTGTAAGATCTGGGTGACCCGAGGGTTTGTGTTCTTATCTGTGTGATCCCTGTGCATTCAAAGAGAACGTGTGTGACGGTTTCCTCAGTCTCCATGCATGCCCTGCACAGAGGACTGTCCGTTATGCCTATTGTGTGGAAATGTTTGTTAAGTGAGCAGTGTCCCGTGATGGTCCCCGTCACCATGCGCAGGCCTTTCCTGTCCAGACGTAGCAGACGTCTGGTAAGACTACTGTCCAGAGATGGCAGAGCTTCTTTGGACTGCCTGCAGCCTGGTGCCGAGGTCCACCAGTTCCCCGCCTGTGTCTTGGTGAATTCCTGTAGCCACCTACGTATTTGGTTGAAGGGGATGGGTACGACGGGTTCGGTTCCATAGACCGCCGTGCTGGATCCACGTCTCGCAAGCTCGTCAGCTGCGTCGTTGCCTAAGGATCCGCTGTGTCCCTTTATCCATTGCAGTGTCACCGTGTTACGACTAGATACGGTTATTTGTTCTAGTGCGTTGTGACATTCTAGTATTAATTTCGATGTAATATATTTTTTTCGTAAGGATTGGAGGACTGAGGCACTGTCGGAGAGTATACGAATATGGGTGTCCGTAACCCTCCTGGCTTCTAGGGCATGGACCGCCAGTATGATGCCCACACACTCCGCCTGGTAGACGGTGTTGAAACCTCCTAGCGGTCTAGATATATTTATATTTAGGTCTTGTGAAAAGACTCCGACTCCGGTACCGGCGTTCGTCTTCGACCCGTCGGTGTATACTCTCATCTCCTTCGGGCCTGAGTAATCACATTGTTCTTCTGTAAGTGTTATGTTGTAGTGGAATTCTATGTTTTCTTGATCTAAAAACTCTTTTGTTCTGTGCGCGGTGTGAGAACTCGCATTGTCGTGATGAAGGATGATGCGGAGTTTGCAGTTCTCTTTACGGAGTTCAGAAACGACCTGTGGCAAACAAATGCTAGCATACCATTCTGCATTAACCGTTCTTTGTCCCTCAAGAGAAATAGACGCAACATGGCCGGTTTTGGAGACAAACGTGGCCACCATTTTTTTTGCAACACTCCGTGAACGAACAATTTTTGATGGCTTTAACTCATTTTCGAACACCCAAACTCGTGACTGGTTTTTTGTTTCGGGTTCGTACGCGTATATCCAGGATTCGTCACCTGATACGATGTTGTATACAGCATTTGAGGATCTTGCGTGGAATCTTTCGAGAGTTCTGACGCACCAAGTAACGCGAGCCGCTTTTTGCTCTTCACAGAGCGAATGTGGTATCCATCGGGAAAACAACTTTTTTACACCCTTATTGTTCATGCAAGATTATTTGTATTTGACTCATGCCAATGTCTAAAGTTGCCTGAATTTCGCGGTATGTCACATGTCGATCTTCCGCAATCAGCTTACGCACAGCATCAACGTTTTCTTTGGTGACTGCAGTTTTTGGACGACCTTGACGGGGATCATCACTGAGCTTGACACGTCCACGTTGAAATTCAGCAAACCAGCGATAAATTGTGGTTTTGGATGGGGCTTCATCACCAAATGCAGAAATCATCCGGTCAGCACACTGTTTTTGTGTTAAACCACTTCGAAAGTCATAATAAATCATCGCTCTTGAATTTTCTCGAGTCAATTCCATTTTCTCATCGACTAAACAAGTTTGACAAAACCTTGTGGCAAGACCGAGAATCTTTTTTTAAATAAATAAATGGTATTCGATTTTTAAAACCAAGGAGTTTTCAATTAAAAAGATTTTTTCTTCCATCTATGCTTTAATTTCATCACAATCACACTAAAAACTCAGTACAAAGCGAGTCTTTAATGCTCTAGAGCAATAAAAATGTATGAAATTTCATTATTGCACAGTTTTTTTTTAATCGCACCAAAAGGTGCCAACCTCAGTGGATTAGCTCTATTCAGCCAGCCGATTTAATTTTTTTTTTTTTTTACGTACTTATTATTCGTTTCTATCCTACTTGTTCCAAATTTAAAAAATGATTGCTGCTAACTCTGATTTAAAAATGAAAGAAATTTAAAAAAGTGATTTTCGACATCGCCGCGCCCATCTACTTCCCGTGATAACGACTTCATTGTAACAAATCAGCCAGGCCCATCTACCTCGTCTGATAATATTATTCAGTCCCAAGTTAAACAAACAAATATAAATTTGCCCAATAAAACTCTTAACCTTACGTTTAATAATTGCTCAAGTATAACTTTTAATTTCAATAATTAAACTTCTATTTTAACTGTTTGATATGAGTTTCTTTTATCTACTATTCGTATAGGTAATAGTTGAAAGAAAAGCAGATTATGCACCTCGCTTTAAGTAATTTATATAGCCCTCGTGCCTGATAGATTAGAGCCCTCGCTAACGCTCGGGCTCTAAATCAGGCACTCGGTGCAATAATAAATTACTTTGTGCTCGATGCAATAATCTACTATAATATGACAGAAACAGTGGAAATATTCCATTCCCGATACTTTTAGTGCAGCCCTCGTAAGTATTTGCTTCATTATTGTCGTTTAACTATTCGAGATATCGTAGACCCGAGACATACATTAAGGAGTTCCATTGGCCATCTGTGGTCTTCTTCCCCAGTTCCACTTCACCAAATAATACTTTCTAAGTGCAACTGATTGCATTGTTGATGAAAATGCCAAAATCGCTATATGTATGCCTATAATATTTGAGGAGTTCCCTCGATTTCTCCAAGATCCCATCATCAGATCCTGACCTGATAACTATGGGACCAAATGGAAAGTATACCCTTTCAAACAAAAGAAGAATTGTCCAAATCGGTCCAGGCGTCTTTGAGTAATCGGTTTACATACATTTAAAAAAAATACCAATCTAATTGAGAACCTCCTCCCTTTTGGGAAGTCGGTTAAAAATAAAGGCATTACGCGTGAAATATACTGCATTTCGAGCCTAAAAGCGATGCAATAGCAGCAATTTTCAATTGAGTCTGTTGAAAGTAAAATTGATTGTATAATACTCACAGCGCATCTTTGTGTTTCTGTAAATTGGCTGCAAGACCCTGCGCAGTAACTATTTATGTGTCAATGTTGAAGATAAAGATAGCATTGTATAACTGCCTCTTTCACTCGCTTACTCTATGCAGTATATTCTATGACAAACTGATTCTCATCTCAAATGGTTTACAGTGCCAACTTCAGAGACACAAAGATCCGCTGTGACTACTATAATTCTCCTTGCTTGGGTAGACAATGTAATGTAGGACAATGTACATTTCAGACGACGACAACAACGATTGGAACAAGAACAAGCTGACATTGAACATGAAATTCGAATCATCCAATCACGGCCTGCTGTTAACCGTATTGATGCTGATAAGGTACGTAAGAAATGATTCCTCTGACTCTGCCATTTAAACACTAAATAAGGAATAATCCTTTCTGACTCGACCAAACCTGATGTTTGCTGTCGATGTTTTCCTTCACCGTTCTTAGCAATTTTCAAGATAAACATAGAAAGTACATATGCCCGAGTTTAAACCCATGAACTCAGGCAAGGCGAGATCTTTAGCCACTGAGCCACCACGACACTCACCCAATATAATCATACAATCGTTGGTGCTCAGAAACTAAATTTGTCTACGCTTGCGTTACATATAGTACGAGCGGCGACCGTAAGATCCGCTACGTCAATTGATACTAAGATATAAGACATGTTCATAAAAGTGATGCAAAGTTTCGAAAAATCGCTGGAAAAAAAATAGAATTGGCCGAAAGTACAAAAAGGTACCACAAAAGGTAAAAAAGGCATTTGCTTCATTTGATACAAAGATGAAATTAGTCGCAAATGTTAGGTATTAAACCTATATTGAATTATGTACTAGTCTGCCAAAGATATTCTGGCCGAAACCCCTCGCCAATAATATAATAGGCATTCTATAGCCTTCTGATAGTATCAAACATTAAAAGACTCAATCATAGTTATTATACAAAATATTTTTGAATAGCGAGCGCGAATTTAAATGTTGAAATGGATAGAAAATTCGGCGCGAAATAATACACGGACCACGGTTCGATGAATTTGTTTAGTTGGTTTTAGTCAATAATGTACAAAAAAAGTATTAAGATTACAACATGAAAGTATAAATAGTAATTATTTTAAGTGCTTATTGTAATTTCATGACTAAAACGGATTTATTCTAATTTTAAGAATTGTTTGGCCAAATCGCTCATTAAGAGTCGCTATATTAAAATAAAACACATCGATTGCCAAAATCGGTTTGGCACACACCACCATTACAATAAAAAAAACATTGACGATTTGGCAGTTTTGAGCATAAATAAAATAGTGGTAATGAATAATATACCTATACATGTAATTGAACTGGTCACCGGTTTTTGTTAATAATGTTAAGATCTGGGCTTTTTCTTGTTGTTTATTTTATTTAGACACATAATTGTCATCTTTGTAATCGTTTTTACATGTGGGTGATATTCATATTCATTATTGTACACAAAACAAACATTATACATCAGTCCCATATATATATGGCATATTCATTGTTTTTGCCACGGAACAAAAAAAACAGTGGAAGTGTAATGCACCAAAATTACTATGCGAACCGATGTCGCCAAACTCACACAAATAAACTGATAATCATATGATGCACTACAAATAAAACGATCGTTTGATTTGACGTTTTAATTTTAGTCAAAACTAGCATAAGTCACACATCTGGAAAGAAATCTTCATTCTCTTTAAATAGGATTTATTTTGCGTTAGTGCATCAAGTATTTACGACGTTTTGTAATCTAAAGTCAAACTAGATCCAATTGCCAAGTAAATTCCGCTACCCGACCATAGATGGCGGTATTCTCAGTGGTTGCAATTATAATCTTTATTGCGTTCGAAGTAAGGTTGACATTCGTGTCATAGGTCGATATCTACCGCTACTCGACCAAGGAAGTAACATTGCATTATTAATTATATTATCGATATTGATAGATACCCGATTTCTTAATTCGAAAAAATAAACCTTGTTTGGAGTTCAGTAAAACTTAAGGATGAGTGACATAGTATTATTTAAACATAAAATATTATTTGTATCAAAATCTATTACTGTTCGTTAGTCTCGCTAAAACTCAAAAACGGCTTGACCGATTTGAATCAGTCTTTTTTTGTTTTGTTTGCCAGAATACGGGGAAGATTAAAAAATAAGGTAAGGTAAGGAGGTATAGACCTGCCTATTTCACCTACCTACCCTAGTGGATAGATAAGTAGGATTCGGATTGGTTTATTCAACTTATTAGCGTCATTTTAACTTAAGAAATCTAACACTACACGTAAACAATCTTGTTAGGGTTCCGAAGTCAACAAGGAACCCTTATAGTTTCGCTCTGTCCGTCTGTCCGTCCGCAACTTAGCTCAGAGAATGTAAGTAGAAAGCTATAATTTGGCATGGATATACATATTAAAAATTGCGACAGATTTCCGTCATTTTTTTCATGATTTTATTTTACCACTCTGTTAAATTTGTCTTCGAAAATTTGCAAAAAAAAAAATTATATTTTTTTTCTCATCTGTGCCATGGTGTGGTGGGATAGTTGGATAGGCCATTCAAAAATATTATGGGTTTATTAAAACCAATTTTCGATTCAGAGATCCGTTTGCGTAAATATAGCTTTAAATTGCAAATTTATTTTAGGGTCAATTGGAGTGGCCGGAGTCGTTAGCAGTACCCGGTCCGTAGTCCATACGGCGCATGCGCGCGGGGGTGTCTATTTTGTGTTAGTGCAGAAGTATTTTCGACTGATTTCGATTGATTATAAAATAGCAAATGAATAAATTAAATTAAACTAAGATTAAATATATGATTTACATTAGATAATAATACAAAATTAAATAACATTAAATTAGTATATAAATTAACAAATTGGCAATTGGATTTTTATCTCTTATTTGTGCGAATAGTATTTAATAATTAATTTACAAAATTTGCCTATGCTATCGTGGTGCACGTCAATCAGGTCACTGCAGCTATTTAATATTTTGCACATTCGCGGTACTGGTGAGTTAGCACCTAGGACAGTTCTACGCAAGGGCGGGTAAAGCGGAGTGATGGGTTTTCGAGGATAGCGGGTTGGGGCACGAAACTTGAAGCGACTCAGTAACTGTGGGCAGTCAATTTGCTTTCTGAGGAGTTTGTACAGAAACAGGGCATCCATTATTTCTCTTCGAGCCGATAACGAGAGCATTCTGAAAGTTTGCAGACGGGACACATAAGAAGGCAACTGCTTGCTTTTCCCTTTGGAAAAAGCAAGGTGCCATAGAAATCGTTTCTGGACCCTTTCTAAGAGAAGTTTGTGAGTGGCGTAATGCGGTCTCCATACAACACAACAATACTCCAGTATGCTTCGGACAAGGCTGTTATACAGCATTTTTTTAGTGCTGACTTGTTTGAAACCCTTGGTATTGCGCAGTATAAATCCTAACATTTTGGAAGCCTTTTTAATAGTGTTTTCGATGTGGGGGATAAAAGTTACTTTTTATCAAACAGAACTCCTAGATCCTTTATAGTTTCTACTTCATGAATTTTATGTTTTTCTATAAAGTAGCTCGAATGGACGCCTTCGTTTTTTATATTTTTCTTGCCATATTGCGTTCGCGGGGGACGCGTCTGTATTTGGTTAGGGTTTCTTTGGCTGTATTTGGATGTTTTTGTGTTGAAGGATAACTGTGTGTGTATGGTTTTGTTAAGATTTTTTCTAATGAGAATGCAGGAATTGAAAGTGTAAAGTTGATGAATGCTCATTAGTTTGGTGTTTTTGTATAGTTCAGATGTAGATGTATGATAATCGTAGATAAATAGAAGTTTAATTATTTTATTTTGTGCTATTTGCAGATCTTTAATTGCAGATTTTGTAGCGCATCCCCAGATTTCGATAAGATAATTTATGTGTGAGCGAATTAATGAGTTGTAAATGTTGAAGCGGATTCTTTTTGGGATGTTATATATGTACCCGCGCATTGATCCCATTAACGATGTTATTTTTGATCTTATGTAATCAATGTGCGCTTGCCAAGTGAGTTTGTTATCTAATCTAAGTCCGAGGTATTTTTCACAATTGCTTTTGATGATTTTAGTGTTGTTTATGTGTAAAGCTGGGTGATCAGAGATTTTTTTATTTTTAGCTGAGAATATCATGTACGATGTTTTTGATGCGTTTATAGTAAGTAAATTGGAGCTAAACCAGTTACACAATATGTCCAAGTCTTGTTGAGCGTCAGCTACAATGGTGTTTATGTTGTTACCGAAGTAGAATAGGCAAGTATCGTCGGCGTACAAAGTTAGCTGTCCAATTAAGCCTAAATCTTTAATATTGTTTATGTAAATAGCAAATAAGAGGGGGGATAGCAGAGATCCTTGGGGAACACCAAATTCTATGGGAGATTCTCTACTCATCGCGTTCCTTATTTTAACTATTTGTTTCCTATTGTATAAGTATGAGGAAAGGATATTATACATTTCGCCGGTGATACCAATGCTTTTTAGCTTTAATTATAGGATTTTATGAGAAACTGTGTCAAAAGCCTTTTTTAGGTCAATAAAAATCCCGAGTGCAATGTTTTTTTTGGTCAATGTTTGTTTTAATGGTGGTGACTAAATCGATTGTGGCGCACAAGGTGTTGGATTTGGGTCGGAAACGACGGGACGAACTGTCGATCATAAATATAATCGATGTCGTTTAGGTATTTTTCTAGTCTTGTGTAGATTAACCGTTCAAAAATTTTTGATAGTACCGGTAGTACCGATATGGGTCGATAATTCCCGGGATCTGACTTGTGCCGGATTTATAAACAGGGTTCACTTTTGCAATTTTGAGGGTATCTGGGAATGATCCACTTTTGAAACAGTTATTAATACGGTTAGATAGGGCCGCTATTAGGTTTTTTATGCATTTAATAGTTTTAGTGGTGATGCCATCAATTCCTGAGCTACAACATGGGTCTAAATTATCGATTATCTTTATGATTTCAGCACTATTACAGGGCGTGAGGGTATCTAATTTATTTGTGTTAGGGTTCTTGTTTGTTGTGGTGTATGTTAAGTTATAGAGAAATTTGTGTGGTATTTGGGTGGCTAGGCGTTTCCCCACGGACGCAAAAAAGTTATTGAAAGTTTCGCATATCTCGATAGGGTCGTAAATGGTTTTGTTGTTTACGTTTAGCTTAGGTATTTTGCAGACGGTGACCGGATTATTATTAGATATATAGTTAATTAAAGACCACATCTTCTTTGGATTTGATTTGCAGTTAGAAAATTCATTATAAATATATTGTCGTTTTTCTTTCTTCATAAGGTGTTGCACTTCGTTTCTCTTTGCTATAAAATCGGTTTTAAAGTCGTTGTTGTTTGGATTACTTTAAGATTTTCTCCATAGCATCTGCTTCTCTTGACAATTTCCCTCGTAATTTTTCTGTTGATCCAATCGTCTCTGGGTAGGATTAGGATTTTTGATTTCTTTTTCGTGTTTGTTTTTACTTTATCCTTTATGAAACTCTCTAGATCAAGGTAGTCGTCGTTTGTTGTTATGTACGAGGGCGGCACTGAAAATTTCGGGAATCAAGGAAGTGACAACATTACTATTTAAAAATGTATTTATTGTTTTTCGAAGTATTCTCCGCAAAAGGACATGGCTAAACAACTGCCCTAAGCATGTATAGAAATTATTCACTAGCTCGTAACATTCAAATATTCATTAATTAATTATTATACAGTTTTATTATTCTTCTAGAACTTTCGTGAATTAATCAAATAATTAAAAGTTTTTTCATATTTTTGTTTGCCAAGAAGAACATAAGATTCCGTTCTACGAAAAATTGTAGTCAATAAACCTACTTTAAATTTATTTGCGTAAATCGAAACGAACAGTATTCATTATTATTTATGTTTGTACCTTTCGCTATACATCTTAAAACATTAGAGATAGAACAATAGATGTTGTTTTCTTTGAATTTATCTGATTTCTAGAAATTATTGGCAAATCTGGAAAGAAACGGCACATAAATAGTGCTAACACTAAAAAGTTACAGTCGATTCTTCTAGATTACACTTGATTCGATTAGAACCAAATAAAAAAAAAACATGTTGGGGCTGTCGTGGGAACTCACTTTGAACGATGCTCCTCTTGCCGGGTAATAAGTATGTAATTACAGAGTTCGTATGATCTTTAAGTTTCAATTGCGTATTGACAGATGACAGATCTTCAAATGACAGCCGGGACCAACGGAATATCTAGCTTTCCATGGCACGAAAGAAACTCGCTATGTACACGATGGAACCACGGAATGACCTTGGCTAGCGTTGCTTAACCTTGAAGATCGACCTGTGCGGCTGTTATTATTAAGCCGCGAGCTCCTCTAAACGCCTTAATAAAGTAGCATAGCAAAATCTTATTCTTTTAAAGAAAGAAAGAAAACATTTATTGCCAACTGTACATGAACACAAAAAAAAACACAAATTAGCTCTGAGGCACAATATCATTTTAGTATGGCAATAGGAGCGGGCTCAGCAAATGCTGAGCAGTGTAAAGCATGGCTATTACGCTGGTCAACGCTGATTTACAGCCCGCCCCCTTTCTCACAACACTTTCACTACATTATAGTGACCCAATAAATAAATAAATTCCCCACCACAAATATCAAATAATACCTACATATCTACACATTTTATGGCAAACAAAATAAAAAAGAATTAAAAATGTCTATCGCAAATAATAAAAAGAAAAGCCAATAAAAATAACAAAACATTCCAATCAAAAATAATAGATAAAAATATCCAGTAAAAAATTGCAAAAAAAGTCCAATCATAAATTAAATACATAAAAGCCACTGAAACATACATTAAAAAATAAAAAAATAATAATAATTTAAATACCAAAAATAGTCAAGATAACAATAAGATTATTAACGTGCATACGAATAAGATTATGATACAGATAACATTTGAGGCCCTGCCCAACGAGACATAGTTTTAAGCAGACAGAGGTAGCAACCAGTAAGTATAGATTATCCATTTGAACAAGTTTGTATACCTATTAATTTTTTGTTTTCTTTGAATTTATCTGATTTCTAGAAATTATTGGCAAATCTGGAAAGAAACGGCACATAAATTCGAGTTTCTACGATTTTATTTTCAGGATTGTGACGATATAAAAAGTGTCTGTAACTTTTTTCATACGAAATACTAATATTCAGCATTACATATTACTAGTTAAAATAGTTATCCATTGCTAGGGCAATCGTCCATACTTTATTTAGCCATGTCCTTTGACACATTTTTCCATACGACGGAACCAATCATTGAAGCAACCATTCCATTCGGAAGTTGGGGTCTCCAAAATGGCAATTTTTTGTTAATTTTGTTGGCTTTAACTCATTTTCGAACACCCAAACTCGTGACATTTACATGCTGATGAATTGCCTGGCAGTGGGATTATTGTTTGCCCCACCCTGTGCCCTAATAGTGTAATGTCAGGGCAAAGCTGCGCAGTGTTGGCGGATACTTTCTTCTTGATATGACTCCAGATTCAGTGTTTCCAACTTCTCTGGCGATCAATTCTTGAACCTATAAAAACACATTTTTGTACCCCTATTCACACTTGATTCTACCAATATTTATCATGAGTAAAATGATTAAAATAATTAAAACAAACCTCTAAATTAGTATTTTTGAGGCAATCCAAGTTTTCCTTGGTCATGGAATTTTTTTCTTCCAATTTTGATAATACTTCATCAATATTATTAATTTTCTTTTTAATCCTTCGATTTTTCGATTGCGATCGTTTTATCTTTAGACCTTGTTTTACAATTTTGTGCATAATCTTAGCTGGCCTATGAGTTTATTTTTCTCGGCGTTGAACATTCTGAACCACTCGTGGCTTATGTTTTTTTAATCGTTTCGCCTTCGATCTGAACTGAACAGTCTGCGGAATGAAACTCCACAGGTATCGCGTCATTTCCTTTCTGTATAAAACTTTGTTCAACTTCGTGTGTGCCTACGAAACTTTTAAGAAGTCGAATCTTCTTTTTTGTCTGTGACTCAACGTTAGAGCTCTCCGAATCACTTTGTCTTTTTGAAGAACCTGCATAGGCTATATTTACATTTTGCGGCTGAAACCAAAATAAAACAATTTAAAACAATACCAATAAAAATGAACAGGAGAAAAAAATATTGGTGTGTATAAACACACCAATATTTTTTTTCATAAGAATTAGAATATAGTCAAGATATTTAGTCAGTAAATGCTGCTTTATGATAAGAATAAAACATGTAACTTACTTCTTTAAAAAACTTAACAATTTTCATACATGGAAGCGCTGTATGTTTGCAGTATCTATAAACTTTTTTTGATATTAATAAAACACCTTCTAAAAAATGTTCAGAGCATATCGTGCTTGATTTGGATGGCATCCAATTAACTCTACCCGTTGCATCTATCCATTTCTCTTTGACGCTAGCGTCTTTGGGAAATCTAAAAATCAGAAGGATTTTTCATTTTGTGATTTCAAGAAATTACTGCACAAACAATCATTGTAATAATTATTATGCATGCAATACAGCATACTTCCAATTTTTTTGGAAATATTTAATCCATCTAATATAAAAGAAAATATAGGTTCCTATTTTCTTTTATCGATATCTATCTATAAAATCAATACCCGACCAGACTACATCCCTAATTGAGTAGCGAAGCACTTTCGAATATGAAATAGTGAATACATTCAATCCAAAATAAACTTTATTTTAATCGCGTAAGGTTGACGTTCTATTAAATTATTAGTAAATTGAAATTTATTAAGATTTTATTAGAAAACAAATAAAATCGTTCTTACCGATGAGACGAAACACCTCCATTTTTAAGATTCTTTCTCCTAATATCATTTTTGCACTCCAAAATGGAACAAAACGGCATAGTTACGAAAAAAAAAAATTTGTCGCGACACTAGCAACTCGACGCGATGTTAGTATTCTAACATCGCGTCGAGTTGCTAGTGTCGCGACAATTTTTTTTTATACGACTGGAATCAAGTTGCATGGAAGCGTGCGTGGAAGCGCTTATTAGTGACACGCGTGCCACGCCTACTTTGCACTTCCACTGTTTTTTCTGTTCCGTGGTTTTTGCTATGTGGACAGTGAGGCCGATTTCTCAAAGCTAAATTATCGCGAAATTAATGTGACAAATTGTCAAGAACGCGTTATCTGCTATGATTGCTATTTAAAATTCATTCAACCAATCAGCAGATAACCGGCGATTATTCGTCGATTAAGTTAACAGCCCGATAATCGAGTTTTGAGAAGCCGGGTGTGAACCTGTTAATTAGGTTGTCGTATAACATAAATCAATCTGCCTAGCCTTTCCCAATAGTTGTTGGGGTCGGCTTTCAGTCTTACCAGATTCAGCTGAGTACCAGTGGTTTACATCGAGCGACTGCCTATTTGACCTTCACAACCCAGTAACTGGGTAACACGGTACCCCTTGGCAAGACTGGTGTCAGATCTCAGGTTTTTAACTACCCGTAACGACTGAAAGATCTTCAAATGACAGCCGGGACCAACTGCTTAACGTGCTGTCCGAGGCACGGAGGTATCTCGATATGTTGAAATGGTCACCCATCCACGGACCGACCTCGTCTAGCGTTGCTTATCCTTGAAGATCGACCCGTGCGGCTGCTATTATTTAGCCACGAGCTGTCGTATAACATAAATCTGGGGTCAAAAATGAACCGCTGATAGGCCAGCTGAGGTTTGCTTGTCGCACCCCAAAATGAACCCGCTTCGAACTATACGGTTAACATGGTAGTTTATAATTACAGGCCCGCGAGGAAAAGTTGGTGCTACGTCTTGTGGAAATAGTTCGCATGCGTGACGAGTTGGTTCAACAAATTGACGCAGAGCGCCGTCGAGAACGCCAAGAAGATCTTGCTATTGCCGCTTCCATCGCTAGCAAGAGAGGTAAATAAATGTTACACGATGTATTTACCATAATACCAAATAAATAATTAATAATGAAAGGTCGATGCACATTTAATTGTGCTGAAGAAACCGAATAGGTTTTCTTTAAAATCAAGTATTTGGCACAGATTGGTGTGCGAGGCAATCAGAAATTTCAGCTCGATAGAATCTGACAGTGTGAAAATCAGAAAATGTGACGACGACTTTGTTTTTTGAATTTGATAACAGACTAATATTGTTATATGCTTATCTTCCTTTTTTCATTTCAGCACAAAGAAATAGTGAATCTAATAGTTCATCTATGAAATCAGTAGAAGTAATACCAACGCCTAAAAAAAGTAAAGTGAAGGACAAAGTTAAAAAACAATTTAAAAAAGCAAAGCACACATTAATTGCTAAGAAAAAAGACGATTCAAGTGATCGAAAAGAAGAAAAAGACAAAGAAAAAAGAGTTAAATGATGAAAGATATAATTGCGAGTTCTGTCTGACACAACGTTATACAATTTTTTATCAAAATTTCGCCACTTTTGGTATTAAGTATAATTATTGATTTATGTTTCGTTACCTATACATTTAAAGGCTGCTAAACACTTGCCGCCGACTCGGACCACGCGTATACCGCCGGCATTAAATGTCCGCAGACCGCGCTGGCTCTTTTAAATTGTTATAACTAAGCAAAAACTCTGGCGTCTGAACCGCCGGCATAGTTTGTAGGCGCCTTTATGTTATTATTAATACGATATTGTGCATAGCGCACAGGATGTACCTACTTATAAGTAAGACTGAAACATTCCACTAAATACTTATTATTTATTTATAAAAATTAAAATGATTGGGAGGAATATTTATTTATATCAAACAAAGTTGAACTGTAAGAACAAATTTGTATTTCTTTTCGAGGAAATTACGTGCCAGAATTAGACTTATTACGATAAATTTAATTTTATAAAATCTTGAATTTTAAAGTTATTACTGTTATTAGCCATATAGGAACATAAAAGTTAAACTATAATGAATCGATCTGTTGACTGACTACCTTCAGTTGTGCCAGCTGTGATCTGGAATTCGCATAATTATTTAAAAAAATACAACATTTATTGTGGTCATATAAATTGCACATTGTAACATTTATTGCAATACCTAATCACCAAAATAATAAATTATTATAAGTATTTAAGAGCTGACAGCATAATTAGAAATTTTGCTTCCAGTTTTGACATGAATTTATAAAAGATTTTTAACACTCAAATGACAAACAAGTAAGTAATAAATAATGATATTATTTTTATTTTTTCGTTAAGTTTTGCATTGTATAATTCCATATAATTATGATAACATCGTGTACTTAACTAACATATTTACCACAGAGCACTGAATCGCCTCACTGACAGCGACTAGTTGTGCTATGTTCGCTGAGCACAAGTTTCAGCTGTCAATAGTCCGCGACCGGATAGATCTTAGAGTCGGCTCACACCTAGACGCGACACGACGCGCACTTTTTAATAGCAATACAATATATAATACTAATATTATAAAGCTGAAGAGTTTGTTTGTTTGAACGCGCTAATCTCAGGAACTACTGGCTGGAACTGAAAAAATATTTTTGTGTTGGATAGTCCATTTATCGAGGAAGGTTATAGGCTATATAACATCACGCTACGACCAATAGGAGCGGAGCATAAATGAAAAATGTTGCAAAAACGGAAAAAATATTCCGCAACGGAATTATTCAACGGAAGCTCTCAAAAAGGAATATTTGTTTCCGTTTTTGCAAAAATTTTCATTTATGCTCCGCTCCGAAGTTTCAAGTTACGGAACAATCATGTATGTATGTAGGGTAGATGGGTGGGTAGGTAGCCAGTTGACGGGAGCGAAGCCGCGTGGGACAGCTAGTACAATATATAACTTTATTTACTACTCAAAAAGGAGAACACACTTCAGAGAGGGAACTCGAATACAGTTTGCGGATTTTAAAATTATGTGCATAGAGTCGCATCTCGGTGTGAGCTGACCTTTTTTATGACGATTAAAGTAAGTGGCGGTTATAAATAGAGGCCCCTCATAAAATGTTAGCATAAAATTAGATGTTAATGACCACGTATTTTCTTTATTGTTTATTTTTTAAACTTTATACAGAAAGGTACCATTTATTCGCATAATATCAGATTCTCAAAATATTGGATTCGCTTAATATAATATTCTCAAAATAGCCGAAGCAAAATAAATAATGCCAAGACATTGCTTTTCCTTTTTGTATTTTACAATATTTACACAAACACAAAAATAAAACCAAAAAATAAAAAAGGTGACTAAGGTCTACAAGTTATTAATGTTAAGTTATTCCTATTCAATTCCATTGTTAATTAAAGGTCAAGGTATGACATCAATGAAAACACAAATATAAAAATATTTTTCTGCCCAATTAAACATAATATAATTTCTTCATGTACACTTATTTATTTAATTCATACTTGTCAATAATCATTTTAGACCTTAGCCGTCTTATTAATAAACGTGGACTAAGGTAAGAATAACTTTATTCCAAGCATTAGGTTGGTACTAAAAAAAATCCGTATTAATAAACACGGAATAAGGAGGGATTATACTAATCTGACACTAGTCTCGGACTAAAAGTTAAACCATGTTGCCAGCTAGTTTAAGGTCGGAATAAGAGTAGTGTAACTATGGCAACCACAATTTTTTTAATTTTTTTGCATCGCCCTATTCGGGCAGGCTAAGGTCTTAGACCATACCGCCTCGTGTTCAGAGCATAATATCCTTCTTGAATTCTTTAGTATGCATTATAATGCGGATGCAACAGATTCTAATGTTTTTTGGAGTATTTGGCAGCAAATTGTATCAAGTCAGCCTTCCCAGTAAGCTTTGCGGGAGGTAGTCAATACTACAATAAAATTCTCCGCTCCACTATCCCGAGATCGCTTCTGTCAATGCTTTCACAGATTGACCAGTTGCGTAGAGACATAAAACTACACCAATTTAATATCACAATATACACTAGGAATCAATTTGCAAACAATATTAACAGCCGCTGAACTACACTCGAAAAAATCCCGCCAAAAACTCTCGCAACCACAATTATTACATAGAGTCTGATTTTTTATTTCGTAGATGTGGAACATTAAAAAAATAAGGTCATTGGCAGGTATTTAGCTTTAGTCAACGAAATTACAAATTAATTAATTAATTAATCATAATTTTATGTAATTTTAAGTTTAAAAGTAATACGATAATTTGAAAAGGAGGGATCCTTCACCTTTTTTACTGTCAAATCTCTATGGCAGATGTCATTTTTAGTTTTTTTTTCTACATAATGTCTTCAACTTGCTTATTTTTCATTCACTAGTTCATTCTTTTTACTTTTAAATTCAACTGGGTTGCCAGAGCTTACGCGTAAATCCAAGACTAAGAAATGAATAGTTAGTCCGAGGTTATTCCATGTTTATTAATAACATTGCTAGATCTATGTTAATCCTTAGTTACTCCGGGATTAGCTAGTCCAAGAGTAACTTCGGAGTAAGCTGGGAATACGCCATTTTTATTAATAAGACTGTAGCTGTTTGACATTTGGAATTAATAATCAAGGCATTGAAACATAAATATGTTGAACTTGTGCTAAAATACTGAATGACCATTGAGGTATTAATGTACTAGTACATATTATCTCAATGTGAATGACGAGACAAACGCCCGCGCTAGCACTCGTGACAGCCACGACTGAGCTCTGTCCAATACTGCCCGAAAATCGTAATGTCAATGTGTGTGTGCAAAATTGCGCTTTGTTCGTAGTGGATTCTCTGCCTGCGGCGCGCCGCCGCCGCTTACGTACTTTGTGCTAATAGCCATAATCAGAATTGTCATACACATTCAATAGGTATGTTTCCTGGAAAAATATTGTGACGTCACTAAGGCAGTATAAAGTTTACTAGCGGCGTGACGTTTCACGATATTTCAACGTTTTATATCGTCGTCACTTTATGTTTACGTGTCAAAAGTAAAAATAAGAGTGCAATATGTTTTATTAATCTACCTGACTGACAAAAATAGTACATTGTGATACAAGGGTGGAAAGTTGCAATAACCTACACACCCGTGTATCACACGACGTTTTTTAATACAGTTGTGAGAAATAGTTAAAACAAATCAAAGAATTAGATTTGTTTATTCACAAAAAATAAAATTTTCAATGTGGCGCGTTTTTGCAATCGGACATATTTTTTTACAAAGAAAACAGCCCTATACAGCCTATTCGATTTCTGACAAACGTTGATGTGAAAATAATTGACTTAAAACTGGTAATTAAATATATTAAACAACTATTTAAAAGCTTTTGAGAATTCAATGCTAAAAAGTACGGAATCATTCATTTTTCCTCATAGAAAATCTATCCCATTTTATTCTATGTATGAAAACTCCTTGCTACTAAACTTTTTTAAATTGACTTATAAATTTAAAACTAAACTGCAAACATAATGATCGAGCTCGTACACAAAAGTCACGACCGCGTAACAGAAAGATGCCTATGCGTAAGATTTAACTTTCGAATCATAATTATAGCCTCTGAAAGTACGCCATGTTTAACAACTGTATTGAAAATAAATATTCAGTACACTATCCTATTTCTTTAAGTAAACGGTCACACTCACCGTCACGCTGGAAAGTTTTGACGGTGTCTCTCTAGCAGTGTTTGCAGAGGCTTCTCGCTGCGCTGTGGTATTTACAATATATATTTAGTGATAGTGAAAGGCAGATAACAAATCGTCAGTATTAAACTTACCCACTAACAGATTATATTAGTATGTATTTTACTTTTCTTAAAAATGCTAATTAATGCATTGACAAATGATATTTATTTTGTAAATTGGTTAAAAATAATACTTAAGAACATAAATATTTTTGGCAATTTATTATTATGAGGTAGAATAAAACTCTGACACTGGAAAAAATAAATTTATTTTTATCTATTACAGAACGTAAAAACAAGATAACTTTGGAATCAAATCCTACTTATAATAAACTAGCGACCCGCCCCGGCTTCGCCTGTGACAAATTATACACAAAAACCTTCCTCGTTTCTCATTCTTTCTATTGGTGAAAAACTGAAAACCGCATGTAAATCCGTTCAGTAGTTTTCGAGTTTATCGCAAACAGACGCGGCGGGGGTTTGTTTTATAATATGTAGTGATATGAAAGATTGTATATTTAGATGTATCAGTCATACCACAACGGCTGACCAAATTTAGATGAAATGTGGAACACGTTTTGACCATGGCTTGAATTAGGATATACTTTATAACCCGGAAATACGCACCTGTAGGATAATTTCCGACTTTCACGTGGGCAAAGGCGCGCTAGCAAGAGTTTGTACCTAATGATAAATATACAGTTTTCATGAAAGTACTTGTCGTGGGTGTTTACGCCGAAAAAAGCCATGTATTATTTTAAATATGTTGTCTTTATTGGTTTGTACATCATCAATTTCATCAACAATAGAGGCTTAACAACAATAGTAATAACTAAACAATATACATTTCATCGACCAAATGGTTAATATAATTGTGTAAAAAAAGTATGTACCTATGTTAAAATGATTAAAGTGTTGCAAAGATAGTCAATTCGAATACTCGTCTTCTGAATTGTCAAATTATTTATTTTTGTTGCTAATACATTAAAACTGCTATTCGATTATTTTTATTAAATATAAAACCTATTTTTACATTATAAGATTATTAATAACTAGTCTTTTGCACCCACATTTCTTGATTGTTTTATTTTGATACATTATTATGTATCAAATTATTATGTATTTTATCCTTTTTGGTTGGAAATACGAGCCTAAACGACAGATTTCTGAATTAAATTGTTAAAATTGTTGCATTTGAGTTGAGCGTAAACTTATCAAATTTTATCAACAAGGTAGGGTTTAATACGGTCTTAACTCCAAAGTCTAAACATTCGACTCAGAAACCGGCTCTAGGCTGGTATTCCAGATGCTCATGCTCAACTAAACTCATTGTTTTTTTTTTTTACATTAATGTGCTCAAGTCCAAAAACGTGCTCGTGCTCCTGCTTTATTGAGTACACATTATTGTCAAGCTGAAGAATCTTAAGCCAAACTCGAGAAGTTGTGATTGGTTGGCAATTGATTGCTAGACGTGGCCACAGATAGCAATAGTAGCATACAGATGCCTCATCCCATACAAAGAAACAGTGCCGACGTTATTATTTTTAAAAGTACATCGATCGGGTTCGGTTCCAGTCCACGAATATAGATGGTGTGAGCAGTGACTTGCAAGTAAATGGGTTTACTCGGTTCGTAACTATTTTTTTCTTAAAATACAGTGACGATTTTTTTAATAGTATTTTTTGCACGTTTTTACAGTTTCATTGTACCAAAATGTGTTACAAAACAAAATTAAAAGAATCGAGTGGCATGCCTCAAAAATTTAAAACCTGGTATCAATTGGAATCTATTTTAAATGAGCCGTTCAAATAATCTTTGAATTGTGAATATTATTAATTATAATTAAGGCCAATATACCATAATTTAAGTAGAATTGATTAATTAAAGAAGAACAAATAATTTTTATGATCAATTCTAGAAAATGTTAATTTTACACACAATTCAATAGCAAATCGACGCATATCGCGCCATCTAGTGATATTTATTTGAACCAAATTTTCTTTCTTAGCGCCGGGAGCCCGTAGTGTGGCTTATTTTGAATTTGAGTCAAGTATGAGCATATGGATAGCGGGCCTTAAGCTTAATTTACATTGTCGAGGAACGGAATAGAATTAAAGTGGCAGTTCGCAAGTCACGAGTTTTGGCTCATATGACCCACATAGTTTATTAATTACATAATGTTTTATGCAATACTTTCGTTAGAAAAGTACGCTTGTATACTGTTACGGGGCACTGTAAATTGGGCTTTATTATTATGATAATAGAAGTATGTTACTCCACTTTAAAACTAACATTATGTATTTTTTGGATTGTTCAAAAAAGCACAACAATAATAATGTATTACTGATTCATACGAGTGCACAAAAACCGCACTAAAATAAAATGGTGTCCCACAATAAGGATTTTTATTCTAAACAATATCCAATTACAAATATTGATGTTTCGTTCTTAAGTACCTACTTAAATAAATATGATCCTTATTATTATTATTAGGCATCTGGTAGTGAGCACTAAACATCCTGTTAATTTCAGCGGTATAGGTTGACAAACAAGTAAACAAGCCCCACTGGAAGTTCAAATATGAAAACGTATGACATATGACACGTACGTAAATAACTACTAAACCAAAAGTCGCAGGAAAATCTTTTCAGATATATATGTTACAGAGGGTACAGAGCACTAAATAATTACCTGAGTTTAGTTCCTTTATTTTCGTAAAAATGGGCCCGCTGGCGGTAGCTTTGTTTCAAGTGAGCTCACTTGAAACAAAGCTACCGCTCCATCTTTGGAGCACAAAATCAAAATCCAAATAATTTGGGCAGCACAAAATGAGCACTAAATAAATAGGTGGTCTGCAAAACCCTAGGGCCAAGGGTCCCAATCTGCATAAGTACATGAATGGTGACAAGTCATAGAAACATCTTGCGACCTACAGATCCCCATAAAGTTACAGGAGAAAATAGAAATTGCTGGCACATGTAGACTGTAGAAGAAAGAAAAAAAACAGTGCATTCGCGGCAATGAGAAGGTTGGTATTGGCACAGATAATATAATACTAGCATACAGATGCCTCATCCCATATAAAGAAAACATGCCGACGAAACTAGCGTTTTTCATCTGATTTTACCGATTATTTTTTGTAAATCGATCGCCTTCGGTTCCGTTCCACGGCGATAGATGGATCACATATATATCGGTGGAACAGAACGGAACGGCACCGAACGCGATCGATGTACAAAAAAATATCAGTATAGAACGTCGGCATCGGCACGGATTCTTTGTATGGGATGAGACACCACTGGTATTGGTTTTTGAAAATATAGCAAACGCAGAATTTAACAAGAGTCTAGCTGTGCCCGCGGCTTCGCTCCCGTCAGCTGACTGCTTAGTACCTGGCCTGCCTACCCTATCCTATTTACCTTTCTGCCTATCCTACCTACCAATTTCTTTTCTAGGTTCATTCTTTCGCAAAGAATCTTAACACCGCCATTCAGAAAATGACTTCAAATGCACAACGCCATCTATCGAGTAAGGAGTTCAACTGTCCGAGTATCTGAATTGCGTGTGTTGTGATAATTTTACTTTTTGACCACTTTAAATTCATATAACTTTTGATTGAGTGAACCAATTGCGATGAAACAAAAACTAAGTAATACTTCAAGTTACGCACAATTTTTATGTACTTATACAAGTTAACAACATCGGTTTGGGTTCTGTTGGTTATCCTTTAACACCCTGGCTATTTTTTTGGAAATATTTTCGATGTACAAAAATGACTTTTCTACAGATTTATTATATGTATTGATTGATGATGATGATTGATAGTTTGAAAGTGGCGTCAGTGACAAAGAAGCTGAAAGAAAATCCTTTATCCTGATATGGGCATGGGATGTGATGAGGGTGGATTAAGGATGATGGAGACATGTAAATGTTAACGGATGGAGAGGTTGTGGAAGGCGTGTCGCTACCGTGCCACAAAAGAAACCCCCTCCGAGGCAAAGGTCAGGGCGCCAAGCACCCTTATTGACGAGTGCTTGGCAGCAGTAACGAGTGTTCCCTTTGTGTTCCTATGATTTGTAAGAATCCTTTACTAATAAAATACTATGACTATATGTGGCCGTAACATATGTATATACGCAGTCAAGGTTGATGTAGAATGCATTGCAGTAAAACTGAACATTATAACGACCTTTTTAAACATTGATTGTATATATAAAGTAATAAAACTTATTTCTTTATAATAAAGTTCATATGTTACCCGTTATCTGAATTAGAAATTCTCATTTTTATGTGAGTAATAAGTATAATAATTTATTATGCATACAATAGTCAAATTCATTAGTGACTCTTAATTCATTACTTGAAAACACGAAATAAAAAACAGATTCTTAACATAATAATTAGCTAAAACACAAGACTCACAAAATTTATAATATAGACAAAACTATATACTATGCACTATAAATCATGGGCATAATTATTGTCAATTTCAATTCGTAAATTACTCTGTTTTGATTTACCTAATTTATCTCGTAGGTCATCAGATTTCTTATGCTTTCTTGATTTTAAAATTTGTCGCAGGTCACTCTGGTCACTTGAACTTACAGTACCACTAGGTTTCATATCTAATCTCGACCACACACTACTAGGGGTATTCACTTTATGCACTCGACTCATAACATTACTGTCAGAATTTTCTGATAAATCATCACTTGAAAAACTTTCATTATCATCCAGAGCAACCACTTTCTCACCTAATCGTGACTGTATACTGTGGTTTTTCCTGTTTGTAGCATGCTTTTTGAATTTCTCAGATAGTTTTGTCTGTTCCCTTTGACTATAACTGCTACGGGAATTATCTACTTCAATAGATAATGCTGAATATCCATCTGGATCTTTGGAGTATTGAGAAGCTAACTTCTTCTTTTGCTTAGATTCTTCATCATCGGCATGCATCCTCATTCTAGGAGTCTTAGATTTGGTTTTCCATTCGGAATCTGAATCACTTTCTTCAGTTTCTTTATATTGGTTGGTGTTCCCTTCAGCATGTCTTTTGCCTAGGCGACTGGCTAATCTTTTGTTTTTTATTTTAATAATTTTATCTGGCTCTTCTAAATCATCTTCATCTTCATCATTGTACCTAAGCTTGCGTTGAAAAACTTCTTGGTGATCATAAACTCCCCATGATTTACACAGATCGCCCCATGGGTTCTTACTTACAGCTTCCATACTTTGATCATAATATTCATCAATATTTTTACTTTGTGGTTTCTTCTTAATGATTTTTTTGTCTCCATTAGTAGCAAACCTTATTAATATTAGGTCTTTTTTAGGATGTGGCATACCTTCTCGCCAATGATGATTTGGTTTACTAGCAAGCATTTGTATCAAGTTATTGTCTTTTATTTCTCTAGAATGTACCAAGAGTGCTAATGCGGCAGAGATGTGATCCTGACAAACAACATTACCTGAAAATTTAAAAGATTTTTTTGTAATTCAAAAATAAAAAATAATTTAATACAAAACTGTACTGCTACGATCTCCCAATGATTTGGGGGTTGTCAACTGTACTGCATAGAAGCGACATATAGTTGCCACGGTTCAAATAATGCACCCATTGATACATTGCTGTGGGCACGTTAATAAGGCCCAGACTAGACCGTGCAACGGTGTCAGGCGAGTGACAGCGGCCACCCAAATAATGAGCCAAATGAATATCACACGCATTTTAAGGAAGTTTGTTTGTCTGTACATGTTGGCCCTTTTCCTTGAAAAGGCAGTCATCAAATGTTAGAATATTTTGCCATTTCATCTGCGCAATTTATTACTTTGTCAAATCATATTTATTCGTAAATGAAGGTTTCAATACAATAGGATGTTATAATAAGGTGGTCAGATAGCTACATTTTACTTGAAAGCAAAATCAAATAATAACAAATTTAGTGGTGTCAAAACAACACACATATTTAAAATGAAACAATTAAATTACTTACATAACACACAATTCCTTACTTACTAACACACAATTATCAATGTCAAAATAATAATAATAACCTAGTGGTGATAGACCGATTAGCGCGCCGCACAATGATAATAAATATCACCATCCCGCATGACGAGAACCTCGTGAAAGCTGAGAAAGAGAAACAAATCAAGTATCTTGACTTAGCACACGAGGTTGTCGACATGTGGAATGTGGATTCGGCTATCATTGTGCCGATTGTCATTACGGCCAACCGCCCAATGACAGCCTCGACAACCATCTGCCGAGGCTGTCATTGGGCGGTTGGATCAAGGGTCTGATACAGAAGGCAGTACTTCTCGATACGGCTCGCATAGTGAGGAGGTTCCTGTCTCTGGAGACCTAACCACCGGTAGCTTGGACCCTGTTCCCGATACCGGCGGACAACCATTATTTTTTTATACTTTTAAATGTTTTTTTTTTTATGATTTGTTTTTATAAAGAAATATTTAAAAATGTAAATTTAAAATGTGTACATAATTGAATAAACGAAATAATAACCTAGATTTAATTATTGTGTTTCTTCTGACTTGTTAAATAACTTAAAACTTTCCTCAATTATCTAAGGGCTATCAAAATACAAATAGATTTTTTCAGTCATGCATGTTTTTGCAAAACATTCTAATCTCTGGAAATACCAGTAAGTACCAGATACCAGTAAATAGTTCTACAGATTAGCGTGCTCAAACAAAATAACTCTTCAGCTTTACTATATTAGTATAGACAGCTGTACAGTGTACTATATTAATATACACATACTTACATGAAACTTCATCAATCCATTCCAGAGATACGGGTTTATAATCTTCTAAATATTGGAAAATTTCTTTTGTAGTAAGTCCATCAACTCCCTTTAAATTGATTGCATCAAAACGAAAATGTCTCTCGTTTCCACTTTCAATTCCAAAGTTTGAGTAAAGTTCATCAATTTGTCTTTGTGTAATTACTCTATTTCCAGTGAGATTTAAACCAAATCTCTTAGCTCTTTCCTCTATTTTGGATGCATCAACTTTCTCCAATTTTTCAATGATTAAACCACCTTTGTCAGCTTTATACACCTGGTTTATGAAAGAATAATATATTAAGTACAACTACACTAGTATATTAGTGGATACACAGGTCCTAAAGATGATTCTTCATTCTTCAATGTAGTCAGCAAAATTTCATCAGCACTGTATAATGTTGTGTGTTAAAGAAATTCAACATGTTGCATTTGTGCTGAAATACTAAATTATTACCATGTGCAGTATTTTGCAAAAAACTTAAGAAATTATTATTTTTTCAGGCTACTTTGTTACATTAGGTTCTGAATACAAAATTATAATGTTCAAAGATAATTTACTCCTAGCACCTCACTAGTGATATTTGAGTGTCACTAAGCTTTAACGCCACTAATCGACCACAATTCCGATTCCAGGATGCTACTCAGAAATGCTTGATGGAAAAACCCAATAACAACATACAAACAACTAACCCAAATATTTACAAGCATCAAGTTAATTGTAAAATGTTTTGCTCACTATAGTTTGCTCTCTGCCTCATTTACTTACCACAGTACAATCTTCAGTGTATGAAATTGGTTCTTTTACATCATCAACAAGCATTGAAGTTTCATCACTCATTTCTCCATCTTCTCTATCCATTTTTGTAGACGTGATTGAATTCAGTATTATTTATTTTACTTCCCGTAACTTTCAATGCGCTGAGGCTGAGCTAAGAGAATTAAAAATATTCCTTTCAACAATAAAGGTACGTAACAAGGTAACAACAACGAACAGGACACGAGCATACGTAGTATCTCTTAGTAGTCTGTGGACACGAGCCAAGCAATTAGCAAAGCAAATTATTGCTGTGAGTGAATGAATTGGTGAGGTGACATGACAATTGACATGACAGCCAGCGTTGTTTGATTAGTCTATGGTGTGACAGTGAAATTCAAGGTGGAAACATACTATTGAAACCCGACCCGACGCCACCCGACGTGATTCGTGCACATATACAACACCCCACGTGATGCTACAACACGCTTCTTTATTATAGGGTTGCCACCTATCCGGGTCTCCCCGGATTTGTGCTAGTTTAGAAGGCGGGCGGGCGGGGTTGTACTCTAGTAGAACTTTTAAAAATATTACAGCATATCACCCGGGATTGCATGTCTATTTTTTGTGCACTATCTTCTGCCAGCGGCTTCGCCTACGTGAAAAGTGTTTTATCGCCCAAGGGAACATTATAACGGGATAAAAAGTACCTTGTGTGCTATTCCTGACTATAATGTATCGGTCTGCCAAATTTCATCTAGATCCGTTTAGCCGTTCTGGCGTGATTGAGTAACAAACATACATCCAAGAAGTAAGATTACTATAGAAATTGACCACTAACTGTGCCGTACCGTAATGTGCCACACAAAAAAGTAAACAATTAAAACTTTTTACAATGAACGCATTCCCCTCCTTCGGCCGTCGGGTAAAATACAACCGACTTCCAATTAAAAATTTGACTCAAATAAGTTAATGATTTCTATTATAGAGTCTGGCCAACGAAAGCTGTCCAAGGAAAAAGGCGGGCATTTTAAAAAATCTAGAGCTTACAACCCTGACTATACACTGCTTAAACGGAGTTGATACTATTTATTATTCTATCATATTATGCGATATTTACATCATTATTTCAGATATATACTAAGACCATAATAAGGTTATTAATGGTTACCAGTTTGATCTTATAAAAACAAAACAAATAATAAGGTTATTACCCCTGTCATATGGCATTTTTTAACTTCTGCGCACTTTGAAGTTCACAGATCCAACTTACCTGGCACGGCATTATATGGAAAAGGTTGAATAAAAGAAAAAGTTAAAGTTTATATGATGTAATGCAGACACTGATATGATAACACAGTAAAATCAACACAAAACCATAACCCCTATGGGTTATAGAGTCATAGTCGAAATCGGATTCCAACATTTCTACACCTGACAATATTGAATCAGCTTCATTGCTTTCTTCACTGCTACTGCTACTGTCCCCAGTATTTATTATGAATCGTTCAAGTTCATTTTCAAGAACACGGTCCCTTAATTTGTACTGATGTTCAACATTTAAAACATGATCAGATCATGATCATTCTTCCAGTCTTCAGCAGTTATGGATAGAAAACATTATTTTATTAAATTTTGCATTTCAGACCCTGGTATTCCTATATTTTTGCTTGTTACTTTTCTCTTCGCTTGACTCCATACAATCTCAATAGCATTGAGGTCGCAATGATACGGAGGAAGCAACAAAATTTCGTGATTGTGGATATGACTATATTTTTTTTAAAGTTCTTCTGCTTCGTAAACAGCTGCAGGTTTATTAACTTTCACCAAACACATTAATTCAGCTTTGGTATGATATTCTTCAAAATGAATATTATTCTCTTGAAGCCATATTCGGAGATTAGCCTTAGTATCAGACATAGTAGGGGGTTTGTTCAATTGTTTCATATGATAACTTGCATTGTCCATCACAATTACACTAGGTTTAGTGAGATTTGGTATCAACATTTCTTCAAACCATTTCATAAAGTTGATAGTGTTCATATCGTCATGGTAGTCAGCTGATTTGGATTTTGTGCTGAATACCAATAATGCACCTGGCACAAACCCTTCCTCCTGCATGCACAATGATATGTCTTTTTCCTGACGATATATTAGTAGTGACACCACTTGTTGAAGGTCTTTGCCACGATTTTTTAACTTTATAGTTCTGATGCACTTAGGTCTCATCAAGGTAAATAATATGTTTACCTTCTAGTCTCTTTTGATTTATTGTTCTCAAGAATCTGTGTCTCCATGCCGCAATATAATATTTTTCTGTAAGTAAAGCCCATTCATTTCTATTGGTTTGAAAGTCGAACCCATTCTTGTGTAAAAAAATTCTAAGGGTTTCACGGCATCCCATAAATCCAATTGCTTCCTTCAGCCCATTGTGCAGGCTTCTCAAGGTTGGGACTTATTTTTTCACTCCATTAAATTCGTTTATTTTGTTTCTTATAGCCGAAATATCAAAATTATCCAAATTGGAAACTTTTGCTGAATGTGGACGTATTTTCCCCTGAGTATTCCACTGTCCTTGATTTTTAGACCCTTCAATTTTTATTCTTCTTAGGGTCTTCACACTTACATCTGAAGAGAACAAATACAATGAATTATGTAACAGTGTAATAATATTTACCAGATACTTTTAAGTCTTTGGTTAGTGCACTCAGTCATCAAATTCAAAAACCATAATAAAATACAAAGACAGCATGTTATTTAATTTAGCCATCCATACACATGTCATTATCCTGTCTAAACCCTTCTAAGCTGCTTCAAAGTGACTGTTATACCTATAATTTCTGAATTATTATGAACAGGTACCTGTCATTGAAGATATCTTTTCTAAATAATTTGTTTCACAAGTCGACAATTAATTTTTTTCGAGAGTTTTCAATTTCTATACCGGTTCCACAATTCAAAGTTTTGTCTCCTCGTCGTTAGTACTTCCTGAAAAGTAGATAAACCGTGAATAATTGTGCCATTTTTTTATAAATAGTCTAAAAGTATCAAGATGTTATAGGAGAAATTCAAAAAACTAACCTAAAAGTGAAATGATTGAATCCAGTTGTCGTATTTTCTCTGCAGATTTCTGATTGAAATCACTTTTATGTCTTTATATTTGTCAATCATAGTAAATAGTAGCTTCCACGTCGAGCTTTTGATTGTTTTCGGCATTATTTTAAACAGAACCAACGAAAATAAGATGCACGTAAACACAAGATCACTCAAGTACGAAACGTCAATGTGACAATTTTGACAGCCCTAAATAATTGCCATCCTAAAAGTTTAGAAATTAATTCGTGGACAGCTTTCGTTGGCCAAACTCTAGCATAAACATAAAAATTACCTTCACCGAGTTTGTACCCTAAAAATTACCCTGCTGATTAAACTTTACTGTAAATTAGTGTAAATTACCCTAAGTTGGCACTACTGATCATATCATAGCTTTGTTTCTAGTAGTATTTATATACTATGATCGCGGTATTGGCCTGAAATCATATCATATAATATTGAGTACCGTTTTACTTATTCTATTAATTGTTCATCCGACATGGCTGGAAAGAGCTAAGCGTAGAAGCATTTAAAAGGAAAATTAAATCTGTTTTAGCTAGTAAAGCCTATTATGATGTGAATGAATTTTTATTGGAATCATTCTAAATTGACATGCTTTTTACAAATTAATTTAATCTGAAATGTATGTGATTTAATAATGTTTTTGATAATGATTTCTTAATTTTTTTATTTTATTTTTTATATTGAATATTTTTGACTTACGTCGACATTATCTGTTTTATTTTAAATAATTGAATATTTGACAATTTTGTATGTGACTCCTATTTCCATATGAACTAATTATCAATCAATTTATCAAATTTAATTTATTTATTTATGTCAGCATTGTCAATGTTACTGAATGTTGTTATTATTTAATTGCACATTGTATTAATATTTGCACACCATGACTATATGGTAAACATGTTAGCACAACCCCATGTTTTTATATCACCTTGCATGCTTTTTTTATTTGTTATAATTGTATGTACACACATGTTTGAGCAAATAAAGTTATCTGAATCTGAATCTGACATTTTAAATAAAAACATACAAAAAATATCTTTACGCCAGGAATGCTCTCGACTGACTGACGCATGGCATCGGGTGTTAACTAGGAACACACTGTGTGCGATGCGTCGGGTGGCGTGTGTGCCCCCTCTCCCGGCAACACGCTGATCCAAACCGACTGCGTGTTACCGCGTGTGATTGCGTGTCGTCACATGGCATGTTGACTATGTGTTTCTGACCATATTAAATATATAGGATGGATTAGTACTTCAACGCGTCAGAAGGCGTCGGGTGGCGTGGCGTCGGGTTGGGTGTTAATAATATGTTTCCACCTTCATGGTGAAATGGGGATGTGAACGCAAACCTTAGCGCAGATGTCGCTGGCGGCGCAATGGCTGCTAGCTTAAGGCATTGAAAAACGAACTAAAAACATGAGGAGCAAGGATAACTGGAAATAAAACAGATCTTATTGAGAGGCAGACTATTATATAATAAAAAAAATTTCATCGGTGATATGTTCTAGATTTGTATATTTTTTTAGTTATTACAACTAAAAAAATATACAAATCTAGAACATATCACCGATGAAATTTTTAGAGTCAATTCTTACTTGACCCATTGTAGGAAAATTTACATCAAATGAGAGAACAATACTTTAATGTGTTGGTATTGTTTACGTTTTAGGTTAGAAGTATTATTTTATTTAAGGCAATCAAAGCTCTCAAACTTCTGAAAGCCAAGCAAATGACATTCCTGCTGTAGAACTTTATCAATACGTTAATAGTTCCACTATATCGCCGAAGATTATCAAGCAATATAATCAGATTTACTTTAACAGGTACATAACATAACCTATAAATATGTATAGCCTTTTCCCAGTATTTTTTAGCATTGTATCTGTGGGCAATAAATAAACACTGGGGTTGGTACATTCTGGTACAGCAAACATAGGTATATTTCGAGAAAATTAAAATTTACTGAATGATTGGTTATAAAATGTATGGATTTGACAGCTTTCAATAGCCATAGCGACGATGCGCCACCTGTCGTGAAAAAAAGTCAGTTCACATCCCTTTTTTTTTTTTTTTTGTTCCTTACGGAACAGGCTAAGGTCTGAGACCATGCTGCCTAGTCATCAGTATTTTTCTTGAATTCTTTAGTATGCATTAGAATGCGGATGTAACATATTCTAATGTTTTTTGGAGTATTTGGCAGCAAATTGTATCGAGTCAGCCTTCCCAGTAAGCTTTGCGGAGGTAGTCAATACTACAATAAAATTCTCCGCTCCACTATCCCGAGATCGCTTCTGTCAATGATTTCACATATTGTCCAGTTGCGTAGACAGTTGAGACACAAAACTACACCACTTTTATATCACAATATCCACTAGGAATCAATTTGCAAATAATATTAACAGCCGCTGAAGTTCACTCGAAAAAATCCCGCCAAAAACCCCGCCTTGCCTTGCCTGTCATTGTCAAAGAGCTCCTTTTTTTTTTTTTTTTTTTTTTTTTGCATTTGTTCCCGACGGAACAGGCTAAGGTCTGAGACCATGCTGCCTAGTCTTCAGTGAAATTTTAACATTCTTTAGTATGCATTAGAATACGGATGTAACGTATTCTAATGTTTTATGGAGTATTTGGCAGCAAATTGTCTTGAGTCAGCCTTCCCAGTAAGCTTAGCGGAGGTAGTCAATACTACAATAAAATTCTCCGCTCCACTATCCTGAGATCGCTTCTGTCAATGATTTCACATATTGTCCAGTTGCGTAGACAGTTGAGACACAAAACTACACCAATTTTATATCACAATATCCACTAGGAATCAATTTGCAAATAATATTAACAGCCGCTGAACTTCACTCGAAAAAATCCCGCCAAAAACTCCCCCTTTTTTTTTTTTTTTTGTTTGTTCCTTACGGAACAGGCTAAGGTCTGAGACCATGCTGCCTAGTCATCAGTATTTTTCTTGAATTCATTAGTAACATTAGAATGCGGATGTAACATATTCTAATGTTTTTTGGAGTATTTGGCAGCAAATTGTATCGAGTCAGCCTTCCCAGTAAGCTTTGCGGAGGTAGTCAATACTACAATAAAATTCTCCGCTCCACTGTCCCGAGATCGCTTCTGTCACTAATTTCACATATTGTCCAGTTGCGTAGACAGTTGAGACACAAAACTACACCAATTTTATATCACAATATCCACTAGGAATCAATTTGCAAATAATATTAACAGCCGCTGAACTTCACTCGAAAAAATCCCGCCAAAAACTCTCCCCTTTTTTTTTTTGTTTGTTCCTTACGGAACAGGCTAAGGTCTGAGACCATGCTGCCTAGTCATCAGTATTTTTCTTGAATTCTTTAGTATGCATTAGAATGCGGATGTAACGTATTCTAATGTTTTTTGGAGTATTTGGCAGCAAATTGTATCGAGTCAGCCTTCCCAGTAAGCTTTGCGGAGGTAGTCAATACTACAATAAAATTCTCCGCTCCATTACACCGAGATCGCTTCTGTCAATGATTTCACATATTGTCCAGTTGCGTACAGTTGAGACACAAAACTAGACCACTTTTATATCACAATATCCACTAGGAATCAATTTGCAAATAATATTAACAGCCGCTGAAGTTCACTCGAAAAAATCCCGCCAAAAACTCTTATCGTAGACAGGATGCAACAACAAGACGAACGAAAACTTACTTAGATGCGTTCCGTTTCACGATTATTTTTTGTTTGTTAACTAATATTTCAATATTTTTTTATTAAGTCCTAAAAGTAACGTAAAAGTTTGAGTCGTGATACATGGTGGTTACATGAGAAGGTCAAAAGTAACATAAAATGTAACAGATGTTATATTCAGGCAACGCTGGTTCATTCATTAGGCAGAAAATATATCGGATCGGTTGTCTAGGCAAGCTTCGCTGAGGAAGTACTTCACCATATCAGCCGAAAGACGTCCACAGTTGGACGTAGGCCTTCCCCAAGCGTCACCACATTGACCGGTCCCGCGCGTCTCGAATCCATCGGTCATCGGTCAAACTGGTGGGAGGCCATCCAACGCAACGTCTTCCGGTTCGCGGTCGCCACTCCAGAACCTTTCTGCCCCATCGGCCATCCGTTCTGCGAGCAATGTGCCCTGCCCACTGCCAATTAAGTTTGGCAATTCTTCGGGCTATATCGGTAACCCTGGTTCTCTCACTGATCTCAACATTTCTGATTCGATCACGCAAGGAAACTCTGAGCATAGCCCTTTGAGTGACTGTAAGCTTTAAGATAAGGCCCATTGTAAGCGACCACGTCTCAGAGCCATATGTCATCACTGGCAACACACACTGGTCATAGACTTTCGTCTTGAGACACTGTGGCAGCTGTGGTAAGTTGGACGAGAAGATGCCTTTTTTTTTTAATCTATCATAGGCTCGCGCTACCGCGATACCGCAGATACCGCGCAACTTCCCGAACGCTGCCCAGCCGAGTCGGATTCGACGGTTGAACTCTTTCTTGATGTTGGCCCTAACCAAATGGATCGTTTGTCCCAGGTAGACATACTCGCCCACAACTTCGAGTGTGGAGTCGCCGACCTTGATAGGAGTGGGTGTAACATGGGCATTCAACATCACCTTGGTTTTCGCTGCAGAAGGACGGGTTTCGAGGTCTGATCCTGAAGTCAAACTGACATGGTGGTGTTTCTGTATAAACACTTCAACACTTCGACGTATCGGTAGTCAATTTGGCACCGTTGGAGAGACTGCAGTACAGCCCAAGTCTCGATCGAATCGAAGGCTTTCTCGTAGTCCACAAACGCTAAACAGAGAAGCAGGTTGTACTCTTCGGTCTTCTGTATAACCTGCCCTGCCGCAGCGTATGTATGTGGTTTACGGTGCTGAAGCCTTTACGGAATCCAGCTTGTTCGGGAGATTGGAAATCGTCAAACATGCGCGCGAGACGATTCGTGATGACTCTTGCTTGTAAACAGCTTTTAGACATGGCTAAGAAGTGAGATAGGCCTATAGTTCCTCAGACTGACTACCCCATCTGAGGGTAGTAGAGAGAATTATGCAAAATATTATCACTGTGACCCAAATAATACCGGAACCTAGTCAGTGATATTTGATATTTCTATCACTGACTAGGTTCAAAGATCACAGAGATATAAATAGGACCCCGTTGTCAGAAAGAGATAAACATGCTGTTCAAACATACGTTCGTGTCGCGGCCAGAGGCAGAACGGACAGAGTTCACTCAAGCTGGTCAGCTTGTGTTTGTATTGCCGCGCAGACATAAAGACAAAGCCGTAAAACATACCTACCTCCGTTATATAACATCATTGGGTTAACCACTAAAGTGCAATGAAGGTGAGCTTCAACTTATCGCGCTTCGCCATGCACTGACTGACATACAAGCAAAGCAAATGATTGCAAAAAAAACTTATCAATTAAACAAAAGGTGTGTTGATAACGTTTAATAAACAAATCGACCAATTAGGTAAGTAATTTAAGCTTTAAGGTGGTATCTACATAGTTCTACAGCCTGTTGGTAGGCGTAATAGGTAGGTACATAATTATTTAAGAAAGATGATCAAGCATGACTCTCGATGCAAGACTAGATGTAAATGTAACTCAATTATTATAAACATTTAGGTATAGGTTGATTCATTAGCCCGATTTTATAATCAAGCTTATAGCAGCGCGAGCGAAAATGTACCTACTGCTCGGTCAAATACTGTGCACTTGACGCTGTCAAGTCACTGACGTTCGAGTCGTGAACGCGGGGCGCCGCGCGGTTAGGCCGGAGTGGGGTCAAAGTGCACAGTTATTTTCACTGAGTAGTGAGTAAAATAGTAGCATTTAATTGTATTACTTTGTAAAAAAAATGTATGATTAAGAGCAGCGATTTCCGTACATGCATGATAAAGCGCCGCTATAAAATCAGCCTTTTAAGATACATTTCATTTTTTTTTAAGATACATTTGGCATTTTAAACCACTCGTAACTTACTAGTTACGAGTGGTTTAAAATGCCAAATGTATCTTTGTAAATTAATAAACCACATGAAACCTTTATTTATATATATTTTTTGTTCGGTACTACGTATTTAATCATAATTATGTTGATTAAATACACAGGACATCATATTTATTTAAATCTAGTATGGACTAGGATTACAACAAATAAGTAAGTCCAATGAAATCTTAAATCAAAATAATATGCTAGTACAAAAAAAATCTATTCTTTATCAACCGACACATCTCAGTAAGATGTAAGTCGCAAGAAAACACAAACTTAAATTATGAAGGAGATGCCTAGGACTGCAATGCTTTATAATACTAATTCTAAATTATTGGGCCTAAATTGCTGTTTCATGAAACGGGGCACTTGGAACTATGACAACTGTGACTTGAAATTTACTAGCGACCCGACCCTGCTTCTTATGGGACGAATTTTAATATAGAAACCAACCTCAGTTACCTATCACCCTTTCTATTTTGAAATCCGTATCAAAATTCATTGAATAGTTTAGAAATAAGCGGAGAAACACACAAGCAAACCGCTTTTTTAGCGCGACGCAAAGAGACCTAACGACCAAACGCGTAGGCCGATTTTGGTAAATAATATGTCGTAAGATTCGTCTTAGTAGTGCGAGTCACTGGCTACATTAAATTGAAAAAAAAACGTATTGTAGGCTCCATATTGTGGGAGACTGGGAGTCGCAATTTTTTTTTTCTTCTAAACCCAACGAGAGGGGTATCAAAATAAAGAATTTTAAGAGGGTTCTCTTTACAAAAATATATACCAATTGTATGTTTTAAAGTAATTCGAAAAAAGAAACGACAGGTAACTAAAAAGTTGTAAATATTGTTTTGGTCAGCCTACTCGCGAATATGTATCCTCCGACTGCACAGGTTGATTTTCTTCTTATTTACATCTTTCTCCTTCGCTTTTCAGGCAGTCGGGTTTATTTTGAGGGTAGGTACCGTAGCAGAAGGGTCCAAACGGAGACCTATCGCTGTCACTTACGTGTCCATCTGTCTGTCACAAAATTTTGTTCCGAGGAATTTTTTACTTTCCATTGACCTATGTACTTGGAATTTGGTGATAATGTTTATTATTACATACATTATACTAACAACAGTTGAATATTCTACATGCACTTGTCCGGTTTTTTCTGTAAAATCGCCATACTTATAACGATTATTATATAATAAAAACTGGCCAAGTGCGAGTCGCACTCGCGCACTATGGGTTCCGTACCATTATCGCAATAAAATCACGTTTGTTGTATGGGAGCCTCACTTAAACATTTATTTTATTCTGTTTTTAGTATTTGTTGTTATAGCGGTAGCAGAAATACATCATCTGTGTAAATTTAAACTGTCTAGCTATCATGATTCATGAGATACAGCCTGGTGACAGGCGGACAGACGGACAGACAGACAGACGGATCGTGGCGTCTCAGTAATAGGGTCCCATTTTTACCCTTTGGGTACGGAACCCTAAAAAGCATGCGAGAAAGTATCCAAAGTTATCATAGCTCAAAGTGACCATACAAATCGGCAATTTAATAGGTACTTACAGACCAGTATACACAGTGTACCTACCTATTATTTTGGAAGGTACAATTATTTTTAGGATAACATAATATCTTATATCAGTTATAAAGTACATTCTTAAGTAATATTCCCAATTATTTATTGAAATTCAATCAAAGAAAATTCATTCCTATACAACTATATAGTCCTAACCTAAATTATACAGGTTATAGTGCTCGCCAAACATCTGGGTCGCTCTGAAGTTGTCTTTCCGATGCGCAAGGCACGAAACGGTGCTGTTTTTGTACGAGATTTACTACTGCGCAGCCATTGTAGCTAACTTCAGAGCGGCCAAGAAGTTTGTCGAGAACTATATATTATGAAGAATACTTTGACAATGAAGGTACGTTTTACAACGGCCGGGCCGCGTCGGAGTGTGTCGTGGCGGTGCATGAGTACCAACGCTTGTACTCGCGCTTGACCACTATCTCACCTGCGTGCTATTCATGACTTTCGAGCGATATAAGAACAATAGTGCTTTCGAAACGCAATCAATTTTCCGGCCAGGAACGACACCTGAATGCACGCGGGAGTAACCGAGCACAAAGGTACAAAGGTCCACCGTGCGCGCGGAGACAATAGGTTACTGCTACGTTCATGCTGATCCGAAAGAGTGAACCACCTGTATATTCCATGCAAATGTGACATTTGATTACATAATACGGATGTTTCCTGGATAGAAAATGATAATTCTATTTGTGAGATTATCAAATAATATTGGACATGTATTTTTTTGCTTTACCAAATCAATAAAAATTGACTTTGCTTGTGACGTCACCATGTCAGTATAAAGTGTACTATCGGCGTGACGTCACACGATATTTCAACACATTAAATCGCCGTCACTTTATGTTTACGTTACAAAAGAAAAATACGTGTCTCAATAAAAAATACAAAAGAAAAATACGTGTCTCAATAATTCGGGCGCACGGTTGGCGCAGTGGTTGAGCGATTGACTGCTACGCTGCGTGTCGCGGGTTCGATTCCCGCACGGAACAATTATTTGTATGATCTACAAATAGTTGTTCCGGCTCTGGGTGTTTGTGTATGTGAGTTTATATGTTTGTAAACGCACCCACGATACAGGAGAAATTCCTAGTGTGGGGCAACGTTTTTTTTAAAAACAAAACAAAAACAAAACAATATTTCTTATTAATCTACCTGACGGACAAAAAACTAATTTTCAGTTAACACTCCTATTCATAATTGCATCTATTTCCGTTAAATCGTATTTAGAATCAGGTTTACAACAATTTTGTCTTATACCTACTTTATATTTTGGTTTACTTATTACAAGTTTACAAGTCGCTCGTCATAGTTTAATACAAAGACAAGAGTCTCTTCTTGTCATGAGCTTGAATTAAATGTTCAGAAAATAAGTACGGCAATGTTTTACAAGTTACTGAACAGAACTTTATGGAAAGTAGAAATATCAGGTTCAACATTTGAATTTGTGCTATATAATTCGGGTTTGTTACTGCTCCTGAAAAAAAAAATGCAAAATGAAAACATCAATTTAAAAAAAAGTTTATTTGAACACACATTCCTCTCAGCACACCCTTTCATCTCATATTATGTTCATATCATGCGGTGTATAATAAATAAAAGGTGCAATATTTTTGGCAGTCCGCCATATTGCATTTAGAATGATGTCGTTAGCTAACCATGTGTATGCATAAATTCAGTTCAATCAGTTGGGGATAACTGCAAAATTTGACCCGTTGGCTTATTAAGATACAGCAATCATCGCGCGATCAAACGCTTAATGTCATACAAATGACCTACAGTCTAGGTATGGTATGTCCTAAACAATCGTTTGCTAATCGCTCGCTGTTTGTCAAATGCAGTTATTTCTAAAAAAACCGCCAAAATCTCTAAAACTTCTGTATTGAAGAGCAAATTATTCCACAAAAATCGCTATCGTTTTGCTCTTGCAAGATACGTAATAAGCCTGCCATACATATTACATACTAAATTACTAACAAACTAACTAACAAGGCAAATTAAATAAAAACTTGTGAAAAAAAATTGTTTAAAAAAATCAAATAGCCCTACTGCGTAAAAAGTCAATTGTAATAAAAAAACGAGGTCAGTAGTCTAGAAATCTGTCAGTAATATTGCGGCACATAGCGACTTTAAAGCTCGGTACATTTAATGGCCTAGACTGCAAGAAGACAGGAAAAGAGGTTGATACCTCTCGCTTCGCTTATCTCAGAGAAGATAAACTTAATGGAATGAAACAAGCGAACAAAACCGAGACAAAAGGAAAAGAGAGACCTACAACTCACCGATTCAAAACACAAAAACAAACTATAGAAATGCATTTGAGAAAATGTACAGTCAGTAACAGCTGTTACCTAGCCCACCCTAAAAACGAACGAATTTGAACCCTGTGCCTGTAACATTAAGGATTATTTAATTTGTATGAGTTTATCAGATTAGCGCTACTCGATGAACACATACAATAATAATACAGATGCGCAAAATTAATCTTTAAAACGTTACCTTAGGAAAATTATAACTAATTTGTACTAACTACTAATAGCTTATTTTAATTATTACATGTATCCTTTAACCATCCCTGTATTTTTCAACAAAATACAGAAACTTTACTCGCGTATCTTCGGTTGAATCTTTCGCAGGTTTAAGTATTTTACATGTATTTTACGGTGTATTTTCGCATTAATATATTATAATATGATGGTAAATTTTCAATTTGTTCAATGAATCTTCAATTAACAAGCAAGATGTTTTCCTTTCATTGTATTATACTGTATGATTGTATTTTTCAGAAAAAATAGATTTTTCTAAAATGACGTGTATTGTATAGGAAAGATACAAAATTTCGAAAAAAACAATATGTATCTTTCGCAATTTTCAACGGTACTCACGACCATCACCAGGAAATACAACATCTTTAGCAAACAACACATCGGACACTAAAATGGTCCAAAACATTAACATTTCTACACTCAATACGCTTTCTCTTAGAACAACAGAAATATTGCAAGAACTACAAATCGCAGTGGAAAACGTTAAATGGGGTACGCAGAATATGAAGCAGCATAGAGGAGCATAATGACTTCATCGTCTTTTACAAAAGCGAAACTGAAGGGCAGTTTGGGATAGGATTCCTAATAAAGAAACATCTGAAGAAATACATTGAGGAAATTACAGGTATCCGAGAGAATCACGGGCGTAGCCAGGGGTAGAGTTTTGGGGGTTCAAACACCCTCCCTTCCCCCTCCCCGAAAAGTTATGATATTAATCATATTAAAATAAGGTGAGGCGGGCGGCATAACTTATTACTAATTATTACACTAATATATATTTTGGATTCCCTCTCTACCAACCGCCGCCGCCGATGTCGATTATCCGATCGCATTTGGTAACATTTGTATATTTTCGAGCCGTATCGCATACCACCCGCACTCTTATCTATACTAACATTATAAAGAGGAAAAAAAAATTTGTTTGTTTGTACCGAATAGGCTCCGAAACTACTGGACCGATTTAAAAAAATCTTTCACCAATAGAAAGCTACATTATTCCTGAGTGACATAGGCTATTTTTTGGGGTGGTCCACGGTTCGAAGCCGCGGGCAACAGCTAGTTATTTTAATAAAACTTGTGAAATGTAAATTGTATTATCTCTTAGTCTTATTTATTCTTCTTCTTCTTTTTATCGTGTCGATAAACTCAAATTTTCACTCAACTATTCTCACATTTTGTCTGACCAGTATGTAGCAACCTGAACCGCTCTGTCATTTGCCACGTTCAGGTCCTGAAAGGTGCAGGTGGCTGGGCACGCTTAACGAAGGGCAGACAAGGAGGTGGGGCATATCCTGCAACGGGGCCCCACACGTGCACTGTGTTTGAGATTGGTCTATGAGCCTCCATTTGGCCAGATTTTTTCTGCAGCGATCAACCTGTAACCGCAATCGGTTTAGGGATTTCCAGATTGGCCACTGCAGTTCGTGTCCAGGGAGCAGATGCTCTGCTAGAGAGATGGAGTATGGAGGGGCAGGATGTACGTTTTTCCACAGTTTACACCTCTCGTCAGTTGCGCTGGCTTCCAAGGAGGTCGTATTCTCAGAAAGCTTTTGCGGCTTTTTAGGCGTGCATGTTGGAATTGATGTTCATATAAGGGATGAAGACTGTCCCGTTCTTGATTCCCCTTCTCAATGTTGCTGGTCACTTCGCGGCGAACATCTGGAGGAGCTATCCCGCCAGTGGATACAACATCACGAGCGGGGTAGGTCTCAAACAGACAGTTATGATGCAGCAGGTATCTTTTAGCGCCATGTCGACTTCTCTAGGGTGGGCGGATCGATATCACACTGGGCATGCGAACTCCCCGGCAGAAAAAAACAGACATAGGCCAGAAGTACGGAGAACCTGCGGAGATGCTCCCCATCCCGTGGATGTTAGGCGACGTAAGACGTTATTTCTAGTCCCGTCCGTCATTGTACCTTTGTGCATGAAGTTTAAATAAATAAATAAATGAACCTATGTACCTACTCAGCGAGTAGTGAGGCGGAATCCCTACCCAGGCCCGGAATGTAAGCTGTGCGGCAACCTCGTGGGATGTATTGGCGGGATACGGCCCACACAATGTCAACAAATTTCTCGTAGTTGTTCGGAACGGGATCTAGTTTGAGTAGCCTGGAGTCAATAACATCGAAAAACTTCTGCCAGTTGGCCTTGGAAAAGTTGAAGCATGGCCTGAAAGGCACAATTTGGGGTTTTACGGCTGATTCAACGCAGCACCCAATTGGGCTGTGTTGGGTTCTTGGTATAGGCTCGTCGCTTGTGCACTGTTTTTCTGCAGATAGGACTAACTTTACCACTGGCAAAGATTAAATCAGGGTTGTAGCCGCGGCGCCATCGGCCACTGTTAAAGGAAGCTAGGCGTTTAGCGTTGTGAAACAAGGTGAGGTTTTCTGCCCCTGTCCATTCTTCAACTGCATCACCATCCGAATTATTAGTGGCGTAGCCCCTTGCGGAACTGTGGCTGTTGAAGTCGCCTAATATGATTTTAATAGGCCTGTCCTGGAAGTTGCTTGCGAATTTAAAATGGAACGGTTGATTTGGAGGTTTGTATATAGATGTAATTGTGCAGATGCCTGTATCTATGGTAATAATTTCAATGGAGTCGACAGCCGAGGAGGCCGTGGACTGCACAGCAATATTTGGTAGGACAAAAACAGCGCTCCCGTACTTTCCATGTGGGATTTCAGCTGTAAGGATCATACCAGGTGACTCAAACTCAAAACCAGTCTTATTTATTTGTAATGTATATTTTTTATTATAGCGTACTTAAAATAAAATCTTGTGCCTCCCGATACTAAAAGCTGACTACGCCCGTGGAGAGAATGACTGTCCTAAACATAAGCCTGCCAGTGTACAAAAACAAATGGACAATTATACAAATATACGCCCCGACAGAGATGGCAAAGAAGCAAGACGAACTAGCAAAAACCTTACAAAACACACGCAAAATAATAGTCATGGGAGACATTTAACGGAAAAATCGGAACACAGAAACAGAGTCATTGGCAAAACAATAACAATGGGCAGAGAATAATAGACCTAGCACTATAAAACAAACTTCGATTTATGAATAGCTTATTTAAAAATAATGGAGAAATGAACTTGGTACTCGTATTCATCTGAATTCAACTATAAAAACCGACAAAGTGCGAATCGGCCTCGCGCATTAAGGGTTCCGTACCGTTATCGCAAAATCTGCAAAAAAAACATGTTTGTTGTATGGGAGCCCCACTTAAATGTTAATTTTATTCTGTTTTTAGTATTTGTTGTTATAGTGGCAACAGAAATACATCATCTGTGAAAATTTCAGCTGTCTAGCTATCGCGGTTCATGAGATACAGCCTGGTGACAGACGGACAGACAGACAGACGGATCGCGGAACGCGGAGTCTTAGAAATAGGGTCCCGTTTTTACCCTTTGGGCGCGGAACCCTAAAAACGAAATAGACTGCATAGCTACAAACTACCCGAAACCATTTTCCATGACGTGAACATAATCAACAGCTTAAACTTCAATACTCTAGGAAGTAGTGCTCGGCGCTATGGTGACCTAACACACCGTTTTATTCTATCGGAAAAGTTAAAGTATTGAATTATAAGGGAAATAACTATATTGAATCCCTATATAACACATAGATACACCAAATAGTAAATTATGGTAAACTATGTGACTAAATTATTGGCAAAAAGTATGGTAAAAATGATTACGATGTGATGAAAGTGTGTAAAAATATAAATTAGTCGCACAATAATAAAAAAATAACTATATTGAATCCCTATACAACACATAGATACACGAAATAGTAAATTATGGTAAACTATGTGACTAAATTATTGGTAAAAATTATCGTAAAAATGATTACGATGTGATGAAAGAGGGTAAAAATATAAATTAATCGCACAATAATAAAAATGATTACCTGGTTGTCGTAGAAGTTGACCTTGGGGTAACAAGAAGGCAATTCATAGGCTGACCATCTAGCTGCCTATTGTGATACAAATCAACTGCTTTCTGAGCATCTTCTTGCGTTTTATAAATTACTTCTGCAGTGCCAGGGCGAACTAATCGTGATTCGAGCATGCCTCCCACATCCCCAAATAATTCCTAAAACAATAATTATGTTGTGTTTACTTCACTACAAATAGAAGTCGCGAGCGCTGCGCAGCCGAAGCAGGCAGGTAATAAATAGGATGGGTTTCCAGGTGTCTAGGAAGCGTATTGTTATTCCAAAGCTCTTAATTAAGCTCTTAATTAAGCTCTTTATATTAGTAAATGAAAAATAGAGAGTGGAAAGTGCTAAATACTAATATTATCAAAAGTGAAAATACTGACCTCAATGTCTCCACCAGTAACACTGTTCCGTAAATTGCTCACTATAATTCTGTATTCTAAGTGTGGCTTTTCAGTTTTCTGAGCCTTAGCGTCACTTCTTAAGGCAGCCATAGGGCGTTTTTTTAGAATTGATGGTGGTCTTGGTGGACTCTTCTCCTTTTCTGTCACAGTAGTTCTAAAAATAATCATCACAATTAAGAACAAATTAAAATACCTATCTAGTATATGCGACGCCGCCGCATTAACGCCGGTTATAAAGGAATAGACAGGTAAGGATAACGCCATTTATTACCTGTGAATAGTAGCAACTCTGTTCTCACGAATGTCATTATTATGAGTTATAATCTTCAGCTGCAGACTAGTTTTGCGATTTAACGACGAAGACTTTTGTGGGATGTATTCATCTCCCATCGGGTCATCAATTATTTCTAAATCATTTTCAACCGTTCGAAGTATTGGTTTAGGTTTTGGTTTATGTTGAAATTCTAAAAGCATAATATTATTTAAGATGATTATCCAAATCTAAGGTATTCAACAGTCACATGCCAATTAAAAGAAAAATTTATAAAAATTTACCAAAAAATCTTGACTTCTCAATTGACCTGCCCTCAGGCAATCTTCCAGTGTTAATTTGACGTTTCAAGCCAATTTTAGACGTAGTTAGTGGCTGCGAAACTACTTGCCTTGAAGAATCGACAAATACTAAACAAACAAAATAATCAACAGTTAGTATAGCTATGTGGATGAACAACCTGTTCGGTCGCTGATGTGGATACATTTCTTATATTTATGTGTAATTGGAATAATCGAAAATATTGTAGGTGTTTATTGAAATTGCAAAAAAAATATTGTAGAATGAGTTGCTCCATACTGCTTGCTTGCATGTGTTAAGAATAAACACCTGATTTGTGTTTCCTTGGTCAAGGTTTTCAGTTATTTCAATAACACCCTGCATATTGAACAGAAAAACCGGCCAAGTGCGAGTCGGACTCGCGCACGAAGGGTTCCGTACCATTAAAGCAAAAAACGGCAAAAAAATCACGTTTGTTGTATGGGAGCTCCCCTTAATTCATTTTATTTTAATTTAATAATTACTATTTTTTGAAGTGAATATACAACTAAATATTCTGTGAATATTTCAAACGTCTACCTGTTTCCGTTTTTAATATCGAGCAAAAAACAGCAAAAAAAACACGTTTGTTGTATGGGAGCCCCCCTCAATATATTTTATTTTAATTTAATAATAATTATTTTTTGAAGTGAATATACAACTAAATATTCTGTGAATATTTCAAGCGTCTACCTGTTGCCGTTATTAATATCAACCAAAAAAAGGCACGTTTGTTGTATGTGCGCCCCCCTTAAATATATATTTTCTTCTGTTTTTAGTATTTGTTGTTATAGCGGCAACAGAAATACATCATCTCTGAAAATTTCAACTGTCTAGCTATCACGGTTTACGAGATACAGCCTGGTGACAGACGGACAGACATACACAGACGAATCGCGGAGTCTTAGCTATTGCTAAGACTCCGCGATCCGTCTGTGTCTATTGGGTCCCGTTTTTACCCTTTGGGTACGGAACCCTAAAAAAGAAAGTTTCCCGTAAAGTTTGTATGGAAGAATGCACTCTGATCATCACTGAATCTAAAATTAAATAAAAATGAAATATTTTTAGAATCCTTAGAGAAAGTTCTTTTAAAACATCCCCAAACAATTCATATTTTTTTTAAATTTTGATTGGTCCTTCTAATTATCTATTTTTTTTTTTTTGGTTTTGACTGGAGATCTGCCATTGACACAGAAAGTGTTCTCGTAAAGTCGGCATCCTAAAAAGCCATCGATTTTTAGGGTTCCTAATTTATATATAGATATGGCAGGCCACTCTGCTATTTTTCTCTGCTCATAATGATGTTTTAATAAATGTTATTCTATTCATTTTCAGTCAGCATTAACCGAATTCCAAACCAAAACATTAAAAAGTGCAAAAAACCAAACATGCAAAGACACCGATTTTGCGAAATTTTTGCTTCGAAAATCTGTTAATTTGGTATCTCTAGTTTTTATCGTTTTTCAACACCAACTTCCGAAATCAAAGTTATTTTTGCTATTTTGAATGTTTTGCTTTAGAAGTTGTGAAAAAGATTTTATTCTCACTTTTTAGTTTCAGTACACCATCACTAAAAATAGCAAGTACTATAGTAAGGTACCTAAAGGATGACAAAATACCCATAGTAACTTGATTGGGCCACCAAGATACAGGCTATGCCTAGTTTAGGGCCCATAGCCATTTCCATTGTGTTGTGTTGTTTTTTTTTTCCACTGGGCAATAAATTTAAATTTAATTTAATTTACACATACATACTGTTTGTTGCTAAGAAGTTTGGTTGTATGCTTCATATCTTGAAAACTACTGAACCAATTTTGATGAACTTGCATTATTCCTTCAGTTGAGAGATACTCAATCCAACAAAAAACAAATGATCATGATCCGATAAGTAGTTTTGTAGAAATGTGTGGACACATACATACAAACATACATACATTTATGAAATTTGGCACATGTGTTAAGAAGCCCACATAGAGTAACATATGTGCAGTTCCAAAAATATTTCATACATTATGTACAAATTGATAACATCCTTTTTTTGGAAGACTGTAATAAAAATATCACATAAATCTATTCTACATATTAAAAAGTAAAGGTAGGTACCTCTTTCTTTTGATGGTGGTGGTGCCCTCGTAAATTTACCTCTGTTTTGAAATGTATTTCTAACTGGTCCAGGGACTCTTGCCTAAAAATAATAAAGTAGATCTTTATCTTCCATTATACAAAAGCAGTTCATCATCAACAAATTCTTAAAAACAACATCATGATTAAAATAAATAAAGCGCTGTATTGTAAAATTCCACCTTATTATTGTTGTAGACCATAAGTCTTTTAACAGTTGTTAATTGATAAATATTGCTGCACATGCTGAGTTAGGAGCCTTTCTGGTCTCACACAGGGCTTCTTATTTTTTAATATCGTTTTTTTTTTGTTTTTGCTTATCTCTTGTCCCCTGTGCAGGTCACAAATAAATATATTTTCTTTCGGATTATTTATAGAAGTAGTAGTAGTAGTAGGCACTTACTCTTTCTTGGCGTAACTTTTCCAATTTTAACCTTGCATCCTTTTGTTTAGCAAGTTGTGCTAGTTTTTCTCTAGCATCAGTAATTTGAGTCCTTTTTTTGGATATTATTTTATTTCTAGCATCGGTTATTGGCACCTTTTTAGGTGATGGTTTAAGCGGCTGCGCTTTCACTCTATTTATTTTTGTCCTGTAGCATAAAAAAACGTAAGCTTACGATTCCTGTGGGGTGCAATGAGAGACAACAAAAAGACATGATAAATTACCTGTTGTTTTCTCTTTTCTTTTTAATTATATCCTCTAAACTCATATCAACATACGAAGACATTTTAAATTCAGGATAGAATCAGAATGAGTGAGGAAGCCGGATCGCGAAAACAGTCAAAAGAATTGGAAAAAATAACGTTGTAGAATATTTGTAATGGATTACAGGCAAATGTTTATAATGTTAACCGGTCAAAGCCCAACCGCATACAATCGACGATTGATATTTTATGTACAATAATAATTATACCGAAACACTAACGGATCTATTTGCATTCATTTCAATTTTATTTCCGGTCAAGCAAAATGAAATGCTCAAATGCTCAATGATTGATTTTGATCCACCACAAAATTCTATTCTCACTTTATATTTCACAGCTCTATAAACAGTACAGAACAGACATGCACAAAATGATCTGACACTTCAATCAGGGCAGTGTGGCCAGCCAGATATCAAACTAGGTGGAAACATATTATTAACACCCGACCCGACGCCACGCTACCCGACGCCTTCTGACGCGTTGAAGTACTAATCCATCCCATATATTTTATATGGTCAGAAACACATAGTCAACACGCCCTGTGACGACACGCAATCACACGCGGTAACACGCAGTCGGTTTGGATAAGCTCGAAACACATTATTAACACCCGACCCGACGCCACCCGACGCGAACCGCGCACATATACAACACCCCACATTAGCGATCGGCGTTGAATGAATGAACTAGTTAATTCGACCGACGTAGTTAAATTCGTAGACGGCTAAACTGAGATTCGACTATGTTCATGTCGACTTGTAACGCGATGACCGACGCCAGAACTTAGTTGGGTAGTACAAGTTAATACGTTCGAAAAAATAACAATTACGGACGAACATCGAGCAAAAAAATTTGAACTCTAAATCTAGAGACAAAGAGTTGATATTTTTATCAGCCGAAAGCCATTTTGGAGTAAAAATGCATTGTGTTAAGAAGAAAAGGACGCCAATAATTATAGTTTCACGTGTGCAAAAGAGTAAACCGATTGACCGATCGAACGATGCGAGGTAAACCGGTTTGTACTTGTTTACGTTAAATCGGAAAGTTGAAGTAGAACCGTAGACGCCGCGCGTCGCATCGTCGCAAAGTTTATAAAGAATGTCTACTTAACATAGTTTAAGTTATGAACTAGTCGACAAATTCTACTAATTGATCGACTCGTCGATCAACGGAAATGGACGGTCTAGTTTCGTTAACGAAAAATACGTCGACGACCCATATCTACCCCACATGATGCTACAACACGCTTCGCTAGTATAGGGTTGCCATCTATCCGACATTCCCCGGATTTGTGCTAGTTTAGAAGGCGGGCGGGAGGGGTTTTATTTGTAGTCCGGGTCTTCAAATCACCAACAGCAATTTTTCACCGACTTCTCCGTCAATTGTTTTGTTTATTTATTGTTACCCGAATTGGTGCCATTTAAATTTGATGAAGATCTGATGAAGAAATTCGGAGATATTCAACGGAAATCTTCAAAATATTACAGCAAATCACCCGGGACTGCATGTCTATTTATTGTACACTAGCTTCTGCCAGTGGCTTCGCCCATGTCAAAAGTGCTTTATCACCAAAGGAAACATTATACCGGGATAAAAAGTAGCCTGTGTGCTATTCCTGACTATAACCTATCTGCCAGCAAAATTTTATCTAGATCCGTTTAGCCGTTCTGGCGTGATTGAGTAACAAACATACATGAAAGAAGTAAGATTACTATAGAAATTGACCACTAACTGTGCTGTACCGTAATGTGCCACACAAAAAAGTAAAAAATTAAAACTTTTTACAATAAATGCATTCCCCTCCTTCGGCCGTTGGGTAAAAAATAAAACCGACTTACAATTAAAAATTTGACTCAAATAAGTTAATGATTTCTATTATAGCATAAACATAAAAATTACCTTCACCGAGTTTGTACCCTAAAAATGACCGTGCTGATGGGCCGTCGGGTAAAAAATACAACCGACTTCCAATTAAAAATTTGACTCAAATAAGTTAGTGATTTCTATTATAGCATAAACATAAAAATTACCCTCGCCAAGTTTGTACCCTAAAAATAACCCTGCTGATTAAACTTTACTCTAAATTAGGGTAAATTACCCTAAATTGGCACCACTGATCATATCATAGCTTTGTTTCTAGTATTATTTCTAATACTATGATCACGGCATTGGCCTGAAATCATATTAAATAATAATGAGTACCGTTTTACTAATTCGATGAATTGTTCATCCGACATCATCATCAATATCAATATCAATCATCATCATCAATACATATAATAAATCTGTAGAAAAGTAATTTTTGTACATCGAAATTATTTCCAAAAAAAATTGCCAGGATGTTAAAAGATAACCCACAGAATCTATTTCCGGCATTTTTGGAATTTTTGTCTGTTTGTCTGTTTATTTGTGCACGCATCACGTGACATGTACGAAACCAATGTAGATAACTTTTATACATAAAAATTGTGCGTATTTTGAAGAATTACTTATTTTTTGTTTCATCGCAATCGGTTTACTCTATCAAAAGTTAGATGAATTTAAAGTGTTCAAGAAGTAAAATTATCACAACACACGCAATACTCGGACAGTTGAACTCGATATTCGATAGATGGCGTTGTGCATTAAAAGTCATTTTCTGAATCGCGGTGTTAAGATTCTCCGCGAAAGAATTATGACTATAGAAACAAAAATGGTGAGTAGGTAAGTAGGGTAGGCAGGAAGGTAAATAGGGTAGGGTTGGCAGACAGATGACGGGAGCGAAGCCGCGGACACAGCTACTTTTAAATAAAAACATACAAAAAATATCTTTACGCCAGGAATGCTCTCGACTGACTGACGCGTGGCATCGGGTGTTAACTAGGAACACACTGTGTGCGATGCGTCGGGTGGCGTGTGTGCCCCCTCTCCCGGCAACACGCTGATCCAAATCGACTGCGTGTTACCGCGTGTGATTGCGTGTCGTCATATGGCGTGTTGACTATGTGTTTCTGACCATATTAAATATATGGGATGGATTAGTACTTCAACGCGTCAGAAGGCGTCGGGTGGCGTGGCGTCGGGTCGGGTGTTAATAATATGTTTCCACCTTCAGCATGTTGCCGTGAGAGGGGGCACACACGCCTCCCGACGCATCGCACACAGTGTGTTCCTAGTTAACACCCGATGCCACGCGTCAGTCAGTCGAGAGCATTCCTACACAAAAATTGCGGTTTTTAAAGTGTTAACACACGTCCGGATTTGGTACGGCCCGACCACGGTTTTGTGGGCGGGGTTAGTCCGGCCCCGACCATATCCGAGCGTGTGTAGAGTGGTCCGCGGACATTATTATTATTAAATTGATTCCGTCTCGGTCCAAACAAGCGTGTGGAAGTGAATAAGTATTTGTGGGCGGAGTCGGTCCGGCCGTACCAAATTCGAGCGTGTGTTAACACTATAATTCGCGGAGCTAATAGTGTTAACACACGCTCGAATACGGTACGGCCGGACCGACTCTGCCCACAAATGCTTTCTCGCTTACACACGCTTGTTTGGACCGAGACGGAATCAACTTAATAATAATTATGTCCGCGGACCACTCTACACACGCTCGGATATGGTCGGGTCCGGACTAACCCCGCCCACAAATCCGTGGTCGGGCCGTACCAAATCCGGACGTGTGTTAACACTATTATATTAGCGTGGTTTTTTATCCGCGTACTGAATATATTTTTTTTTTTTTTATAATGTTTAGGCTCGCGTTTGACCACTATCTCGTCTGATGTTAAGCGATGACGCACGCACATGCACGGCGGATAAAATTCCGCGCGATGCCTAGGCCTAAAACTTTTCCGAAACGAGAAAAGCGTGTACGGCAGAGTTTCGGGTCATTTAGCAGCCCAAGGGCGTCGCCAAGGGGGAGATTAAAAATATATAGCCAGATGCAAATAAAGTTATGTTTAAATGAAATGGTGTAAACAGTATACAGTTTGATATATGACATATGACATAGATTGCAGCAATCCCGAGTGATTTGCAGTCATTTTTTGGAGAGTACTATTGTAGATCTCCGAAGTTCTTATTCAGATCTTCACTAAATTTAAATGGGGACAATTCGGGATCAGACTTTTCCAAACTAAAAGGAATTTTCAAAAGAGAAATCGGTGAAAATAAAGATATTTATCAAATCTGAGAATCCCAACTAGAATGTCATCTCCTATGATGCATCACCATAGCAAATAAAAAACTTCATCGTGCCGTTTGAGGCTCTTTCATGCCGTAGACGTGTGCCTTTGCGTGTTGCATTTATGCGGCTTGACCAGGCTTGACCATACATTATTATCTCAATAGGCTTGACACGACGCGGCGACGGAAACATAGACTTTATTCTTCCGTGGGATTTTGTCGTTTTCAAAAAGTCATGAAAAATTAAAAAGTCGATCAGGTAACCATAGACTATTATATTATGTACCATAGACTTTGTAGTAATAAAGCGCGGCGGGCGCCATTGTAGCGAAGCGTGGCGTGGTTTGTCTTCATCGGTCAGCTTTCAGTTCTTCTTCGACGAGAATTCTAAATAATTGTATTCTTCTTGTCCAAAATGGGTGACCGTAAGTGATTTTTTTCATTTCATCATATTGCTGTTTCGTAATTCTTTTCTGTAGCTGCAGCTCATTTGTACCAACATTTATTTTTTCAGCGGGTGATTATAGCGGCGGATACTCGGCACAATATTCGGTGCCTCCGCCAGCTATGGCTTCTGGTGATAACAATTATTCTGGGTCTGGACAAGGTTATCAAAGCAATTATGCTTCTGGCCAAAGTCAAGATTGGAATCAACAAAATGCCGGTGAGATACCATAAACTCTTTTCAAGTGTTCGCCAAGTCTAGTCGTCATTCGTGGTTATTTTAACACAAAGCACATCTTTGTAGCAATATTTAAATACCCCTCCTAGATTTTTATCACTGGTCTGTTTCTCAGATCAAATAAAATAAGGTTTTTTTTATTTGATCTGAGGTCTGTTTGTTATAACTGTACTAGCTATCATCTGGATAATAAACGATTTTAGTCAGTAGGTAATATTTTAAGCTGAGTACTCATAATGTTTTGTCTTGTCTATCTGGTTTCTGCATTTCCTGGATACTTTGATTTCTATTTCTAACTCAAGATGATAATATCATTCAAGAATAATTGATGTGAAACCTTGGTATGTATTTATTTTCAGGTGGTAATTCTTATGGAAGTGCCCAACAAGGAAACAGTTATGGTCAAAGCTATGATTCCAATTATGGCAGCAATAGTGGTGGTGGCGGCGGTTATGATCGTAACAGCAGCAGTGGTGGGTACAACGCGAGCGGCAGCGATCGCGGAAGTAGTTATTATGGAGGTTCCGATCGCGGCAGCTCTAACTATGGTGGAGACAGAGATCGTGACAGACAAGGATATTCTGGTGGCAGTGGCAATGGTGACAGAGGAGGGTTTGGAGGAGGTGATCGAAGCTACAATAGAGATGGGGGGAGTAGAGATGGAGGTTATGGGTGAGTGTCATTGTTTTATATTTTATGTAGTATATTGGATAAATAATTCATAATATAAGCCTCCCTACACTTAAAAGCCCAGAGTGGTCTTCAATATTAGTGATTGTAGCGTAGTATACTTATTTGCATACAAGATTTTTACATTAAAGCTAGTGGGAATGATGGTTTTACTGTATGAAACAGAGCACAGAAGAAATGACAAATAAAGTAAATCATTTAAAAAAATTGTAATACCCTGCTTATTTTGTCTTACTGCCTGTGGGTGTCTGGAGAAGCATTATTTTCTTGTGAGGTCTCCAGGTATGTGATAAAAATTAACCCTTATTATAAATATTTAATATTTTTCAAAAAACATTACGTGTTCAAACATTCCCAGATCCAGATTGATATGGGAATACCAAAATAAATTTCCAATGTCAGATCCCTTGAGATTAGGTCATGTCATGTCCTAATCAGCCCCAACATTACATATTAATACATTAGTAATAAACACTTTAGGGGTAGACCACATACGTTTTATCTGCTCTACACCTAGTGTTTACTGGAGGTGTCTAGATAGAGCAGCCCCCACCATCACGCAAGGGCGACTTGCTCTTACCTCATTGCTGGTGACAGTTAAATTTCTAAGTTAGAGCACCTTGACCATGTTACAAACTCAATATTTAGCTATTTATTTAGCATAGAGAGATACTTCTTGACTACAGAATTGACACTGACCTTGGGAAGTGGTATTATCCATCTTACTACTTCCACAGATCACCAGCATCATCCCAAAGGCTTTATTTGGTAATGTTTTTTGGCAAATGATTCCTTTCATAGTGCCCCGTTTCAAACAGTATGTGATCATGTAATAAACCCATTATGTTATCTACACTAATATTAAAAGAGGCAAGATTTGAATGTAAGTTTGTTTGTAATGGATAAACTCAAAAAGTAGTACTTATCCGATTTAGAAAAATTCTTTTACTGGTAGAAAGCTTCATTATTCCTGAGTGACATAAGCTATTTTTTTATCCCAAAAACGGGTCTTGTGGGGTGGGCAACAGGAGTGAAGCCGCAGGTAAAAGCTAGTAAACAATAATTCAAGCAAACATTAAAAAGTCGGAAATAATTAAATGTCAGTCAAAACATATGCATATCAAAATTTCTGTAAATACAGTCAGGGTTTCGAACATTAAGAAGAACAGGCCTGGTATAAATATGTTTATATTTCACTTTTTTTATAAGTTTCAATATTTATTCTAGCATGTAGTAATCATGTTCAGTTAGGTTGTTTATTGGATATAACTTTAGAAGTTCTACTACAATACATACTGCACTACTTTGTCCTTGTGAGATAACAAAAAACTGTATGTAAATGGTCCAATTAGTAAGGATTATACTATTAATACATGTATTAAAACCACATTACACAAACAAATAGTGAGGGAAATGCACAACAGACTTTTTTTTGTTAAGTATACATATGTATACAGGGTGGCATAAAATTAATAAAGGACAAGCTTGACTTCTAGCACAAAGACTTGCCTGTCTTTGCGGTAGAAGTCAAGTTTGCCAAATTGCCAATAAGGTAGTTGGATAGAAGTAGTTCTTATACAAGGAATCACTAGACTTGCCTACAGGCCTTGTCCGATGAACCTCGCCACAATAGTTTTGTCTGATATCTGTCTAGTGTGTGTGTTCCTATGGTAGCCTTGTCGATTGTGGCCCTTAGGATTTAGTGGGTAAGATTTTCTAGTGGATAGGGTTAATTCTTTATTAGTTTATAAAAGCCAAAAAAAAAATGCATCATTATAAAGGCGATAGTTTGTGAGTGTGTATGTTTGTTACATGTTCACGCCAGAACTGCGGAACGGATCTAGGTGAAATTTGGCACAGAGATATATTTTAGTCAGGAATAGCACATAAGATACTTTTTATCCCGGGAATATGTACCTTCGGGATAATTTTCGACTTTCGAGCGGGCGAAGCCGCTGGCAGGAGCCAGTTTTAAAATAATAAAAAGAAACAACGCTATCATCAGTCATCATAAGACAGTCGATAATAATAGTAATTATTCCATAGTTACGCCATTTACTATAAAAGAAACATCTTTGTACTTAATGACCTAATAAGGATAACCGACGGCAAGTCCTGCCTATTTTATAAAATTACACTACTTATTTATAAACAAAATACAAGCAACAGGGGTTAATCACATATATATGAATACAACAGTATTCTAGTGGTTAGAAAACGTTTTTTTTTTTCTAAATCTTCTGGAAGTTATAAATGACTGACTTTATCATGCTGGTAACATCCACCCATACAGGTATAATGTTGGAACAATATTTAATACGTTTAGTACGATACAATCAGTTTGTTAGCCTAATTTTATCTTAATAAACTTCTTAAACGTCCTGCACCATCACAGTCTCACAGGAGGCGTCTCCATCTCCAGCTTTCCGACTCCGTAAGCACATACAGCCCTCGCTGCTACTGCGTGTGGTGCGGCCTAGTAAAAATTGAATTGGACTTAAATACTGACTATTTGTTCCTGTTCTTAACTAGTAAATTCTAAGATGTATAAATAATAAGACCAGCCCGTAACTGTTCCACTGCGGAGCAAAGGCCTCTTCTCATACAGAGATGGCACGAGCATTGATCACCACGATTGCTGAAGGCGGGTTGGCGATAACTATTAGTCCAGGTTTCCTCTCGATGTTTTCAGTAACCGTTAAGATAAACTTAGAAAGTACATAGTGAAAAAATAGCATTAGTGGCAGGCCCATTACTGTGTAAATAATTTCATCAACACTGCTCTAAAAACTGTGAAGGAAAACATCGTGAGAAAAGCGGCATGTCCTATAACCAAAAAATCGAAGACATGTGATCCATCCAGTAAGAATGTTAAAAAACTGATTATGCACATTGGTTCTTGCCCGGATTTGAATCCAAGACCTCAAGCACCAGATACGAGGTCTTGGCCACTGGGTCACCACGACAGACGAGGTCTTGGCCACTCTGTCACCACGACAAGATGTAATCATATAATATTATTATGTGTTGATTCATCGACGTGTTTATCTCAAGAAAATAATGACAAATTAATGTGTTTATGATGCTTATTACTATTAGTCAAGTAAGTAAAATGGGTAGGTTATTTAATATCTGGTATGTCTGGTCTCTGTTTTTAAGGGTTTTATCGCTTAGCCAAGAAAACAAATACACATTTACATAATAATATAGAATTTTTGAGTCATCCAAATCCATCTTGGAAAGTTGAGTTATCAAATACTCACAAAGTTGAGACTACGCCTAACAGCCGTCTCAAAATTCCAGCCTGTATGAAAATACATACAGGCCGGCATTTTGAGAAAGCTAGATGTTCATATGAACATCTAGCTTTGTCTGAAAAAGGAAATGCTGGTATACTACTACAAAATCATTTATGTAGTTTTTTTTTAATTAACGCCCCATGTTTCGGATTCCTGCAGCCTAATTGCGTAAGTGAGTTCGGCAGGCAAAGGGTTTGACTCCTTGAAAGAGTATGACAAATTCCCTTTAAATTTGTTCGGTATTGCCAAAAATTATTGGACGGTTTCATTGGTGAAGATACTGTTTTCGAAAGAGTCCATTGCTTTTTCCAATAAATCCTCAATACCGAGTTAAAAAAATCGTCTATAACGAACAACAATGCCCTTTGCCCTGGCGAACTTATTTACTCTACTAGGCTGCTGGTCTCGCTTTTAATAAGATAAAAAATAATATTTCATATATATAATCTTGATTATCGAGATTATGTGCGCTTTTACATAAATTTTAGAAGCTATACACATAGTCTGTCTAAGATCTAGGCAGACGCTTTACTTTGTGTTTCATCACCACTGTTCTCAAAACGGTGAAGGGAAATATCGTGACAAAACCGGCATGTCTTTTTTTTTTTTTTTTTTTGGTTGGGAAATCATCCAATGACTTCTCCCGCTCTGGGTGAAGCGGGAGGGCGTGTCAGACTTTTACTGACTAAAACCCACCCGTGTTCCTTCAGTTGCTTGAGCCAGGGCCGCGGTAACTATTTTCAAATTTATCCGCGACCCAGACAGGCATCGGCCCTAGCGGACCCCGTCAATTTTGCTGACATCTCTTTGAGGCGCGCGTGGAACACTACGCGCCGTCGACTCGGGCCTGGTCCTTATCGGGCGGCGAGCTACCCATTACTCGCCGTCCGCAAGCCCGCGCCTACGGTGGCCAGGCATCGGCATGCGACCGCCGACGCCCGGGCGTCTCCTGCGGTGGCTTGGGGCGTGAGGGCGCCTCCGTTGCCTTTCCCTCACGCGTTCTGCCTCCTCCTTCGCGAGCATTACTGCTTCGCAGAAGGAGGTGACAGCTTCCCATGCCCTCTCGCTCCGTACCATGGCCTGAACCAGGGCCGGACGCGAGAGGTCGCCACCGCCGATCGCCTCCACGAGGACACGGCGTTGCTCCGCCCAAGCGGGGCAGACCTCCACCGTATGTTCTACCGTGTCCTCCGGGCGATCCGCACAATGGTGGCACCCGGACGTTTCCTCCCGCCTTATCCTGAACAGGAACCTCCCGAAACAGCCGTGTCCGGTGAGGACCTGCGTCAGGCGGAAGGTGAGGACGCCGTGACGCCTCTCAAGCCACTCCTCAAAGAGGGGCCCTATCGCCACTATTGTGGCGTGCCCAGCGCTGGGTTGCGACAGTCGCCCTCTCCATGTCGCCATGAGATCTTGCCGGAGCTCTGTCCGCCGAGCCGTGATTTGTCGCGGCAGAACCGGCATGTCCTAGAACCAAAAATTCGAAGACATGTGACATCCACCAACCCGCACTGGGCCCACGTGGTGGATTATGGCGCATTTCCTCTCACAGAGAGGAGGCCAGCACGCACAACGGCCCAAATGTGAGGGTAAATGCGGAAAACGGGGTATATGTATACTATACTATTATAGTGTTTCTGAATGGAAATTACTCATTTTAAACTTCCCCGGGTAAAATTATGAGTAGAAGGATTTTGAAATATGTTTTATTAAGTTTTATGTACACCCATGCTATAAATCCACTATAAAAGTTCTTGAAACAGTTAGCTTATTGACAACATTAAAACAGCCAGTGTCGTAGTAACCATAATATCATCCAAACGGGTGTTATAATGTTGTACTAAATTTCATAATGCTACTCCTTTTTTACTCATCGAACAGTCACATTCTCATGGCGTCTTTATGAATTTCAAAAAAAGAACTTTGTCATGCACGCGCGTTTCACTACCACAGCGCCGTAATTAATAAATTGTTGTTCTAAAAACTAATAAACACGCTTTATTGGTAACGATAATGGGACAAACTGTTTAAATTATTGCATTGTCATCGGTCCTTGATAAGTGTGCAAAGTTTCAAATCAATCCAACGTTTTGAAGTGGGTGAAAATCACGTTCAAAGATTCCGTTACATTGATACATAGATACATACATACCAAGCTAATAAAAGCGTGTTAAAAAAAAACTTATTCGAATTTTTGAATTGACGTCGTATCCTGCCATTTTTGTTCAATAAAAAAATGGTTTACAAAAATTAGTGATACAAGCTTTGATAACACACCACCAGATATTCCGAGTACATCAGGATCTGCCAACATTCAGCAAGGTGCAAATATTCAAATGCATTTTAATAATTGTATGATCCAAAATGTAAATAATTATTACAATAAATAATTATATTATTACCTATACATAGTTTGTTTGTATTAGATACTCAGTAATTAAACTTTCCATGAATTTACATAGAGTTCTTACAACACTTGACAATACCCTATGGTTTCAGAACCGTTATAGAGGATTCATATCATGGGTGTAGATAAAGTCTTGTATGCAACTGTTATAATTAGGTATTAAAACACTCATGTGATACTATTATCACACTCGGCTTCGCCTCGTATGATAAACCCACATTCGTGTTTTAATACCCCTTATTATACAACAGTTGCATAAATAACTATTATCGCCAGCTTTTTTTGCATTAAAGGGAATTTAATGGTTTATTATGAATGTTAGTAAGAGAATACGCCGGAGCCTCTTAGCATAATGTTATACAGAGGCAAATACGTTAACAGAACACAGTTGTAGTATATTGACAGACATACAGTACTGCCATAAGACATTATGTACCAGTCAACTTTTGGGTTACGAGGACATTTTTTTTGCATATCTTTATTACAATATTATGAAAGAATCAGGGAACATTTTCAAATTAAAACAAAATATGATGTATTAGTAAGCAACATGTCTTACATTTATTTTTTCATCTACCAAAGAAATGATAATTTACTTATATTGTGATTTTGTGTCATCTGAAATTGGTATTGGTATTATAAGCATTAAATTAGCATTTTTAATAATTATGTACACATTTTATGAGTATTTTGTTGGGTTTCGCTATTTTGTGTTGAACAATTTCATGAATGATTTTTGATAAAAATATAAGTTCGAGAGACTCGCCGTCTCAAAGCGTGACTTATCTTATTGAGTTTAGTGTACATAATTTGACATTTGACTGTATATTGAAGGCCAATATCGTATGCTATACCACAAAGAATCTTAATTTAGGTCATCATCACAGAAAAATATAATTAGTGGAATAACAAAGCATATTAGCTTTCTTTGTACAATAACACATAGAGAATGGGACTGGATGACTTTTATTATTTGGCTACTGGAAAACCCTCCCATTCCAGTCTTATTACATTCTCCAGGTAAAGGTGTGTGTAAAACAATTTTGAAAAATAATGCATTTCAACATAATGAGCGCAAATAATTTCAAGGTTGTTTTAGAAAATGTATTTCATGCCTTCTTGAAAATATTTTAATTTTTACTGCTAGCATGCATTATTATGTTAAAAAATATTGTAATAATAACATCACCCTACAATGTTCTAAGATTTTCAAGGTATCAAGGTATTAAACGTAATGGTAAAGAAAAGGATGCAACATGGACTAAGGTCACTTTAAAAGTGCACCTAGGTGTGAATCAATCTCCGCGGCCGTACAGTGTGTCCCCAGCCTGCCCAGTGTACTAAACGCTGTTCTTATTGTTTTAGTGGCGGCGGCAGGGGGGGTGGTTATAATAAAGGTAAAGCTCCTCGCGATGAGCGAGCGGTGCTGTTAACATTTTATTAATTTGTAATTATCTAAGGGCTGCCAAACCTGGTATTATATTGGTTCACTGGTAAAAAAACTGGTTGCGTGTGTCTTTCATACTGGGTTCCCGGCGAATTAGAGTGTACCTGTAAGAAATACTTTTAAGTTAGGCGTTTCGGAGCCAGAAGCACTAAAGTGTCTCCAATCAATCTTTAAAAACTCTACCAGTATTATTTTTTCGGTTAATTAAACAATGCAAGTATTTTGGGTTGTCGACTGCATTGTAATATTTATAGTAAATACACAATTTAAAGCTCTCTTAATCCGCCTGTTGACATCACACTCAAAGAAACAAAACAAGTCAATAAAGTCTATGGGGGTGTTGTGTGGACTACGCCAGGTTGCTGCTTATTTCATCCAGTCAAGGTGTGTAAAAGTAGGTGGTTCAACGCAAGCTATGGCGGATGTACGTATCCAAGAAGGTCCGTCGTTGTCATTCATACTACACATTCCAGCTATGGTCTTCCATGAAAGGTGTATTGATTGTTGTGTTCGCGTAAACACAATAACTGATGTTGTTGTGATAAGTGCTGCGTATTATTAGTGTAAGTTTTATGGTTATACCAGAAACATGTATATCGTTTTGGCAGCCCTAATTGAAATTTAATTGAATGTGTTATTGGAAATTGTTACATAAAAATCTGCAGTGGTTAATAACAATAGTACTGTACTTGACCAAAAATATGGTACATCGGAAACAAGAAAGGAACGCGATTAAACTTAGTTTTGTATACTATTATATCTAGCGATATCTTCGTCTATCGCTGACGCGACAGGCTATAAATGTAATAAACAAGCAACACTTCTCTCACTTTAGTTCGCAATTACGGTTAATAAGCATGGGTGGATATTTAAATAATGTGAATGCGAATAATTTGATGTAGGACATATAATAATCATCGATTTCTGGTTTAAGTTTATTTGAAATTACAGTGGTACGATATGCGACAGACTCAATGCTATTCAACTCGTTACCTACCTCTCTCTGTCGTGTTACCGATGTGCCATACTAATGGCGAGTACTGTATGTGCTATTGTGACATTCTCGGACTTAGACACCTCACATTATTTTGCAACTAAGGAAATACAATAATCTTAGGTGATCAGTTTCTTCTTGATATAGTAAATATCAAATTTTGTTTGTATCAACAGTTACAGAGTGTATGCTTTTGGTAATGTCGTGTGAAATTGGTAAAAAACTGCATTGTGTCAATCAAATATACTTCTAAAATTCAAGTTCAAGCTGTGGTATTGTGTTATAATAACACTTGGGTTACTTTCAACAACAAAAAATACGTACTTTTCAAGCCATTTTGAACGGGTTAAACAAAAATAGGTGCTCTCAAGCGTGTAATTTGCTTCGCAACAGCAGTAATTAAATAAAAATTCATCTGCAGGTGGCGGCGGCGGATTCGGTGGAGACAGGGGTGGGGCTGGGGGTGATATGGTAACTCAAGAAGACACCATCTTTATCCAAGGGATGAATACAAATACTACAGAAGATGAGTTATGTCAACACTTTGGATCTATCGGTATTATTAAGGTATACTTTATTTGATATTAATAAAGCTATAATTTCATACATAAGCCTTTTTAGAGTTCCATAGCCAAAGAGCATAATCGGAAGCCTCACAATTTCTGCCGCTCCGGAGTTTCTAAAAAGAGGGCATTTTACTTGTATTGATACATCCTACTTGAAACTTGTCAAGTACTTGGCAAAATGTTTTGTTTTTCGTAATTATTTTTTCTGTTTAAAAGGGGATTTAAAATTGTGTGGACGAAACTTAACGCGATACTATAATTTTGATTGAAAAAATAATAATAGCAAGTTTGGATTAAAATAAACTGTTTTTTTTTTTCTAACGTAGTAATATCTTATGGCCTTTAGTTTATAAACGTATTGATTATGTTTCTACAGACCGACAAGAAGACTCAAAGACCAAAGGTATGGATGTATAAGGATAAAGTATCTGGGCAGCCAAAAGGAGAAGCTACCGTGACTTACGAAGACTCTAACGCCGCAACCTCTGCTATTCAGTGGTTCGACGGAAAAGATTTTAATGGAGCTACTATTAAAGTGTCTCTTGCTCAACGACAAAATACGTGGGCCGGCAATAAAGGAGGCGGTGGTGGAGGCTTCCGCGGAGGCCGCGGAGGAGGCGGCGGCGGCGGCGGAGGGCGCGGAGGCGGCGGTGGAGGCCCGCGCGGCGGCGGCGGTGCGCCAGGCGGCGGCGGCGGCAATGGCGGCCCGCCCTCCGGCAATAGAGCCGGGGATTGGAGATGTCCTAACCCTAGTTGCGGTAACACAAACTTTTCGTGGAGAAAAGCCTGCAATAGATGTAATGAGGAGAAACCGGAAGGCGACGGTGGTGGGTCTGGCGGTCCGCCCTCAGGTGGAAACGGACGCGGCGGCGGTGGCCCGCCCGGCCGCGGCGGGCGTGGCGGTGGCGGCCGAGGCGGCGGCGGCGGCGGCTGGGGTGGCGGCGGCGGCGGCCGTGGCGACCGAGGTGGCGATCGTGGCGGCGACCGGCGCAGCTACGGCAGCGACCGTGGCAGTGGAGGCGGCGCCATGAGGAGCGACGGAGGGTAACTATTATTGGCGTTTATTTATAGACAAACTGGTTGTGCAGTGGCACCACAATTCGGTTTATGGTAACACTGCCGAAGGGTTTACAAACTGTGCGAGGTGGTTCTCGTAAGTACTGGCAAACCGGCATCAGCTCCCAGCGTTCTAAAGTCGTCACAATCTAAGAAGACGTTTCTCATTTTAGATGCCGCGATAACTTTCTACGTAAGAAATTGAAAAATCAAATTCATAATCATAATTAATTACTATGTAACCCATACACTATAACAACGAGTATCATTCGCAAGCATCAAATTCAATTATTATTAAGTATTTTTAGAGCTGTCAAAACGGGCCTTTTATTTTTTGACAACTTTACGTAAATGAAAATTAATATATCACGGAAATTTAACGCGATGATTTCGATTATTTATTTACTTTACGTAGAACTGTGCCTCATAAACGTTTTACGTACTTTGACTGTCGATATTCCGGTCACTGTAGCAGAACAGTTACATAATTACAAGATAGAGATGGGAACACGTTATAATCAAAGCTTGCGCAAAGTAAGCTCGTTTCTTACTAATCGTACCACGGAACAGAAAAAACAGTGGAAGTGCAATGTAGCAAAATTACTATGGGAACCGTTGTCGCCAAACTCACACAAATAAACTGATAATCATATAATGCACTACAAATAAGCCGATCGTTTGATTTGTCGTTTTAATTTTAGTCATAACAACACTGACCTCTAATATACAAGTACGCTGGACTAAATATATTAGATGAAATGACAGTTGATTTTGTTACCGAATCAAAGCGCCGCACTCGAGGTTCTCAGGAACTAAAATTGACACATTTAGAGATAGGTTAATACCGATATTTCTCAAGATTAAATAATACTAATATATTCGCCTAGAAATATTATATTATTTTAACTAATACGAGTATATGAGTATTAGTAATATTTTTAAATTACACTAATATCAAAATAGTAGACTTGGCAAGGCGTATCACTCATCTACTGTAATGACTTCTCATAATATGTTGCAACTAAATATCTCATATTGGTATTAGTGATGAATGTTATATGAATGCCTTATAATCAGTAATAATATGTTAAAAAGCAATGTGTACTAAATTCTGTGTACTAAATACTAAATTCTGGAATCATCATCATGATCATCCACAGTCCGACATCGCCCACTGCTGAGCACAGGCCTCTCTCTTCTTTTATCAATCACCTTGTTCCTGTCTGGAATTAATTCTGGAATAATATCATGTAAATTATAATTGTATTAACAAATGCTTTGAAGTCAAACAATTTATATCTGCATCTGAAACAGAGTTGAAAACTGATATAAGTCTTCACGTCGCAGGAATGCGATGTCACTCTTATTTGCACCTTAACACTACAGAGACAGGATCTCAGCGATGAGAGCGAGAAATATGTCCGTTGTAAATTATTATCCATCTCATTCGTACGCAAATATTTGTATGAATGATGTTCCAACCGAGTGAATCCAAACTATTGTAAATGTAAGTATTAACTAACTAGTATACTTGAGCGAGCAGATACTCGCTCAAATATACTAGTTTTAAGGATAAGTTGTTAGCCTATCCCCATATTTAAATCTCACTGATCTGACAGTAATGCGCTATAACTTAAGTAGCACGCTATCCACTAGTTTATAGCTTGCAATACGACTGAAAATATTTTTCAGTTAACCTTTAAAGCAATCTTTCTATTAGGTACTTAAAAATTAATTACAATAAAATAACTAGGTATTTTTTTTCTCTTACTTAAATTATTCTCACGTATTTTTATACCAAAGGCTGTGTCCCATCTCTAATATTAGTTCCATGGAATCTCACGTTAAGTCACGTTGCTATCAGCGCCAAAATGGCGAAAATCAAATGTCTTCATTTTGTCATCGATAATATGAAGTCCAGTGTACTTGTATGATAGAGGTCAGTGCATAACAAGCATAAGTCACAGATCCTACATCAAGAAATAAATCGTCACGCTCTTTAAATATGATTTATTTTGCGTTAGTGCAGAAAGTATTTACGACGTTTTGTAATCTAAAGTCATATTAGATCCTATTGCCAAGTAAATTCCGCTACCCGACCATAGATGGCGGTATTCTCAGTGGTTGCAATTATAAACTTTATTGCGTATGATGTAAGGTTGACATTCGTGTCATAGGTCGATATCTTCCGCTACTCAACCATGGAAGTAACATTACATTTTTAAATACATTATCGATAGATACCAGATTTCTTAATTCAAAAAAATAAACCTTGTTTGGAGTTCATTAAAACTGTAGGATGAATGGCGTAGTATTGTGTAAACATAAAATATTCTATGTATATAAATCTATTATTTTCGTTAGTCTCGCTAAAACTCAAAAACGGCTTAATAAATCAACTTCTAAAACATGTTCAGAGCATATCGTGTTTGATTTGGATGGCATCCAATTAACTCTACCCGTTGCATCTATCCATTTCTCTTTGACGCTAGCTTCTTTGGGAAATCTAAAAATCAGAAGGATTTTTCATTTAGTGATTTCAAGAAATTGCTGCACAAACAATCATTGTAATAATTATTATGCATGCAATACAGCAATACTTCCATGTTTTTGGAAATATTTAATCCACCTAATATAAAAGAATATATAGGTGCCTATTTTCTATTATCGATAACTATCTATAAAATCAATACCCGACCCGACTACATCCCTAATTGAGTACCGAAGAACTTTCGAGAACGAAATAGTGAACACATTCAATCCAAAATAAACTTTATTCTAATCCCGTAAAGTTGATTTTAACTAGACGTTTTATTAAATTGTTGGTAAATTTAAATTTACTAAGATTTTATTAGAAAACAAATAAAATCGTTTTCACCGATGATACGAAACAACTCCATTTTTAAGATTCTTTCTCCTACTATCATTTTTGCACTCCAAAATGGAACAAAACGGCATAGTTATGGAAAAATAAAATTGTCGCGAGACTAGCAACTCGACGCGATGTCAGAACACGACTGGAATCAGTTTGGCGTGGATGCGCCTATTAGTGACACGCGTGCCACGCCTACTTTGCACTTCCACTGTTTTTTCTGTTCCGTGAATCGTACAAGTAACAACAAAATCGAGCGGTCGACAGCCTCTGTTGAAACGAATGTTGCATGTCTTTAGCACGTAGTAGTAGAACAAAATTTATTAGAAATTAAGTTACTGTACACGCAATTCAATATTGAGGAAATTTTCATTTTGATCATTGCATGCAACTAAATTGGGAAACACCTTACAAAATGCTGACAATCAGCGCAATCCGGTTTGCATACCGCCATCCGGGAATAAAAAATGTGGGTCTATATTAACATCACTGAACTAATGAATCTTTGTTTTCCTTTGTTTCAGTGGCAGAGATCGCCAGAGACCATATTAGGTTTTTTATATTATGTTAGGCCTTTGCCCAGGAGTGGGACAGAACAGGCATGCAAAAAATATGTTGTTTTGTATTCTAAACTTGACGATGATTCATACAACAATAAAATAAAAATATTGAAAACTGAACAGCAAAGTAACAATGATGGACCTCGGATAGGTACCACAAATATAAATTTAAAAAAACACATAAGGCTTAGTAATCCATTGTTTAGCCTAATAAACTTTTATCAGTTCTAGATCTGCTTTTCTAGGATCATTTTCTCAATTTTACCACAAGATAGGGTTGTGCAAATGAACTGTTTCAATATTTTTCAAACCAAATAAGTGTGATTGGAGATTATCAACTTGCTTGTAAGTCATTCAAATATAACATACTGTAGCCATTGTATAAGTATGGGGGTATTCACTTGAATTGAATAAAGTTCTTCTGACAAGGACATAACATAAACACTTTCTTCTTGCATATGCAAGTTTTGTTTTACTAAGTGTGTAAGATAGTATTATGTATTTTGAAACTTGTCAAGCATTCATTAAAATAAGTTATAATAGTAAAAATATGTTTCATTTCTCCTTTATTTATTATAGTGTCATGCACCAATTCGAATGAAATATATCCATACTAATGGTCGTAGCTCACTTAAACGGCACCGCTCTCGCACAACACCGCCATAGAATAAAATTTATTTTCATAAAAACATGGAATAGAAGATGGTACAAAATTAAATACAGAGCATACATGTTTTTGCTTAACATTATAAGGGGTCCGGACCCGTGCTTCACCTAGTGTTTCTCCACCTGGGTGAAGCACGGGACCTAACAAGGTCCCTTGCTCCAACTGATGACGTTACTATACAGTGATGAACGTATATTGTACAGTGACGCAGTGAATTGTTTTCCCTATATGATACAGAAGTTTGCCAGCCAAATAAGCCTCTGACAAAACTTCTAACAAAATCGATGATGTCGTACTACACTGCTGACGGCGGCTCACGTCTGCGTTGTGCAAATTTCAAGCAAAACTGAGAGAAGGTTCCATCTCGAGCGCCGCCGCTTTGTGCGCAGTAACAGTTATCGCCGTATGTTCGTATCAGCCATGAAGGTATAGATAAAGATGGAGACCACACTTCGAAGTGTGGCTGACTCTGGCTTGGCCACCATCAAGGATTTTAATGTTTATTACACAAATATTTAGACGCTAATTAGTCGAAATTAATCGCCAAATATCAGATTTAGTCGGTCACTGGTTCAAAAGTTAGAAGGGTTGTTAGGTGGCCAATCTGGAGAGACTCCCCAGCATGGCCAAATTTATATCTCAAAAACTAGGGCACCTAGCGAAGATCTGTTTTCTCCCAGATTTAATCGCTAATTAGTCACAGATTTAGTTGGTGTGTAATTATAAAGATTTTAAAGTAATACATTTCGCCATGCATTGGTACAAGTACAAAAGCGACTAAATCTTGGAGAAAACAGATTTCCGCTAGGTGCCCTAGTTTTTGAGATATAAATTTGGCCAAGCTGGGGAGAGTCTCCAGATCGGCCACCTAACAACCCTTCTAACTTTTGAACCAGTGACCGACTAAATCTGATATTTGGCGACTAAATATTTCTGTTATCAAAATTAAAATCCCTGATGGTGGCCAAACCAGAGTCAGCCACACCACTTCGAATACCTACTTGAAGCAAAACCTATCACAAAATAATTATATCACTATCTCGCTCTCTGTGGGCAGATCCTCTCCTCTGACTAGTATATAGTTATCTGTGATCCTCTCTAAGTAGGGTAACCTTCATTTTATTTTTCCCAGGACATCGCTATAATTGTTGCTGTCCATTTAGTGGTTTACCATAATATTTATATAATTATCTACATGTCATTAATACAAGACCGAGCCCCTAAAGATTATATATACCTACTACTCAAAACAAAATAAGATCCACTGATTATTTCCACATTTCAATGTAATTTAATGAAGATTAATTATTAAGTACCAAATATTAATGTTACAAACTCTTTGATATTTAACCTCTTTGATTTTGTTCATGATATCAAAATGCTGGCCAACTTTAAAAAAAAAAACTATTTTAGAAATTTTCTTGTTATTTTGTATCGATTTTTTTTTAAGTTTCGTTTCGATTATTTTCATGGTAATCTGGAATAATCGCAAATTTGTTTTCTTAATTTGTTAAAATAACATCTTAAGTCAAATATGCCACAAATACGAAGACTTATGGACGCAATTACTGCAACCAGAGCCGTTACAATGATCCAAGAAGGGAATTCGCAGCGGTCTGAGGCTTTGCACCTGGATTTTTCTCGAAAAGCTATACAAAATGCTTGGAATTGCTTCCAAGAGACTGGCGGTGTTGCAAGAAGACCTGGTTCGGGTAGAGTTCTCATTACAACTGTTCATGAGGATCGGTCGGTACATCCGGTTAGTGCCCGCTAAGAACGCACAGTGACGGCTCGTAAGTTACAGAATCGCATACGATTGACAACGGGTACAGGTCCCGATCGACGTAAAAAGAACGCTGGCCTTGAATCTGCGCACTGAGCGATTTATCGATCAAACTGGTGGAGCATTCCCCCTCCGCTGCTCCGCCAGTGGTTCTGTGCGCACATGCTATTGGTTCGTCAGTTGACCCATGCTTCCCGCGCTGAGATCACGCTTTCGCTCCCAAAATACAGTCGCACACACAACTTTCTTTGCACGACGAAGGTTTTAAAAATGAAGGAAAGAAAAATGATTTATAGTATTTATTGTTTTATGAAGAATGAAGTTGAGAAAGGAGCAGTTGATAATTTATAATGATAAGATATTTATTTATTTATTTGTTTAAACTTTATGTACAATGGTGATACATAGGCGGACTTAATGCAGCAAGGCATTCTCTACCAGTCAACCTTTGGTTTAAAAAAGAACGCAACAGTGGTAGGGGTACAAAAAATATATATATGAACAATAATTAAGGCGGATACCTATTAATAAACTATCTAACTAATAAAATACATAAATAATTTTTAAAACAATAGACTAATAAATATTATAATAAATATCCTATTCTAAATGAAACAGAAATTTAAATATAATAACTATGACGAAGACCGAGCTATGTAAGAGAGGATAAGTAATAGTTCCGTAACCTACGCTTGAATGAAAATTTACTCTCAGCCTTTTTTATGTCAAGGGGAAGGACGTTCCAGAGTTTTATAGTAGAGACAGTGTAAGAATTAGATAGAAACCCAGTGCGGTGAGAAGGAATATGGAGAAGTAAGTTTTTGGAAGCTCGAAGGTTAAGATCGTGAGAACTGCCCAACACTTTAAAATATTGTTTTAAATAATCAGGAGTACAAGGATCGTTCATGATGTTGAAGAGCATGCAGAGGGATCTTAGGGATCTCCTCTGACGGATAGGCAGCCATTTAAGCTGAGAACGGAAGGAAGAAATGTGATCATATTTTCGAAGCCCGAAAATAAAGCGAATACAGTTGTTAAGAAGTCGATCCATTTTGTTAAGAAGTTCTTGGGATAGATCAGAGTAACAAACATCAGCATAGTCGATTATAGGCAAAACAAGAGCTTGAACCAAGGTAGTTTTAGTGCTAGACGGAAGAAAATGTTTGAATCTATAGAGAGACCGCAGTGAGAATGTGACTCTCTGGCTAATCTGAGCGACCTGCTTATTCCAGCTTAACTTGTCATCAATGAATAGGCCTAAGTCTTTAACGTGAGGCGAGAGAGGGATAACGGTATTGCCGAAAATAAGCGGCTTCAGAAGGCCAGTGTCCAAGGTTCGTTGAAAATACGAACTACCAATAAGGATAGCCTGACATTTACTGACATTGACAGTAACCCCAAATCTGTTAGACCAGTCAGCGATTGCTTGAAGGTCAGCATTCAATAGTGAGATGCAGCTATCCAGATTGAGAATGTCAGATTGCGCGTAGAGCTGCAGATCATCAGCATACAGATGGTAAGAGCATTTGAGGATAGTAGTAATAGAGTTAATAAATAAAGAAAATAAGAGTGGAGAGAGTATACCGCCTTGTGGAACGCCTGTTTCCAGAGCGCACCAATCGGAGAATTTCTGATCAGCACGTACCGCCTGCTGGCGACCACGAAGATATGATGAAAACCAATCCCGTGCCAACGAAGAAACCCCAATTTGAGACAGGATGGCCAGGAGAATGTCGTGATCGACGGTATTAAATGCATTGGAGAAATCTATTAAAACCAACACCGTCAACCTCGAACCCTCCAAGCCGGTCCTGACGTCTTCAGTAACTTTAAGCAAGGCTGTGGCTGTACTATGGCCGGGCCGAAAACCAGATTGGAAAGGGGACAATAGGTTATTGCGGGTGACGAAGGAGGATATTTGGTTCAGAGCAACTGCTTCCAAGATCTTTGATAGGAATGGAAGAATGGAGATTGGTCTGTAGTGATTAGGTAAGGTGGGATTGGAAATTTTTGGAAGAGGCATAATGAAGTGTCCGTTACCCAGGCCAGATGTTGTCGAAAATGGTCATTTGAATCTTATAGATAATTAGTTTTGCGGCTTCTGTAATTGTTGCGCACATTTTTAAATTTGTTGCGCTTATAGTTTTTTAATTATTTCACAAAAACTATTCCTGCTGGGGTAACGTTACCCCAGCCAGACCTTTTTCTTTCTAATGGGAATATTTAAATAATTACTAGCTATAAAATTAGTTGTCTAGATGAAGTAAATGTTGTGCCTTATTTTGTATTTGTTCTTTCATCGGTTGCGAAGTTATTCGAGATTTTGCTGGGGTAACGTTTTTGTTTTTGCTAGATCTTTGAAATGGTTAAGCGGATTCTTATCATATTTTGTACATGGCTTCTTAGGAATTAGTTTAAATTTGTTCTGCAATAAAGAAAACAAAATAATACATAGCTTAAAGGTTATTTCAGTAAATAGAAAAACACTTCAATTGGTCCCAGCACTCTCAATAAGAGCTCTAAAGACTTACTTTAAACGTTATTTTAAAGCTTGTAACTGCCTTCAAATGTATGTGAAGTTTCATTAGTATCCTGTAAGTATTTAACAAGTTATGATGATATTGAGTTCTTCACGAGCACGGTCTTGATGCGCGCGGTGTTATTTGGCCACTGGATTGGTTATATGAACTGAATGTTATGTCAATTATTAGTTTTTTAGTTCAGTTGTATATCAGTAAAATTTCAGCTCAGTACATTGGATAATTAATGAGATAATACGATTAAAGTCATCAGGAAGTGAATGACCGTGGTAACCCGACCAAGTTTAGGTGGTTACGAAAAAGCGAAAACGCAAAACATTATGGTACCCACAGACTACTAAGAGATACTACGTATGGTACCTTCTAAAATATGTAGGATAGTGTTACAAATTTAGTACAGAAATGTACACAAGTTTAAAAAAAAACTACGTGATTATTAAATAATTTTTATTGACAGGTAATTTTGAAACTCGAATCGTCATCTATTTGCGAGTTTATATCAACGCGAGTGTCGCAACAAGGTAATTATGGATTTCTTAAAGTCTACGTGTCCAAGGAGTTTGTGGAAATAAATAAATACCTACCTGTTGCGGTAGTCCCGACTCCCGACATTGATAACGATAAAAATCGGTCGCTAAGTCATGAATTTCATTAATCAAGTTTCAAGTCATATTTTGACAAAAAAACTCATTTTCGAAATGACTCCCACCGTTACGCACGCAAATTCGCATCCTTTTCCTCAATTCGCTTTTCACCACCGCAGTGCTGAGATTTGCTCGAATTTGGTCAGCTCCCAAAATGATTCGCCGTCTTAACTCGTCAATATCTGGGACAGGCTGATTATCGACATAAACCAACGTTTTCATATGTCCCCAGACGTAATAGTCCATTGGCGTCAGATCTGGGCTTCTTGCTGGCCAAGGTATGGGCCCTCCTCTACCGATCCAATTATTGGTATAATTTTCGTCTAGCCAGTCTCTGATTTGTCGTCTGTAGTGAGCTGGACACCCGTCGTGTTGAAACCTGATAGCACGCAAGGTGGCTAAAGGTATGTCCTCCAGTAATTCAGGTAAAACATTTCTTAAAAAGTGTTCATAATATTCACCGTTTAAGTTGTCTGGCAGAAAAAAGGGCCCAATCAAATTATTGTTAATAATTCCCATCCACACATTTAGTGAAAATCTTCGTTGCGATCCTTTCGGTCGTTTTTTTTTTGGATTTCCCACCGCCTTTTCTTCCCAGAAATGAGTGTTATGGTAATTTGTGATTCCATCTTTGTCAAATTTTGATTCGTCGGTCCACAAAATTTGTTTTAAATAATTTGGGTCCTCTATGTCGCAGTTTAGCAGATATCTGCAAAATTGGACCCTTGCAACAGGATCACGGTCTTCCAGGACTTGCACTGGAGTGTAGTGATATGGATGACGCCCAGATTCATGGACCACTTTCCACACTTTATACTGTGATATTCCAAGTAAATTGGCCACTTGTCTTGTAGAGATGTTAGGTTCCCGTTGAAAATGACGTAGGATTTCTTCTTCATCATCAGCACGGTATATTCGAGGTCTGCCCGCATCGCCTGATAAAAAAAACTAATTTAAATAATCAATTGCGGTAAACAATAGGGGTAATAAAACTATTATTTATTAAATTACATTTTTTATTACATACCTTGACGTCTTTGAAAGCGTCCAGTCTCCCGGGCTCGTCGATAAACTCGGGAAAACACGCCTACATCAGGTAAACGGCGATTGGGGTATCTCTGTTGATATTCGCGCTGGGCAGCTAAAGCATTGCCTCTAGCTACGCCGTAAGTGTACAGAATATCGGCATATTCTTCATTCGTAAAATTTGCCCGTTGTCTTTGAGCCATAGTCCTTGATACGCGCCAAAACCACAGATGAGCATAACACACGGAAACCAGTTGAAAAGCCAAGTCATCAGGAGAGCAATCAATCACAAAAACAGTCACAAGCCGGGTCGTCAGAGATAAAACAAAACTGCAGAGCACACACAAAAGCATCCGATCGCAACGAATCACAAGGACGGACTAACCTAAACAACACAAAAGAGATTAAACAATGACCGGCTGTTTTTACCTGCTTAGTAGAAACAGACCTTTTTTTGGCCGTGCGCCTTTGTTATGCGAATATCTTCCCTATTGGACTAGCTATGTTAGGGTTTTATTATCTCATTTGAAAGCTTATGAAATGTAGATGTTTTTTTAATAATACGCAGAGTAAGTGTCATAGTGATTTTTTTTTTAAACAGGCTGTTTTGTGTAATAATGCCAGTAAAATTTGTTTAAGTTTTTTGGATTTTGGAGCACTGTGTCTAAAATAATGTCAATAATGTACATTTGATGATGCTGACATGTAACTGGAACGTTATAGACTAAATAATAAAAAGAAATTTAACAAAATTATGTCAAGTTTTTTATTTATTAATTTTTTAAGGTTACCCCATAAGAGTTTTTCAAAATAACACGAAAAAAATTATAACTCAATGTTGGTGCACTTTTGCATATGAGTGTTCCTACAAAAGTTGTTGCAAATGACCTGTACTATATCCCCTTACAAGGTTGTGCTCTAATTACAAGTCACCCTGTATACACAAAAACCTTCCACTTGAATCAATCTATCTATTAAAAAAAACTGCTTCAGAATCCGTTGCGTAGTTTTAAAGATCTAAGCAAACAGGGATAGACAAACGGGAAGTGACTTTGTTTTATAGGTACTATGTAGCGAAGGATACATAAGTCGTTATCATTGTTGAGAATTCCAGTCTAGGTAATAATTAAGTACGAAAGAAAAGAAAATAACAAGTTCCTAAATTTAAATATTTAAGCCTTAAAAAAATTCAGTTTTAGATAAGTACCTAACAATATGTACATATTAATAATAATTTTGCTACTATTTCTGTAGTTACATTATACAAGCTTACCTTGTTCGTGAATTCATCAAGCAGCCTGCACCATAACTATGATCATCAATAGAAGCACTCCACATTAGCAGTAATTCGCCACACTTATTATTTTACATTAGCTCTCACGCACTCTATAAATATTAGCAAAAACAGGAAACGGAACTGCCGAAACACATGCGCACTCTACAAGATGAATTATGTGATTACGGAGCATGTTTAGTGCGATATGCAAACAATGCGCCCCTTCACCCCACCCCTTCCGCGTCCCACCGAACGACATGTTATATCAGTGATTTTTGATAAGTTTGTGCAACTGGAAGATAATAATAATGTTTTCATAGTACAGATATTATTATATTATTAATGTATTTAACAGTGTACGCGTCTGTACCGAAATTGTAAGGTGTATTATACTAAACATTTCAAAAGATAATGTTCTGCATTTTCGCTTTTTCGTAACCACCTAAACTTGGTCGGGTTACCACGGTCATTCACTTCCTGATGACTTTAATCGTATTATCTCATTAATTATCCAATGTAGTGAGCTGAAATTTTACTGATATACAACTGAACTAAAAAACTAATAATTGACATAACATTCAGTTCATATATCCAATCCAGTGGCCAAATAACACCGCGTGCATCAAGACCGCGCTCGTGAAGAACTCAATATCATCATAACTTGTTAAATACTTACAGGATACTAATGAAACTTCACATACATTTGAAGGCAGTTACAAGCTTTAAAATAACGTTTAAAGTAAGTCTTTAGAGCTCTTATTGAGAGTGCTTGGACCAATTGAAGTGTTTTTCTATTTAATGAAATAACCTTTAAGCTATGTATTATTTTGTTTTCTTTATTGCAGAACAAATTTAAACTAATTCCTAAGAAGCCATGTACAAAATATGATAAGAATCCGCTTAACCATTTCAAAGATCTAGCAAAACCAAAAACGTTACCCCAGCAAAATCTCGAATAACTTCGCAACCGATGAAAGAACAAATACAAAATAAGGCACAACATTTACTTCATCTAGACAACTAATTTTATAGCTAGTAATTATTTAAATATTCCCATTAGAAAGAAAAAGGTCTGGCTGGGGTAACGTTACCCCAGCAGGAATAGTTTTTGTGAAATAATTAAAAAACTATAAGCGCAACAAATTTAAAAATGTGCGCAACAATTACAGAAGCCGCAAAACTAATTATCTATAAGATTCAAATGACCATTTTCGACAACATCTGGCCTGGGTAACGGACACGATAATGAATGCCTTACGCCAGGTTGTAGGAAACTCACCAGCCTGCAGAGAGAAGTTGATGATGTGTGTGATAATAGGAAGGATACTTTTAAAAATGAGGGATAACATGGATCTGGTCACTCCATCACAGCCGACAGCCATGGACTTAATTGCATTGAACGTTTTGAGGATCTCAGCGTCGGTCACCGGGGAAAAAGAAAAAGATTCGGGAGGTACAATTGGCATGGAAGTAATGTCACGTATAGTATTATACCTAACAGCAGCCGTGAGCATAGTAGACGATGAAAAGTGATTATTCAAATCATTCAGAGACATAAGAGATGATACAGTATGAGAGGATGATTGCGTGATTCCAATTGATTTGAGAAACTTCCATTTATAATAATAAAATCGAAATAAAAAAATATTCTTAAGTCAAGATTAACTAATTTAAATCCAGCCTCATCCAAAGTTCTAAGTAGCTTCTAGCTAATAAGTAGGATTATGATTCTACAATAAAACAATTTAAACAATATTCTAGTACTTTAGAACGCGACTGTACCCATGCGCAAACACATCCCCTCAACTGTCGCTCAGCGTTCTTTTTACGTGACGGGACCTCGTGTCAGAGACCAAACGATCCGTAACCGATTGCACGAAGACCAGCAAACATTAAAACGTCGAGTTGTTCGAATTATTTTGTCCAGGGCTCAACGTGCAAATCGTTTAAGGTTCGCCCTTCAATATTTGGACTGGAGCATAAACCAGTGAGGTACGGTGCTTTCACCGATGAGTGAAAAAAATTTCTTATGACGATCGACGCATCAGCGCATGGAGGTGACATGGCGAGCGATTTTCGGCAGCCTACATTCACGAACTTGGGCGTTTCGGTGGACCCAATTAAATGATTTGAGGGAGACTAATGTACACGGCAAAACTGAACTCGCTATTTTAAATAAGGGTCCTGTAACTGCTCAGCATTAGTTACATTGAGGAAGTCATCAGGCCTCATGTGATACCATTTGCACAGCGACCGGGTCCTGGATTCTTCCTGATTCAAGACAATGCCCGTGCACATACAGTTCAAGCGACCCAGTCTGTACTGGATGGCACTCACATTCAAGTGTTGCCGTCGGCAGCAAATAGTCTGGACTTAAATCCGATCGAGCAAATGTGGGGCTAATTAAACGAAGGGTTAGAGAGAGTGCGCAAGAGGTCTACAAACAGCAGCAACTTATTGGCGCTTTGAAAAGTGCCTGGGATGAGATCCCAGCTGAAAACGTGAGGCATTTGATCGAGAGCATGCATTCCAGGCTACAGGATTGCATAGCCAAAAGAGGAGGGCCCTACCCGTTATAAAAAAATAAAGAGTGAAGTTTTTTTTTAGTTTTTTGCGTGTACGTTACCCCAACAGGAAAGTGGCTCCTGGAGTGATATGAGTGGAACGTATAATTAGAGCGTAATCTGCTGTGAATGTGCGCTACATAAAATACTTGTGCGTGTCGTCGTTTTTGAAAAAAAACGGAAAAAACGTTTCCTGCTAGGGTAACGTTGTTCCAGCAGGAAAATTCTAAACGAATGATCGGAGTGAGAAATATTGTGCATGGGCAGAGAGCTTATAGTTCTGCAAGAATGTGCGCTGAAAATATAATAAGTGCGTAATCAGGTTTTCGAGATATTGCATTTCCTGCTGGGGTAACGTTTTGCAGAATCGTGTATCTCTGAAACTATTGTATGTGCGCCTGTAGAATAAACATACACGAGTAGCTCTTGATATGTGCGTATTTGTGCCGGAATTAGATTTAAGAAAATATTTAAAGGTATCAAAAAATCGCACTTTTTTGAAAACCCGAAAAAAAATCACAGCGCCTAAATGAGAAAACTTATAAGCTCGCTGAAAACTGTATTCAGTCCATATTGACGCTTGTATTAACCATAAAAAGTTTCAAAAGTATACAAGCTTGCGTAATCGAATAATATTGCTAAAAGTCAAAACGACGGTGTCATAACTTTGACGGCAAAATACGAGAAACCGGCTCAACCCAAGTAGGTAGGTGTAAAGCACAAATAAGAGCGTTCAGTCAAAAATATATAGTGAAAATATTCAGCTTGGAATGTTTCGCATTAAGTAGATCTAAACACAAAACTAAACATGTAAACAACGGCTGGTTATCCGACCAAATTCGAATGACTACAAAAAAGCGACGGATTCATACATAACGATGACCTTCTTAACTTTACTCACAAATCGGTTGAAACGTGTTGTGCCTGAGTACACTGAGGTAGAAAAATAGTAAAATAATTAACTTATTATTGGTTTACATTCTACTAGCTGTTTCCGTGACTTGGCACTTAATTACGTAAGAACATTAGGAAAGTAGTGCCAATAGTATAAGCTATCTTCTTTATTTCAACTTTCATTAAAATACATTCAGAATTTTGTGGACACATCCAGACATTTTAATTTGCCTTTATAATATTAGTAAAAAAAAGTACTTTAGAGACCAAAAATTTTATGGTGGTTGTTTTTACTAAAAACCGGCCAAGTGCGAGTCGCACTCGCGCACGAAGGTTTCCGTACCATTATCGCAAAAAAACGACAAAAAAATCACGTTTGTTGTATGGGAGCACCACTTAAATATTTTTATACCATTCCCCCTCTAAAAAGCTTATTTTATACACTGAAAACAGTGAATAAAAAGCATTTTTACTCACTGTTTTAGTGTTTGAATTTAGAACACACCAATATATATTCGACGTCCATCTCAATGCAAAAACAACAACAAATCGATACAAACTGCTTGTGCAAAGAATATTCGACATTCAAACTTCTTCATCGATTTAATTTTCAGTTTGTTAATATTTAGGATTACAATAATGATTTTCATGATTTTGATTTTAGTCTGGGATGTTTAGTGAATACTTATTTGGATTGTAATTCTAATATTAATTGCATTGGTGTTTAATTAATTATAATTATGAAACGTAACGGAGGTAGTCACTAGCCCCTGAAACACAGATGCTGTTACCTAGCTCAGCTTCAATTATCAAAAAATGTGAAACCCTGAGTTTTCAAATTTTTTGTAAATTTTGAAGGTAATAAAACATTTATTTATTTTTTCTCACTGTGCTTTTCGCCTAAATCTTTCTTTTTCTCGTAGTCATGGTATAAAATTATACAACTCTTGAATAACACGGATTTATATCGAGGGCTATGAATCACTCGCGTCGCTCATAATATACTATTTTTATTCTGTTTTAGTATTTGGTGTTATAGCGGCAACAGAAATACATCATCTGTGAAAATTTCAACTGTCTAACTATCACGGTTCATGAGATACAGCCTGGTGACAGACGGAGAGACAGACAGACAGACGGATCGCAGAGTCTTAGTAATAGGGTCCCGTTTTTACCCTTTGGGTACGGAACCCAATTTTTTTTTTGAGATAATTAATTTGAGATTATTAGGTTTGTAATTTGATCTGTGATTTGATGCCATAATTACTTTAAGAAACATAATTTAGAGAAGAAAAATAATAATTTCTACATCAACAAGCTCTTTCATTTGTTATGGTCACAAGGTGCATTTAATGTATTTTTTAATTATCCCCCAAAATTAGGTCAAATCACCAAACGTTTGAACGCGACTGTACGGACAACAGCATAGGTTTAATACGTCCAATAAAGAAGGTCATCAATATGTATGATTCCGTCGCTTTTTCGTAGTCATTAGAATTTGGTTGGATAACCAGCCTTTGTTTACATGTTTAGTTTTTTGTTTAAATCTACTTAATGCGAAACATTGCAAGCTATATATTTTCATTATGTTTTTGACTAAACGTTCTTATTTGTGCTTTACACCTACCTACTTGGGTTGAGCCGGTTTCTTGTATTTTGCCGTCAAAGTTATGACACCGTCGTTTTGACTTTTAGCAATATTATTCGTTAACGAAAGCATGTATACTTTTGAATCTTTTTATGGTTAATACAAGCGTCAAGATGGACTGAATACAGTTTTGAGCGAGCTTATAAGTTTTCTCATTTAGGCGCTGTGATTTTTTTTCGGGTTTTCAAAAAAGTGCAATTTCTTGAAAACTATAAATATTAATTCCGGCACAAATACGCACATATCAAGAGCTACTCGTGTATGTTTATTCTAAAGGCGCACATGCAATGGTTTCAGAGATACACGATTCTGCAAAACGTTACCCCAGCAGGAAATGCAATATCTCGAAAACCTGATTACGCACTTATTATATTTTCAGCGCACATTCTTGCACAACTATAAGCTCTCTGCCCATGCACAATATTTCTCACTCCGATCATTCGTTTAGAATTTTCCTGTTGGAACAACGTTACCCTAGCAGAAAACGTTTTTTCCGTTTTTTTCAAAAACGACGACACGCACAAGTTTTTTATGTAGCGCACATTCACAGCAGATGAGTGGAACATATAATTAGAGCGTAATCTGCTGTGAATGTGCGCTACATAAAAAACATGTGCGTGTCGTCGTTTTTGAAAAAAACGGAAAAAACGTTTTCTGCTAGGGTAACGTCATCGTTATGTATGAATCCGTCGCTTTTTTGTAGTCATTCGAATTTGGTCGGATAACCAGCCGTTGTTTACATGTTTAGTTTTGTGTTTAAATCTACTTAATGCGAAACATTCCAAGCTGAATATTTTCACTATATATTTTTGACTTAACTCTCTTATTTGTGCTTTACACCTACCATCTTGGGTTGAGCCGGTTTCTCGTATTTTGCCGTCAAAGTTATGACACCGTCGTTTTGACTTTTAGCAATATTATTCGATAACGGAAGCATGTATACTTTTGAAACTTTTTATGGTTAATACATGCGTCAAGATGTACTGATTACAGTTTTCAGCGAGCTTATAAGTTTTCTCATTTAGGCGCTGTGATTTTTTTTCGGGTTTTCAAAAAAGTGCGATTTCTTGAAAACTATAAATATTTTCTTAAATATAATTCCGGCACAAATACGCACAAATCAAGAGCTACTCGTGTATGTTTATTTTACAGGCGCACATACAATAGTTTCAGAGATACACGATTCTGCAAAATGTTACCCCAGCAGGAAATGCAATATCTCGAAAACCTGATTACGTACTTATTATATTTTCAGCGCACATTCTTGCACAACTATAAGCTCTCTGCCCATGCACAATATTTCTCACTCCGATCATTCGTTTAGAATTTTCCTGCTGGAACAACGTTACCCTAGCAGGAAACGTTTTTTCCGTTTTTAACAAAAACGACGACACGCACATGTTTTTTATGTAGCGCACATTCACAGCAGATTACGCTCTAATTATACGTTCCACTCATATCACTCCAGGAGCCACTTTCCTGTTGGGGTAACGTACACGCCGTATGGACTACGGACCGGTACTGCCAACGACTCCGGCCACTCCACAGAACAGAGAAGACAGTAGAAATCGCATATAGCTTTATTAGTATCGGAACCAGCGTACCCAAACTCACACATATACAGATTAATTGTATTTCATAACACTAAGAAATCTTTGGTGTGATTGGTAGTTTAATTTTTAGATGAAAGTAGAAAATATGTCAGTCGTCGCTTATTTTAAAATAAACCACAGCTTTATGACAATAGAGTTGGTTTATTGTCTACTCTTTTTGAGTATTTATTACTTTTTTCGTTTAAAGCGCACACGAAATAGTTTAATGAGCAAGTTACGCTACCCGCCACTAGATGTCACTATAATAAATTCATTTAATTTAAAGCCGTATTTCGTTACCGATAAGATTTATATTTGCGAAATGAGGTCATTACTACTCGTCCTTCTGTAGTGATGTACCACGGTCGTTGACTTATTTATCGACATTCCGTATTATTTTCAAACAAAATACAGTTTAGTTAAAAAAAAAAACGTTGCCCCACTCTAGGAATTTCTCCTGTATCGTGGGTGCGTTTACAAACATATCATTTCACATACACAAACACCCAGAGCCGGAACAACTATTTGTAGTTCATACAAATATTTGTTCCGTGCGGAAATCGAACCCGCGACACGCAGCGCAGCAGTCAATCGCTCAACCACTGCGCCAACCGTGCGCCCAATAACTAGAGTCGATAAATATTATTATGTTTGTAATCAAGTTTTTATATAAATTTATTCCAATACTTACGATTTATAGAAAGTATTATTAAGATATTTTAAGGTAAACTACTGATCCGATTTTGAAAACGATTCTATTGATACAAAGATGGGCGTATCTTAGTGTTTTTGTTCTATCAATAGAATTATAGAATACAATACTCTTTATTATGTACACCATATAAGTTACAGAAAGTATAGACGAAGAAAACATTACACTGGGTGGCACAATGGGCGGCCTTATCGCTAAAAGCGATCTTTTCAAGACAACCTTTCCATGGATTTAAAAAATGAAAGGAAAGACAGTACTGTACGTAGTCTTTGGTGTAGGTACTATTATTAATTACAAGCTGTGACCGCGGCTTCGCTCCCGTCATCTGTTTGCCAACCCTACCCTACTTACCTTCCTGCCTACCCACTTTCGCGGAGAATCTTAACACCGTGATTCAGAAAATGACTTCAAATTTACAACGCCATCTATCGAATATCGAGTTCAACTCTCCGAGTATCTGAATTGCGTGTGTTGTGATAATTTTACTTCTTGAACACTTTAAATTCATCTAACTTTTGATAGAGTCAACCGATTGCGATGACACAAAAACTAAGTAATTCTTCAAGGTACGCACAATGTTTATGTATAAAAGTTATTTACATTGGTTTCTTACATGTCACGTGATGCGTGCATAAATAAACAGACAAAAATTCCAAAAATGCCGGAAATAGGTTCTGTTGGTTATCCTTTAACACACTGGCTATTTTTTTGGCAATATTTTCGATGTACAATAAATACTTTTTTACAGATTTATTATATGTATTGATGATTGATGATGATGATGCGATAGACTACACTACAAATGCAATACGTCCTACTGATATGGGAAGCTTACGCTTTCGCCTGCGGCTACACTCTTATTATGATTAGCTTGACTAACTTCCTTAATGAACTGATGAAATTTAGGTCTATACACCAGTAGATCTTAAATTTCAGACTAACACATAAGCCAGTTTTTAACTGACTTAAAAAAAGAAGGAGGTTCTATGTTCATGTGTTATTATTATTACACTTCGTTGATTTTGAAGGCTGTTGTCTTTTTAACCGACTTCAAAAAAAGGAGGAGGTTCTCAATTCGTCGTAATCTTTATTTTTACACGGCTACAAGGAAAGGGTTATGTTTTTCGCGCGTAAGAAGATTTTTTCGAATATTGTAAGTTTAAAGTATCGATAACTCATTATCGATATTGGTAATCTCTAATTGAGTAGCTGAATGTGACATGTGCATAGTTGGAATCTTCGAGAACAATGTTTGAGTTTTAAAGACAGTAGACCTTAAGTTTAACATCATAAAATCAACTTTTACTTGTCTTGTTTAATAAAATATTGTTTTTACATTTTTATCGAAATAATATAAATTAAGACTTGCCGATGGTAAGATATACCTACATTTGATACATTTTTGGTTCTGCTATCGAGTTTACATTCTAAAACAGCACAATAAGGCATTTTTGTATTTTTTTTTCAAGTTTTTGTCACCGTGACGGTTGAACCAAGACTGATGTGCGTAGTGTGTGCGCGGAAGGAAGCATATGCAGAACTGTGCAAAGCTCGGGGTACGCGGGCCCCGCCCACTTGCGACTTCTATTGTAGTAGGCGTTTTTTTTGTTCTGTGGGCCACTCCAATGCGTTATTCGAGCTTAAACATTATTAATTTAGAAATCATTATTATTATGGATGTTAGTTACCTATGATTTTATTTTTGTATATTTTTACATGGTTCATAAGCATATATTTACTATCTGTTTTAAACAGCTAACAACTTTATTTAAGTAATTTTTCAATAACTTTTGTACAAAAATTTTACTGTGGCAAGTACATTTTCGTAAGTTGGTCGACTATTACTCGTAAACTTGTAAAGCCTGTTATGATTTTATTTTTGTATATTTTTATATGGTTCATAAGCACATACATATTTACTCTGTTTAACACAGCTAACAACGTTATTAAAGTAATTTTCAATGCCATTTGTACAAAATTTTTACTGTTCAAGTACCTACATTTTATAAGTTGGTCGACTATTAGTCGTAAACTTGTAAAGCCTTCTAATATGTGATAGTTTTCCTTTTAATTTCGTTATATTTACTACTGCCGTGAATTTTTTCACATAGCCAAGAGCAACCATTTCACTGGCAGGGGGGAGGGGGGCAATTGACTCTAACGTAAATTTGAAATTTAAAGCTTAATTTTACGCAAACGGATGTCTGAATCGAAAAATGGTTTTAACAAATCCATAATATTTTTGAATGGCCTATCCAACGATACCCCACACTATGGGACAGACGAGAAAAAAAAACATTACACATTCAACCCCAAAAAAAAATCTTTTTCATGATTTTATTTTACCACTTATTCGCAATTATTAATATTATGTATATCCATGCCAAATTACAGCTTTCTAGCACTTAGATTCTCTGAGCTAAGCTGCGGACGGACAGACGGACAGAGCGAAACTATAAGGGTTCCTTGTTGACTTCGGAACCCTAAAAACAAGGTTAGGTTTACAGTAATTCGCATAGAGCTGAAAATTGGTACGAATGTTCGGAACACCATTATGAATTAAATGTAAAAAGTCCCCATCGAGCCCACTTGCAAAAAAATTTATTCAAGGTCAAAGGTAACAAAAATGATTTTTTTTGCGTTTTACTGCCGAACGGTAAGTTTTATGATAAAAATAGGTTGAAAATTGTAGATTATGCAATTATCTATAAAAATGGTATCTACAATTTTTCTCCTAAACGTCTCCGTTTCTGAGATAAAAGGGTTGCAAAAGTTGTATTCTACATAATATACATTATACACACGTTTCCACGCCACCTGGCAGGTAGTGTACTTGGCGCGTCTTTTTTAACGTGGTTTCCCCGATAGGCCTATTCAACAATCTATTGTGATCCTGTTTAATTCAATACTATTCAACATTATGTAAAAACTGGTACTATTGGACATGATGAAAGCCGAATGAATTCTAAAAAAAATTGTAAAAATAACCCTTTCCTTGCAGCCGGGTAATTATCCTTCTCATTCATAATCATCTGATAATTCTGCTTCCTCTTCTTCCTGTTTTTGCTCGTCTTCTTGTAGTTTTTCTTCTCCTTGTTCTACTTCTTCTTCCTGCTGGGTGTTAGTAAATTTTGTCAAACCTATTTTTATTAATGCCATTCGGCAAAAAAAAAACGCAAAAAACCCATATTTGTGAACTTGAGTAAAATTTTTGCAAGTTGGGCTCGATGGGGACTTTTTACATTTCATTTATAATGGTGTTCCGAACATTCGTACCAATTTTCAGCTCTATGCGAATTAATGCACTTTGACATGTCTAATTTGACCGGACTATAATAGTCTTCTTGTTCACATCATTTTAGTTCGCTTCTTAAGCAGTTGGGTTTTTTGATTTTAGTAACTTTTTTTTTTGCCTTTGCCTAGTATAGGCCGCAGTTTATAAAAAGTGCCGGTAGTTTAATGTGTCACAGTCCGATGCTGGGTCAGTTCGATGGTAGTTACCATTTTCATCAGTATCATCTTTCGTAAAGATCTGATCAGTGGTTTAGGCGTGAAAACTATAAGACTGGGTTACTTTGGCATTTATACCTAATGCCTCTAATGAAATCGTGCACCACTGGTTTATAATGAAAGCGTTTTCTGCAATATTTATTTTTATTTACAATTGAAATCAAAATAAACTATCCGTAATCAAGGTTTTCTTTGGTCTAAGTATATTTAAATAAATTTTTCAAACATTTCAATTCAATACTATTTTTAATACATAAAATGATTTATGTACAATAAATAAAAGCTGCAGCAGTACTTCTAATCTAACGTTTCTGGAAACTAAATATCTTTATGAGGACTAGTCCTACGACAGTGGCAGCGGCAACTCCGATGCCGGCCTTCCACCACGACGAAGTGTCTCCCGTCAAGCTGGCAAAGTGCTTCAAGTGTCTGAAATATAAGGAGTTCACAATTAAAACAAAACATTTACTGGCAAAGTGCTTCAAGTGCCCCAAATATAAGGAGTTCACAATTAAAACAAAACGTTTACTGGCAAAGTGCTTAAAGTGCCCCAAATATTAAGAGTTCACAATTAAAACAAAACCTTTACTGGCAAAGTGCTTCAAGTGCCCCAAATATTAGAAGTTCACAATTAAAACAAAACCTTTACTGGCAAAGTGCTTCAAGTGCCTCAAATATTAGAAGTTCACAATTAAAACAAAACCTTTAAAGCTTTAAAAATAACTGGAATACAATTGACACTAACCTGTGCTTGCTGAATAAAATCCAAGCTGCTTGAAATTGACTGACAAAGACAATTAAAATAACAGTATCGCAATTCCAGCAATTATTTACGAAGTTTTTCTTTTATAATAGGACAAATTAATGAAAAATATTGCATATTATGTTACTGTAAAAAAGCTGTAAATGATATATGATAATCGCTGATTTCGGGCTTTTTCCATCAATGACACGGTAAATCAGAATTTACCCCAGAGATGGGTAAATGTTGAAAAATTCTAGTGTCTATGAAACATATCAATACGAAATGACGTGAACAATTAAATTGATTATCTTCACCAAAGTGGGGTTATTTTTGTAACATGATTTAAATAGCATTTCCTGTTAAAAGCTTAACAATAATTAATAATTAGCTTGACAATAATATAGGAAACTATTATTGCAGTTTGTTATCATTTGGTTTTGTGATTTGCGAGAAACGAGTTCACAGTACCGATCGATATTAGATTCTTGAGGAGCTTTATGTGGACGTCTTTAGGTTAAATTCGGTCTATTTTGGGACCGTGCGCGAATACAACATATTTTAGTCGGTTTGATGAGTGTCGGTGTGGCGGCGCAGGCCCGGGTACAAATCCGGGCTAGTACCAATGTGACTTTTCTATACTTACTAAGATTATCTTGGACATCGCTGACACTCGTAAAGGAACATCGTTAGGAAACCGGCAGCCGAATTGTGAATTCGATAAGGCAAATGGTTTGACCGCCATCTATCGACCAATCATAAAACAAAGACGCGATGGGGATTTCCGTCTATGTGATTGGTCGATTGATGGCGTTCAAACCTTGTCGAAATCACTTAAGCTATTAGGCTGCTGGACTTACTAGTTCAAATAAGTTTGAAACCGCCAACCCGCCTTGAACAAGCGTGATGATTAATGCTCGTGCCTTATCTCTCTGTATGAGAAGAGGCCTTTGCCCTGTAGTGACTGTAACAGACTGGTACTAATACAGTAAGTATTATATTGATTGGTGAAGCTAATCAATCAGTCCATTATTGTTCACGTCATTTCGTATCAAAATGTTTCATAGACATTAAAATTTTCAACATTTACCAGTCTGAGATAAATCCTAAGATTTTCCGTGTCCCTGGTAGTAAAAGCCCGAAATTAACGATTATCATATATCATTTCGGACTTTGCATTTAAAACCATGGTTACATTCTACTTTGACGGAGAAACATTAGTTTTGTAAAAGCAGTAACAATAAGTGTTTACTTACGGAAATGCAGCCATGGTGGCGAGTTTGACGAACACATCGTGTTTATTTTCTCTAATATTGAAGAACTGTGGTGGCAATAGTTGATATTTATTGCAAAACACATCTGGTTGGAGGATGTACTCCTGTCTTGCGATCAGTGCATCGCCCTTAGTTCCCACTATTAATACAGGAATATGACTTTCTGCGAAGTATTTCTGTAAATGAATTCATAATTATATCAGTCGAAAGACATCCACTGCTGAGAATTAGTCATTTATATATTTAGGTAGGTAGTCTTAATTCACAGCAAATACATATTGGCTCAATTACTAGCCTCGTATCCACACGAAAAAGCTATTGCGATCGGCACTTTAGAAAATGTATTTTACTCCAAACTAAGCTGATCTCCAAACTGACGATTCAGGCATTAACATTTTGTTTTGAGCTGATCCTTACAACTACAGCTGTCACTTAAGGACGCTATTACATTTTTCTACAAATAACAGTGCTTTTCAGGTACCATTTTAATGTATATGCAATCATAGATGTGATGATATCATGATCTTAATTTAAAGATAATATATTCAACTCCAGATTGGCATCAGAAAAATTGTATGACATCATACAAAATTTTCGCACAAATACGTTTTTCCCATCACAATAATCGCAAAAACATTAAAAAAGTAGGGTCCGAATAGGTCCCAGTTTAGGTAAATTTACAGCATATTTTATGTTTAAAATTATAAGAAATTGCGGTATATATAGTCCTTTGCAGGTTCAGCTAATTATTTTTTACCTAAATCTTTATATTTTTTAATTATTAGCTAAAATAAAAACACTTGCTGACGTCTTCATACATTTTGCTCTAAGGGTTCATCATTCCGCGCTCAGAAGCGCTCGTGGAAGGACGGGCGTATCGCTCTGTCGCAAAAAATAAATACGATAAAAGTAACAGAAAGATTGTAGTGTGCATGCGTGTGAGTAGCTCCACGCGTCGTTTGTCGTGATCAAAAGGAGTTGATATTTTATCGTAACGAAAAAAAAGTATGTTTGAGTTTCCTATTATTATGAATGTGATTTAGAAATGATGTTGGGTAAGATCGGGATTTGGATAGGTGGTGTTAAGCAGTTGTTGACAAGGTTGAGAAATGGATGGGTGGGTTTAAGCAGCTCTTAGTAAGGTTAAGATTTGGATGGGTCAAGCTGTCGGCGGTGAAGTTTAGAAGTGGATGGGTGGGAGGAGGGGTTATGATTTTAATCGATTTGTATGTAGGTATGTATGTATAACGAAAACGGGGCCAAAACCAAAACCAAAGATGGCGCCGAAAAAAATAGGTAAATTTTCGTCATGGGTGTCATTTTCATGGATTTTGGGGTCGCTTAGATCGAATATGGGATCAAAACCAAAATACAAGATGGCGCCGACGAAAATTTGACATCTTTTTGTCATGGGTATCATTTTCAAAGTTTTTGGGGTCGCTTATATCGAATATGTGGTCAAAACCAAAATACAAGATAGAGCTGATAAAAAAATTACAACTTTTCGTCATGGATGTCATTTTCATGGTTTTTGGGGTGGCTTAGATCGAATATGGGGTCCAAACCAAAAATACAAGATGGCGCCGACGAAAATTTGATATCTTTTTGTCATGGGTGTCAATTCATGGTTTTTGGGGTCGCTTATATCGAATATGTGGTCAAAACCAAAATACAAGATAGAGCCGATAAAAAAATTACAACTTTTCGTCATGGATGTCATTTACATGGTTTTTGGGATGGCTTAGATCGAATATGGGGTCAAAACCAAAATACAAGATGGCGCCGACGAAAATTTGACATCTTTTTGTCATGGGTGTCATTTGCTGGGGGTAGTGATGCGACTTGGCCCCCGGTGCCTCTCCGCTACTTCACCTATGGCACGATAGCGTGTCTACAATCTTGAAATTACATTTTGGTGGGTCCCTATGGCCTCAGCAACATTACGATGAACAGACCCAGCTTCCAGCATTCCCACAGCTCGTAACATCTCCGCCCTCGTCAAATGTTGGCGTTGCATGGCTACAATACCTCAATTTTAACTTTATCTTTCGTTTAAAAATGAAAAAAAAACTGTAACTAAACGTAATTCGTATTGTTTTCTAAATTTCGCACAAATGAAAATTCCCTCTCCTACACATAAAGACATTTTTATGCCACCGAAACAAAAGAATTTTCAAAAATTTGAATTTGGAATTAGTCTGAGATAAATTACAAACAAATCGGTGTATAAAAGATTCCAATGCGGCCAGTACTTTTCGAGTTATTTAATTGAGTATGAAATATCCCTAGGCCGTGTTGATGTGTTTATTACACAATAAAACCTTCCCTGATAACACATACATTTATCGACGAAAACCCAATCAATCACAAAAAAGAAACCGGATCAGTAGTTTTTAAGAAAATCGCAGATACATACGGGTCGAATAAATAGAGAACCTCCTTTTTTGAAGTCGGTTGAAAATAATAACCTACTTTTTACGACGAAGGTTTGTAACAGTTACCAAATGCATTTTCAAAGTGACAACTAACCTTCCTGAATCAACTTCAATAAAATTAAAAAATAATATCAAGGACCAACATTATTTGAGTGATGTATAAAATCGAGCGCTCAGTAGTTTCAATGAGTGCGTACGCGTAATGTTGCTGTGTGCGACTAGATACCTAAATTTGAGTTCGACGAAAATGTAACAGCGTCCTTAACCTAGTGTGATATATTAGTAAATAGGGTGGGATTCTAATTCTGAACTAGTGGTTCTACAAGTTTCCAACGGTTAGGGTTATATGTATAGTGATGTATAATAATGATAAACATCACTATACCCCTAATGATATATAACCCTAACCACTAGTTTTACTAACATGAATAATGTGCGGGTAAAGATAGTATATAACCGGGACAACAGGATGGTAAGCCAATAATAAAACTATGTACACTAAAGTACCCGTCAAGAGAGGCTATAAATTTTGTAAATAAATCTATACTAATATAATATTATAAAGAGGTAAAATTTGTAAGTTTGTATGTAGGGGGTAATCTCAGGAACTACTGGGTGGAATTGAAACATTCTTTTTGTGTTTGATAGTCCATTTATCGAGGAAGGTTATAGGTTTTATAACATCACGCTACGACCAATAGGAGCGGAGCATAAAAGAAAAATGTTGCAAAAACGGGAAAGAATATTACTTTTTGAGGGCTTCCGTTGCGTGCGCTGCGTAAACGGTTTCAGTTATGCAATCATGTATGTAGGGTAGGTGTAGCGTAGGTGTAGGATATATGTAGGGTAGGTGTAGCGTAGGTGTAGGATAGGGTAGGTACGTAGCCAGTTCGAACAGGAGGCGCTGTGGTTCCGCGGGGCGATGACGCAAATCAGCGACGCGTCCATGCCCCGGGTCCACGCACAGTCAGCTAGGCGCCAGGTGTACTGGTAGTCCGCCGAGATCGCACAGTTGCTTGTCGCGTGCTTAGCGGCCAGACGCCAGTACACCCGATACCGGAGGAGACGTCGTCGGGTCCCTGACGAAGAAGCCGCGCGGTATGAGGTGTACCGCGCGGCGACAGAGACTCTGCGGTTGGCCATCGGCGAAGCGAAGAAGCGAGCCAGGGAGGAGATGTTGGAGACTCTAGACAGGGATCCGTGGGGGCGCCCTTATCGAGCGGTTCGAGGGAAACTTCGAGCCGCCGCGCCTCCGCTTACGGAGAGTCTCCAACCCGAGCTGCTGGAGGAGGTAGTCGCAGCCCTCTTCCCGGCGAGAGCGGAGCATATCCCGCCGCCGATGGCTTTGCCCACGGCCGCAGAGTCTACAGAGGAGGACGCCATCAGAGTCCCAGAGGTGACACAGGCAGAGATGGGGGCGGCCGTGATGCGGCTCCGGGCCAAGAACGTGGCTCCAGGGCCCGACGGGATCCACGGTCACGTATTAGCCCTCGCTCTGAAGGAGCTTGAGCCCTGGCTGAGAGGACTCTTCACAGCGTGCCTTGAGCGGGGCCAGTTTCCGACTTTATGGAAATCTGGTCGTCTGGTCCTGCTCAGGAAGGCGGGCCGCCCTGCGGACTCGCCGTCCGCGTACCGGCCCTTAGTGCTGCTAGACGAGGTGGGTAAGCTGTTCGAGCGGATTATCGCTGCCCGCCTCGTCAGCCACTTGTACAGAGAGGGGCCGGACCTGGATGAAAGTCAGTTCGGCTTTCGGCATGGGCGCTCCACCATCCACGCAATATCGCAGGTGAGAGTCCTGGCGGAGGAAGCTGTGTCCCGGGGTGGGGTGATGTTGGCGGTGTCTTTGGACATTTCCAACGCCTTCAACACCCTGCCCTGGAGTTGTGTTCGGGAGGCACTGCGGTATCATCGAGTGCCTCCCTACCTCCGCCGCATCGTCGGGGCTTATTTAGCGGAGAGGTGTGTCACCTACGTGGGACGTGATGGCGTCGGAAACCAGCACCACATGTCGTGCGGTGTTCCACAGGGCTCGGTCTTGGGCCCACCCCTGTGGAACATCGGCTACGACTGGGTGCTGAGGGGCGAACTCCAACCGGGCGTAGACCTGACGTGTTACGCGAACGATACGCTGGTCACCGCCCGGGGGAGTTAGTACAGGGAGGCAGCGTTGCTGGCGACGGCTGCGGTCTCAAAGGTGGTGAGCCGCATACGGCGCCTTGGCTTGGAGGTGGCCCTCAACAAGTCGGAGGTCATGGTCTTTCATGGCCCCCGGCGGGCGCCACCGCCCGATGCCCACATCGTCGTCGGGGGGGCTCGAATCGCTGTCGAGTCTACCATGAAGTACCTAGGATTGGTACTCGACAGCCGATGGGATTTCGGCCCCCACTTCCGGCGGTTGGCGCCCAAGTTGTTGGGCGCGGCTGGGGCGCTGTCAACGCTGCTTCCCAATCTGGGGGGCCCGAGCGCCGCCTGTAGGCGGCTCTACGTGGGGATCGTGCGATCGATGGCCCTGTATGAGGCCCCGATCTGGGCGGCTGACCTGACAGCCGGCAGCATCGCTGTTTTGCGGAAGCCGCAGTGAGCGATGGCCAGTCATCAGGGGGTATCGCACGATCTCTTACGAGGCGGCTTGTGTACTGGCCGGATCCCCGCCCTGGGACCTGGAGGCGAAGGTACTCGCGTCACTGTATCGGTGGCGCGAGGAAGCGCGGGCGCGGGGCGACGTGCCGATGCAGCGACATATGGAGTTGCGTCGGTCTCAGCTTCGTGATGTTCTGGTGGTGGAATGGCGGGACAGGCTTCATCGAGGCGGTCCGGCCAGAGCTCGAGCGCTGGCGCGGGAGGAGGCACGGCTCCCTGTCATTTCGGGTGACGCAGGTGCTCTCGAGGCATGGTTGCTTCGGGAAGTACCTGTGTCGCATAAACAGGGAGCCGGACGCCCGGTGTCACCACTGCGTCGACTGCCGGGAGGACACGGCGCGGCATACGCTGGCAGAGTGTGCCGCCTAGGAGGAGCCACGCTGTGCCCTCATCTCAGAAGTGGGCAGTGACCTGTCGCTGCCGGCCGTAGTCGAGTCTATGGTCGGCAGCGAGGAGTCCTGGGACGCAGTGGTATCCTTCTGCGAAACGGTCGTCTCGCAGAAGGAGGCTGCGGAGAGGAAGAGGGAGATTTCACCCGTTCACCCGATCCGCAGCAGACGCGCCGGGCGTCGGCGGAGGGCGGACAATGCCCTCTTCCAGTCCCTCTAAATGGGTCCAGGGGCGACGGACTCGGGGACGTCCGTCCCCAAACATCAGGACCCGAGGTGGCGGCGCGTAGTGTTCCTCGCGCGCCCTCTTAGACGTCGCGGGGGGAGGTCTAACACCTCACTCCCCCACAACCCGAAGTCGAGGCCCGCAGAGGCGGGCCGGCACTAGCCGGGGGTTGCGGAAGTATCTTTGTTCCCGGGACCCCCGGCGTAGGTGTGTGAGATGGAACACCGGGGTGGTTTTTAGTCAGTAGGAGTCTGACAGACCCCTCCGCCCCCCCCAGGGCGGAGGTCAACCTATGAGTATTTACCAATCAGGGAAAAAAAAAAAAAAAATTGTACGTAGCCAGTTGACGGGAGCGAAGCCGCGTGGGACAGCTAGTAACTTATATAATGTTACGTAGCGATAGTTTAACCAAAGAGGAAAAATAAATCTAATCCCAAATTCAGTCAACTTCAACTCAATTAAAGTAACATGTACGTGTAATATGAAACTAACGAGCAATTTCAATTGGTTGGGTTATATTTTAGCGATTTAAAGCGCTGTCGTCTAGTGTTTTGTGGTACTGGAACGCGTCTGACTCATGAAAAGAACCCGACAAGTGATATTGCTCGTTTTTTTTCGTATTACGCGTATGTTACTTGGAGTTGATTGGATTTGGGATTATTGTTGTTGATTGAATTGTCGCTACGTAACTTAGTAGTTCTTTATTTACAAAATTTATAGCTTCTCGTGACGGGGACTTTAAGAGTATTCTTTGCTGGTAAAATAAGAGCAAATACAAGTCAGCCTACGGCTGACAGCCCAGCCAAGTTACAAACGTTTCGTATCGAATCTCTTTCAACAATTGTTAACGCCTTCTATTTGTATGGTCTGACCACGTGACTTAACGTTCAGATGTGTCATTCCGATACTTTGATTCGTTTACTAATAGTCCGGTCAAATTAGACCAAAAATACAAAAAGTACATGAAGACGAAAAAGAACAAGAAGAAGGGGAAGCAGAATTATCAAATGATTATGAATGAGACGGATAATTTTACCGAACTATTTAGAATTCACATGGCTTTCATCATTTCCAATAGTACCAGTTTTTACATAATTTTGAATAGTATTGAATTAAACAGGATCACACGTTAATAAAAAAACGCGCCAAGTACACTACCTCCCAGGTGGTGTGGAAACGTGTGCATTTTAAGAAGAAAGCAACTTTTTCAACCATTATATCTCAGAAACGGTGACGTTGAGGAGAAAAATTGCAAAGACAATTTTTATAGATAATTGCATAATCTAAAATTTTGTCTCGCCTATTTTTATCATAAAACTTACCGTTCGGCTAAAAAAACGCAAAAAACCCATATTTGCGAACTGTGATCTTGAATAAAAAAATTTGCAAGTGTGGGATCGATGGGGACTTTTTACATTTCATTTATAATTGTGTTCCGAACATACGTAACAAATTTCAGCTCTATGCGAATTAATGCACTTTGATTTATGTCTAATTTGACCGGACTATAATAGCGTTATCGATTGTAGATTGTCAATTTGGCTACAGGTGCAGGCATCAAAGAAATCACAGAATAATTATGTTTTGTGACTTCTGTGATGCCTGGGCTGTGACTAAGGCGTCGTTCTAATATAAAGCGCTCATCGCACGAATATACGCCTCTCGCATTCTTTTTACTAGCAAACCCGAACGTATCGTCGCGCCGTCAGAGGGCGCTTTTCGTTTTTGCTTATTGAACATCGCATTATTAGCGAGATCATCGCTTTGAATTAGGACTACGCCTAAGACTAATTAAGTAAAAAATATCTATGCGTATTTTATTATACGTTACATCAACATAATGTTACTTACAATATATATCCGAGCGATATATTCGAAGGACCGACTGGCAGCAACGTCATAAACAAGACAAGCAACATCACAATTGACTTCGTGCGGCTGCAGTGGATCTGAGACACGCGTTATAGGTATTTCTTTTAATACTAAGTACTTTTCCTGGCCATAAACCAACACAGTATTAATACAACAATTTTCAGAAGTATTGCTGTCTCCCCGCTCATTGGCGTGCGGCTTTATTTTCTGAAAAGCAATTTAATGTAAGTACCAACGAACTTCGCAAAAGAATAATAATTTTAGTAATTATTGAAAATTTAAGTTTTTCAAGCTCGAACCTTATGCGCTATGCCGAGGAAGCTTCTACAAATAGAAGTTTTTCCACATGACCTTGGACCGATGATGTGACACTGGTAAACATTACGACTGGATTGTTTCTTGGCAATATCTACTTTCTTTTCGCGCGTTACTGAAAAGAACGGAAGCATCCATCAGTTACTGTTACACTCATAGTTGAATGAACAAAAATAGATATTATGACATTACTCTAGAACTTACTGTGTATAGCTGTTTTTTGCGTTTCATTTTCTAGAAAATTGAAGCCCAGGTATGCTAAGTAAGCACTGGTATTTTGCAAATCTACTAATGTCATTAAGGTCCAACGACACATCCAACCTTGTAAAGTCAAATATCCCTGCAATGACAACAATGGGTTAATGAGAAAAGCCGTTTAAATATAGGAAATAGTATAAGCTTAATAGTGGCTCTGCAAACCATTGCGCGAGAAACAGTTTGTCATCGAGAACACTGCATATAGTAAGCGAGATAGGACGATTCGACAAACGTAAGCTAGTGAAAGAGACAGTTATACATTGCTATCTTCACCTCCAAAATTGACACAAAAATAGCTACTGCGCAGGTTTTTGCAGCCAATTCAGTGACACAAAGATCCGTTGTGTGTATTATACCACGCGTCGATTCCGGCCAACATGTAGGTCAAATCTAGAGAGGTAAGGGCAAAACTAAAACCCCTAAATAAGATAAATGTAATTTAACACATCGATGTTTCAAAACGCTTTCTAAAGCTACGCTAGACATGCTGAGCGAACGAGCGGAGCAGGAATTCGTGTTGCTCAGATCGACTTGCATGGGAGCAGTGGTGGCCCAGAGGTATCGGCCGCGGCTTACAATTTGTAGGTCGTCGGTTCGAGCCCAGGCTGGCGCTTTACTTTGTGTAAATTATTTCATCACCACTGCTCTCAAAACGGTGAAGGAAAACATCGTGAGGAAACCGGTATGTCCTAGAACCAAAAATTCGAAGACATGTGACATCCACCAGCCCGCACTGGGCCCGCGTGGTGGATTACTGCCCATTCCCTCTCACAGAGAGGAGGCCTGTGTAATGTTAATAGGCTGACGATGTGAGATGGACTTAGGTTAAGAATGCGAATGGTTTCAAATTTCGGTAAAAACGTTTATTCGTCAATTGTTAGTCTAACAAATGGTCAAATAATTAAATCTCTAACTGATTTGACCAATTTGTGAGGCAACTGAAGAAAAATGGTGTTTCACCGCAATTTACAACCATTGGTTAGCATATATAACCACTGGTTAAGTTAACTACGGATAAAAAAACTGGGCGTGAAAGCTTCGAACGAGCAGCCTTCGCCGTACGAATTCGATGCAGCTTAACATCGAAATCATGGCTAAAGTATAAGAGTAAGTAGACAGTAACAACCATTTCAAATAGTAGTCAATTGACTGTCTCTTTAGCTATTTAAAAAAAAAGCTATTAATTGACAAATTCTGGGCATATTTCATAAATCATAACTGTGCACGATAGCAGCATGTCTGTACCTTTCTGTTAGATTTAAGTAGGTACCTATATTATGTAAGGTGACGGAGCCGCGTGCTTGGCGACAAGTATAAACCTGCTCACGCCGCTCGGTCGCTTCGCGCGTTGCCATTGGTCAGTTAAAAAAAATATGGCCGACTCGCACCCCCCGCGGATCGGTGGATATAAAAGCCCCGCGCGCTGGCAATGCACACGCCAGTCAACCGAAATTCTCTACCTAAGTCAACTCGCTGTAATTAATACTACCTAAAATAAGTTAATTAAGTAAATTTGTAAAGACCATAAATAAAGCCATTTTATATACCTACTTGTGCCGAATTTCAATGATACAGTCCACTCGCTACACATTCTGGTCCTTCGAGAGCCGAATCTTTAAGATCCAGCAGGATGGTGTTAACACGCAGCCGTAGTGGAGACTCTAGGAGAGAACAGACCCAGCAAGAACCGTCAGTGACCGCCGGACCGGGTGCCAGCAACCCGGCACCAGAATGCAGCACGAGCCCGGTCGCTGTGATGGACAGAGGCAGCGGATCTAGGGAGACTACCAACACCGACGCCACGCAGACACATGGGACGCTCAAGCCCGGCGATACCAGGTCACGCCGTTCTACAGCTTCAAAAAAGAAGCGCCTCGCAGAGCTGGAGGCCAGAGAGCGGCTGGCTGAAATGAAAGTCAAGCAAGCGAAGGCAGAGCGAGAGCTGCAAGAAATACAGCTGCAGCGCATCAGAGCCGAAGCTGACTCTAGTGAAGACGACGACATGGAGGACGACCTCGCCTCCGTAAGGATTGGAACGTGGCTCGCGCGACCGGCGCCGCCACCCGGAGGAGAGGCTCGACCACCGCCACACGACGTCAGCGGCGGGAAAAACGGCAGGGACGCAGCGAAGGACATCGGCGCCGTGATAGGCGCTCAACCGCTGCGAGACGACGACGGCTACGGGGAAAGTGTGTGTGCGAAATCAAACAAGGGCAATATCGCGAGTGAAGTGTCACACGGTAATGTAAGTGATAAAGTGATAGACGTAGGGTCACTCGCCGCGGCCCTAGCACAAGTCGCGCGCAGCTCGAGAGAGCCCCCCAGGTACATCCAGCAGCTACCAATCTTCGATGGAAAACCCGGTGAGTGGATAGCTTATAAGGCCGCGTATTGTGACTCACACACGTATTTTTCCTGTATTGAAAATGTCGCTAGGATTAGGACGAGCCTCAGAGGCGCCGCAAAGGAAGCTGTAGGTTGTCTATTATTTAGTCAATCCGACCCTCAGGTCATTCTAGACGCACTTGAAAGACGTTTTGGTAGGCCTGAGGCCTTGATTATGACTGAGTTAGATCATATAAAATCATTACCTAAATTAAATGATAACCCTAGGGAAATATGTATTTTCGCTAGCCGTATAGCAAACACGGTGGGTACGGTAGAAGCACTAAAAAGGATCCAATATTTACATAGCCCCGAAATGTCGCGTTGTATCGTAGAAAAGTTAACGCCAATACTAAGAAACAAATGGTATGATTACGCGGCTAATAGAAAGTTTGAAGATATTCCAGAGTTGAAGCGCTTATCTATGTTTATGAATGAAGAGGCAGATAAGTGTGGCGCGTATGCACAGCCAGAACGTGGTAATGACGAGTCCAACGGTTTACGACAACGGCGCAGAGTAGAGCGCACGTTTAACGTGAATAGAGAACCATCAAACGAGCAATGCCCAGCGTGCAAGCAACACGGCCACAAATTACCAGATTGCAGTAAATATAAACAACTAGACATAGATACACGATGGGATATAGCAAAAATCTCCAATATGTGCTTTAGATGCCTGCGAAACAAGCATAGAAGGTTTACGTGTAAAGCGCCTATTTGTGACATAAAAGAATGCAACATGAAACATCACAAACTGTTGCATAAAGAGCGTAAAGTTGAGGCGACACACAACGTAGCGACGCCGCCACCGACGCCCGATGTCACACACGAAACCGTTACGTCGGCGCGGGAAACTGTATCAACAACTTCGCCTCAGAATCGCCGCGCGTATTTAAAGATAGTACCTGTCACATTGAGCGGACCACATACAAGTCTAGACACATATGCCTTGTTAGACGATGGGAGTACAGTCACCTTGTTAGACGCGTCAGTAGCAGATATCCTAGGTGCAGATGGGCCAGCCAGTCCTATGTGGATACAAGGCATAAGCACGGAGGTCAAGCATGAGCAAAGCCGAACCGTGAGCCTCCACATACAGGGCAAGCACCATAGCGACCCACAGAAAATAGAGGCGGCGCGCACCGTAACTAGGCTGGAAATTATGGCGCAAACTGTACAAACCAAGGACATAAATAATTGTAGGCATTTAAACGACATCCATAACACTCTTGTTTATGAACACGCGCGACCAATGATTTTAATAGGCCAAGATAACTGGCATTTATTAGTAGCCACGGAAACACGAACAGGTGCGCGTGATCAACCAGTAGCATCATACACAAAACTTGGATGGGTATTGCATGGATGTCAGTACTCTGTAAATAAAGTTATAGCTACATTTTGCGGCCACATTAAAATTAAAGAAAATCTGGAACCAATAGAAGAAACCATGAGAAACTTTTTCAAATTAGAATCTCTAGGCATAGAACCTAGGATACCTAGAGATGACCCGCAACAGCGAGCCTTGGACATCCTAGAACACAAGAGTCGACGATTACCCGATGGCAGCTTCGAGACCGGACTATTGTGGAAACAAGAGGTACCTAAAATACCAAACAACTACCTTGTTTTAAAACGGCTAGAAAATCTAGAACGACGCCTAGATAAGGACGAAAACCTCAAGACCCAATACTTACAACGCCTTGACAACCTATTCAACTCAGGCTATGCAGAAAAGGCACCCGATACCTGCACGACCAATAAAACCTGGTACCTACCTCACTTCCCAGTGGTCAACCCAGCCAAGCCACATAAGCCGCCACGACTCGTACACGACGCAGCAGCAAAGACAGCGGGTCTGTGCCTAAACGACCTACTCCTATCGGGACCAGACCTTTTACAATCGTTGCCCGGTGTTTTAATGCGTTTCCGTCAAGATAAAATAGCTGTGTCAGCCGACATTAAAGAAATGTTCATGAGGATAAAGATAAGGGAAGAAGATCGCGATGCGTTGAGATTTTTATGGCGCGGCGAGCAACGAAAAGGACCGCCAGATGAATATCGCATGACGTCGGTTATATTTGGAGCGACGTCATCCCCATGTACAGCGCTATATATAAAGGATCGCAACGCTAGAGACTTTGCCGATAGATACCCAGCCGCGGCGTCAGCAATAATAAACAATCATTACATGGATGATTATCTTCAGAGCTTTTCCAGCGAAGAGGAAGCTAAGAAAATAACAACGCAAGTAGATTACATTCATAAAAAAGCCAATTTTCTTCTATGTGGTTGGATATCAAACAATAAAAATGTGTTAAACAATAACCTCACGCCTTCACAAGACATAAAAGTATTAGGCGGCGACGACACCGAGAAAGCCCTCGGACTACGATGGGATATTAAGAAAGACAGCTTTATATTTCAAATTAATAAAAACAAAACACCTATTGTATTAAACAACACACGCCCACCCACCAAACGGGAGGCGCTCAGCATAATAATGTCTATATTCGACCCACTAGGAATTATATCACCTATTACTATACCGGCTAAAAGGATACTTCAAAACACATGGAAGTACAAAACGGAGTGGGACAAGCCACTACCCGAGGAGCTACAACCTAAATGGAAAGAATGGATGGAGTCACTAAGTACTATAGAAACGCTACTGATCCCACGTTGCTACGATTACGGTGACGTCACAGCAAGAGAAGTACATACGTTCGTAGACGCAAGCGAGGAGGCATACGCCGCAGCGGTATACTGGCGAACCGAAAGGTCAGACGGCAGCGTACAAGTGACCCTGGCGGCAGCCAAGAGCAGGGTAGCCCCACTTAAACCCGTGTCAATACCTAGGCTAGAGCTGCAAGCCGCACTATTAGGAGCGTGAAACGCGTCAAATGTCATATGATCAACGACACAAAGGTAAACGATCACCTCCCAAATATTACACGTTTTTCCAAATGGACACGGCTGATAAGGGCAACTGCAAGAGTACTTCAGTTCATTGACCTGTGTAGACCAAGTAAACACATGGTCGAATATAAGTGTACTAAGAAAAAGGCATCAAAAGATCCAACATGGAAAAAAATACACAAAAGCAAACCCGTAAAAAAAGTTACGCAAAAAATAATAAGGAATAAAACAATAAATTACATACCTATACCTGCTACTTATATTCCACGCGCCGAAGAACAATGGATCCAGAGCGCACAAGCCGAAAGCTTCAAAAAAGAAATTGCCGCCATAAAGGACAACAAAGCGGCGCCCAGCGACAGCTCGTTATCGGCATTAAGTACATACCTAGACAGCGCAGGTGTTTTACGTTTGCGCGGGAGAATCACAGCGGTACAAGACGTAAATGAAGAAATAAAAAACCCAATTGTACTCGAGGGTAAGCACATATATACAAGGCTATATATAGCATATGTGCATGAAACTTTACATCATGGTGGAACCGAGATAACGGTAAACGAGTTAAGACAGCGTCTTTGGATAACGAGACTACGTCCGTCTGTAAAGAATGTCATAAAGGGCTGTTTATATTGTAAAATAAAAAAGGCAAAGCCGGCCAATCCCTCTACGGGAAACCTACCGTACCCCCGTTTAGCTCATCATGTACGACCTTTTACTTTTACTGGTTTAGATTATTTTGGCCCCATATCTGTTTCTGTAGGTAGACATAAAGAAAAAAGGTACGGAGCCTTATTTACATGCTTAACTTGTAGAGCTATACATAATATGTATAGAAAGGCTATATACTATATTTGGCTATTTCTATATTATAGAAATAGCCAATTCACTTAGTGCAGATTCAGCTATCGCCGCTCTCAGGCGATTTATAGGTAGGAGAGGTTGTCCAAAAGAGATATGGAGTGACAACGCTACTTGTTTCAAAGCGGCTGATAGGGAACTAGGAGCAAGCGCCTTAAGTGCTTTAGGCAGTGAGTCCGATGCGCGGTCGATAAGCTGGAGATACATACCTCCCGCGTCACCGTTCATGGGTGGAGCATGGGAGAGGATGGTGAGGGCAGTCAAAGAAGCACTGTACGTCACACTGAAAGAAGTTCACCCATCAGACGAGACCCTCGCTACGCTACTAGTAGAAGTGGAAAATACGGTGAACTCCAGGCCACTCACGCATGTCAACGTGTCACCAGACGAGCCCGAAGCTCTCACGCCTAACCACATACTCATCGGCCCTAACTCCCATGTGCCCTCACCGGGTAATTTCACCGCAGCAGACATCACAGCACGGCACCAATGGCGGCGCGCCCAGGCACTCGCAGACGTTTTCTGGCGAAGATGGGTACGTGAGTACCTACCGCTCCTACAAAACCGGCGGGAGCCCTACGGCAGTGGCACCCCACCCAAAGTCGGAGACGTCGTTATGATCTGCGACCCTAACCTCCCACGCAACACTTGGCCTAAGGGAAGGGTGACGAAGGTGTTGCCAGGTGCAGACGGAGAGGTACGAGTTGTAGACGTGATGACCAAAGGACATGTACTCCGAAGACCAACGAAACGAATTGTCGTGCTCCCCACGGAGTCGCCTGATGGCGACGGCGGGAGAAATGTGCGTACGATAGCAGCATGTCTGTACCTTTCTGTTAGATTTAAGTAGGTACCTATATTATGTAAGGTGACGGAGCCGCGTGCTTGGCGACAAGTATAAACCTGCTCACGCCGCTCGGTCGCTTCGCGCGTTGCCATTGGTCAGTTAAAAAAAATATGGCCGACTCGCACCCCCCGCGGATCGGTGGATATAAAAGCCCCGCGCGCTGGCAATGCACACGCCAGTCAACCGAAATTCTCTACCTAAGTCAACTCGCTGTAATTAATACTACCTAAAATAAGTTAATTAAGTAAATTTGTAAAGACCATAAATAAAGCCATTTTATATACCTACTTGTGCCGAATTTCAATGATACAGTCCACTCGCTACAATAACCATAAAGTTTCTTAAGACCTGCCTAGGCTTTATTGGGTGCTTAATTGTTTCAAATAGATTCTGCCGCACACTTCAGCATATTTTTAAACTTATTAGAAAAAACATTGTAATAACATTTTATACCTTATCATTGGTAGGCACCGTGTATCGCAAATTATGCCATGGTATTCTAGGACAGCAAGAAAATACATTTTTTAATTCAGTGGGATTTAGCATGCCATCTTTGTCCGTGTCGTATTTTTCAAACAACTGTGTTAGAAACTGCTGACCTTTGTATGATAGTTCAGATGTGCAGCCTACAGGTACTTTAATACTGCAAATAAAAATGATTTTATAATACCACCATAAAACAAACTGCTGAATACATATCTAAAAGATTTAAGTCACAAGGATACATTATGTAAGACTCCATAAGCATAGAATACTCACTTAGAATATAAATAATTATGAGTCATTTCCAGGCTCTCCTCATAGCCAAACTTACGAAGAACTGTCCAAGTTGTTTCATTTCTTCCTCTTTGTATAAATAAACAATGTAAGAAAATAAAACCTTTTATGGTTATACAATCATTTTCAATGCCACCTGCGATGTTTTGAGCAATTACTGATTTTACTTCATCTAAAACCTGAAATTAATCGATCTATATATTGTACACATAAATTACTAGTTTTATAACCCTGAGGGAACATTATACTGGGATAAAAGCAGCCTATGTGCTATTCCAGACTATAATCTCTGTGCAAAATTTTATCCAGATCCGTTCACTCACTCTGGCCTGATTGAGTAAAAAAACATCCAGCCTTATCCAGTTTAAGTTTACATAATAACAAGATGCAACTAATACTGACTAATATTCAGCTCCACTAACTTGTAGCGTTGAGGTAGCAACCTCATAAGTAAGTTATGAACATCAAAAACATGATGTAAAACAATTGCACACTGTCAATAAATTACCTGTAATTGCAAAGGTGAATCAAAACATTTCCGTTGAAACATTGTTACTTCATAGTCATCCAGAAGCCCATCACCATCTAAATCACAGATCTTGAATATCCTTGTTAAAGCTCTCTTGCATTTTTCTGTTAACTAATAAAAAAACAATAGTTGATCATGACTACATTACTCACAAATACATTGCATTGAATTACAGATTAATAATTACTTCTTGTTCTTCAATACAGTAAATTGGATTAATTGGGTGAAGCACGGCCTTTTGTGCATTGTAGAACATCTCAGAAACATTTATAAGAGATTTTGCCGAGCATTCTATACACCTGTCCACTTCAGGATATTCTTCCGCAATGTCCCAAATATTCTGCAACAAATTGCAGAATTATTGAAATATTTATGTTAAAGTGAAACATTAAGTATAGCAATATAGCATATAACATTGCGTATACAAACTTACATCTATTACAGAATAGTCGATTAAATCAATCTTGTTTCCAACAAGAATGACTGGCTTTCTATAATCATCAGGACAGTTTTCTCTGACAAAAGGTAACCAATATGATGCAATTTTGTTGAGTGTCTCTTGTCTATCCACTGAGAAAACAATGCATATTACATGAGCCCTTTCAATTTCTTCTCCCACCTGCTCTAGTGTTTGTTCTGCAACTGAAGGGTTTATTTTATTTAAATAGTATAGTATGTATTAGTAGTAAATAGCATAAACAACAAGGATTGATTTAAAATAATTGATTAAATTTGACAAACTATCTGGAACTTGTTTCAAAAGACCTAATTTTAATTGTGTTGGCCAACTTATCTTTTATTTGTTTTGTTCACCTTTGAGAAACTTTAACTAAACTCCTAAACGTCATTTTTATGACTGATCAGCTGAGATGGGTCACTTCTAAAGTGCCATGGCTTATCTTTAGCATTCATATTTTGAATGGTTACATATTGTTTTTTTTTTACATTATTCTCACATAAATGGAATCAACAAGAATTTTAATTATAAAGCCAGAATTTTGTAATAACTTAATTTAGAGAGTATCCATGGAGTTTCTTGTATGTACTTCTCCATAGAGATCTAAGTTTAGTAAGGTGCAAATAACTTCAACTGTCTGACAAACTGACCAACTCCTTGACAATATCAGAGTGCCTGCAAATGGTTTATTTGAATTAGGTGCTTTGACAAGTATTATGGCCATTATGCACTGCAATATATAAGTACTAATTGCGGCCACATGTGTATACATCTTTTGGAAAGCTAAAAAATAAACAAACCTTTTAGTGACAATAACAAAGTCATTTAAGCAGTTTTAGTTTTAAATAATAGGTACATACGACAAACATCGATAATGTTGGTTGGTACTTGTTCTGGCGTAACATCTGCGGGTATTGTGATCTCTTCAGCCTTCGGCGGCACATGTTCAGTAAATTCTTCAGTAACTAGGGAAAGTATTAGTGAGGTTTTCCCGACACCAGGTTCTCCTAACAAGAGAATTCTAACAGTACGAGGTATGGATTCGTAAACCATCTTGATGTGTAAAATTTGTTATATTGCGTATAGGGACATTTTTCTGATAGAAGAGTAATGTATTGATGCTAATTTTTTGTTTCGAAATAGTCTTTCACACTAAAGTCCGTCAGAATTTCAACCTTGATGATCATAATTTTGTTAAAAGCAAGTCGCAGTGTCACAGACGGACATGCGACAGATACCTAGATTAGACCACTCAGAGACCACAGATGACTATATACTAGTCACAGAGTACATTGAAATCATAGATAACTATATACTAGTCAGAGAGATTAGACCAGAAACATTTTTGGAACGAAGTTCCTTATTGATTTGAATTACAAGAAGTCACAACTTAAAATCTAACTTGTATTTTAATTGCTATTAAAAACCTTATTTAACACTGCGTGAATTAGGCCAGAGGGCCTTCCTGTTAAATGATATAAAACAATATCATTTGTTGTATATCAACTACACCAATTTTATATCAAAATATCCACTAGGAATCAATTTGCAAATAATAGTAGAGATGAAGCGTATATACTAGAACAGATCCAGGGACTAGGTATTTAACGAGACTAGGCTGCACCTATTCTAACTTTTATAATACTCGATCCACCTAGTCTCACACTCTCACTGTGCCTACGCAGTGCACGGCACCCGCGGCCCGCTCGAATCAAAGTACCGACGACGCGGCGAAGCGAGATAGCATCATAGTCATAGCTCATTAATGTTTGCCAAAATCATACGTGTGTCAGTCACTTGAATTTGAACCCTAATTCAATAAAAGTAATTAATATAAATATATAATAAAAAAATTGCATAAAAGTAACGCGACGCGCACTATGTTTTGCTAGAATATATTCTGTCCTTTTTTAACTACACTATTCCGCAATCCTTCCATCCTTATCTGTCAATACTCGAGACTCGAGACTTGTCGGGACTAGGCAGACTTTATAGAATAGGTACTTTGACAATACTCGAGACTAGTCGGGACTATGCAGACTTTATAGAATAGGTACTTAGACAATACTCGAGACTAGTCGGGACTAAGCAGACTTTATAGAATAGGTACTTTGACAATACTCGATGCGAATTAAGACTATGTGATGCAGTCTAGTATCAAGTACGGACTCGTGCGAATGTGATCTCGCTTCACGTATTGATACCTCTTGATTTTGCAGAATGTGACATTGAATTTATTAATTTTCGTTGTTTTCTTTTTGTTTGTTGTATTAGATAAATGTTAGGTTGGCATTTAATTTTTATAACTATTTGACTTTCTTTATTATATTGAATTTGAATACCTTTTTTGACAATGAATTTATTAAATTTTAAGTAGTGAACTATGTTGTTTATTTTGTTGTAATTTTTGGTTGTAAAATTTAATTTGTATAAATAATAATTCAATGATAATATGTTCAAACACAATGAATATTGTTTATGAATAAATAAATGAATGAATGAAATGATACCTACTAGACGTCGCAAACACGTACTGTCGGACTTATTTAGTGTGATCGGTTTTCGTAATGAAATTTTGATAAATTGTTAAAGAACATAATATATCTATTTTTTATTACGACATTAATTCATGTGTTAATTGTTTTAAAAAATGTTTCCCAAAGGAAGTAGTATTTAAAAAAAAACAATAACAAAACTATACTGTACTTTGAAAAATTAATAGAAATCTTTTAATTACGCCAACAATCTTCAATGTAGATAAATCTTTTCGTTTACGTCGTCCTAAGCCTGTATAAAGTATGAAGGAAAGATTACAATTCATTACTGCGTACGTACGTATCTACACGTATCTGTGGTACGCCAAGACTAAGCATCTATAAAGTATGCGTATTTCATGGACTAGGTGGAACAGGTATTTGGATCGAGTATTTGTACGGACTTGGACTAGGTGCACCTAGTCCAAAATTCACCTAGTACGACCCATCTCTAAATAATAGGAAGTTCACTCGAAAAAATCCCGCCAAAAACTCTAGTTCTTTTTTTCGTTCGCCCTACTTAGGCAGGCTAAGGTCTTAGACCATACCGCCTCGTCTTTAGTGCATAATATCCTTCTTGACTAAAACTAAGGCCAAAGCCTCGTCTTCAGTTCCATCCTTGTTTTAAATTGATTTTAGGCCAGAGCCACGTCTTCAGTATTCATTAAATAGTCAAAATCATAATAATATGGTGTCATATCCGTGTATTCGTCATAATCATGTTTATTTATTTAAGGCACATCAACAACACAAACATAGACATATTACACTTTTTCAGGGTCTTAACTCTTATCCTAGTGTCTGTGTCAATTACAGACGTGCACAGCATTTTCTAAAATCAAAGCACATAAAATTATTACAAAACTAATTTAACAAAAAAATAAAGCAATATTACAATATAAACTATACATTGATTATAAAAATCAATTACGTATAAAAAAAAAACAATAGAAAACAGAAATTGTATTAACGTAAAAAATATAGAAAAATAAAATACACCATCAATTGAATATAAAACAAAAGGAGAAAAAATAAATTCAATTAAATTAAAAATGTGAGTCAAATAAAATATACACAGATCACTAAATTATATACGAATTTGATTGAATATTGTATTTTATGTCAAATACCGATTTTGGGTTCAAATATACCGATTTTAGCTGGCAACTCTACGGAACTCGCTCTATGACGTTGGAGACCACTGAGCTGAGTGTCACTTTCAGTCAATGAGGTAGGAAAACTATGGAGACGGCATATAAACCTTATAAACCTATGGACTTGCCATACCTACGAAATTAGCGTGCTTACCTACATAAATCGGGCAATTAAGATGGCTGCCCATTTGCCAATGAGGTAGGCCATTTGCAACTGTTTGACAGCACAACTACACAGATAAACGTACATATACGGCACACAACTACCAATTTTACTCGGCAATTAACATGGCGACCGGTCACGCATAGACATGATTTTGACGTCACTCAAAAGTGTTACCAAGTTTAGTCCTTGACAAACATTTAGATGTCTCTCTTTTCATATGCAGCTCTTGGTTAGTTAAAAAGAGACAAAACGCTTTTTGACATGCGTGTGTCGATATTATAGATATTTGTATAACTATTCTTCATATAGTAGAATATGCCGCAATGAGGTAGGATAACTATGGAGACGGCATATTCTACTATATGAAGAATAGTTATACAAATATCTATAATATCGACACACGCATGTCAAAAAGCGTTTGTCAAGACTATACATGGTAACATTTTTGAGTGATGTCAAAATCATGTCTATGCGTGACCGGTCGCCATGTTAATTGCCGAGTAAAATTGGTAGTTGTGTGCCGTATATGTACGTTTATCTGTGTAGTTGTGCTGTCAAACAGTTGCAAATGGCCTACCTCATTGGCAAATGGGCAGCCATCTTAATTGCCCGATTTATGTAGGTAAGCACGCTAATTTCGTAGGTATGGCAAGTCCATAGGTTTATTAGTCAGTGCTTTCAGTCAACCAACAGTACATAGTACATTAGGGATGTCGGAAGTAATAAAATATATCGATATATCGATGTTACGATATTTATTAAAATATCAATATCGAGCAAACAATATCGATTTATCGGTCCAATTTTAAAAGATTTTCGGTTTTAAAATAATAATGAACCTATTTAGTTCAGTCTGGCTCAATAATAGGTAGTACAAATTTTTATACAAAATGTACATTATTTTAATGTATGAAAATGTTAATAAAAACGAAGGTATTTTATTCGTTATTCCTTTATTATTGGCAAAATTTGAAATTCCAAAAACTAAATAGCAATCTACTAAAAATATTAGAAGATGACACGACCACACACACACAACGCAAAAGAACTCACATTTCAAAGTGAGTGACGAGTGACGGATGATGGCCTGCGGCGGCCGCAACACAAACAAATCTTTCAAATCATACACAATTCAGTAATTTGCCGTTCGTTCCTATCTTTTTTGGCTAAGAATTCTGTTAAATATAGTCCTGATAAATTAAATTTGAAAAATATCGTTTTTGATATGTTTTTCGATATTGAATATTTTGTATCGATAAATCGATGTATCGGATGAAAATATATCGACTAAAAATATCAACATATCGAATCAGAAATATCGATATATCGATGTATCGATATTTTATTGACAAGCCTAGAGTACATTACTCTACAGTCTCTAGCATGAGACACAGATAACTATATACTAGGCAAGAGAGTACTAATTCCTTGGTCTCTACTCTAAACAGCACAGCTGTCAGTTTATCAACAACAAGTGTGGTGTTTTTGTTGGATTGGAAGTGGCGAAAGTATTAGCACGTGGGTTTGCCAGTGCTACGATTTTATTATAATTATAGTGAATCTTTTCTGTGTTAAACGTCATCGGAACTATTCCTTGTGTTTGTGTTCTTGGTTTAAGGTTTGTGTTTAGTTGTTTGTACTTTTTTTTGTTAACTTTAACTAGTAAAACTAGGAACCGGTAGATCTTTCCTCTGTACGCACTGTTACCCACTATGACACCGATATACCTACGCAAGACTCTAATATTGATACGGAGAGCTTAAGTCGCAAAAGGTTCCTGCTACCTCTAACTTCCCGCCTGATATAGTAAAAATATTAAAAAGTAGTTTGATTTTTCTCAAAATGACTTTTACATCGACAGCCTGATTTGCCGGTAAGCCGGTCACTCGGATATTCTTGGCTAAGAGTTTGCTAATATAAAAAAATACCTCTATAACGTTTACAAAGCTGTTATACAGTCCGAAATTTAATGTAGGGCTTGGTTTTTGAATGTGCTTAATTGTCGAAGAGAACTGTTTCATCACTATGTAGACTGAGACTAGGACATTGTGTTGTAGCCCAGTGTCAAGATACATGTCCAAGATAGTTCACTGGCGAGTGTCGTCTTGCTGAAGGTACTTTGGATTATATTTCATCTCTTTAATCATTTGACTTTTGTCATGGTTATATGTATATTTTGTATTTATTAGTTTGTGTTGTATAGATCAAAGCTTGTAAATTAGATAAAGTGTTTTCATTAACTCTTGTGTTTGTGCTTTCAGCTAAAAAGACCACAAAGCGCAAAGATTGACCTGCCTGCCTCTCTGTGCTGCTGTCTCTATGTGACAGTTGTAGAAAATGTGATCAAGTGATTTGAAATTACTAAAGGCAGAAGAACAATAAAGTGACAGATATTCTGTACATAAATACTTAACTTTATGTTTTTAAGTACACATTTATAGCCTGAAATCATGGGGGAGATCAACAAAAAGCAAAATGATTGGGATTCTTCTAAAGGTTTGCGGGATCCGGTAAAAACTCTGGAGGTTAGTTTGCAATAAGAAAGTTGTGTTTAAGGGCTCTTTCAATTTATACATTTTGTGTCGGACTGCTGCGGCGCCGCAGCGGTGCGAGTTTCGTACTGCGAACGACCATAAATTGTATGGAAGTTGATTTTTCTATACAATTTATGAACACACATAATCGTCCTGCAGGCACTGCACTCTTGGTGTAATAAACTGTATGCAAAAAAAACAAATAGTTGTGCGCAGTACGACACCCGCACCGAGGCGGTGCCGCAATAGTCCGAAACAAAACATATAAATTTAAAGAGCCCTTATACTTTTATGTATGCAAGGAACTGACAGTAGTGATCTGCATCCAGTTTGGTCCGCCAAAATACCATAAAAAAATTGTTATATAAGTACCTACATATCAGACCCCAGCTCAACTGAGATGGTGTCTAACGTAACTTTGCTGTACAATTGAACTATCACATGGAACCACCTGCACCATGTTGATACCAATACCAAGTGGCCTGTATCAAAAACCATTATTTTTACACTACCAGTATCCAGGACATTGGTATTTGTTGTTTCAGTAGAGCCCCAACAGTACTTAGTCAGTAACCCTTCTATAACATCATAACAAAGTCAATATGTTCACTCATACAAGGTTATTTGTTTTCAGGACAAATGGAAGTTAGTGCCATCATTTTTACAAGTGAAAGGCTTAGTTAAACAGCACATTGATTCTTTTAACTATTTTATCAATGTTGAAATAAAGAAAATAGTGCAAGCCAATGAAAAAGTGTTTTGTGATGCAGACCCACTATTTTACATAAAATATCTAAATGCTTATGTTGGGACACCGGACTTGGAAGAAGGATACAATGTTACTAAGCCTACTACACCCCATGAGTGCAGGCTCAGAGATATGACATATTCTGCACCAATCACAGTTGACATAGAATATATAAGAGGTAATCAAAGAGTTTTAAAGAATAAACAATTGATTGGAAGGTATGTATTCAACATATTTAGTCTATACTAATTTTAAAAGTAATCAGTCTGTTTAGATTAGTTATGAGTTTTCAAATAAACAATTAAGCAGTTAGGTAGTTGATTGAACATAACTCATCAATCAATTTAGTCATAAGTTATGATTGTTGACCTTAAATGCAATCACAAGATAGTGAAATGTACATTGAGAAGATAAAATAAAGTTGTGGTTGAACCATAAAATGGCTCTATGTTATAGGGTTTGGTTTGTGCACTTAGTCCTTAAGGTGGATTATTATGCGTGGGCCATGGCGGCCGTTTGGTGGTTATTCCAACCAGCCCACCTACCTCCAGAAGTTAATTAAAGCAACTGGTTTGCTCAGAACATCTGTGTAAGATCTAGGTGACCCGAGGCTTTGTGTTCTAATCTGTGTGACGCCCGAAAAGAGCACGTGCGTGACGGTTCCCGTCACCAGGCGCAGGCCGTTCTTGTCAAGGCATAATAAACGCGTTAGCCTACTATACAATACAAGGATGGCATAGCTTCTTTGGTCTGCCTTCAGCCCAGTGTCGAGGTCCACCAGTTCACCGCCTGAGTCTGGGCGAATTCCTGTAGCCACCTGCATATTTGGTCGAAAGGGATGCTCGGGTCCACAGACCGCTGGATCCTCGTCTAGCAAGCTCGTCAGCCGCGTCGTTACCCAGCGATCCGATGTGTACCTTTATTCATTGTAGTGTCACCGTGTTGCGGCTAGATAAAGTTATTAGTTCTAGTGCGTTTTGACATTCAAGTATTAGCTTCGAGGTAATATATTTTTTCCGCAAGGATTGGAGAACTGAGGCATTGTCAGAGAGAATATGTATGTGGGTATCCGTAACCCATCTTCTAGGGCGTGGACCGCTTGTATGATGCCCACACATTTCGCCTGATAGACGGTGTTGAACACTCCTAGCGAGTTGGGAATATTTATATTGAGATGGTGTGAGAAGACTCCGACACCGGTACCGGAGTCAGTCTTCGATCCCTCGGTGTATACACTCATCTCTTTCATCCATAGAATGGTTTTATTACGCTACAATGAATAATCTTCAAAAAAAAATATTTTTGCACACCTGGTGTTGTGTTGTTATAATATTGTTTCATTAATTTTTTTACAGAATGCCACTGATGTTAAGATCATCAAATTGTGTACTAACAAATAAATCAGATTTTGAACTAGCACAACTTAATGAATGTCCACATGATCCAGGCGGCTATTTCATCATTAGAGGTATATGATTTCATTATATATTCGCATTTTTTTTAATGTTAGTACAGATAAAAGCTATAAGTTTGAAATAGAAAACAGGACTCTAAAAATATTTATATAGCTTCCCCAGCGAAGGAATGGCCTAGTATCTAATTAAGTTTTAACAGAATAAGAGTTCCTTATACTGATTTTGTTTCCACTCTGATGTGTGGCATACTCTTTTTAGTTGAAATGTGACTTTTTTGGAAGCATGTAGTTATCTTACGTCTCTGTATCAAGACTAATATAAACTAAATAATATTTAAAAAAATTACAGGTCAAGAAAAAGTGATATTGATTCAAGAACAATTATCCAGGAATCGCATGATTGTTGATGAATTCAAAGGCGCCATTCAATGTCAAGTAACTAGTTCCACACATGAAAAGAAAACTAGAACTAATGTCATTGTAAAAAATGGAAAATATGTATTGAGACATAATGCCTTGTCTGATGTAAGTTGTTACTGAATTTTTTTATTGAAGTTGTTAGGGAATTGAACCCAGGACATGTTAATATATGATATAATTTGGATATAATTTTCAGGACATACCTATAGCAGTCGCCTTCAAGGCTATGGGTATCTGCAGCGATCAAGAAATTATGCAACTCATAGGTACAGATGATACATCACTGAAAAAAATGGCCCCTTGCATTATGGATTGCCACAATTTGAAAATATTTACGCAAAATCAAGCTCTTTCTTATATTGGAAGCAAACTTAAGGTCAAAAGGTAAACAATAAATTACATCTCTTGTTAGTTTTTGTTAGGGTTTAATTTTTAGGTCTACTAATGCTTTCGCCTTGAAAATTTGTATATACAGCATGCTAATAAACATATACGGTTATGGCTCCTTTGATGAACGTGAAAATAGGTAGTTTGATAGTTTTATTTTTTCAGTAATCTTACTTCACACTATTATTATAAAGGCGAAAGTTTGTTCACTACTACTACTTCACGCTAATACGGCTACGAAATTTGGCACAGAGGTAGATTATAGCCAGGAATAGCACACAGGATACTTTTCATCCCGAGAATATGTTTCCTCAGGATAATTTTCGACTTTCACGCGGGTGAAGCCGCTGGCAGAAGCTAGTAATAATATTATAATATTATAATTCAATAATATTATAAATGCGAAAGTTTGGATGGATGTATGTTTGTTACTCTTATCACCCCAGAACGGCTGATGGGATCTTGATGAAATTGCAGAAGCTAGTATTTAAAAAAACCTCTTTAACTACCTCAATTTTTTATGTTTCTAAATCAGCTGTAGTAAACAACTAACCTGTCAACCGCTAATTAGCAGACACAATAGAAATTACCATTGTCTTTCGTCGCTACGGTGATTTTGCCGGACGGCAGTAAGTATAGAGAGCGAAAAAATATAACATACCCCAATTTACTGTTTTTTTTTTTTTTTTTTTCGAAAAAAACGTTGCCCCGCACTAGGAATTTCTCCTGTATCGTGGGTGCGTTTACAAACATATAAACTCACATACACAAACACCCAGAGCCGGAACAACTATTTGTAGACCATACAAATATTTGTTCCGTGCGGGAATCGAACCCGCGACACGCAGCGCAGCAATCAATCGCTCGACCACTGCGCCAACCGTGCGCCCAAATGTAACAATGTATAATGAATATGTTTCTTTTTTCAGGTTCCAATCTGGTGGTGCTAAGGTACGCACTCCCATCGACGAGGCCCGAGATCTGTTAGCTACCACAATCCTAGCTCATGTAGCAGTAGAAAACTATAATTTCTATGTAAAGGCAATCTACCTAGCTATAATGGTTAAAAGAGTAATTGAAGCTGAGACAAATAAAGCTGCCATTGATGACCCTGATTATTATGGAAACAAGAGGCTTGAGCTTGCTGGCTCTTTACTTGCTTTGATGTTTGAAGATCTTTTTAAGAGATTTAATTGGGAATTGAAATCAATAGCAGATAAAATAATACCTAAAGTTAAAGCTGCACCATTTGATGTCGTTAAACACATGCGACCTGATTTGATTGCCAACGGTTTATTCGCCGCTATTTCTTCTGTAAGACTTCATAATTTTTTTAGTCAGTAAATTAAAATGTTCTATTGTCTATAAATAATTTGTGGTCTATTTTATTTTCTGTTCTAGGGTAATTGGACTATCAAAAGATTTAAAATGGAAAGGCATGGAGTTACTCAAGTTTTGAGTCGTCTTAGTTACATATCAGCCTTGGGTATGATGACCAGGGTTAATTCCCAGTTCGAAAAGACAAGGAAGGTATCTGGACCTCGTTCATTGCAACCTTCGCAGTGGGGCATGTTGTGTCCGTCCGACACTCCTGAGGGAGAAGCGTGCGGGCTCGTGAAGAACTTGGCACTGATGACGCACATCACCACCGAGTGCTCGGAGGAGCCCATCGCAAGACTAGCTCGAAACGCGGGCGTTGAAGATGTCAGACTGTTAGGTGGAGAGGAAATCAACCACCCCGCCGTCTACATGGTATTTCTTAATGGTAAGGCAATAACCACGTGATTGAATATTACTCAGAATAAATCATCAATAATTTATCATGTTATAATTATAATTTTTAGGTAATATACTAGGTGTTTCAAGACAATACAAAAGGCTTATAAAAGTCTTTAGAATGTTTCGACGACGCGGACTCATATCGGCCTTCGTGTCCATATACCCTAATCACAATCAGAGGACTGTCTACATATGCAGCGACGGCGGCCGGCTCTGTAGGCCGTACATCATTGTAGAGAAAGGTTCCCCACTAGTCCAACAATTCCATATAAACGAATTAAATAGGGGAATCAGAAAATTTCAAGACTTTTTAAACGATGGACTTATCGAGTACCTAGATGTAAATGAGGAGAATGACAGTCATATAGCTACTTTTGAAATTGATATAGATCCGTATGTTACCACTCATTTGGAAATTGAGCCGTTCACGATTCTCGGTGTTTGCGCGGGTTTAGTCCCCTACCCACATCACAATCAGAGTCCTAGGAATACCTACCAATGCGCTATGGGTAAACAAGCTATGGGTGAGTGAGATTTTTTTAATATTTACTATATCTTTAAAACTAGGGTTCTGAACATGGTGCAGGTAATAATATTATGGTCGTTATATTTCAGGTACTATTGGCTATAACCAGAAAAACAGGATAGATACACTAATGTACAATTTAGTCTATCCACAATGTCCAATGGTCAAGACTAGAACGATAGAACTGACGAACTTTGATAAGCTGCCAGCTGGACAGAATGCCACCGTCGCCGTCATGAGCTACAGCGGATACGATATCGAGGACGCTTTGATCCTGAACAAAGCATCTATCGACCGCGGCTACGGCCGCTGTCTTGTATACAAAAGTGCCAAAACTACTATGAAGAGATACAGTAATCAAACTTCTGATAGAATTTTGGGTCCTTCGAGAGATGCTACTACAGGCAAAATTATTAGAGCACATGATATTCTTGATACAGACGGCATCGCTGCACCCGGCGAAATGGTTGAAAATAGACAAGTTTTGATAAATAAGCAGATGCCGCCAGCGACTTTGAATCCTGTCACGCAGGGACAGCCACAACAGGTGGATTACAAAGATGTCCCTATCACGTACAAAGGCCCTGTTGAATCTTATATAGAGAAAGTTATGGTGTCGTCAAACTCAGAGGACGCCTTTCTCATTAAAATATTGTTGCGTCAGACTCGAATTCCGGAGATAGGAGACAAGTTCAGTTCCCGCCACGGTCAAAAAGGTGTGACTGGATTGATTGTGCAGCAAGAAGACATGCCGTTTAACGACAGGGGCATATGTCCTGATATGATCATGAACCCTCATGGTTTCCCTTCTAGAATGACAGTGGGGAAAACTATTGAACTATTAGCAGGCAAAGCTGGTTTGATGGAAGGGAAATTTCACTATGGTATGAACTAATTAATTACAATTTAATATTAATAAAATATATTCTCAAAATTTCCATTTCATTGTGTTGCATGTTTTGTTCAGGTACTGCATTTGGTGGGTCCAAGGTTCAGGATGTATGTCAGGAACTTGAAAAGCACGGGTATAACTATCATGGCAAAGATATATTTTATTCTGGTTTAACTGGAGAACCCCTGGAAGCTTATATTTATTCTGGTCCTGTAAGTATACCTTATATAATTAATCACTTCAGTAGAGACAAAATCGGTTACTAAACTATGGCCTTGGGGCTCCGATTAGTGATCGAAGCCTTGGGGCATTTTAAACGCCCAGTTATGTACAGCAATAAATTTAAATTATTTTATTACAAACATTTATCTTAACAAATTTAATAAAGAGGAAAATTGTATGTATGTTTGTAAAGAGTAATTCTTTCACTGATAGAAAGTTAGCTTTTATCTAGAAAAAAATCATGGTTTCCGCTTGATAGTAATGGGAGCGAAGCCGCGGCAAAAGCTGGTGTGAATTAAAATTATTCATCTAAAAGAAACCGCAGACGGCATAATACTAACCACAACGTCCACAACAATAGCCAAGCAATTTTCGTTTTCTTGACTACCTCGTTAAAAGTTTGTTAATTCTTCGTTTACCAAAATCGTATTTACCTATTTTTATGTAGGTTTACTACCAAAAGCTGAAGCACATGGTTCAGGACAAGATGCACGCTCGTGCTCGCGGGCCGCGCGCTGTCCTCACGCGCCAGCCGACCGAGGGCCGCTCGCGTGACGGCGGCCTGCGCCTCGGGGAGATGGAGCGCGACTGTCTCATTGGCTATGGTGCTAGGTAAGCATTGTTGATACAATACAAGATAAAATATAATGCTGTTAGCAGCGTTTCAGCACTTTCAGCTTAAAAATAATAATTAACCTTGTGAACATTCAAATAAAGTCGAAAAAGAAGATCGAAGGACTGATTTTTCAGCAGTTAGAAGGTTTTAGGGCTCATTTGTCAGTAAGCCAGAAGTCAAGTTTTCACATATTTCTTCATGTTTGACATATTTTCTATACAAGAATTGTCAAACTGCCAGTTTTGTTCCTCAGACAATAGTTATCTGACTATGGAGAAGTCGACTCTAAGGCCCGGACTCCACCAAAGCGGAGACGAGACGAGCGGAGAGATGTTTTTTAAACAACCAATAGAAATAGAGATGTTTTTTAAACAACCAATAGAATTTCGTTATTCACACATCTCGTCTCCGGTCAGCCGGACTTTCCGCGCATCTCCGCTTTGGTGGAGTCCGGGCCTAACTCGAGTCCGCTTTGGTATAAAATTAACTACCTAACCATGCCGGTCGCCGACCATAAATCAGACATTTTGTATTCAAATAAGAGTCTTCGAGATGCATGCTGCGACTCAAAGACAAAAACCCAACCAGCAGTTTTGAAGTGCTTGATTTATTTATTTATTTAATTAACCAACAAAGCATATACCAAAAAAAATACATGTTTAAGTACTCATATTTTTACATTTTATAGTGTAACCTTAATTGAAAGTCAAACCGCACTAAGCGTCAGCGTAGCGACACGACGCGACATGACCAAATATACTTTCTATGATATTGTATGAGATAAACCGCACTACGCGGCAGCGGAACTACGCGACGCGACACTTTATCTCATACAATATATTTTGTCGCTCCGCTGACGCGCAGTTACGCCTAGTGCCGTCTGACCTTACAGGCTGCCATGGCATGCATTAAACACAGGAGTAGTAAAAAAAAGTATGCTTGATTATATTATTGCAGTATGTTGCTGATGGAGCGGCTGATGTTGGCGTCGGACGCGTTCAGCGCGGACATCTGCGGCGCGTGCGGGCGCCTGGCGTCGCGCGCCTGGTGCCACGCCTGCCGCTCGTCCGCCGCCGTCTCCAGCGTCGAAATGCCCTACGCTTGCAAACTGCTCTTCCAAGAACTGACCTCTATGAATATAGTCCCCAAGCTCACTCTGAAGAAATATTGTTAGCTTTGTACAGCTGTTGACTGTTGTGGTATTGTTTAGTTGCTACGTACTTCTTTAATAAATTAATTCTATAAATAAGCTTTTTCATTTTTTTTCTTCTATCTCATTGAAAGCAGGTAGGAAGTTAGGTTTTTTACTTCTGAGGAATATGCTCGGATGAATGAATACACATTACATTTTGTCAACCTCCGTCGGAAAAGAATAGTGCTAAAGTTGTCGAAAAACCCAAAAATCAATCATGGTTGATCTTAACGATACATAAGCCAATCAATGTTATGGTAACTTCTAGGCAAGCGTGCTTCACCATCGTTCATTTTTTTTTTCTTCTTCGCGTACCATCAGGTGAGATAGGGGTCCAGCGAGAGGCAATTAAAAATACTTTGTTTAAATCACTATAAGAGGCATTAGCTAAATTCATGAAGTAATTAATTATTTATTATTATTAATAATTGTGAATAAGCCCAATTGCCCGAACAGACAACCCAAGTTAGAACAACTTTGCGCAGGAAAGTGAGGAGACCAGCAGCCGAATTGCGCAAGTGTCCTGTCTGTGTGATTGGTCGATTGATAGCGGTCAAACCCTTTGCGCTGCCGTATTCACTTACTCAATAAGGCTGCCGACCTCAAGTAATGCGACCAGGGAAGGAAGAAGAAGAATATTTTATGAATGCGAGTTTGTTATCACCTCGTAACGGATGAACGGATTTGAATAACTTGGCACACGGGCGTAGCTGCTGGCAAGAGAATAAGAGATATTTAACATATTTTTATATTCGTGACTAACGCCGGACCCCGACGCCAATCATTTCCATATTTGGTTAATAATTACTACTCAATTGGTACCAAAAAACTTACTCGAACAACAAAATTGGTACCTTAGTTTTCAAAAAAATCGACTTTGAAGATGATCCTGTGGTAGCCACGCTCTATTCAGTAGGACCACCATGAGCGCCGAAAACGGGGGCATGCTACAGCTATTTTAAGTATACAAATAATTAATTCCCATAAATGTGGTTCATTTTGTAAAAAAAAACAACTGCAACATTCGTATTTACCAAGAAATCATCGATGATAACTTTCGCTCGCTCGTTCAGTAGGACCACGACTTTGAATGTTGATTCCAAGTTTTAGGAGCCTGTCGCTTTCCTCAAACCTACATAGAGAATTACTACCCTGCAAGACAAAATTAGTACCTAGAATTCACAACTAGTACTCCAGTAGCTTACGAGATATACCATGCCATTGGTGGGGTGGCGGTAGTCACGGTGTTAAACTTTCATTTAAAGATTTCCCTATTAAAAACACTGTGATTTCTTCCCAAATTTATACAAAAATTACTACTCCTAAAGAAGTTATACCGACCAAAAATTTAGATACATAGCTTTCATTACTTTTCCATACTAAATCTTCGCATATAACCCGACCAAATAAAGTTATCAATGGTATTGAGCTGTTTACATGTATACTCGTGCACATAAGTTTATGGATGTCAGAATAGTAATAACAACAGTTCTACCCTGCAAGACAAAATTATTACCTAGAATTCACAACTAGTACTCCAGTAGCTTACGAGATATACCATGCCATTGGTGAGGTGGCGGTAGTCACGGTGTTAAACTTTCATTTAAAAATTTCCCTATTAAAAACACTGTGATTTCTTCCCAAATTTATACAAAAATTACTACTCCTAAAGAAGTTATACCGACCAAAAATTTAGATACATAGCTTTCATTACTTTTCCATACTAAATCTTCGCATATAACCCGACCAAATAAAGTTGTCAATGATATTGAGCTGTTTACATGTATACTCGTGCACATAAGTTTATGGATGTCAGAATAGTAATAACAACAGTTCACTATCTATAATTTTTATACAAACAGTTAATCTAGGCACATAACAAGAAAAAAAATAACATATTGTTACCCATGGCCTATATCTTTGTTAATAAAGTGGGTAGGTAGGTACTACTAGTTACTCTTATAATTATTTTTCTGTATTGTAAGTACCTAACTTCTGTTTTGTTATATGATTATCATTAAAGAATGGTTTAAATGTTTATTCTAAACATCTACAATCGATAGAAAAATACTGTAATATCTTTTCTTTTAATGAAACCAAAACAAAATCCATACAAAAATATTTTATTAAAAGAACAATGTTTAATAAAAAATTGATCGATCATGATTTAAATTAATCTTAACATTTTCGAAGAAGCTTTTGCGAATACAAATGTTATCCACATAATGACTAACACAAACACATAAAAGAAACCACTGAAGGAAAACATCTTAATCATTAAATAGCCGAGAGTGAGCCATATGACGAAGGCATGCGAGCCGAGCCGTCGCAGCGACAGGCGCGGAGGGAGCTCTTGACTCACAATATTCTGATGATTTGTTACATCTTTCACATAAGTATGAATCGTGCAAGGGGATTGTAGTACTTCACGAGCAATGAATCCACCCAAGTCGTTTCTATTCCAATAACTTGTAAACTGGGCACCATACTGTAAATTAAAAGAAAAAAAAAACTATAAAGGTAGGACAGTAGTGCATCTATAGTAAGACTATTTGACATAAGTCTTATTTTGGATAAAACCCAAATAATATTTATTCATAAAAGATGACATGAACGGCTAGGAGTTAGTAATAAATATAGCTCGGGACTTTCTGCATCCGAACTATGAGGTAGTCTGTATCTCGCATTGCAGTTACCCCCTCCACGGGGTCTCATTGCTAACAAAGAAAAGTTGGTTCAAATAAATCTCACTAGATGGCGCAATATGCACCTGTCTGTTATTGAATGTGTGTAAAATTAATATTTTCTGGAATTACAACATAAAAATTGTATGTTCTTGTTTAATCAACTCTCCTAAGTACAAAATTATGGAATATTGGGCTCTTAATTCACATTTCAAAGATTATTTCAACGGATCACTTAAAATTGATGCCAATAGATGGCGCATTTTTTAATTTCTGAGGCATTCCACTAGATTGTTAAAATTTACATTGTAACACATTTTGGTGCAAAAAAACTGTAAAAACGTGCAAAAAAATACTATGAAACGAACCTTCACTGTATTTAAAGAAAACAATATTCACGAACCTAATAAATCCTTTTACTTGCGAGTCGCTGCTAACACCGAACGAACAGAACCGAACGCGTTCGATGTACAAAAAAATAACAAGATTAATCAGATGAAATACGCTAGTTACGTCGGCACGGTTTCTTTGTATGGGATGAGGCATCTGTATGCTAGTATTATATTATCTGTGCCCCCTCTAAACCCGTATAACCCTTAAGCGCAGGCCATACCGCCAGCTAGCGGGCGGGCGGGCTAGGCGGGCGAACATCGCTTCACCTCTTTACATACTTCGGTTCACACCGCGAGCTACCGATTAACCTAACGAGCTAAGCTAACGAAATATCCGACGATTCCAGCGAAGCTACTCGTTCACCTCGTTGGCGCGCCCGCGCCGCCCCGCGCTTCGCTAGCTTAGATCGCCCGCCAGCCCGCTCGCCCGGTTCGTTCGCCCGTCCTCCCCGTTTCGAGTAGACTAGTCGACGCTCGTCTTTCGAATAGCAGTGTAGTGTTTAGTTTGTGAACGATGAATATGTCATATATCGACGAAAGTTCTGATGATCGCTCTCCCATCCGCGCCCCCCGCTTCGCCCGCTCCGCCCGTCGCTCGTCTGTCCGTAGTTTTCGGTGTGAACCCCATAGTTTAGCTCGCCAATATTTCGCGTAGTTTGTATAATTTCCTTCGTTCGCTTCGCCCACCCGCCCGCTAGCTGGCGGTGTGGCCTGCGCTTTATACCCTATAATACCTTCTCTAAAATTATTTCTTTAGTAGCCACAGATATAAATCTAACTAGATGACGCAATTGTATGTACTTCGCGTGTCAATAAACGGTACGATTTATGATCGTACTTTGAGCTTTTCATTTAGCATTATCGGAATCGTAAATCCACCGAAATCTAGAAAAATGCCTAATTATACGATACTAGCTGTTCCCCGCGGCTTCGCTCCCGTGGACCACCCCACAGGACCCGTTATCGGGATAAAAAAATAGCCTATGTTACTTAGGAATAATGTAGATTTCTATTAGTAAAAGATTTTTTTAAATCGGTCCAGTAGTTTCGGAGCCTATTCGGTACAAACAAACAAACAAAAAAAATCTTTCCTCTTTATAATATTAGTATAGATTGAGCAGTAAAAACTGTATATAAAAAGTTGTCCGAGGAATTGGAAATGTTTTCTTTCATTGGTAAGTAAATTAGTTTTTAAATTGTGTGTGAAAAAGTGGCACGCTTGTTTTTGCATACAGATGGAGGGACTTGCGTTAATTAGTTAGATTTATGTCTGTGTTAGTAGCCATTAATAAAAAAATAATACTTACCATTTCATTTAATCTTGAAGCTATTTGGTATAACATCCTCACTAATATTGTGCTTTCATAGGTCGTTATTGGCATCATGTCCGGGTCGCCCATATAGTGTACTTTGGTAGGTTTGCTGCGGAGCTATAAACAATAAATAGTATAACTAAAAACAATGTCCATTATGTTATTATGTTTTTGTTATTGTAAATAATACATGTCGAAAATATTAACCTTATTTGTGATGGACAGCGGAAAACTAGTGGTGTTGACATAAGAAGAATGTTCCAGAGAGTTGTCTTCTATGATGGGCTCTGGTGGAAGCACTGGATTTTCATTCAGCTGAAATATAAAAGTCGTGGGATAATTATTATACTCTGTCTGTAGTGTATTAATTCTATTTTTCTCTATGATAGTTAAATCTACTAATTTAAATAACGTTTAAAATATTCAAATGCAATTGTATTACCCCAAATATATGAGAAAAGTGATGAAAGCTAGATGTCAAATAATTTGGAACTCTTCTGGATTCTTCCAATAAAGCTAATTCCTCATCTTGGTCCTCTATCATCAGAAAGACTTTTATTGCACCCCAAATACCTAAAAATTAAAAAGTAGTCATGAAAAACAGTTTTTAATATTTGATCAATATATTTAAAGTATTATTTTGAAAACAGTACCTTTTTTTCGTAAATGTAACATCTTATTAACTTCCTCAATATTATTTTCTGCTGTAACTTTTGCTGTAATAATTCTCTTCACTAGCTGAGACCCAAATGATCGCATGCTATCGCTCCAAATCGGTTGATATTCGAAATTAGCTGACAGATTCAATTCTGATATAGATTGTTTAGCTATTGTCACCCATTTATGTAAAGATACACCATTGTATGTGTAACTGTAACAGAATGCAAATAGCTATGTTCATGTACTTTTTTTTAATCATTTCTATAATAAATTTAATGTTCAAACGAAATTACCTTTGTTCAATACCAGAGTTGTTGTAACTAGTATCTGGACTTGGATTTAATCCTGAACCACTGTCAGTAATTGCCTGTTCTAAATTCCACAAAATAGGGCATAGATGCTGCTGTGAAAATACCTGAAAAATAGGGATAAATTAATGTTCGCTACTTCTTTTAGATATTTACTTACAAATATACCTATATTTAGCCAAAGGAACATACCTTGCCTAATCTGAACAGCATAACAGCGTTCTTGTAGGCGCTTAGATCTAGCCTCATGAATCTAGGCAGCACAAGTTGTAATATACAAGTGTATGATGGAAAGTTTTCAGCTATGAACTGAGTAAAACTGGCGTCTAGCGTGTTCGTGAATTGTTCTTCTTGATTATTGTTGGACACTGGATACCTGAAAAATAACACACTTTAATTGAGTAGTCCACCTGCAAACCCAGCCAATGAGCAAAGTAACAAAAAAAAAACTAAAAGGGAGCGCCAGTTTTTTATTTATTTTAATAGTTTCGTCTGTTGTTAACATACTCGTTTAAAATTACATTACAAATAAATACGGGTTTAATATCAATACTCTTGCAAAAGTTACTATATTGCCTGACAGTCCACATTCAAAAATCTCTAGTTATTGTCATTTTTTTTGAGAATAGGAGCAGATGGAGAAACATCATCAAAGAGAAGGTTTTGAAACCATGATGTGGTCACGACCCCCAGCATTGGGGAATCGACGCGAGGAGGATGATTGTCAAATTATACAAACCATGTTGCGCATGGATTCGTGCTAAAAAAACAAAATGATACTGTTAAACAAGAAACCAACGATGAGGAAACTTTAATCGACAAAGATGTAGAAGTAAGAGTTTAAGGTTGCCCTAGTCGACAGCACGAACTATTTTGTGCGCGGGATTAAAATGCATGCTATCTCATCCGACAACACTTGCGAAAGAGATAGATGCTGTGATTAGCAGTAAGACGCTAGTTCGCGTACGAATAAGCACTTTTGCAAATTTAATGGATGATGATTTAGGACGAAAACGAGCGCGCGAAATTTTATAAACAGACCAGACCTTTGGGAGTATGGATATCATGAAAAAACGACTAAATGTATATATTCAAAATAAAATTAGTTATTGAACTATTAATCTATAGGGTATGGTGGCTGTTTTGCGATTTTCCATTTTCTTATGGTATTTATTTCCGCCCAAAGATGCGTTAAAATTAGTGTTGAAATATGGAACTTTCGACGCTCATAACTTTCAATATATTTTTTTACTTTTTTGTTTCCATACAGGGCTAGATAATGATGAGACAAATTAATATAATTTTTTATTTTGAGCGTACACCGTCAAAAGTGCAGTAATCGCCATACTACGCTTGTATGGCTTGCATACGCTTGTATGGAAGAATGATCTACTAGTGCAACCTTAATAAGTAAAAACTATAATAATTATAAAGAGGTTTTAGTTGTATGTGAACCAATTTCGAAACTCTATAAGTTCATGTCTTGCAACTGCTGACATATTGTTAAGTATACTTTTGCAAAACTTTCTATGTTACATTTTAAAATGCAAATTAAATAATTACTACCTTACAAGGGTATATTTGTTTTTATAGAGCACGAATTAGCAGTTGTACGTAGTAAAATGTATATATATATCTCAATTTTATGCTTCATTAATATAGCGCAGTTTACAGGGGACTACTCAATTGTGGTATTCGCCTTCCAATCACCATATTCAACGCCATATGGGCAACAATACTGTGAACACGACATTTCGGCTCCGGGGTCGGAAATATTAGTCGTATTTACCTGTAGATTTGTGATAGGCTACCTTTTTAAGAATTGATAACATTATCACTCTGTTACTGTCCCACCGTAGGGCAAACAAAGGTCTATTCACATACTACAGAGAAGGCACCAGCATTAATTATCATGCTTGCTCAAGGCAATAGGCGATTTAAAACGTATATTAACTATTTAGTCCAGCAGCCTCATTGCGCAATAAATTCAGTAAGGCAAAAATCGATTAATCACATGCGAGATGAAAGAGGCCATGTGATTGGTTGATTTTTCATACTCTTTGTCCTCTGCCTTGCCGAATTCATTACGCAATAAGGTTGCTGGTTTCCTCACGACGTTTTTCTTCACTGATGTCAGCAATTTCCAAGATAAACTTAGAAAGTGAAAATGAATTGAAAAAGTCACATTGGTACTTGGATTTGAATTCACGACCTCATTCAAGCACGAGGGGCTAGTGGCCTCTTGACATCAGGTCTTAGTCACTGGGCCACTATACAACATAAATATTTTTTTGTGATGTTATGTTAAATAAATAATATCTACTGCCCCAATTTTTTTCAGCTATATTGGGGTTGATTTACAGTTTAATGGGATGCAGCGGAATATCAGTTTTTTACATGGAGCAACTCAAGTAGTTGCTCCATGTAAAAAACTGATATTAACTGACCTCCTCATCAAACCAGTTACTGGGTAATAAGATATCCCTTGATAATGGCTGTTGCTGTTAGACTTTCCGGTATTTAACTGGCCATAACAACATAACAACAAAAGACAGCCGTCCTTAGCTTACAAAATGTAATATATATAAAAGAGAAAGTATGTATGTATGATCCTTATAGACTCCGAAACGGCTGGACCGATTTTAATGAAATTTTCAGACAATCTTGTGATTGACCCAGCGGATAATCCTGTAAAGTTTGGTGGCGATCGGAGCGTTTTTTTTTTAATTTTGAACGCGGGCGAAGCCGCGGGCAGAAGCTAGTAATTCATAATTATGAACAATAATCTCACCTGTCCTGAGAAATATTGTTGTTAACATATCTCCAAGGCTGTATTAGACTCAACCATAGTTCCATGACGAGCCTGAACGACGCATCTAGTGGCCAAGTCGTAACCAAATGTTTGATATAATGGTAGGCTCGAACGCACATTATTTGCCGTGCATATTTTCTAAGTGCTGATGATCGCACGGCAGGGTCCGACATGTGTTTGGCCGAGAAGGAGTGCAAATGTTTGACAAGAACCCGCACTGTTCTAACGCGCTCTGGACTCGAAGATATAGTCGAATAATTCCTTTGGAACATCTGTGTTGAATAAAAACAATTTAAATTAACTACCTAGTTAAAATAGAGATTATTACAAGCTTTTATTTAACTTGCAATGTACGTATGTATTTAAGTGTCATCATCTGCCTAGCCTTTTTCCCAACTATATTGGGGTCGGCTTCCAGTCTTACCGGATTCAGCTAAGTACCAGTGTTTTACATGGAGCGACTGCCTATCTGACCTCCACAACCCAGTAACTGGGTAACACGGTACCCCTTGGCAAGACTGGTGTCAGATGTCAAGCTTCTGACTACCTGTAACGACTGTCAAAGATCTTCAAATGACAGCCGGGACCAACGGCTTAACGTGCTTTCCGAGGCACGGAGGAAACTCGGTATATTGAAATGGTCACCCATCCACGGACCGACCTCGTCAAGCGTTGCTTAACCTTGATGATCGACCCGTGCGGCTGTTATTATTTAGCCACGAGCTCCTCCTACGTATGTATTTAAGTGTGTTCGGGTCAAATCTATCAACTGAATTTAAAAGCTGTTATTCTCAACCGATTAAGATGAAATTTTGCATACACATTTAGTTTGGATGACAATGTATGGTTAGCTAAGTGACGTCATTCTAAATCCAATATGGCGGACGGCCCAAGATGGCGGACTAGTTATGCTTTGTGCACGGTAGAATCAACTTTTATAACTTGTAAATTTTAATGTACCTAACGTTCAAAAGTGCCGCTTGGTGGCCTACTGGAAATCAAATATCTTTGTCTTTGCACTGCCATGATATGGGTATCAAATGAAAGGGTTTGCTGAGTAGGATACCAAAAAAGCTTGTTTAAAAGTTTTTTTTAATGAATAATTTTATTTTATGAGTTAATTGTACCTGATAAATACAAATAGAGCCTGTGACGGTTTATGTGCTAAGGAACTTACTTCAACATTTCTGGCATTGAATTGCTCCACACTCATCCAAATATCAATGAATACTTGTAGTACTGTTTCAGAGCGCCAAACTTCATTACGTGACTGATTTTGAGATGTACTATGTTGATTGCTCATGCTGGAGCCAGAGAGGTCAGGTATTAGCAGCAGAGATGGAGAATACAAGGGCCTGGAAATAAATGTAATGCCTATGAATGATTTTAATAAAAATGTAACGTATGGCGTAGTCAGATCATGGATTTGTCCTTTTCAAGAAGAGGCTGGCTTTTCTTGAAATGGCACCATTTCATCTAACAGTGTAGTCGGGTATATTCTGCCTCGGTTGCAAAGCTTGACTACTTGCATCAAAATGTAATAGTTTACCACTGATAGAACCACCAGGTTAAATTGACCCCCTTTTCCGCACTTAGTCTCCCATTTGGTCCGTTGTGCGTGCGGACATCCTCTCTGTTAAGGGCGTAGGCCGTAATCTATCACGCGGGCCCAGTGCGGGATGGTGGATGTCACATGTCTTCGAATTTGTGGTCTTAAGACATGCTGGTTTCCTCAAGATGTTTTCCTATAGTGTTTTAAGAGCATTGGTGATGAAATAATTTACACAAAAAAATGCGCTTGCCTGGGTTTGAACCCACAACCAACTTGTAAGCTGCAGCCGTTATCACTGGGTCACCTCTGCTCTCAAAAAACTAAAAAACCTACACTATCACTGATTGCTTCTTATATCCTGGCAAAAATTATGATTTCTATGGGATAGGCCACAGGAGTCAGGAGCCAAGCTACTATTCTGTAGTTAATTCCACACTAGTAAAGACGCGGACAAATACCAAATATTTTGCAGTTTTGAAACACTTAAAAACTGATTTAAATAAAGATAATAGTACCTATTAGCAGTTTGTAGAGGTGCAGCCATGGGCACTTTTCCTGTGTAGTTAGGTATATGTGGCAATACAGATATGTTTGGATCTGCAGGCAGGAAGTGCATGAGATAATCACATGCTAGAGCAAAGTATGCACTACTCCAGTTCTCCCAAGAACTCGTTTGTTGGCTGTTACTCACAAGATGCAGGGCAAAATTGATGATGTAGTAATCAAATGGATCTGATTAAACATTATGTAGGAAAATATTTGTCATTTATGAATAATAACATGCTGAATTTAGAAATCTACATCAAGAGGCATCTTATGTAGATATATCAATCTACATCAAGAGGCATCTTATGTAGATATATCTTCATAACTTCTGTTTAGCCTACCTTAAGGGTTTAAGGAGGTTGGGGATGGCTCAGTGAAAGCTTTCTCTTTCTTCTCTGAAATTTACTTTTTTATTAAGTAAGGAATCATGTGGATAATATGAATATGAAACTAAAGTTAAAATATTGCATACATATTACAACATCAACAGTATTTGGATCCATGGGCAGAATGCATGTGTGTAAAAAGAAAAGGCAAGTAAAACTTTTTTTTGTAAAGGATACTGAGTGCTAGAGCCACCACATTAAGAGTTTGTGGGTCTGTAACAAGCATATCAGCGTAAAACTGGGGACATCTTCCTCTTTCCAAAGTCATCTGTAAGTCCAGCTGAAAACAAATAATAAAATTACAATCTTAATTAAGTATAATAAACAAAAACTTCTTAGCAAATAGGTACTTTAAATCCAAATAACAGTGTATAATATAAAGTGGATAGTACTATGTTTTTAAGCTGTGTATGCCAGCAAAAGGCATCCGTACCAGTACTCATATATTTTATAATAGTGACAATCTCAATCTTTATCATTTTAGATGCTGCAATAACTTTGTATGTAGTACATAAATGAAATTCATAATTCTAATAAATAAGTATTTTACAGTATAACAAGTATCATTCAGTCAACAAGTTTAATTATTATTAAGTATTTTTATAGCCGTCTAATTTAACTTCTTAGATTGTCACAAATTTAATTATTATTTCCATTAATAGCTAAACATGTACTACTGTCAGTGTACCAAATAAATAAACAATAGTACAGGTACTACTATGTTGATAGGGCTTGATTGAACAGTAAAAAAAAACTGTATTATTGCAGTTACAAATACTTACAGGTAAGGCATTTAGAGGAAGGTTGTACTTTAACTGAGGATCTGATAAGAGTTTGTAGCACAACCGGAACATTGGTCCTAGTGGCTCAAAGAATCCAATCAAAGCTTCAAATGCTTGCTTTTTGTTATCTCCAGTAACTGTCCGCAGACCCCAGCCATTGTTAAAAGTGTTTGAGAATATGTTACTTATCAATTGAGGAAACAAAGTTTGAAGATCTTTGTTTGGAGTAGACTGGTCTATAATTCGTGTCAATTCATTCACTTTTTCTTGTAGTGGCAAATTAAGGCTTGTGTAAAATTGACTCTGGAATAAAATATGGTACAGGTTTACCAAATTATGAACATAAGTATTTGAATCATTATAAACTAGCTTTCACCAGCATGAAAGTCAGTAATTATAACAAAGGTACTATTGTGATAAAAAAGTCTAAGTCATAGCTTAACAAATTTAATTTTAATCCATGTATTTTAGTACTCGCAATCTCGCCAAACTTCTTGGCTGCCCTAAAGTTGGCTTGGCTACAATTGCTGCGCAGTAGTAAATCTCATACAAAAACAGCACCGCACCATGCCTTGCGCATCAGAAAGCCAACTTCACGGCCAAGAAGTTTGGCGAGAACTCTAGGCGTGATTGGTTAACGCGTGCAGCGTAGTTTCTTTAAATTTCTGATGGGGTTGGCTTATCTGTGCGGCCTTCATGAAAATAAGAGATGACAATGAAAGTGTTCACAAACATCCTGACTTTCACTTTTAAATATTAGGAGGATAAATAAATTAATACCATGATATCGTGCGCCATTCCTATAGGTGCCTTTGCAGCTCTTCTTATGTCAACAAAGGTGTTTATTTATATTATGCAGCCAATAACTGTTTGCAAAGACAAATCCAGCAAATAAATGCAATTGTATTGTTTATTCTACCGTTTTACTCTCACTAATTCACTCTATATTGCTTCAATAATGTTGGTTGACTACAGCAATAGTTTATTAACTTTGGAAATACAATAATTTACAAATTAAACTAAAACGAGGCCGGTGAGAATTTATGCGGCAGCGGATCACTGTGCAGATTCAGAATTGCAGATGAAAATGACATAAGTTTGACTCTTTGGTGCGGTGCGTGTGACCACAGACTACTGTGACACTGACACTTGACGTTGACACAAGACACTGAAGGTGGAAACACATTATCAACACCCGATCCGACGCCACGCGACGCCACCCGACGCCTTCTGACGCGAACCGTGCACATATACAACACCCCATGTGATGCTACAACACGCTTCGCTAGTATAGGGTTGCCATCTATCCGACATTCTCCGGATTTGTGCTAGTTTAGATGGCGGGCGGGCGGGATTTTATTTGTAGTCCGGGTCTTCAAATCACCAAAAGCAATTTTTCACCGACTTCTCCGTCAATTTTTGACCGATTTTAAAATTTTTTTTTGCTTGGAAGGTTATGTACCCGAATTGGTGCTATTTAAATTTGATGAAGATCTGATGAAGAAATTTGGAGGTATTCAACGGAACTCTTCAAAATATTACAGCAAATCACCCGGGAGTGCATGTCTATGTGTTGTACACTAGCTTCTGCCATCGGCTTCGCCCATGTCAAAAGTGCTTTATCACCCAAGGGAACATTATACCGGGATAAAAAGTAGCCTGTGTGCTATTCCTGGCTATAATCTATCTGTCAGCCAAATTTCATCTAGATCCGTTTAGCCGTTCTGGCGTGATTGAGTAACAAACATACATCCAAGAAGTAAGATTACTAAAGTAATTTACCACTAACTGTGCCGTACCGTAATGTGCCACACAAAAAAGTAAACAATTAAATTTTTTACAATGAACGCATTCCCCTCCTTCGGCCGTCGGGTAAAAATACAACCGACTTCCATTTAAAAATTTGACTCAAATAAGTTAATGATTTCTATTATAGCATAAACATAAAAATTACCCTCGCCGAGTTAGTACCCTAAAAATGACCCTGCTTATTAAACTTTACTCTAAATTAGGGTAAATTACCCTAAGTTGGCATCACTGATCATATCATAGCTTTATTTCTAGTATTATTTCTAATACTATGATCACGGTATTGGCCTGAAATCATATCATATAATCATGAGTACCGTTTTACTAATTCGATTAATTGTTCATCCGACATTTTAAATAAAAACATACAAAAAATATCTGTACGCCAGGAATGCTCTCGAGTGACTGACGCGTGGCATCGGGTGTTAACTAGGAACACACTGTGTCTGATGCGTCGGGTGGCGTCGGGTGGCGTGTTTGCCCCCTCTCCCGGCAACACGCTGATCCAAACTGACAGCGTGTTACCGCGTGTGATTGCGTGTCGTCACATGGCGTGTTGACTATGTGTTTCTGACCATATTAAATGTATGGGATGGATTAGTACTTCAACGCGTCAGAAGGCGTCGGGTGGTGTGGCGTCGGGTCGCGTGTTGATAATGTGTTTCCACCTTGACTTATAAACCTATGGACTTGCCATACCTACGAAATTAGCGTGCATACCTACATAAATCGGGCAATTAAGATGGCTGCCCATTGGCCAATGAGGTATGCCATTTGCAACTGTTTGACAGCACAACTACACAGATAAACGTACATATACGGCACACAACTACCAATTTAACTCGGCAATCAACATGGCGACCGGTCACGCATAGACATGATTTTGACGTCACTCAAAAGTGTTACCAAGTTTAGTCCTTGACAAACATTTAAATGTCTCTCTTTTCATATGCAGCTCTTGGTTAGTTAAAAAAAGACAAAACGCTTTTTTCTTAGAGGTGGTGGATGTTATAAACAAGCAGTGTTACCTGAATTTATGGTGATGAAGGTGTTAGAATGAGAAAGTCACAGAATTACGAAAAACACACACTCAGTCACTTGTATTGTAGTTTTAGGCATGCATGCATCAGATATTTAAAGTTCACAGTATAATATTATTAAATTAACACACGCGACAATATTGGTTACGATATTTTCTTCGAGATATGAATGACAACGTCACTTTTTATCAAACAATAGAAAAATAACTCCTTTTCGTAAAAGGAATGTTTAAATGCTGGCAGCAAAGAGTTTTTATTGATGCTCCAACCTTAACACTTTCCCTCATCAGGAAAGACTCTGCAGTCCCAATTAAGCTCTCAAACTATTGAGCGTCGGCCTCGGAACCGCCTTGGTCAAAAGGTCAGCCAGTTGATCAGTGGAGCTGGTCTTCTGAACATCCACTCCCTCTTGTACTGTCTCACGAACAAAGAAATGCCTCACTCTAATATGCTTTGTTCGTTTGTGAAATTCTGGATTGTGTGAAAGGCGTATGGCGGCTTCGTTGTCTACCTTAAGTGTGGGTATACCTTCCAGCTTCGTGAGTTGGCCGAATAGCCTTTGAAGCCATACCAGTTCACGGGCGCCTTCGCTCGCTGCAACAATTTCAGCCTCTGTTGTTGAGATTGCAACCGATGCTTGTCTTTGGCTTAACCAAGAAACAACTCCTCCAGCAAACAGGCATGCTACTCCTGAAGTGGAACGTCCAGTTCCTTCGTCTCCGGCGTGGTCTGCATCACTGTAGCCTTCAATAACTGCTCTTGTAGCATTAGTTGTATACTTGATGCCATAATCAGTTGTCCCTTTCAAATAGCGGAATATTCGCTTGACTCTGAGCTAATCAGCGTAGGTTGGATTCTCCAACTTTCTTGATACCACCCCAACAGCATATGCTATATCTGGGCGTGTACCAGTCATGAGGTACGCCAATGCACCTACAGCTTCTCTATAAGGATATTTTCACCAGGATCCTTTTCTGCAACTTTCCCTGTTTCAGAAGTCTTCTCAATCGGTGTTGAAACGGGATTGCAGGTTGCCATTCCAAATCGTTCCAGGATTTTTCTGGTGTAAGATTGCTGCGATATGGTTATAGAGCCATCTGTCGGCTGAGCAATCTCTAATCCTAGGTAGATGATGCTGACTTGACGGTAATTTTGAGCGTAGCACCTAACTCCTTAAGGAATTGGTCCGCCAAAACTCTATCTGTAGTGGCTACGAGTCCGTCATCTACATATAAAGCTATAATTATTTTCTTGTCTCCTACAGTCTTCATGTAGAGACAACAGTCAGCTGCATTTTGTGTGAAGCCTTTCTCAATAAGGATTTCATCGAAACAAGAGTTCCAGCACCGAGGTGCTTGTTTCAAGCCATACAGACTCTTCTGTAATCTGCAGACTCTAGAACTGCCATCGCTAAATCCTTCAGGCTGCTGTATAAAGATTTCTTCTTTTAGCTTGCCGTTTAAGAAAGCTGTTGCAACGTCAAACTGAATTAAATGCAACTTCTCTTTGGCGCTAACACTAAGCAAAGCTCGAATTGTAGACATGCGGGCAACCGGGCTAAATGTATGTTCGTAATCAATGCCTTTGCGTTGTCTGAACCCTTTAACTACTAGTCTCGCCTTGTACTTGTCGATAGAACCATCTGGGTTTCTCTTTATTCTATAGATCCACATACTAGGTAGCGCCTTTCTATTTGATGCTAGTTCGCACAGTGTCCAAACCTTAATCTCAGCTAGGGACTTCATTTCGCTCGCCATGGCCTTTTGCCATTCGGCATGATCCTCTCTGTGAGTCGCTTCTTTATACGTTTCGGGAAAATTATCGGTCCCTATGAAACATACATAGTCTTCTAGCTTTTTTGGACGCTGGAGTGTTGCTCTGTCCCTCAGATTATATCGAGGCAAGGGTTCACTAACTTCGAAGTTTTCCTGAGCGTCAGTAAAAACGTCATCTTCGATTGATAGAGGTACTCTCTCTTGTACTTGATCATAAGTTGACAAAGGAGCTTCCTCTGAATCGTGCTCTTCTTCTAGCACATGGGTATCCTCTTGAACTTGGTCTTCATTGGTTTCTCCCTCTAGACCATGTTCTAGTTCGCCTCTAACATTTAAGGAATCTTTTTTTTATTTTTATTTATAATGGGTTTGCTCTTGACTCTAGTCTAGGTCATAGGTGACAGAGACAGAGTCTACGATGGAGTGAGCTTACCCAGAAGAAGCCTGTTCACTCTAAATTTGAAGAGATTCGGGTTGAATGCGTTCGGAAACACAGACGCAGGTAGTGAGTTCCATTCATTCGCTGTGCGCATTATAAAGGATGTTTGGAAGCGCTTGGTTCGAATTGGTGGAATGGCAACAAGGTAAGGATGATAACTTGCAGTGCGTCTAGATGTCCGATGGTAGAAGGGGGCTGGTGGGATGAGGTCGTGGAGTTCTTGAGCACACTCACCGAAGTACAGTCTGTAGAAGACCGACAAGCAGGCAACTTTGCGGCGATGAGCCAAGCTGTGAAGCTTGGCGTCCACCAGTTCAACGTCGCCAATGAGCCTCTTGGCTCTGCGTTCCACTGAGTAAAGCGCGGCAAGCTGATACTTAGCTGAACCATCCCAAAGGTGGCTGCAATACTCCATGCAGGATCGGACTTGTGCTTTGTATAGGGTTAAAAGCTGTCCAGGCGTAAAGTATCGCTTCACTTTATTTAGGATGCCCAGTTTTTTGGCCGCGATTTGGGCTTTGTTCTCAATGGAGGAGCCGAAGTTGAGACTGGATGTCAACTCCATGCCTAGGAGCTCGAGCCGATCAGTCACAGGAACAGACGTACCCCGAAAAGTAGGAGTTTGATCGAAAATACTCCTCTTTGCGGTAAAAAGACACGCCTGTGTTTTGGTGGCGTTAAAGGAGACCAGATTGTCATCACCCCACTGGGAGACAAGGCTTAAGGTCAAATCTGTCCGCTCCACCATAGCCTCTCTCAAGGAAAGAACTTCATCCACGCTGGTTTTTGCGCTGGACAAGTATCTCTCTGAAACAGTACTGTCATCTGCGTACCCAACAATACCAGGCTGAAGTAGGTCATTGATGTGCAGCAGGAAAAGAGTTGCAGAGAGAACAGACCCCTGAGGAGCTCCGAATCTTGCCCTTCGGTGAGAATTCGTTCGCTATCATCGCTCTCTGAAGCTCCCTCTGACGGAATAGAGATACTGGTGGAAATCTTAAATTCAACATCAGATTGAAAGGTTATATCTCGAGACCTCAGTGTCTTGTGTCCATCCCAGACACGATAACCATCGTCATTCTCATACCCTATTAGCAATCCTTTGATGGCTTTCTTGCCCATCTTTTTGCGGTTCTGCTTTGGCACATGAGCATAGCATTCACTTCTGATGATCTTGAGGTGACTTATTTTGGGTTTCTTCCTGTGCCATAACTCAAATGGCACTTTTGTGTCTACTCTAGTAGTCCCTGTCCTATTGATTACATAAGCAGCGGTGTTAACAAGTTCTGCCCAAAGCACTTGCGGCATCTCTCCTCTCGTGTGCAACATTGATCTCGCAGCTTCTACAAGTGTCCGGTTTTCGCGTTCACTACAGCCATTCTGCTCTGGCGTGTAAGGCATTGTCAGCCGATGCTGAATCCCGTGCTTTTGTAAGATTTTTTTGACGATGTCATTGTCAAATTCACCACCATTTTCGCTTAGTAGTGTTTTTACGACATGGCCAGCTGTCTTAGCTTCTTGCAGCATTAGTAGAAGCTTATCCTTAACTTCCGACTTGTGCCTTATGAAGTAGACAAAACGGTAACTTGAGTAATCATCTTTAAATAATACAAAGTACTTGCATTTCGAGATACTGTCGACGAAGGGTCCGCACACATCGGTGTGAATAAGCTCACCAGGCTGTGAAGCTCTTTCCCTTGTTCCGAACTTCTTCCTATGGGATTTGCCATAATTGCAGCCTTCGCATTTCACATTATCTGGCTTCAAATCTATTCCTAGCTCCCTCTTAACGATATCGCGGACATGTCTCTTGTCTTGATGTACGAAACGTTCATGGTAGAGCTGTAGGAGATTCGTACCAGTAATTGCATTGACCTCAAATGGTCTCTTCATTGTTGGCATTACCGTTTTCATTACCAACTTGTAGAGCCCTCCAAAACGCTCTCTCTTGCCAACAACTCTAGTTGTCCCTTTAACTATAAGTTTGCACTCTCTAGTTGTTGACGTAAACACACTATCTTGCATCTTGTCTTGTGCAGCTAGTGGTGAAAACAGATTTTTCGTAAGTGATGGTACGAGCCAAACATCTTGGAGTGTTATCATAGTCTGGTCCTTGTCACTGACATTTGAGCTTACTACTACGGTGCCTTTACCCAACGCTGGAATTGTGGTTCCATCTGCCGTTGTTACCGTGTGATCTGACTCAAATCTCTGAAGTTCACTAAAGTAGTCACTTCTCACAGCAATGTGTGTCGTCGCTCCATTGTCGACAAACCAGCTATCCCTTTCCACATTCTTAGCCTGTTCATTAGAGCATGCGCTTACCATCAGTGAAATATGTTGTACTTGCTTTGATTTTGCAGTTTGAGCTGCTGAACTGCCTTGAGATGGATCCTTAGGTGGCCTCCCATCCCTTATCCACTGCTTGCACTTTCTAACTCTGTGTCCAAACTTAGAACAATAGTTACAAATCAGCTTTGGTTGCTCCTTACCTTGCGTTACAACATCTCGCTTATTGGGTGTAGTCGCTAGCGCCTCCTGCTTAGAGCTCTCTTGACCGCCCAAATCTCGTTCAAACGTGCACAGGTGACTTGTCAAACTATCAATAGTCTTTTCAGCTTGCTTTAGCATGAGCCAGCTTGACTTAAAGTTGAAGTACCTATCATCTAGCGTGTCTAAGACCTTACATATGAGAAACATTTCAGGAAGCTTAGCGGTAGTGTCAATTTTTGAAACTTCAATCTTTAGGTCAGTCCAAAGATTCTTTAGCTTTGAGATATGCGTAGGAATATCCTCTGCCCTATCGTGTTTAAGCCCAAAGAATTCAAGACAAAAGTTTTATGCTCTATCCTCCGTTTGTCCATCAAATAGCCTATGTAACTCCTGCCAGACTTCATGTGCAGTTCTATATCTCATATCCTTCTTTAAAGTATCTTCTGACATGTTCGTTGTTAGCATGAGCAAAGCGCCAGTTTCAGCCTTCCTATAAATAGCTATAGCTTTATTATAAGCACTTACTTCGGCGTCACCTGCTCCTTCGACAAGGATTGGCTTCTGGAGTTTCCCTTCCACAGCTTCTGTGGCACCTTCCGTACCCTCAAGCATAATAGAGATTTTATACTGCCATGTAGACCAATTTTCTTTGCCTAGCAATTTACCTATGTCTATCTTGGTAGTGTAATCCATGGATAAAATTTCCTTTATGGGCCGCTGATTTTTGGTGCAAGAAGGGTGGGGGGGCAAGGGGGAGTGGTTTGGCTACCCCCCTGTACGATCCCCACCACTCGGAGCCCCATGGTTATGGAGATATCCATGGTTAAAGTTTTCAGGTTAGACTAAAAATTTCCACAAATGTCCAATTTTTTATGGGGTGGGGAGGGAGAGAGGGCAAGGGGGGTAGGGGGGCTACCCCACTATACCATCCCCACCCCACGGAACCCCATGGTTATGGAGATATTAGATAAATTTTTTACTTAAATATAATTAGCGAGGTAAAAAAATGTGAATTAGTCCAAGAGCGAGCGAAGCGAGCTCGGGAGCTTAGGGCACCTCGACACGGACAGGTTAGGTTCGAAGAGATGACGGGAGCTGAAGTGAGCGAGCAAAGCGAGCGAACTCAGCTCCCGTCATCTCCTTCGTGTTAGGTTACTTTAGACCCTTCAGACAGAAATAGGAGCCCCGCGCAGCGGGGCTCCGTCGACTTTGTTGCTTAAAGAGTAATCGTAAAAACTTTAACCATGGATATCTCTATATACATGGGGTTCCGTGGGGTGGGGATGGTGCAAGGGGGTAGCCCCCCAACCCTCCTTGCCCTCCCTCCCTCCCCGCGTCTCAAAACAATGGACATTTATGGAAATTTTTATTCTAACCTGAAAACTTCAACCATGGATATCTCCATAACCATAGGGCTCCGAGTGGTGGGGATGGTACAGGGGGGTAGCCAAACCTCCTCCCTCCTCCCCCTCACCCTCCACGCGCCAAAAATGAGCGGCTCATAAAGGAAATTTTAACCTAATCCATTACTGTCTAAAGCTTTCTTCTCTTCTTGCTGGAGCCAATAACCTCTTAGAGGTGGTGGATGTTATAAACAAGCAGTGTTACCTGAATTTATGGTGATGAAGGTGTTAGAATGAGAAAGTCACAGAATTACGAAAAACACACACTCAGTCACTTGTATTGTAGTTTTAGGCATGCATGCATCAGATATTTAAAGTTCACAGTATAATATTATTAAATTAACACACGCGACAATATTGGTTACGATATTTTCTTCGAGATATGAATGACAACGTCACTTTTTATCAAACAATAGAAAAAGAACTCCTTTTCGTAAAAGGAATGTTTAAAGGCTGGCAGCAAAGAGTTTTTATTGATGCTCCAACCTTAACATTTTTGACATGCGTGTGTCGATATTATAGATATTTGTATAACTATTCTTCATATAGTAGAATATGCCGTCTCCATAGTTTTCCTACCTCATTGACACAAGACGTAAAAGCACTGACTTATAAACCTATGGACTTGCCATACCTACGAAATTAATCGGGCAATTAAGATGGCTGCCCATTTGCAACTGTTTGACAGCTTAACTACACAGATAAACGTATATATACGGCACAAAACTAAAAATTTTTTCGGCATTCAACATGGCGATCGGTCACGCATAGACATGATTTTGACGTCACTCAATAGTGTTACCAAGTTTAGTCCTTGACAAACATTTAGATGTCTCTCTTTTTATATGGAGCTCTTGGCTAGTTAAAAAGAGACAAAACGCATTTTTTTTCTTTTGTAATGGGTTTGCTCTTGACTCTAGTCTAGGTCATAGGTGACAGAGACAGAGTCTACGATGGAGTGAGCTTACCCCACTGACTTATAAACCTATGGACTTCCCATACCTACGAAATTAGCGTGCATACCTACAAACATCGGGCAATTAAGATGGCTGCCTATTTGCACTGACTTATAACCTCATTGGCCCATTTGCAACTGTTTGACAGCAAAACTACACAGATAAACGTATATATACGGCACACAACTACCAATTTTACTCGGCAATCAACATGGCGACCGGTCACGCATAGACGTGATTTTGACGTCACTCAAAAGTGTTACCAAGTTTAGTCCTGGTTTTTGGCGGGAACGTGATGGCGTCTATGTTGCTTCTTTATTTTATTTTCCTAAAATTGTGTTAAATTGATTATTAATAGTGTAAAAAAGGTGGTTTTTATTATAATAATATAAGTGAACGTGCACGAGTGTGGGCAAGTAAAACACAGCGGTAGAACATGAGTTTGTACATGTTGTCGACAAAACTCCGTATAAGCTTCCAATAAAGTTACCGCCATTTTATTGGGGCTAAATAAGACATTGGACTAAAATCTAAAGAAACTAGAATTCTATTCTAGAACGAGTTCTAAACGTGACACTGGCTAAATGCACAAACCGTGCGAAGCCAAAACTTAAAAAAAAAAAAAAAAAGTTTAGTCCTTGACAAACATTTAGATGTCTCTCTTTTCAAATGCAGCTCTTGGTTAGTTAAAAAGAGACAAAACGCTTTTTGACATGCGTGTGTCGATATTATAGATATTTGTATAACTATTCTTCATTGTATGCCGTCTCCATAGTTTTCCTACCTCATTGGCTTACCCAGAAGAAGCCTGTTCACTCTAACTTTGAAGAGATTCGGGTTAGGATTTAGGATCTTCCACTTACTTCTCCATTGAGGGTTGGAGTTGATGGGATGAACGGGTCACCGCATCAACCAGTTTCTAGAGTTTTATATAATTCCTCGGATGCGGCTCCGTTTTTAGTCCATATTCAAAGAGAACAAACCGCTTCCAATGAAAATACATATTTAAATCCGATTTCTTTTGGGCGATTTTAAAAAAGGAATTCTTTTAATAATATTGTTAATGGTAGTCTTAAGAAAATAGGCCGTAACAGACTTGTAATATCTTTCTCTAAGTATCAAGATGCCAACTCTTTTATTACTAGCAAGCTTTTGGAAAAAGAAAGCTTTACAAAGCTTTTATTCCATCATTTTCCGTCACTCGCATGGGTGTCGTCAGAGGTGTACCCATGGAGTGGGCGGATGATGAAATCATGGATAACATCTCTGTCCCAATTGGTTGTGGGAGGATATTGAAGTTGAGGAGAATTAAAAGGAAAACTTTAGTGGAGGATAAGCCTCAGTTTAAAAATACTGAAACTGTAATTTTAACATTTGATGGGCAAATTCTTCCTAAGCGCGTCTATATGTGCTATATAGCACTTTCTGTGGACCTCTATATTTACCCAACAATCCAGTGCTTTAATTGTTGCAGATATGGCCACATGAAAAATCAGTGTAGGTCTAAACCTAGATGCTTTAGGTGTGGACAAGATCACTCTGGGGACGGGTGTACTGTATCTGGGGACAATTTATCTTGTTGTCTTTGCAAAGGATTCCATGAGGCTACAAGTAAAAATGTTTAGAGTATGAGAGGCAGAAGAACATTAAGGAATCAATGGCCAAATCTTGCATCTCATATGCTGAAGCTTCAAAGCTACATCCCACAATTTCAAAAATATCATATGCTGATGCCTTACTATCCTCACCCTCAATTTCAAGCCATATAAATGCTTCTGTTCCTCAGGAATACTCTCCTTCAAAACAAAATAAAACTTCATCACATAAAAAAACAGTTTTTATTAAACCTTGCTCCCCACCTCACTTTTCTAAAGGTTATGATCAGCAATTCCATCAGGAACTTGTCAAGGGCTTGCCTCAATCAAAAGATGGCTGTGCTCTCATCCCTAGAGATGACTTGTCTGCTGTATCTGTAAGTGAATTAATCATTGCTTTAATAAAATCACTAACTCAAACTCATCATCTTTCACCGTCCATCGCTGCCACTGTATTGAACACAGTTAATGAAACAAATATTAATAATGGACAACAAAGCCAAAGTATTCCAATGGAATTGCCGAAGCGCAATAAGTAAAAAATCTGATATAATATATCTTGTAAATAAATATAAACCTTTTGTTTTTGCTCTTCAAGAGACATGGCTTAGACCAGGGTCTTTGTTCAAGATCCCTGGTTATGCTTGTCTTAGAGAAGACCGCTCTGATGGGTATGGCGGCGTCGCTTTACTCATCAAACATCATCATTCATTTTCACTATTGTAAAGGATGTGACGTCGGCCTACGTGCAACCGACCAATACCCGCCGAGCCCGCCGAAACTAAGCCGCCATGTTGAAGCCTCCCCTCCAGTCAAGCCATGTCAGCAACGAGGATTATGTTAATATAAGCGATTGCCCATCATTTATTTGTCTCTTTCGATTGTGAATACAAGATCTGAACAAAGCTCTGCCCGGTTTTTATTTATCCGTTTCACTCAGAAGTGGTATGAACAAAAATTAATCTTCGTTTAATAACACATCCACGCCACAACCGCAAGATCACCCGACTCTGAAGAAAAATCGAAGAAGTTTGTGTTATTCACCAACGGAACGACACTACAAGCTTTACGGCGTGAGCTACACTCTGCCATCGACCCAACTGCACGCCGAGCAAGACTGCATCAAACCCTGTGCTGCGTGTGACTGCAAGGAGAGGTCCTAACAAGGGCCGAGAGCTGCCAGGAGCCACAGCCAGTCTGCCAGGAGCCACAGCCAGTTTGCCAGGTACGTTGTCTTTCTCATTTCCATATCCGCAATATCGATAACTCTAATTCTATCCAGGTCATGTTTTATTCGTCGCCATATTTTCAATAATAAAGATAAAACTAGTTTGCATAACCAGCATCCGTGTATGTGCGTGTATGACTATGTTTTTACGTAAACGAAACAAGAGTATAAGGATAGAAGCAGATGGCGTTCTGTAGTTTGTCTACCCTCATGGGAAAAAGGCATGACTTCATGTATGTGCTTATTTACTGTTCCCTGATCCGAGGTGCTTATAATTAACTCTTATTCTAGCCAGGCCATAGCCACTTAGTTTAGCAATGGGAATAAATAGATTAACCAAATACAAATATTGTTTTGCTTCGGGTACACACAACTGATCAACCCGTGTATAGACATGAGACATCCTTAGATACTGGAATCTGAATCCAGTTACGTTTATCCGGTGAACTAAGTAAAAAAAGAACGTCGATATTAAGCTTTGTCACAAAATAGAGATAGAATAGAATAGAATAGAATATACTTTATTGTACACCATAAAATTATACACATAAAACAAATCTGTTTTATGATACTCAGAAAACAGATTTTAGAACTAGCAAATCCAGATGATACTCATAAAACAGATTTTAGAACTAGCAAAGGTAGTAGGTAGTATAAGTATACCGGGGTTCCATTTAGTTTAGAAAAGAGACCTTCAGTGTGAGATTTATTAATATAGTACCTAGCATAATCTGCCGGTAGATCTGTCGATACCCAAAAGAAGTAGGTATTGGCATTTTTAGAAGATTTACTTCTACCCTCAACTGATTTAAATTCTGGTGTTTATTTTATAAAATGTCTAACAAAAAAGGACTTAATACTGAAAGTTAAATATGAATACTCGTTAATACACTAGTTTTGAAAAAAACAAATCGCTTAAATGGTCAGGTCAAATTGCCACTAGTGGCAGACAGCCGAGTTGGCAGTTTTAAGTTTCATTTGCCTAGTAATGTGTGTCATGTGGGTACGTCAATTTATCGGATTGTGCAGTTATTTTAAGAAGTGTATTCCAAATTTCGCGTTGATTGTGTACCCGTTAATGGATTAGTTTTGAATGATTGCAAAATATTTCGGGTTCTAAGCCTGTTTTCGCTTTGTATGACCCCGCGCTTCCTACAGAAGTACATATGGATGCGTGTAAGTTAGGTGTCGCCGGTATATTGATGCAAAAACGAACGGGGATAAATATAATGACCACCTAAAATTACTTTGTGACCATAACCTCTATTACCTAAAATTGTACTATGAAACCCAAATTTAGTAAATTGATCACCAAATTTAGTAAATTGATCACCAAATTTTAATAGCAAATTATTGCGCTATTTAATGTTGTAAAATAGGTTAGGTTAGGTTAGAACTGTGACCAACCGCGCGCGAGCCGAGCGAGCAAAGCGAGCGGTGCCGCGGCAGCGGCCGGCGAGCGCTACTTCCAAGTTGCTCCCAGAAATTTTATAATCTTTTTGGTCATTGGTTTAATTTTGGTGATCATTTACTACTTTTGGTGATCATTTACTACTTTTGGGTTAACAATGATTTATTTGGAGTCATTTTGCCTAAACAGGATAGCGAGATGTTAAAACTTTGGTTATAATTTTACAATAAGATGCGGGTTTAATTTTGGTGATCATTTACTATTTTTGTCTGTTATATGTTACTATATCTGGTGGTAAGTTAAACATAAGCCAAAACGAACTGCAAATAAAATTCATTACGACCAGTCGGGTTACAAGTGAGCATAGCATGGACCATTATTATGAGCTTCAAACTCTCGCTGTTGGACTCGTTACGTAGATTTCGCGTGTATGTTATAGGTAAATATGTCATGTGAAGGTTGTTACTGATTGTGCAGCGGTCCAAGGTACGATCACGCATCGCAGGATAGTGGTTTTTGATAAAATATTATAACATTAGTGTTGAGTATAGGCCGGCCCATCGTATGAAACATGTAGGTGCACTTGGCAGAAATCCAGTCGATACAATGAATAAAAAAAAACGTCTCTAAGTCACTGATACTGGTTATATAAGTTACAATGCCATGACGACAAGCTTTAGTTCACTAATTAACCAGCTAAAAACCAACACCGTCGATCCGGACATAATAAGCAATTACTTGATTGTTGACGAGAAGCTTTATAGAAAAACCCTAAATGGCAGTAGACTGGTAGGAGCTTCGGAGCTTGGGTAGATAGTTAAGATAGTGCAAATGCATCATGATGACTTTGGTCACCATGATTTTAATAAATTAGTATATTGGTTACCAAAAATGACTCAATTCATTAGAAAATACATGACCGCACGTCTTCATTGTGCATATGGCAAGGGCAGTTAGTGTATGAAAGAACCTGAAAGAACGAACATTACATCTAAATTCCTAAACCGTCTGAACCAATGCTTATGATTCATGTAAACCATTTAGGTCAGTTTTGTTAAAAAGAAAGGGGTATTTGTACAGTTGTCTCGTGGCTAAATAATAACAGCCGCACGGGTCGATCTTCAAGGTTAAGCAACGCTTGACGAGGTCGGTCCGTGGATGGGTGACCATTTCAGCATACCGAGATTCCTCCGTGCCTCGGAAAGCATACTAAGCCGTTGGGCCCGGCTGTCTTTTGAAGATCTTTGACAGTCGTTACGGGTAGTCAGAAACTTGAGATCTAACACCAGTCTTGTCAAGGGGTATCGTGTTTCCCAGTTACTGGGTTGAGGAGGCAGTTGCTCCATGTAAAACACTGGTACTCGGCTGAATCCAGTAAAGTCAAAGTCAAATATATTTATTTCAATTAGGCCGGTAAGCAGCACTTTTGAACGTCATACATATATGAATTAAAATTTACAAGTAATAAAAATTTATTCTACAGTGCATTCGGAAAAGTAGCTTTTTATGGAGAAGAACTCACAAGAAACTCCATGTACATGTGTCCATGTGTACAGTTGGTAATGATTGTAGGACGAAGAGTTTTCCAAATTAGTAATTGCCGAGTCGACACTTGCGTAATATCGATTCTATCGTGACGATTCGGACACTAAAAAATATATTTTGCCTTTTTGGTTCTACTAATCATGGTATGAGGTACCAAATTAAGGCCTTCACGAGCAAACGTGGTTTGTAAAACAGTTTAGGTACACATTAAGTGATATTGCTTGTCCACATGACACATGATTAGTTACTCTAAACGTAGAAATCAAACCATTTATAATGCTTGGCGGGCTTATGATTATAGTAAAGCCAAGTCAAGTAAAGCCAAGTCAAGTAAAGCCGAGCCTAGTAAAGTCTAGCAAAGTAAAGTCTAGCAAAGTAAAGTCTAGCAAAGTAAAGTCTAGCAAAGTAAAGTCTAGCAAAGTAAAGTCTAGCAAAGTAAAGTCTAGCAAAGTAAAGTCTAGCAAAGTAAAGTCTAGCAAAGTAAAGTCTAGCAAAGTAAAGTCTAGCAAAGTAAAGTCTAGCAAAGTAAAGTCTAGCAAAGTAAAGTCTAGCAAAGTAAAGTCTAGCAAAGTAAAGTCTAGCAAAGTAAAGTCTAGCAAAGTAAAGTCTAGCAAAGTAAAGTCTAGCAAAGTAAAGTCTAGCAAAGTAAAGTCTAGCAAAGTAAAGTCTAGCAAAGTAAAGTCTAGCAAAGTAAAGTCTAGCAAAGTAAAGTCTAGCAAAGTAAAGTCTAGCAAAGTAAAGTCTAGCAAAGTAAAGTCTAGCAAAGTAAAGTCTAGCAAAGTAAAGTCTAGCAAAGTAAAGTCTAGCAAAGTAAAGTCTAGCAAAGTAAAGTCTAGCAAAGTAAAGTCGAGTCGAGGCTAGTAAAGTAAAGTCGAGTCGAGGCTAGTAAAGTAAAGTCGAGTCGAGCCTAGTATTACGCCTGGTAGGGCCTAGTATTACGCCTGGTAGGGCCTAGTATTACGCCTGGTAGGGCCTAGTATTACGCCTGGTAGGGCCTAGTATTACGCCTAGTAGGGCCTAGTGTTGTGCCTAGTAAGGCCTAGTATTACGGCTAGTAGGGCCTAGTATTACGGCTAGTAGGACCTAGTATTACGCCTAGTAAAGCCAGGCAAGCCAGCCGAACCAGCCTAGCCAGGCAAGCCAGCCAAACCAGCCTAGCCAGGCAAGCCAGCCAAAGCAGCCTAGCCAGGCAAGCAAGGCAAGCCAGCCAAGCCAGGCCATTAAGCGGCACTTTTGAATGTCAAATATTGAATGTAAAATAAAACTTCAGATAACGCAAGAGTGATTATGTGTACAAAAGGGTTGTTTTTATGACTACAATTAGCTAAAGTCAATACAAACTGGATGACTATTATTCAGGTCATAATATAGTAACTAAAGTCAATGTCAAACCAATAGCCATAACATATTTATTATAGCCATAATTTATTTACAATGAATGTGGTACAATGGTTTGCAGGAATCTGTTAAGTCCATATTGAAAATGCATTATGTAAAGTAGGGGCATATTATATATACAGGATTATAGACGTAAAAGGTTAACGTGGTTCCAAAAGCTCACGGGTGCTTAGACTGTAAATGCGCTAAGGCCATATAGAAGTAAAGCACCTATAACAGACAGTAACAAATACAATAGTAGTGACACTGAATACCTAATTGATTTATATGAAAGCTAATGATGTGTTTTGCTCCCATTGCGGGAGCAATGATTCCAGGATGGCCGAATGTAACGGATGTGACGTCGCGTCGGCCTACGTGCAACCGACCAATACCCGCCGAGCCCGCCGAAGCTAAGCCGCCATGTTGAAGCCTCCTTTCCAGTCAAGCCATGTCAGCAACGAGGATTATGTTAATATAAGCGATTGCCCATCATTTATTTGTCTCTTTCGATTGTGAATACAAGATCTGAACAAAGCTCTGCCCGGTTTTTATTTATCCGTTTCACTATTCACAATTCCACCTCATAATAATGATTTTTCTGTTATTGCAGCAGTTGTAGATAATATTTGTTTTGTTTCTGTATATGTACCCCGTCCAGCTTCTGTAATTTTTAATGAAATTGTAAATATTTTTTCTATTCTTCCTAAGCCATTTATAGTTTTAGGAGATTTTAACTCCCAGAAGGAAGTCTGGGGCAGTTCGTCAACAAATAACTAGAAAAAGAAAGAAAGAAGAGTATATTAAACACTGGGTCTCCAACTAGACGCACTTCTCCAAATGAAGGTGTCAGTGCACCTGACTTGTCATTATGCACGGATAAATTAGCTTCGCGTATGAGTTGGGAAGTTATGCTTTCCTCTTATGGTAGCGATCATTTCCCTATAGTCTTGTCATTTCCTCACAGTCGTAAACCTTATCCCAATCGCCCTCCGCGGTTGAAGTACAAACTGGCGGACGTTAACTGGCATACTTTTAGGGAACACTTAGATGAAATAGATTGATACATAATAAGACAAAGCCAAAGGAAATCTTGGTTTTATTCCACAATAAAATTACAAGCAGACAGATTGTTTGACACAACGGTTTGACATCACTAGGCAAACAGTTGTCTCACGGCCATCAGGTAAGCGTACATATGAGTATTCAGGGTTGCATTGTAGTAGTTCCACTTCTTCTACCGCAGGTTCATATTTGGAGTTTCGTACGTTTTTCTTCATAAAGACTGGCCCTGGAGATTGCAGCCATGTCGGTAGTGACTGTCCATTTCCTGAGTGACGAGCATGGTTGAACATGCGCTCGTGAGGAGTGGCGTTAGTTCCCGTGCAAAGCAAAGATCTAATAGAATGTAGGGTTGGAGACAAGCCCTTCTCCCAGTCATTAATGTCAGCGTTGTTGGACCGAAGATACAGCTGGATCGTACGCCACAAGGTTCCATTTAAGCGTTCAACCAAGCCATTCCCTTGTGGGTTATATGGAATAGTGCGACTGCACGCAGTACCAAGTGAGGTCAGGTACTTTCTGAGCTCATCCGATAAGAACGACGTCCCTCTATCGGAATGTATGTATGCTGGCGTGCCAAATGTAGAGAACAGATCATTTAAGCACTTTATAACCGTTGCTGACGTCATGTCTTTACAGGCATAAGCAAAAGGGAAACGACTAAACTCATCAATTATAGTTAAGATGTACTTATTTGGAGTTTTTGAGGGAAGCGGGCCTTTAAAATCTAAGTTTAATCTGTCGAATGGCGATGTAGCTTTTATGAGACGCCCTTCATTCCTTATGTAACGGGGTTTGATTTCGGCACATACTGGACAGGCAGCGGTCATTCTTTTGATATCTTCGATTGAGTAGGGTAGATTTTTGGACCGTGAAATACCAGGGTGGCAAAGAGAGTTATGTAAAGAAATGAGTTTGTTTGGAGAGTTGCTATCGATGTGCACGCAAACTCTTGATAAGGCATAAGCAGCAAAATTCTGGTTGCCTGGCCGATAGATTATGTCGTACTTGAAACAGGAGAGCTCTAGGCGCCATCTCTCGATTTTCTCGTTTTTTATCTTATTAGTGTGTCTGGTTAAACATAAATGCTACAGATCGCTGGTCTGTGATTAATAGGAAATGACGTCCAATCAAAAAGTGTCTCCATTTTCGAAGTGCTTCAACAATGGCGCAGGCCTCCTTTTCTATTGATGGCTGTCGCTTTTCTGTATCATTTAGCGACCGTGAAAATAATGCTACAGGTCTTCCTTTTTGTGATAGTGTCGCAGCAATTGCAAACTGCGATGCATCGGTTTCGACCGAGAATATTTCCTTCCCGTTAATTCCAGCAAAGGCCGAATTAGCAATGTCCTTCTTAAGGTCGTTAAAAGAATTAATAGTGTCTTGAGATAAGGGAAATGTTGCTTCGAGCAGTGGTCTTATTTTGGATGAGAAGTTTTCTACCCATTTCGAATAGTGAGCGAATAGGCCAAGGGCTCTTTTCAAGGTTTCTGAGTCAGTTGGTACAGGAAGATTCGTCAGGGGTTCAAGACGGCTTTTGTCTGGTTTGATAGTGTTTTTGTGTATACTATAACCAAGGAGGTTGATCGACTCCGCTTCGAACGTGCATTTGTTAATATTAAGCGTAAGTTTGTACTTTTCAGCAGCTTCCATAAACTTGCGAAGGTTTTCGTCATGGTCCTCTTTATTGACACCGCATACAGTGACATCATCCAGGTAAGCAAATGTGCCTTTGAGGTTCTCCGAATCGATGATATATTTTAGAGTTCTCTGAAAAGCTGCCACGCCGTTCGTCACTCCAAAGGGAATCCGTGTGAACTGATATAGGTTCCCACATGCTTCAAAAGCGGTATATTTCCGTTCTTTGGTCAGAATGGGCACCTGGTGATATGCACTTTTGAGGTCTATTTGGCTAAATAAGTTGTACTGTGATACTCGCGTTATAATAGAATCGATACTTGGAAGGGGGTATGCGTCGAGTTCCGTAAATCTATTTATAGTCTGTGAATAGTCGATCACAAGACGTTTTCGATGGTGTCCTCCTCCAGCCACAAGAACCTGAGCCCTCCAGGATGACACACTGGGCTCAATAACTTTATCCTTGATCAAATTATTTATTTCATTCGATATGAAATCTTGATCTTCTTGTGAGTGGCGTCTTGTGAGGATTGCGATTGGTTTGATATTTGGAGAGAGATTCGTAAAGACTGATACAGGCGGAACGGAAGCCTCTAGTACGTTGCAGACTTTTAGCGGTTGTTTATCACCTCCAAACTGAAGTTCAAGTGAAGAGTGCTTTTGGAGGAGGTCATATCCAATAATAACGTCGGCGCAAAGATTGTTGATGATCAGTAAAGGCTGGTTTCGGTGTATAATCCATCGACGTAGGAAACGTTGTTGAGAGATGCGAGTGTTATAGCTTGTCTACAAGGCTTAAGTTTGAGTTTCAAAATTTGAGCGAGATTCTTGTCAATGAAGCTGATGGAACTGCCAGTATCGATGAGTGCATCAGCGCGGTAGTTGTTGAGAGTAATGGGAGTTGTAGCTTTACTGATACTAGAAGGAGCAGCGGCAGAAAATACTGATAGATTAGAGCCGGCAGGTTGTACTTGCGTATCGTCATCTGTGACAGCAGCATTTGTAGAGTTATCAGTTGAATCGCGGTTAGAGCTTCTGCAGACCTTGGAAAAATGGCCACGCTTCGAACAGAGTTGGCATTCCACGTTGCGGGCGGGGCATTTTAATCTTTGATGGATGTTACCCCCACAAAAGAAACAACGACGGCGATGAGTTGTTACTAGGTTCGGCTGCGTTCGTGTTGTCTCAGTGCTAGCATTGACAGGGTCAGGATTGAAGGAAGGAGATTTTACTAGTAGTTGAGAGGTGATCTCGGCAGTTTCCAAGGTAATGGCAAGGTTCAAAGTCTCTTCTAGTGTCGGAGATTTTTCTAGGAGCCGTTCCTTTATTTTGCTTGATAAGATCCCGCTGATAAATGTCCCACATATGGCTTGGTTCTGGTGTTCTTCCGCTGTCACTGCTTTAAATTCACAGTCATGAGCAAGGATGTTAAGCGCTCGAGAGTATTCTGCGATGTTTTCTCCAGGCTGTTGTTTCCTAGTCGTAAGTCGATGCCTTGCCAAGGTTATGTTCTGTTTCTTTTCATAGGTATCGTTATGTTTGCTTATTGCGTCGCTGTTCTTAGTGCAGGAGCGGATGTGGTTAAAGATTGTTGGCGAAATGTGGTTGACAAGTATCTTCAGTTTGAGCGATTCGTCGGGTGATCCTTGTTGTGCGATAAAGTTCTCAAAAGTGTATTTCCAGTGGGCCCACTTTAGATCAGCACCGGGTGTAGCAGGCTCCACGTCAAAACGATCGGGTCGAAGATATTGCGACATCGTCGAAGGAGTTAATTTCTCTTGAGACATCGTGGTACATAATATTATTACACGATACCAATTATTGTGGAATAAATTGATACATAATAAGACAAAACCAAAGGAAATCTTGGTTTTATTCCACAATAAAATTACAAGCAGATTGTTTGACACAACGGTTTGACATCACTAGGCAACATAGTCAATGATGGAGAGTCGTTAAGATCTCCTTACTACTTATGAAGGTTTCATATCATAGTTTCTGTTCTGCCTGAAATTAAATATGGTAATGAACAGTCCTGTGCCGATGCTTTATCCAAAGCCATGATAAAAACAGCCGACAAACTCTTTCCAATGAAATCGTTACAAAATAAAATTCCTTCTCCACCATGGTGGGACAAAGATTGCACAGATGCAATATTACAAAGGAAGCAGTGTGAACTAAATTACCTTGAAAATTCTACCGAAGAAAATTTCAACATTTTGAGCGTAATAGTTTCAGAAACTAAAAAACTATTTAAAAAAAAGAAATTTGAAAGTTGGAGGTCATTTTGCCTCTCCATTTCTCCAGATGTTCAACCATCTGTTGTTTGGCGCAATATCAGAAGGTTTAGATCAGCATTCACAGAACCATCGTGCGCATTTCTTCCATCTCTGTTAATAAATAATTTTTTAAATAAATTGGCTCCCGCATATGTCCCTGAAAATTTTTCTACCTATTCCATTCCCCGTTCAATGGTAGATTCTCTTTGTGAATTAAATAATCTATTTACCCTCGAAGAGCTTAAAGGTGTTGTATGTCATATTAAGGGTACCTACACTACTCAATGGCACGAACTATTTTGTGCGCGGGATTAAAATGCATTTTATATCAACCGACAACACGTGCGGAAGAGATAGATGCTGTGATGAGCAGTAGGAAGCTAGTTCGCGTACGAATACACACTTTTACAAATTTGTAGGGTAATGGATAATGATTTAGGATGAAACCGAGCGCGCGAAATTTTATAAACAGACCTTTGGCAGTCTAGATATCATGAAAAAACGACTAAATCTATCTGTTCAAAATAAAATTATATGCATTGTTGAACTACTAATCTATCCCTGTATGGAGGCCGTTTTGCAATTTTCCGTCTTCTTATGGTATTTATTTGCGCCCAAAAAGGCGTTAAAATTAGTCTCGAAATGTGGAACTTTCGACGATCATAACTTTCAAATATTTTCTTTTTTTTCTTTTTCGCTTCCATAAAGGACTAGATAATGGATATCACTTTTTATTTTGAACGTACATCGTCAAACAGTGGAATAATCCCCAGACTACGTTTGTATGGCAGAATTTTCGACTAGTGTAACCTTAAGGACTCTTTAAAGTTAGGATGGAATTCCATATTCTTTTTTGTCAAATATGAGTGATCTATCTCTTTTGTACTTCTTGGAATTAATAAATAAAATGATGTTAACCGGCAATATTTCCAATTCCTGGAAATCCCAAGACATTTTACCGATACTCAAACCTAACAAAAATCCATCTAGCAGCACATCCTACCGTCCCATAGCTTTGTCTTCAGTAATGTTAAAAATCACAGAACATTTAGTTAAAAATCGGTTCGAATGGCATTTAGAAAACAGGCAACTTCTTAGCGACAGTCAATTTGGCTTTAGGCGAGGTAAAAGTACTTTAGATAGTTTGAGTATCTTTGTCACTGATATAAGGTTAGCATTATCTTCGAATCATTCCGTAGTTTCTGCTTTTCTAGATATAAATTCGGCTTATGATAATGTGGAAATATCAACATTATAATATAAACTTCAGCAGCTAGATGTTCCTATTTTACTCAAAAACTTCATTTTAAATATTTTATCTGAGAGGTGTATAAATCTTACACTCGAGGATTCTGTGTGTGAATCTAGACTCGTGTGGAAAGGTCCCCACAAGGTAAGGTCTTAGTCCTTTATTATATGACATCTACACTCATGATCTTGAATCCTCTTTGAACAATCGAGTAAAAGTGCTTCAATACGCTGATGATCTTCTTTTATATTGCCCTCATGGCTCTATTGCATCGGCTTGTAATACAATGACATCGGCCCTTGGACTTTTAAAAAAATGGTTGGGCATCAATGGTCTTGAGCTATCCACTTCCAAAAGTACAGTTGTGCTTTTCTCTAGAATGCGCTTTCCTCCTCCTGTTTTTATATAATATGATGATGCTTCCATTCCTGTAAAATCTTCGGTAAAATTTTTAGTTGTGATATTGGATAGTAAACTATCTGGGATGCCACACTGTGAATATATAGTGGCAAGGTGTGAACAAAGATTAATTATATTAAGATGTTTATCAGGGGTTTGGTGGGGTGCCCATCCCTTTTCATTAAAATTAATCTATAATGCAATAGTTAGAAGTGTGCTTGATCATGGAATCTTTTTATTGGAACCTTGTAATTCGGCCGCATTAAAGAAATTGGATAGTATCCAGTCCAAAGCATTACGAATAGTGACGGGAGCTATGAAATCAAGCCCAATAAATGCCCTACAGGTTGAAACTGTAGATCCTCCTCTTTCTCTTCGACGTCAGTATCTTTCCGACAAATTTCTATTCTGTTCGTTACAATTTTCCAACCATCCTTTAAACGCAAAACTTCAGTCACTTTTAGATGAAACCAATTCTTCTAACTATTGGTCTCACAAATCTATTCCATGTCTTGTTGTAAGCTATAAAAAGTTTATAGCTTTGCAAGCCCCAATTTACCAGTCACTTACATATCCACTCTTTAATCATTGTTATGAATCATTGGTGCACACTCCGGATGTTATCTTGAATTTAGGTATTAATAAACACGATGATTTCGTAAAAGATTTATTTAACTTTTCCAAAGACTTGCATTGGGAGAGTTGGCATCATATTTATACAGACGCCTCTAAACACTCTTCTTTAGGGAATGTTGGAGTTGGAGTTTTTCACTCACAATACAACATAGTGCAAAAAATAAAACTTCCTCCTGAGTCATCAGTGTTTACTGGCGAATGTTATGGTCTGTTCAAAGCCTTAGAATATATTTACATCATGAAATTGGGAAAAACAGTAATATTTACTGACGCTTTAAGTGCATTGCAAGCCATTAAAAGAAATCCTTTTAAATGTAAACCAGTATTTCCTATAGTTATGTTCATTAGAAGCCTTTTGTACAAATGCACAAAATTCGGTCTTAAAATTTCTTTCGCTTGGATACCTGGCCATAGTAATATCACGGGAAATGTTAAAGCCGATAAACTGGCAAATGAAGCTGTAGACTGCGGTGATTTGTTTCCCTACATCAATTTTAGCCACGACTTGGCGAATCTGCCTATGAACTTTCTTTGGGAAGCTTGGAGCAAGTTGTGGGCGGATAGCAGCGTTACCAAAGGAAATTATTATTCACGCATTCAGACATATATTCCCAAAAAAACATGGTTTTCGAAATTTAACTTCGGTAAGGCTGCTACCAGTTGCCTTGTTCGCATGAGGTTGGGTCATAACTGTTCCCGAGTCCACCTTGCACCATTGCAGATCGTTTCTAGCGACCTATGCGATTGTGGTGAGGTGGGTGATTTAAACCACATTTTCTTTTCCTGTCCTCTACTTAACCATGATCCTTTTATTACATGTTTACAACATTCCTTTTCCTACGTCTATCTCTGTTTTACTTGCATCTAATGATTTCAAAATATACATGTATTTGTCTACATTTATCACTCTTAATAATATACGTATTTAATAGTTATTTTATTTATTATATCGTTCCTAATAATCCTGTCCAATATCCATCCAAATTCCGTATCCTAAATTAAATTATATTTTCTACCAAGTTTCCCCGTTTTTGTATGTGGCATTGCGCAAATAGCGACTTGCCAAAATTAAAAAAAAAAAAAAAATGTCAATGTCAATTGTCAACAATTGTCAATAAAATAGAAATTCACGTGTGGTCGTGTGTATTTTTCACAATTGTAGTATACTTGTTTCTTGATATAAACTTGATCATTAAGTTACTTTTTTTGCAGTCTCCAGGCCGTAATTTTACAATTGACCCATAGGACGACCCACTGACCAATATCAGTTATATTGATGGGGAGTCTACCTTAATAGTAGGTTTTTGGTACCTTATTCTGTCTATTAGAGATGACTTACGACTGGTTTGAAGCAATAGGGCGGCCACGATTTGTGGTCGCCCCTATGGTCGACGCTAGTGAGCTGGCGTGGCGACTTCTCTGTCGCAGACATGGAGCAACATTGTGCTATACTCCTATGTTTCACAGTAATGTCTTCACCAAAGATCCTAAGTATAGGAAAGATAACATGGTAACATGTGAAGAGGATCGCCCACTCATTGTCCAGGTTAGTATGATAAATAAGTACAATTATTATTGATAATATTTATGGCATTAATATCTTAAATTTACTTACACTTACTTTGCCCGCAGCTTCTTCAAAGCTAAAGTGTTTTACTATACCATCTGGGGATGCAAAGTATCATATATCCTAAAGTTCGGTTCTATCTATACGTATGCCAAGTTTCATCCAAATCTGGTCAGCCGTTAAAGGCTTGAAAGCAAACTGACTTTACATTTATAATATTAGTTAGGATACTTAAATACTCCTTTGGAAGTAGAATATGGAAGCAGAGTATTTGTGTAATCATTGATAATTAACTCTTTCTCAGATCAGAATGTTTAAAATTATAAATATGAATTAGTAATTTTGCTTATTTCAGTTCTGTGGGAATAACCCTGAAACAATGGCTGCTGCAGCAAAAATGGTTGAATCACAATGTGATGCCATTGATGTAAATCTTGGATGTCCTCAATCTATTGCTAAGAGAGGCAGATATGGATCATTTCTTCAGGATGATTGGGATCTATTGAAAAGGATAGGTAACTTTCCATCTTATTTTCGTAAATCTGTCGTTTTTAATTACCAATAATAATATTTGTTTGTGAGTACCAATTTTATTAATGGGTTCTATTACTGTCTGTAAGTCTATTATGGAGACTCTTTTAACTTAAGTGTTTGTTCCATGCTAGACAAAATGGTTTTATACTAGCTACCTATGCTTATCAAACTCATCACAAATAAAAAAAAATAAAAAAAAATTGTTCTGTTTTTAGTATTTGTTGTTATAGCGGCAACAGAAATACATCATCTGTGAAAATTTCAGCTGTCTAGCTATCATGGTTCATGTGATACAGCCTGGCGGATGGACCGCAGAGTCTTAGTAATAGCCGTTTTTACCCTTTGGGTACGGAACCCTAAAAAAGTACTGGGAAGATTCCTTAGGCTACAACATGTACAATTACGGCAGTTAATTGTTGCACAGCATAATATGCTGAGGTCTATAGGTTGTAGGTTAGATAGTTTTAACCATTAGTGGAGTTCTAGTTGTTGTTAAAATTGGTAAACAATTAACCTCCCTGGCTGAAATTAAATGGATAATGTGAAAACAACTGTTACATTGTATCAGTAAATAAGTTAGTACATTTGATTTGTTGCAGTGCATGCAATGTCCGAAGCTGTCTCTGTGCCAATAACCTGTAAAGTACGGATATTTGAAAGCATAGAGAGGTCAGTGGAATATGCACTTATGTTGCAAGATGCAGGATGTAAAATGGTCACAGTTCATGGGAGGACAAGAGAACAAAAAGGACCATTGACGGGTATTGCTAGTTGGAAACATATAAAGGCAGTAAGGTGGGGTTTTTAGTAATCTATACTATGTATTAAAACAGTGTGAATTTTGTCTGGAACAATAACAGGTATTAAAAAAAAACAACACCATCTTAAACATTCAATTATTCCATGTAGAAAATCCGCCTCTCAGAAAATGACGTCAAATGCACAACGCCGTCTATCGAATATGGAGTTCAATTGTCCGAGTATCTGAATTGCGTGTGTTGTGATATTTTATTTCTTGAAAACTTTAAATAAAACTTATTTTTGATAGAGTAAACCAATAGCGAAGCAACAAAAACTAAGTAATACTTCAAGTTATGTACAATTTTTATGTATAAAAGTTATCTACTATTGGTTTCGTACAATTTGCGTGATCAACATACCTACTGTAATTTCTAAAAACATATAAAATTTTAAATTTCGCGGGCAACATGAAAGGAATCTGATACATGCTTTTTTATTTAAAAATAATCCGTTTTTTATCTTCAGAGATGCAGTATCAATACCCATGCTAGCAAACGGAAATATTCAATGCTTAGAAGATGTCTACAGATGTTTAGATTATACTAAAGTAGATGGGATTATGAGTGCAGAAGGTACTCTTACAAACCCTGCCATATTTGCAGGAATTAACCCATTAACATGGGATATGGTACAAGAGTATCTTGACCTGGTTGAAAAATACCCCTGCCCATCATCTTACATAAGAGGACACTTATTTAAGATGTTTCATAAAATGTGAGTAAAACAATTGTCAAAATAGCTTCTGCTACTCTATGCTGCAGTGGTATTAATATTAATTTTGTTTATAGATTTTCATTTGAAGATAACAATGAAGACAGACAAATTCTGGCTACTGCACAAAATTTTGATGACTTTAAAAGAGTTTGTACAAATGTTAGAAATAAGTATTTACCATACCATGAAGGAAAACTTTATTTTAAAAGTGAAGAAAATATATCTAGGATTGGATTCAATTTAATATTGCCTCCATGGATATGCCAACCTTATGTCAGAATGTCACCAGAAGAGCATACACAAAAGATGGAGAAATTGAATACTATTCACATTCAGGTAAAACAAATTACAAACATGAGTAAGTTGTAGAACCTTATGTGGAATAAATATTTTACCAGTTGTTGTTTATAGGAAAATGTTGCTGAAAAAAGAAATTGTGAGCATATTGATGGAGCTCCTACTTCTAAGAAAAAAATGAAAAAGTTAAGGCGGATGAGTAGAAGACCAGAAAAAGACACACAACAGAATGCTAGAAGTGGTCATATTTGTGTGAACAAAGTTTGCCCTAATCCTCTAGTTAGTACATTCTTTTGCTTCTAGTAGTCACCAGATTAGTGCAAATACCGTTACAGAACTTTCCTCTGTGTAGTTCTGAGAAATTATGATCGGACATCAACTGGCAACCAATGATTTATAATTTATCATGAATATATCGTCAATCTTTCGAGATTTTTTATTAACTTAAGGTATTTGCAATAATTTGGTGACAATTTTTTTTTTTAAAATCAATAGCAGTTATCCATTGCCATGTAGGTCTTATATGCATAATGTGATACTTTTCTTTTTTACAGGGTGGAAAATGTCTGTACCAACTGTGTAAGAAATGTTGCAGAAATAAATGCTATGAAGAGGATTTAGACTGTAAAGGCCATGGGATACTTGTACATACTAGGCGTGAAATGGCAAGAAAGTTTTCCAATGTCGGTAATAACACACACATTGCTACTAAATAATTTGTACAAATTAATTAGAAGTGGTCATCAATTTATGTGCCTACTATACTTATGTAAATATGTAATAATGTATAAGTATACATAATGTACATAGATAAGAGACCAAAAAATGTTTAATACAAATGTTGTATAGGTATGTAATTTATGACATGAAATGGTTTATGTACCAGTAAATGGTTTTTTATGGAGTACAGTTTGGAATCTAAACCCATAAGAGATTTTTTAAGGATAAATACCTATTATTTTGGAACACTATTTTGTCATTATTATTTTTTCGGTCAAGTATGTTTTATGTTAGCATTAATTATGGAAGCATTAATTTTCTCAAGCTGTAGGTATTGACGAAAAACTCAATTACAGCGTCGATCGTTTGGGCGCAATATGTCCAACTGTCTAATTCGCAATTGGTCCAGTTCGCAATTGGTCCGATTTGCAATAGGTCCAGTTCGCAATTATTAATTAGCTCGTAATCAAGGCCGCCCCTTGATTATGAGAGCCGTTTTTAGACGATCCCCACGTGAGGATGGGTGAGATTCGGCTCGGAGTAAAAATTCATATATTTAATGATCAACACATACACTAGATACACACATACATAGGCTGATAAATCATAATATCGCTTTTAATTAAGACAAAAATTACTACTTTTCAGATTCCACTTTTAAAATTTCTAGATAGTTACTAACCTATCTAGAAATTTAGATTTATTTTAACATCAACGCTTAAACAATGTAAGACGAAGAAATGATTATACTACTAAACTTCATAAACGATTATTTTTTAATTCCTTGAAAAATCTACTGCGATGCGGTTCTAAAGCTCAATAATCTTTTTGTATGAAAGAGATTTAGGAGAATTAAAATACCTTACAAGCGTATCTATACCTAATTAACGACTATAATTTGAATTGGTCAATTTGCGTACTGGACTATTTGCGAATTGGAAAAATTGTGAATTGTACAGTATGCGAATTGGATATTTTGAGACCACTGGACATTTTGCGAATTGGACATAATGCGCCCAAACGGCGTCGATCGCCACAATATCTATGCCAATCTAATGAGTACCTTATAATAAGTAATTGAATTAGTGGTGTGGTAGTGGATTGTTTAAATCTATGGCGTGTCTGTATAGGAGATAAACAATATCTTTGGTTAGTTGTTAAGGAATTAGGTAGTAGATAATTACCTATTGAGTTTATTACTTTTACACAAGTTATCTTAAAACCTTCTGAGAATACCTGCAAAACATACATAAATTTACGCATTTTTTCACGGGGTATGCCGTATGCATATACGGTATGTTCCCGTTGAGTTACACCATTTTGTGTTACACTGTTACCCATTGGGATAAAAATTACCGATTAGTAACACTGTAACAACACTAACTCAATGCCACTTTTTTCCCATTCATTTACACTGCAACCTAATAGTACGTAATAGGGTTACATTAGCATATTATTATATATAAAATAGCAGAACAACCGACGAGGTGACATCGCTGTGCAGAGCGAGCGAAGCGAGCTCGGGAACTTAGGGCACCCCGACGCGGAAAGGTTAGGTTCGTGTTAGGTTACTTTAAACCCTGCAGACAGAAATAGGAGCCCCGCGCAGCAGGGCTCCGTCGACTTAGTCATTTGATATGTAATCCTATTACGTACTATTAGGTTGCAGTCTAAATTAATGGGAAAAAACCTGGCATTTAGTTAGTGTTACTAATCGGTAATTTTTATCCCAATACTCGTAGGTAACAGTGTAACACAAAATGGTGTAACTCAACGGGGACAAAGGGCATAAACTAGAGCGCCAATAGCTACAGCATTTTTATTGCAGTTTGTGTAGAAATTGAAGTACTTAAATCAACTATATTTGGCTTTTTATGCTATATACAAATTATAAAGAGGAAAGATTTTTTTGTACCGAATAGGCTCCGAAACTACTGAACCGATTTAAAAAAAATCTGCCACCAATAGGAAGCTACATTAGTCCTGAGTGACAGGCAATTTTTAATCCTGAAAACGGGTCCTGTGGGGTGGTCAACGGGAGCGAAGCCGCGGGGAACAGCTAGTGCTATATACAAACAGGCGGTTCTCCTTATAATCACACCGGTGGTCACCGTCGCCTAAGTCATCTGTAATACCATGGTTACCACAGGTACGTTGCCTACCCTTTTTTTAAAGAAGACTGTCTTAAGAGTCCCTACAAGTTTCACGAGCTAAAAACAGAAAACAGCAACTTTTTCAGCGAAAATATCTCAATAACTACAAGATATATGATAAAAAATATAATGACAAAAAAAAAAAAAAACAAAAGTCCGTCGTCTACGCAACTGCTGCGCAACGGTTTATAAGGCAATATTCAGACAATTTATTAAAATAAAATAAGTACTCAAAAATAAAATATAAAAATTGGATTCGATTGATAAACACCTCAAATTTCATTATCAGTTATTTTTATATTTAACATATTCTTACACGTAGCCGACGCTTTCGCACATGATAAAATTGCCTTTTTTCCGCGAGGACAATATTTTTTTTAAGTACAAATACAATAAACTTTAAAAAACGAAATTGGTGGCTCCCTAGTATACTATATGCCCAGTCTACACCATTTTTTGCAGATTGTTATTCGTCATCAGTAAGCTGAAAAAGCAATTGAATAACCTGGTGTTTCGGGATTACGTAAAAACATGTGTTAGGAATATTTTTTTTCTAATTTTAATTGAGCAGTTATCAAAAATATGTAATGTCTATTCCCTAGATAACTATGTGACGCAAAAAGTTGTTTTAAAAGATTTATCATATATCTTGTAGTTGTTGAGAAATTTGCCCTGAAAAAGTAGCTTTTTTCTGTTTTTAGCTCGTGGAACTTGTAGGGGCTCTTAAATCACCAGTTGTATTAGATTACTTTGTAAAAAATAATAATTTTAGCGTACGTATCTCTTAAGGGTTCAGATTTTCCTTATAGTGTCCCAGTAAAAAAAAAAACAATTTTTATATCACTATGTTGTTAAGAATAAAAATAATGTATTCAGTAGATAATTATAAAATAATTGTGAATCCTAATGAAATACAATAATAAATCGATAACAGTTCCCATCATTATGCTGCCATGATATGTCGCAGGGATATGATAAAAACAGGGATTTTGTCAATTCCCTAAGGGATTTGATCAAATTACGGAGGATGTTAAAATAACAACACGATTTTTGCATTTCCCTAAACAAATCTATTAATTTGAACAAAACCCTAAATTGATGATTCAGTGAAATGATAAAAAAACATGTCCAGTTCTTGTTTGCGGTCGACGGAGCCCCGCTGCGGGGCTCCTATTTCTGAATGCAGGGTCTAAAGTAACCTAACACGAAGGAGATGACGGGCGCTGAGTTCGCTCGCTCACTTCAGCTCCCATCATCTCCTTCGAACCAAACCTGTCCGTGTCGGGGTGCTCTAAGCTCCCGAGCTAGCTTCGCTCGCTCTTAGACTGATTCATTGACCAACTAGTTCAGGTTTTTCAAAAATCTGGATTGTTACAGGTTTATGATGAAATTGAGTTTAAAATGTGTCATCTTCCGGTTTTTCATCAAAAACCTAATTTTATGAAAAACCTGCGACATATCTAACTTTCTATCGCTAAATCTTGTAATTTACCGGTTACCATAGAAACTTGTTGTAGGTACACTGTACAAAGTAGATAGGTGCGTAAGAACTGTGTAAACGCTTGTTTCAGTATCAAAATCAAATAAAGTTGACAGAATTTCATATGTTGGTCATGTTAATTACGTTAATTCCTAGGGTGAAGTCATCCTAGGCATTAGAAAAAATGTTAATAAAGCGAAATCGTTACTGGAGGTGAGTAGGTGCGCGCGCATTGTACGGGCTTAACCAGCAATTAAGTAACAACACAAGGTTAATGCTGAATTGCTGAGCCTTGTTATTGTTGTGTCTTGTATATATCTACTTTAAAAAATGTTACAATACTTAGTTTCAACTTGACTGATTAGTGTTTTGGTATTGTGTGGAATAGGTGTCTGACGAATAACGTGACAATAAATAATCATTAGATAAATACGAAAGTAGGTGCTGAAATCAATGATTAATTAATATCTAATACCGATGGACAAATGCTGTGCCTCACACCAGTCGCCGAGACCTCAAAGAAGATTGAACGGACTTCAACTACCGCTGAACTATCAACAAATTATTGGCTGGTTCATCTTCATTGCAACTGGATCGTTGAATTTTTTTGTTCTGATTGAAATACAATATGAAGAATTGAGGACGATAACTTTAGTTGTTCTTATTGTGTTGTATGTGTGCCACGTGTCGTCGCATCTTACTGCGTCGTTATTGGACCCTAGCGAAACTGAATTGAGAAAGCTGGAAGTTTATAATGTTCCTGAATTCAATCGAGAAATTCATGCTCATGTTATTGAAAATGGAAGATGTCATCTGTGCAATATACACACGAGCAGCAGAAGGACGAAACATTGTAGTATTTGCAACAAATGTGTGGACCACTTCGACCACCACTGCAAGTGGCTCAACAACTGCATCGGTCGCAGGAACTACGTGGCGTTTATTGCTTGCATCACTACGGCGCTCATGATAACTACGTTTACGTCAACGCTATGTGCAGCAGATATTGTGATATTTTTTACAAATCCTACATATTTAAGTACTGAAGCACAAAACTTTATTAACTGCAGTTCAATAAACAGCACCACCTCAGCGACATCAAATTTTTGTAGGAATTCAATATCTTTCTTAATATTTTTAGTCTTATTTTGCACTATGGCGTCAGCAATAGGATGTGCCTTATTACATTTGTGCTGTTTTCACATATATTTATCTTTGCTAGGAGTTACAACATACGAATATGTGGTACGAAGTTGGGACTCGGAAACTCCCCCTTACAAATATTTCAATAATTGTAAATGTTGTAGGTGGAGTATATCACAAGAGTTGTATACCATTAAGAAGTCTAAACAAACAACCCAAACCCATGAAATGCCTGATAGTGGATCAGTGGCAAGTAAATTAGATGTTTCACGTACAGGTGTTCAGAATGGAGAGGCTAATGTTGTAAATTTTATTAGCATATTGATTAATAATGAACTTGGTAAAGCTAGGAAAATGTTTCTTTATGATAAAAACAAAATACATCCACATGATGGAAATAGTAGTAGATAGCACAATATTATAGGTTATGACCACTTTAATAATCTAAGTGCTGAGCACATAATTGGTCAGTGTGATGGATTACTCTTTATAATTCTATGGCTAAGTAAAACTTAAGGTTATTTTCTCTTGTAGCTAAGATTTCCTTAAGGTTACACTAGTCGACGGCACGAACTATTTTGTGCGCGGGGTTAAAATGCCTGCTATCTCATCCGACAACTCGTGCGAAAGAGATAGATGCTGTCATGAGCAGTAAGAAGCTAGTTCGCGTACGAATTAGCACTTTTGCAAGTTTGTAGCGAAATGGATGATGATTTAGGACGAAAACGAGCGCGCGAAATTTTATAAACAGACCTTTGGGAGTCTAGATATCATGAAAAAGTGACTAAATGTATATTTTCAAAATAAAATTATTTGCATTGTTGAACCTATCCCTGTATGGTGGCCGTTTTGCAATTTTCCTTCTTATGGTACCTATTTATTGCCGCCCAAGGATGCGTTAAAATTAGTGTTTAAATATGGAACTTTCGACGCTTTTGTTTCCATACAGGGCTAGATAATGATGAGACAAATTGATATAATTTTTTATTTTGATCGTACATCGTCAGACAGTGGAGTAATCCTAGACTACGTTTGTATAGAAGAATTATCGACTAGTATAACCTTAAGTGGTCGGGATTACGCCTGGAATAAAACATTGTCATGTGTACCTTTTTGATTTTCTGTAAGTAATTTTAATAGTAGGTGGTTCGATGTCATTGAGCTCGTTTGCTCTGTGAATAGAGTTTTAAGGATGGAACTAGCTAATGCATGGATGCAGGTCATCCGAATCAGGTGCCTTTCGGCGAAAAGGCATCCTACATCCGGCTAAGAACACGTATAGGTAACACCTTTAAAATAACGACTTCCGTATTACGTAATACACTCGAAGTATATGTGAATTCAACTCATAGGGTGGTGGACGTACCATTTCTATATTATTTAAGCAGTACTGAAAACATTTAAAGGAAATGTGTCATTCTTTTTTATGGAGTTGTTCCCTTTGCCCTCAGATCAAATAAAAAGTCAAGATGGAACGTTGCAAACAACAAAGTGAAGTCGGTTCAAACTTTGCCTTGCCGTATAAATACACAATTACACGCGCACACGTACAACGAAACTACCCCTAAGCTTGTCAGTTGAGCTTTATTATTTGGTCTGTGAGCTCGAATGACAAGCTAAGGCGTAATTTCGTTGTAGACGAGTGCGTGTAATTGTGTATGTGTACGGCAAGGCCACAGATAATATAATACTAGCATACAGATGCCTTATCCCATACAAAGAAACCGTGCCGACGTAACTAGCGTTTTTCATCTGATTAATCTTGTTATTTTTGTAAGTACATCAATCGCGTTCGATCCCGTTTCACGGCAATAGATGGTGTTAGCAGTGACTTGCAAGTAAAAGGGTTTACTAGGTTCGTGAATATTGAATTCTTTTAATACGGTGAAGGTTCGTTTTATAGTATTTTTTTGCACGTTTTTACAGTCTTTTTGCACCAAAATGTGTTACAATACAGATTTGAAAAATCGGGTGGAATGCCTCAGAAATTTAAAAATGCGCCATCTACTGGCATCAATTTTAAATGATTCGTTTAAACAATCTTTGAAATGTGAATTAAGAACCCAATATTCCATATTATCGACACGAGTCGGAAATCATCTTACGCACGTGTATCATACAACATTTTACTATGCATTGTGCGAGGAAATAAAAAAATATATCTGAACCAAGCAAGAAATTAATAAAATGGCGCTTATTCAAGGGCGCTCAGCATATCCACAGATTAACTAATAGTTCATAGTTCTACTGCGCATGTGCAATAGCTGTCACGTCATAACGCAAAAAGGCACGAGCAAAATATTAATTCTGCCAAACATATTTAATGAATAATTAAAATTAATTTATTGATCAAAATCTAAATCTAGAGTAATTAAAAACGCCTTAAATGACGTATTAGTTTTGTTTTACTTTTTATATGAATGATAATCTGTACTCAACTAATTTTAAAACTTTTCTCAAATAATAAAAACTCTATGCGGCGGGCTGACGTTGGAGTTAAAAATTAAAAAAGTACAGGAAAGTAAAAAGCACTAGTAAAAAAAAGTGACACTTTCCGCACAGTTTGGCTGCTTGGAAAACGCTCTTTTCGAGGACATGCATTGTAAAACAATTTTACACACAATTATTATATTCTATTGAATTGTGTGTACATGTCGCGCCATCTAGTGAGATTTATTTGAACCAAAATTTCTTTATTAGCAATGAGACCCCGTGGCAAGGCATAGTTGAACCGGCGTCACTTTGTTTCGCAATTAGGCTGCTGGTCCATTAGACAGAATGCCTTAGTTATAGTAGATCTTTAGGCTTCGACTTTCTCTTCTTTACATTTTACTACTTAGGTATGTATTTCGATCGTTGATCTTCGATCTCTCTAAAGCTGTCATGTGACGCGTATCTACATAACGCACCCTTATCTTATCTTATGGAGGGGCCGAGAAATAACTCGGACACTTGCGACCCATTGGGATCTATTGTAGTAATAAAGTGACCTAACATAAAAAATGCAATTTGTGGGCAATGATCAAAATGTCTTTAAAAAACCGACCAAGTGCGAGTCGGACTCGCACACTAAGGGTTCCGTACCGTTATCGCAAAAAAATCACGTTTGTTGTATGCCTCACATAAATAGTCATTTTATATAACATTTGTTATTATAGCGGCAACAGAAATACATCATCTGTGAAAATTTCAATTGTCTAGCTATCACGGTTCATGAGATACAGCCTGGTAACAGACAGACAGATAGACAACGGACCGCAGTCTTAGTAATAGGGTCCCGTTTTTACCCTTTGTGTACGGAACCCTAAAAAAGAATACTAAAGTGACCAATGTATAAGCTGTTCCTTTCTTACTCTAATTCGGGATTTTTTCGCCACAGGGTTTTAATATACTTTTTAAGGTCAATTTATAGCAAAATCAGAAATTACAGGAACTTTGATTAGGTCACTTTAATACTAAGCGTGCGATAACATTGTCTATTAGTAAGTGTTATTTGTAATAAATACATGTTAGATAGGTACAGTCGAGCACAAAATGGCATTACCATTTTTTACAACAATTAATATTCTCCTAGTAAATTGAAACGATGTTAGACATGCCTTAGTAGGATGGGCAAGCAATTACGAAATCGACTATACCTTTATAAATATAATGCTGTAAATGACGCGTCGTTCTCTCATCAGAATTTGTAATATTACATTTTTGGAAGTACTTAACTCAAGTTGAGTTACATCAGAATTAAAATGTAAGTTGAGTTACATCAATTAAAAGGTTATCATGTAATTGGGATTTCATTTATTTGTATGTTTGTACCTACTGTTATTCATCAAGATGGAATCGATCCTAAGACTTCAGCTTTACTTTTCACAGATTGTTCTTATACCATACTAAATAGGCTAGATACCCAGCATAAAGGACAAGTCTGGACGAAAGCAGAAAACTTATAAATAGAAACGAATAAATCCAATCGGTTCCAATGTATTTTAATCCTTTAATAAACTTGTAAACTTTTTAAATATCATATAATTAACAAAATAGTAAATTAAATAATTTTTGAAGGATTCTTCCCAAAATTATGAGATATCCTTGCCTTCGCGAAACTTAACTTCCTAGTTGCATCAGTTGAAAGATGACTCATTGAGCAACTCGCACATACGTGTTTACCTACGTCATAGTAGTTAAGTCTTGCGTAAATATGGAATTTGCAACTTTGTTGTTTATTCACGTTTGCGGCGGCGATTCTGTTCTTCCTGAAAACGAAATGATTTTATTGTTAGTTTAAATTGCTAAAACATTAATTTTCAAATATAAACATAAGTATGCATGAAGACCATACCTTCTGGGACAAAATAATGAGCAGTCTCCTGAACATTCCAATGAAGTCAATGAACAATTCTAAAGCATGTTGTACAAAGTCCTTGCTGCCCATTCTGCGTTTCTCAATGATAAGTTGTGTGTCAAATAGTACAAAGCCACACATCAGCATAAGTCCAAGGTATAGGTGAGCCTGTAACATAAACATAATGTTTAAGAAGCTTTCTCTGGATAATCATTTTATATTAATACATTCCTATACCATTCTGTCACAACAACTGCAGGCCAAAGGTAATACGTGCTAAAAAAGAGGTCGCGCGTATTCCAGAGAATCCTCGCGCATTCCGGAGAATTCCCGTAACTACTGTCCGTATTTAGTTTGTACATTACACTATTGATATAAAATTAATTATGCTATGTACAATTTCGTTGCCAAAATTCTCTTCTGTTCCATTCCGCGGCAATGTAAATTGAGCTCTAGAGTCTAGACTAGAACGTCCCGGATCAAGGCGAATGCAAGAATTCTCGAGCATACTCGCGAATTCGCGTATGAGGCGAAATTGACATTTCCGTTCCATTCCATTCCATTCCAAGGCAATATAAATTGAGCCATATGCTGACTAAAATTTTAGCTTCTCATCTGCATCTGCAATGCATGCCATCCATGTAATGAAATTACGCTTGGGTGAATTGCTGGCACACATGTATTTTGAGTTGTGAAGACTATTTCTATTTTTACATTACAAGTATATTTGTTTTAATATTAATTATACTATACTATACTTCAAAACAGTATAGTTGACCTTACATCAAATAAAATTAAAAAAAAAACAATGAATTTGGAATTGTGTAATTTGTCTTGGGAACCAGTGAATACATAATAGAAAAACTGTACTTTGTACAGTGACTTGTTATTTAACAAGGTCATTTCATATAGTGAGTTCTTATAATCAACATAATATAGAATACACTGAAATCCTACATACTAGTAGCTACATATATTATGTACCACCAATTTATAAATATAGAATTTGAAGTTAAGAACTTGTCCTACTGTTATGAAACTTTGAATTCTCATTTCAGAAACTGGGGGGGGGGAAAATACAAAGTTTCAGTTTTTATATCAGAATAAAATTGGATTTAGTGTACTTACTTGATACAGGAAATGAGACTGCATAAAGATATTAACTAGAGTCATGAGTGACATAGAAGTGAGCAGAGTCATTAGGGTTCCTCCTAGGAACAACCAGCTGCCACGCTCAGCCAACATTGCAGCAATGGAGAAGCAAACAAACACCAATGTACTGCCTAGGAGAGCAGTCACTATGATGGATGGATCAATAAAGCTGACATACGCCAGCAGTGGTCCCAGGGACATGCCTAAAATAATTGTTTTTTTTATTAAAATATTGAAAATATCACCTTTTTGATTTTGTTAATCATGTTTTTTGATCAAAGTAAACATAATCAAAATAATAAATTAATTTAATAAGTACCTGAAGTAAGGCCGAATCCTAAGAGGTATCCAAGACGCAGATTTGTGTTCTTGCCAGTATCAGGAGTTGCAATCAACATTAGCATAAGACCTGCCCCTACAATGGCAGACAGAAAACCAGCTTGGAACCAGGTGTACATGTCAACGTAGACCCCAGCCAGAGCTGAGCCACATGTCATCATCAAGGTTCCATAAACATTTTTTAGATGCTGACGAACTGGTGGTTCACTGTGAAACATTAGAACATACAAATGAAATTACATCTACTTAGGCTGCAATGTAAATAAGTTATGCTCTATCTATGTTTATTTTATGTACTCATTACATCATTATTCAGAACAAGTTTCAGTTCCAAACAAGATATACATTGTGGAACCCTAATGACACAAGTAATGTTATCATCATTCCCACTTTTAACATGTTATTGTTAAACAGCCTAGCACTATGCACACTAGATAAATATTTGTGTGTGACACAGAATGTACCTTGTACTAGTTCATTGTTCTAGAATGATGCAGTCACCTCGTTAATATTATGTTACATTTGTAATTATGATTTATACACATCCTATACTATAGAATGTTATTTTATAGGGAATAATGACAAAAGTAATACTCACAGACGATTTTGAAAACTGTTGACGAATGTTTGAAGATTGGGCGTCATGATGACGGGGATCACGGGAAATGAAAACTGATTATTAATAAAAATTTGCTTTAGTCAATCCCAAATCTCTTGAAAAAAACTTGAGTATTGCAATCGAACGAAGCGTAAGCAGAGACTGATTATTTTTAGAATGCGCAGTCACAAACTCGATACGAACATTACGAACACGAAACAATGGTGATTTTGATGAAATACGTGAAAAACCGACAAATTTATTGCCAACATAAAAAATATTTAGTCTATTGACGTCAGCGTTTGGTATTCTCGTAAGTATTCTATTCTCGACAATCTCACTTTTTTTTTAAATTAAATGTGCTGTCTACTAAAGTCTGTAAACTCTTTATTTTTTTAAAGTCACTTTTTTGTTCTGCATTAGAATGCGGATTGTTGTGAATTCAACACATTCTAATGTTTTGGAATATTTGGCAGAAAATACTTTAAAAAAAAATAGTCAATACCACAAAACATTCCCAGCTTCACTATCCCGAGATTACTCCTGTTTTAATGATTCCACATATTCTCTAATTGCGTAGACAAATGAGACACAAAACTACACCAATTTTACATCACATCCATTAAGAATCTTCTTCTTCTTCCTTCCCTGGTTCTATTATTTGGGGTCGAGTCTCTTCACTATCCTGCGCAAAGTTGTTTTGTGTTGGGTTGTATGTTCGGGTAGTTAGGTTTGCTTGAGGTCTCTTTTTATAATGGACCACCAGTTCAAAGGCGGGTGGCCTCTACCTTTCTTTTGTTTTGGCAGACGTAGAGCAATTTGTCGGCAATGTGTCCATGCTTCTAGGACTACCTGTAATGACTTTAACTTTTTAAATCCGGGGACAGTAAAGACACAAATAATTATAGACCAGTATCCGTGTTGCCGGTTTTCAGCAAGGTATTTGAGAGGATAATGCTAAATCAAATGCTCATTCATTTTAATACGAATAACATCTTGCATGATAGACAGTATGGTTTCACCAGAGGACGTTGTACAACTGACGCTGGTGTCGCTCTATTAAAACACATCTTTGATGCGTGGGAAGATTCGCAGGATGCCATAGGTATCTTCTGCGACCTGTCGAAGGCGTTTGATTGCGTTAATCATGAAACATTACTTCTGAAACTTGAGCATTACGGGCTAGGTCAATCAGCGTTAACTTTAGTTAAATCTTATTTGAATGATAGACAGCAATTAGTTCAAATAAACGGTGTGAATTCGTCCGGGTTAAACGTTAAAATGGGGGTACCCCAGGGCTCAATTTTAGGTCCTTTCTTATTTTTAGTATACATAAACGATTTACCCCGTTTATTGGAAAACAAACTTAACATGGTGTTATTTGCTGATGACACATCTTTAATTTTTAAAATAAATAGACGTACTTGTCAGGTTGACGACGTAAATAACGCGCTACGGCAGGTTCAGGATTGGTTCACTGCCAATAATTTAGTTTTAAATGGTAAAAAAACCAAGTGCGTAAAATTTTCCTTGCCGAATGTCAAAAGCACTGATTGTGACATTATATTAAACAAGGAGAAGCTAGAATTCGTCGATAAAACGGTTTTCCTGGGGATCACGCTGGACTCAAGGTTGCAATGGGGTCCTCATTTGGTATCCCTTGCGGGGCGGCTGAGTTCGGCGGCTTATGCTGTTGGAAAGATTCGTCGGTTAACGGATTTGGATACCGCCAGACTAGTCTATTTTAGTTATTTTCATAGTATAATGTCTTACGGTATCTTACTATGGGGAAGGGCTGCAGACATTGAGTCAATTTTTATTCTGCAAAAACGAGCCATCAGAGCGATATACAATCTTCGCCGGCGCGATTCTCTAAGGGAACTGTTTAAGGACATTAACATCATGACGGTTCCTTGTCAATATATTTATGAAAACATCATGTACGTAAGAAAGAATTTACATCTTTTTAGTAAAAACGGCGACAGACATAATTATGTTACTAGAAATAGGGACCAATTAGTTCAACCAGGTTTCAGACTGGCTAAAGTAGCCTCATCTTTCATGGGGTACTGTACAAAATGTTACAATAAAATTCCTCCCCACATTCTTGAACTGAATGAGACGAAGTTTAAAACTTGTATAAAACGCACACTATGCAGGCTGGCATATTATAAGTTGGGGGATTACATCAATGATAAAAATGCTTGGCTAAATGCTAGTCCTGCTCCACAGCCACTAGGGCGCAAAAACAAGTGATATGCAGAACATTATTGTTTTGAATTATTGTTGGACCTTCTGAAGACTGTATAAATATATTTGTATTGTATAAACTCAATTTCATTCATCAAGGTATGTACTTATGTACCTAAATATTGAAAAAAGTTTTTTTTTAAAAGAGTAAGTATCCACTGCACCGTGGAGCGCGAAAACGCGAAAAGTTCTTATCCGTGGAGGGTCATTCGGGCCCGTATATGATACGCCGCTTGAGCGGCTACTATCGCTTTATCACGAAAGTTTTGTATGGGAGCCATACATCAAACTTATGTTGTTGTAATGTCAATGAACTAAGCTATCAGATTTCAAATGGATTTTCCATGTTTGGATTTGTTTTGTATTTGCAAAAATTGTGTAAAGTCAGCGAAAGGGAATATTTTGCACTGTTTTTGTACAGATGTAGTTAGAAATAAAAAAATAAAAAATTATTTCAATAAGTTTTTTTTTTATTTACATAAGAATACCCTATTTCACATAAATCAATCAATAAATAAACCTCCCCACACATATTTTTCGAAAAAAAAATTTTTCAAAATACATGACCCGACCGCCTAAAAAAAAAATGGTGGATTTTTTGTTTGTTATTGTTTTTGTTTTCGACTTCATTCAAAGAACCGGCGTTAGCACTTCAATTAGTGGCTTTAGTGGCGTTGTTAATTAACCTACTAATGTAAATAACGACAGTTTGATAAGAATAAGGCAAAATTAGATGTCGAAAAATGACTTACGGCAAAACGGTCGTCATGGCCGGAACAATAGAGGACTTTGTTCGTTGAAATACGTATTTCTGCTGGAATTCACGACACATACACAATCACGCTAGTAAAATCACTTCGTTACTTATTATTCCATGATATTTTAACACCCACAGCACTAAATTCACCATAAACTCGAAAATATAACCATCGCCGACCGGCAGACAGGCGGTCGGAACGCGCTTTGACAGGTCCGAAGCAAAAAAAAATCATCAACAAGCGAGATCCGGGGTTGCCGGTGATTTGAATGCATTTATATCATCCTTGTCTATGGCCACGCCGTGGAAAGACACTCCCATGTGACGAGAATACCACCCCACAGAAAATAACCGACAACACTGAAGCGCGGGACGAAGGTATTCTGCAGACTTCGTCACGGATTAGGGGTAATGACCCCGAGTCTCCGGAAGATCGATGCACGGTGCAGTGGGTATGGAGTTTCTTGTGCATTCTTCTCCATTACAAGCTACTTTCCGAATGCACGGTAGAATCAACTATTATTATTTGTAAAATGTAACGTTCAAAAGTGCCGCTTGGTGGCCTACTTGAAATAAAATATCTTTGTCTTTGTCTTTGTCTTTGACTTTCAAAGATTTGCTAACGAAAGTAGCGATCAAAAGTTGAAACTTGTATGTTGTATAACCTTGAACATCGTCCCAAACGGCTGTTATTATTTAATAAAGAAAGTAGGTTAATAGTTAAAAATAATAAAGAAAAGAGATACCAATTACATAAGACATAATGTTCGGTTTTCATGTTGATTGACATGCCACTGACCAATCATATGACAACACGGCTGTTCCCCAAAACCGGTATTTTACTTTTTTTAACCCAGTTGCAAGATGAAAAAATTAGAACGAAAAAAGATCTTGCCTAAAACTGGCGTTGACGTTCATGGCTGACAGCCATTATTGTCAAAATTGAAGTTCTGTCAATGAGGTAGAAGTCTGACAGTGACAGTTAACCTAAAAAAAACAACATTGGCAGCAGCAGTACTACACTGAACACGTTGTAATATTTTATTATTGATGTGATCCATCCATAAAAATGGGGAAGAAGACAAAAGTAGGAAAACAGCGGAAAGATAAATATTATCAACTTGCAAAAGAGACAGGTAATATTTTTATGAAGTAATACTAACTTGGTTATTAGTGTTCGGTGTGCTCATGTTGCATTATATTATTGTGCCTCTGTCGTTTTAGGTTATCGCTCCCGTGCTGCTTTCAAATTAATACAATTAAATCGTAAATTTGGATTTCTACAAAAGTCACGAGTATGCATCGATCTATGTGCTGCGCCCGGTGGATGGATGCAGGTGGCGCATCAGAACATGCCTGTATCGAGTGTGGTCATTGGCGTTGATTTGTTTCCAATCAAACCGGTCCCGGGCTGTATCGGCTTAACTGAAGATATTACAACAGAAAAATGTAAAACAGCAATAAAAAAAGAAATCAAAACATGGAAAGCTGATGTTGTTCTCAATGATGGTGCCCCAAATGTTGGCTTGAATTGGATTCATGATGCATACCAGCAAGCCTGTCTGACACTCAGCGCCCTTAAATTGGCCACTAATTTCTTGAGAGACGGAGGATGGTTTGTAACCAAAGTATTCAGATCTAAAGATTATCATGCACTATTGTGGGTATTGAAACAGTTTTTCAAGAAAGTCCATGCAACAAAGCCACAGGCCTCTCGTAATGAATCATCTGAAATATTTGTGGTCTGTCAGGGCTACATTGCTCCTGATACTATCGACCCTAAATTTCTTGATCCCAAACATGTATTTGAGGATTTGGATATTGTAAAGAAACAACACATAAATATTTTACACCCGGAAAAGCAAAAGAAAGCTAAAGCTGAGGGATATCTGGAAAATGATTACACAACTCACCACAAAGTAATGCTCTCACTGTTTCTGAGTCAAGACCAGGACCCTATAGACTTATTGCAAGGATGCTCTCAGGTACATGTTTTATATTTTATTGAAGATTTTAATATTTTTTTATTTAATTTTGTATTGTAGTCAGTGGTGTGCTGCTATTAAATAGAATTTATTTAATTTTGTTCACAGATTGTGTTTGATGATAAGTCCATTGAAGAACACCCTAAAACTACTGCAGAAATTAAAGAATGCTGCAAAGATATAAAAGTACTTGGCAGAAAAGATCTGAAAGCTTTGCTAAGCTGGTTCAAGCAAATGAAGGAATTTAAAGCCTCACAGGTAATAGTACATTTTTTTTTACACTGGGCCTCATGTATAAAACAATTTTTGAGAGCTTACACTTGCTTTTATTGTAAAATAAAAGCAAGTGTTGCTTTTAAATGTGAAAAAAAACCCACAAATTGAAGGTTTGAAATATGGCCAATGTTCCTTTTCTTTCCACATGCAATTGCATAATAATATTTTATCTTATATAGCTTATTGAATTTGTTTTCCAGGTTGTCAAGACAGACGATGCTAAAGAAGGGAGTGATGATGAAGCAAAGGTGGATGCAACTGAGGGTGATGATGAAGATGATGTTGATGCAGAGATTGCTGGACTACAGGTACATACAGTTTTAGTCTGCTACTTGTTAATTTGCCAGATGTTTGTTTCTAAATAATAGATACTATTTGCTTTTTCTAGAATACAAAATCATAAAAAGATTTGGCTTTGGCTCTTAGATTATAATATGACGAATTTATAAACAATAGAAAAACAACAATACATTAAAAAACAACACACACACAGACAATATAATTTGAACTATTCAAAGTATTTAGTACCTACTTTTGTTGGTGTAGCTGTTTTCTTTTGTGCAAATTTATTTTTGCTCAATTCTTGGGTTTTTAACAATGTTACTTGTAGGATGAAGAAAGGCGCTCGTCCAAACGTAAGAGGAAACAGCTAAATAAACAGCGGCAGAAACTGGCAGAGAAAATGAATCTGAAAATGGTTCTCAAAGGTGATGGAGGCCCTATTTTGGAGAGCAATGACATGTTTAAGTTATCGGACATCAAGAATGCTGAAGTAAGTCTCCAATAATAAATGGAATATTAAACTAAAGATCTTTTAAGTAAAATAGAACTTAGATATTTTAATTATATTATGCAGAAAATGCTCATAGCGTTAAAATACAAATTTTTATTATTCATTTATGTTTTAGGAATTGGCACGTATGGTAGACCAGCAACCAGATATAGTGGCAGAAGCCAGCGACTCGGATGATGAGTTCAAAGTAAAACAAAAGTATGTTAAATATGATACAGAATCTTCTAAACTGGACTCGTCAGGCCTCTACTATAAAGATTCGGACAGTGAACTCGAATTGGAATCTGACTCTGATACTGAGCAAGATAAAGAGACATTGGGTAAAGTTTCATTTTAGATTTTTAATTTTAATTTATTTACTTACTTATTTTGTATAGTTTCAGTTTTATTTTTTCTTTTATTTATGTTTTATTTGTTTTGTATTTCAGCTTTTTCAGATTCAGATACTGAAAATAAAAAAGTGGCCAAAATTACAAAACAAAACACTTTACGAAATAGTAAGGTTGCTAAATCACAGGCTGTACCTAAAAACCACCCGCTGTTGACTGACTTGGATAACACTGATCCAATCTCCCGGCGCTCCATGAAGGCAGAGCTATGGTTTCAGAAAGACAGTTTTAAGGACATTGATGAAGATGACGACGAAGGTGTAGACTTGGACAAGTTGGTGGAAACTTACAAAGAAAAAGGCAAAAAGGTTGCAGAAGATGGTATAACAGAAGATATGAAAAGTGGTGGTTTAAAAAGAAAATTGGATGACGACAGCTCTGATGATGATTCATCAGACAGTGATTACGATGTAGAAGACAATGTGGCTCCTACAGCAGGCAAAGTTGGAGCAAAAGCCAGTAAAAAAGATGGCTTTGAAGTAGTTTCACAAGATCCCGGTAAGAGTTGGAAATATAAAATGTCAGGTGTTCACTCTGCCATCAATACTTTCATTTCATTTGTTCATTTTATACTGTTATAGAGTTAAAACGACTAAAGAAAACTCTTAAGATGGATGCTGAGACCCTCGCTTTAGGAACTATGATAGCTACGTCGAAGAAGTTTAAAAGAGATCTCACAGATGACGGATGGAATCGCTACGCCTTCAATGATAAGAATTTGCCAGATTGGTTTGTGGATGACGAAAAGAAACACATGAAGAAAGAAGTCATTGTTCCAGAGGTAATTTTGGATAAATTAATATTGAATCAATGCTTTCTTTCATTATTACTACGACTATTTTATTTTTAACTCATATTTATTTTTAATTCCAAAAATTTTTTCAACTTTACCTGTAAATCTTACTCCTTTTTTACAGAAATACACGGAAGAATATAAGAACAGGTTGCAAGACATCAACGCCAGACCGATTAAGAAAGTGGTAGAAGCGAAAGCACGAAAGAAGAAGCGTATGATTAAAAAGATGGAACGTGCCAAGAAGAAGGTAGAAGCAGTCATGGAGAATGCCGATATGTCCGAGAGAGAGAAAGCCCAACAAGTCAAAACGCTGTACAAAAAGGCACAGACAGACGGGAAAAAGAAAATAACTTTTGTGGTGGCTAAAAAACATACTACCGCCAAACGCATGAAACGACCTCAAGGAGTTAAAGGACATTACAAGGTGGTCGACCCACGTATGAAGAAAGACTTGCGCGCGCAAAAGTCCAAGGAGAAAACGAAGGGCCGCGGCAAAAAGGGAAATTCTTTTAAGAACAAAGCTAATAAAAGTACGCCGCCTAAAAAGAAAGGCAAGAAGGCTAAAGCTAAATAAAATTAAGTGTAATTTATTTAGTATCTACAAATAAACAAAAATGTAACATCAATGTTTCTCATTTTTATGTATCTATATGTATAAAATATGGTATGAGCCTTATAAACTCAGGCTGTTTTATTTTATTATCATCCGATGATGAACTTTCGTGTGCAAGTCACATAAAAACTGAAATCGGTTTGGATTTGTTGCCGGTTGAAACGGCTGGACCGATTTTAATGAAATTTTAAGACAATCTTTAGATTGACCCAGCGGATAAGCCTGTAAAGTTTGGTGGCGATCGGAGCATTTTTTTAACTTTGAACATGGGCGAAGCCGCGGGTAGAAGCTAGTATATAGTAGTTTTATTTTCTCTGTGTTATAAAACTATAAACTAAACCACGAAGTCTTACTGCTCCTAGGTTAGCAATATGTTGCTATACACATTATAAGTACTTAAAAAATAGTGTTAATAAAGTAAGTCAATCAATGCCTTCGGTTTTGACCTAAGCCATAATAGTTTCCAAGACAAATTAGTTTTTCTAAGTGTTATGTACCTATTTGTTGGGTGAAAAGTATTTCCATTAGTTAGTATTACCAAGATTATTTTTACGACTAAGGTCAGGGTGATATTTGAATCCACGTGCGTCATTCGCTGAGTTCAGGGACAGACACGCCATATAATGATATCACTTCGCTTGGTGGCCTTGGTGTCTAATTCTGATTCGCTCTAACTACGCCGTCTGCCTACTAAGTACTATTGAGCGACTTTATGCACAGCTTGCGGAATAAATATTCTGCGTCGCAATGTTTTCGAGCTAGAAGTTAAGGGTACACTAGTCGACGGCACGAACTATTTTGTGCGCGGGGTTAAAATGCATTTTATATCAACCGAAAACACGTGTGGAAGATATAGATGCTGTGATGAGCACTAGGAAGCTAGTTCGCGTACGAATACACACTTTTGCAAATTTGTAGCGTAATGGATAATGATTTAGGACGAAATCGAGCGCGCGAAATTTTATAAACAGACCTTTGGCTGTCTAGATATCATGAAAAAACTACTGAATCTATCCGTTCAAAATAAAATTATATGCATTGTTGAACTACTAATCTATCCCTGTATGGAGGCCGTATTGCAATTTTCCGTCTTCTTATGGTTTTTTTTTGCGCCCAAAAATGCGTTAAAATTAGTGTCGAAATGTGGAACTTTCGACACTCATAACTTTCAAATATTTTCTATTTTTACTTTTTTGCTTCCATACAGGGCTAGATAATGATGAGACAAATTGATATCACTTTTTATTTTGAACGTACATCGTCAAACAGTGGAATAATCCCCAAACTACGTTTGTATGGTAGATTTTTTGACTAGTGTAACCTTAATATCGGTTGCTTTACCATAACCACAGATATATAATACTAGCCATAACACTGCGATCGCAATAAAAAGGTGCGTAGGTATGAAACGTTTATCATTCGGCCTTGAAGTTATAATCAAAGGAAATTATATGTGTAGGTAGGTAACTTACTTAAAAATTGTATGTTTCAGACTGAAAACATACGAATTTTACTAAACAAATGAGTTGGCAATGCAAATCTGAAGCGATGGCAATTACTCTAATAATGAATACTGGCCTTTTGTTTATTTATCAACTAGTTGCTGCCAGTGGCTTCGCCCGCGTAAATGTCGTATTTTATACCAAGGGAACATATAAAAAAAAAGGCGAGGCATGTTTTATACCCGGGATGAAAAGTATCCTATGTGCTTTTCCAGACTATAATTTATCTCTGTGCTAAATTGCATCCGAACCGGGACTGTTCAGTAGTTTTTGCGTGAAAGAGAAACAAACACGCTTACACAACTTTCGCCTTTATAATATTATTGTGTTACAGGTAAAGTCTTGCATCTTGTCGGTCGGAAATAACTGGAAAATACGTATAAGAAATTCGGAAGGAAATAGAAAATGGTATGAGGTGAAAATGTGGGGTGGAGACGATGGTAGGTACTACGTGGGAGGTTGGAGGCAGGCGGGGCGCTCGGCCGGGCTATATCGAGCGCGCGATCACGGCCAAGGCCGCGCACCGCCGCCGCCGTCATCGCTCCCGGCTCCGGCCGACCACGTCCGTGGTCCGCAGTCCGAAGCCGCGGTAGCGGATCGTGTCCTTAATTAAACCTCCGTGTAAACAACACCTACTTTATTGCGTAGTGGTCATTCTTGTCAGTTCCAGAGGATTACATAGGTCATTTGCGAGTACGCATAGGAGCGTGTGAACAACAGCTCGAGGGACATTGCGCGGTGTTAGAGATGCTGAGGCAATCAAGCCTTCTAGCTACTAGCCGGAGAGTTTCTATCACTCACAACCAACAAAGTCAAGCAAATTGTTCAAATATATGTAGATATTTATACAGGACAGAGATTCTCCACCGTATGTAACTTATTGCAAACTAGCTTTTTCTAGCGGCTTAGCTTATGTGTCATAGTCCACAGGAACCGAGCATTTTTCTGGAATAGCCATAGTTTTCTACCCGTGAAAGGATTAAGTATCGTAATCGAATCAGTGGGTACCTACCTACCTACTTACTTTTACAAACATTACCTTTTACAAACATTATGAACAAACAAATATTACATTCGATTAGAATATAAAAGGAAATATGGAGGATTTCTGTGAGTGGTGGCATTTATGTTACCCAGACAGTATATGAGTTCGCGGTGACGTCCGCAGAGGCGCAGGTAGAGCTGCCGAGGTGGCGTACGTCGGCCCGGGGAGGGTGGTGTGACCTCGCCTGACAAGGTCGCCGGTTCCATTCCACTTGGCCACGCCACTCATCCCTCCCTTTAGTAAGTAATCTTCCATAATGATTCTCGCCTCCCGATACATTAACATAATAAAATGTTTGATTTGCCTTAAATATTTAGGTATAAATAGGTCGAGAGGAGAAATGAAGTCATTTAAGGTTTGCCGACGATTTAATACGGTTGTACGATTAAATGCGACAACAATTATCAGACGAAAGCGCAAGTGCAGGGTCTCTCAATGGGAAATTACTAAAACTGAAATAATGAGTAACTCTTCACAACTTGACCGTATCAAGAATACGTAAGTCAGTATATTTACCTAGTTCAATTAGTATCACCAACTGAAACAATGCAGAAGGAAATTGAAAGAAGAATAGCTAATACATGGAAAAAATGTTAGTCACTAAGCGAAATAATGAAGAATAAAGAGATGCCCATGTCAGATAAACGCAGAGTGTTTAATATCTGCCATGCCTAACATACGGATGCCAAACATGGGCCCTAACAGAACAACAACAAAATAAAACATAGATATGCCATAATGGAATAGAGAGAAGCGTAATGGGCGTAAGAAGGAGAGACAAGAAAAGATAAAAAGAAAAAGAAAATTTAAAAAAGTTCATGTTGCATGGAAAATATTGAAATGGCGCTGGACCGGACATATGTTAAGAGAAAATAAAGAAAAGTGGACAAGAATAATTACAGATACAGATGGTACCCGAGAGGATTTAAAAGAAGTATGGGCAGACAGACAGCTACAGCGATGGGAAGACGATCTCAAGAAAGTAGCATGTCCAGAATGGATACCTACGGGTAGCGAGGGACAGAGTCAAGTGGAGAGCCTTGGAGGAAGCCTTTGTCGAAATACAAGCTGGGAGGAGGACAAATAACGGTGCCGAGAAAAATATATAAATAATACTGAGTGTATTTAGGTTATACCTAATCTCATTGTAAAATAAGTAGGTATAGTTTAAGTAACCAGCAATAAAGGCTTATTTTATTTTATTTATACATTAATAGATACCCATTTCATCTAATTTCGACAATAGTGGATTTTTTCACGATTGTGTTGAAGTAAATAGGTACATATTTTATGTAGGTGACTTTCACCGTCCGACCGATACGTTTGTACTTACAGGGTGGAAAGTTTGAATGACCCTGACATTAATTTATTTTTAAACTAAACTGTCTTTTGCACGCAAAGGCCGCGTATATTCCCTAGGGCATATAGGTACTTTCGGGATAAACGAATCTTATATCCGACTCCAGGCCAAGGACACATAGATATGCGTAAGAATAGAATCATGTAGGTGACTCAAAAATAGGTTAGGGATTTACTTAGGGCGCATGTGTCCAATCAACTACCATGTACTCTACGTTGTTTTTATAAACATAATGTGAAATCAGACTGAACAATCAAAAAAATCAAATTATTACCAAGTCGCTTACTGATTCTCAAGTAATTGTTAGATTCCATGATCGACGATCGTCCTTGGATTCGAGATTGTCCTTGAACCAACGTAATGGAAGATTTGATCCTATATAATTTATAGAATCAAATCTCTCTTAACATTAGAAACCACTCGTAAGGGTCATTATCAGCCCCATTTTATACTAATATTATAAACCAACGAGTAAGTAACTCTGTTCCTATGTGTTTTTTTCCTTTTTTCACGCCTAAACCACTGAAACAATTTTGATGAATTTTAGTATAGAGATAGATTGGGCCTTGTAGGTAGAACTTTAGAAAGACATACGCTACTCGAAGTAATTATTCTACGCAGATTAAGTCTCGAGCACCAGCTTCTAGATCTAAAGGGGTTATTCCCAGAGGGCCACGATTCTAGAAAAAAATATAATATCGTTTTAAATGTTCCTAAATGAATTCCCAACGGGTCCACGAGATATATCCAAAGTACAGTCAGTGAAAACAATTTAGATATTTTTATTTAAAATAGCCCAGGCATACGATTTCCACGTATGTGGCATACTATCAAGCATTTTTTTATACCTGGCAGTTCGACAACATAATGCAATTTGTTATCTGGGGGGTGACCATAAGCTCTTAGAGCGGTATCAATTTGATATCGAGTAAGTGACAGATGTATACAAGTCAGATACATCTGTCCCTTATTTGATCTCAAATTGATACCGCTTTAAGAGCTTATGGTCACCCCCCTGTTGATCTTTCACCTTGCAAGAGTGCAGCGGCATGCAGTAAATTGAAAAGGAAGCCCCGATTACTTGAATTATTACACACGCTTGAGGAACAAGCTGAATATTTTGAAAAATATCATGTTAATAAAAATAATCGAACCAGATATAAATCTGTGAAATATATAAATAAAAATCGATAAGCAGCTTTGATGCTCGTAATCAGTTTATAAGCCTAGGCAAAAAAAAAATTATAGTTATTAACTACGATTATTTTGAAAATATTTTTTTAAATGCCTATGTTTGTTTTATTTTAAGATTGAGACAGTAATTCTTCTGAAAATGCGATTTGTTTTAAATTTCTTACATCTATTTCAGTCTAAGATTGAGATTATTCTGGAACTGTGATTTTTTATAAAGCTTAAATCTACTTCAGTATAAGATTAAGATATTTTTTTGTAACTATTCGGAAACTGTGATTTTTAAAATACTTAAATACTACTACTACTACTTTAATACTTACGTTAGTGTAAGATAAAAATTACTTACTGTTAATGTCAAAAATCTGTGATTTTTTCATGTGATACAGACTCGTAGTTATATATAAACGGTTCTTAGTTATCATTCTCTTTTATTTCATAGAAATAATAAACATTTACCCCTTAGCCAAGCTTTTATTGCTGACTATACCAAAAATTCTCATGGACCCATTGGGAAAGAAAATATTTTATATTTTAAAATGCCATGGACCCGTTGGGAAGTAAAGTATGAATTTAATTTTTTTCGAGAACAATAGAATCGTGGACCTCTAGGAATAACCCATCTAAAGGATCCTTTCGTTCGATTGGTGAAACAAAGATTCGTAGGTAATAGGTACTTTTTTCGCACCGTAGTAGGTAATAAACGGACAATCGTTTTTCAAAACTATTTGATAGCAGTTTTACTTACAAATTGAAAGAAGGGAATGTTGACTCCGAATAGAATTTGCTAACAAAAATAATTAGGGTAGGTACTTACCTTCCAGCCTCTGTTCGAATCTTTCCTCCATGCAGTGACGGATTTGCCCTAAGGCCCAGTAGGCCTGGGCCTAGGGCGGCCAGATATTTAGGGCGGCCAATGATGGCAAAAAATACACTGATGATTACAAATTTCTATATTTGTGTACATGATAATTAGTTATTTAGAAATAGAAATAACATTAAATATAATCAAACTCATCATTATCAAACTGTTGCAGTCCGCTGCTGGACATAGGTATCTCCTAATGCACTGAGTAGGTACAATCCTCATCGCAATCCACCTACATATTGGTAAGTAAAACACTACAAAGATAGCAACTAACAATTTAGAACATTTAGTTTACACATTCATATTACAACTTCTAAAAACATAACTGCGTTTAGTGTACGATTTTATTACGTTTATTTATTAAAATCGTTCTATTGATATTATTAACTAAGCCGAAGTTCTACAATTAGTACATTTACATGAAAATAAATGGCTTAGTTGCCTTAATAAGTGCTACAATAAAGTATATAATAAATATATACAAGACAAGTTCTGTAAAACAACAACAAAAAAGTATGCTGTACAAAATCAGCCGTTCACCAGTTTTTATGTAACTAATTACCCCTAAAACTGCTAACAAAATTTGGCAATATGGCCAAATTCTTAGTAGCAAACTCAATACGAATATGATTTAATTCATCATCATATCAGCCGAAAGACGTCCACTGCTTAGACATATGCATCCCCCAAGCATTGACCGGTCCCGTGCGTCCCGCAACCAGCGGATCCTCGCAACCTTCACCAGGTCATCGGTCCACCTGGTGGGAGGCCTTCCAACGCAGCGTCTTCCGGTTCGCTGCCACCACTCCAGAACCTTTCTGCCCCATCGGTCATCCGTTCTGCGAGCAATATGCCCTGCCCATTACCACTTAAGGTTACACTAGTCGAAAATTCTTCCATACATACGTAGTCTAGGGATTATTCCACTGTTTGACGATGTACGTTCAAAATAAAAAGTGATAACAATTTATCTCATCATTATCTAGCCCTGTAAGGAAGCAAAAACGTAAAAAAATAAAATCTTTGAAAGTTATGAGCGTCGAAAGTTCCACATTTCGACACTAATTTTAACGCATTTTTGGGCGCAAATAAATACCAAAACAAGACGGAAAATTGCAAAACGGCTTCCATACAGGGATAGATAAGTAGTTCAACAATGCAAATAATTTTATTTTGAACAGATAGATTTAGTCGTTTTTTCATGATATCTAGACTGCCAAAGCTCTGTTTATAAAATTTCGCGCGCTCGGTTTCGTCCTAAATCATTATCCATTTCGCTACAAATTTGCAAAAGTGTGTATTCGTACGAGAACTAGCTTCCTACTGCTCATCACAGCATCTATCTCTTCCGCACGTGTTGTCGGTTGATATAAAATGCATTTTAACTCCGCGCACAAAATAGTTCGTGCCGTTGACTAGTGTAACCTTAAGTTGATTACTTCATACTTCATGATTATCTCAAACGCCTCCATTATTTATAAAATAAATAGTAAATATCTGCCTAACTAGACATTTACCACATCGATCTTTTTTCGTTTATTATACTGGAAGTTTATGTGGGATAGCAGTTTTGTGAGATTTGTGGATATGTTTTGTGACATATTTTTAATGCGCCTGTTTAATTTTATGTTATTATTATGTAAAAATAATTTGAATTTTGAGAGACCTTTGAATTGCTACTATAAGAATAATTAGCAAGTCAAATACTTTTATAAATGACTTATAAGTCATCTAATCTTATTGTAGCAGGGTAGTGCTTATATTATGTTCAACAAACCAACCACAATGATGGACTTGTATGGCTATGTAGTGGCAACCCCACTTCATGTCCAGACAATTACTGTCCATGCCAGGTTGCCTGGAAGAGATCGATACAATGGGCGGTCTTATCGCGGAATGCGATAAGGCCGCCCATTTTATGTGTATTAATTTTAAGTTTATTTTTATAATTGTATTATATGGTGTACTCTAAAGCATATAATAAATAAATAAATAACGATTTTAGGGTTCTATGATACTATACTGAAACTTATAAATCATTCGTTATATAGCAATTTTGCTAGTTGGGACCCCACACTTTGGTTTGGTTATGTGTATTGTGTGCGATACCCACCAATGAGGACTTTCTTAAAAGATAAGTATGCAGATGGCAGCACTTGACGTCAGGTCAGGACGCAGATGTCAAAATGATTATGTTTTCTTTTTCTGGCATCTTCATTCTGATATTTGCTAAATTGACGTCAACGGTGCGTAAAGGTCCTGTTGATGTTGAATTCCTATCCGCTATATTACTTTCCTCTATGAGTCCTATTGTCATATATAAGCTCTCGGTAGAGAGTAACTATATTCTTTGTATATGTTACAGTCAAAAGTCTTAATCAGGCAAAAGTAATTTTGACTGAACACGTTGGTCAAAAGTAGTCTTGTCTGAAAACCTGTAGTTAATACATACTTGATAATATGTGGTTAATAGTACATTGTTATCCTAGGGGTGAAAGTAACTTATTTAGTCCCGAGACGGGGTTTGGCGCCCGGAACGAAGTGAGGGCGCCAATAGTTCGAGGGACTAAATAAGTCTTTAACCCGAGGTAAACACTGTGCTTTTCATTACAAATACAAGGAAATAAAAATAAAAACATGAATTAGCTAAAGAAAAAATGATTGCCGCTTGCCCGCCTATTTTGTTTGTTTTTTTTTCTGTGGCCGGCCTGCTATTCAGCCATTATTTTTTATTTTCATCATTGAAAAAATGGTAAATATTTTGCCCAAATCTAAGTTATTTTAAAGAAATTGTTGAAACTAAATTATAATAAAGTTATTTAAAAAATATATATTCTTTAATCAATACTTAACTTTAAGTTATTTCAATTTTACTTCGTGGTTGTATAGAAAGTTGGAACATGGTTCAATAGATATGTGAAAAGGAACTAGTTTTTTTTTTAAATAATTTGACAGCTGTCAGTTGAAAGCGATTCTCCCTAGGGCTGAAAAGTATTGCTTTCAACCCGCTCCTCAAGCAACTTCAGACCTACTTTCAGAGTATGAGTAATGAAAAAGTCATTTTGACTTAATATGCTCTTTGTCAAAACTACTTTTAACCACTAGAGCATCGGTCAAAATCAGTTCAGTATGCAATAAAAGATAGTTTTATTTGTATTTTTTTTATTACGGACGTTTAGATATTTAATACAAACAAGACGTAAGAAGTACGTATCAAAGAATAAAATCACAATTTCGTTATACTACATTATGGTACAAGTGTGTAATGTTGGTGATTACCACTGAGGCGCCATTGACACCCGAGCCGTAGGTGAGGGTCTTAAGAGAGCCGATGGCGGTAATCATCAATACACACGTGTATCATACGACGTTTTTCAACACACTTGTGAAGAACCCCTATTATATGACCATTGCATATACTACTATTTCAACACACTTGCTCATAAAGTGGTTGCTATTATACACAAGTGAGTTATAGAGTCTTTTTTTTAATTTATTGGTTGAGTTGCTTTGTTCTTAAAAAAGTTTCGATACAAAAAAGATCGTGCTCAATAGTACAAATAAATTAAAGTACATGTTGCTTGCTCATTTCATGCAACTTCGTATCTAAATAGATAATTTCAACTTTTACGTGCTTAATAAATAAAACTTTCACTCAAATATAAATTTTATTTGCTCTGTAATTAAGAAAAATTGAAATTCCCTATTTTGTACGTGGCTAAAACACTATCCACGAAAAGCAAAAAAAAAAGAAACCTCTTCTTTTGTCTATGGCCGATCGCCATTGTTAAATGCGCGCACATAGGAAAACTGATTAATTTTACCCGCCATTGTGAAAAAAAATTCACAACTCGTTTTAACTGTTGAAAATGATTTTTTTGTATTATTTTCTTCACAAGTGTGTTGAAAAACGTCGTATGATACACTTGTGTATTGATGATTACCCTAATCACCAACATTGCACACTTGTACCATAATGTACTATTATACCATTCCCCCTTTAAAAAGCTTATTTTAATCCCTGAAAACAGTGTATAAAAAGCACTATTAATCACTGTTTTGGTGTTTGAATTTAGAACACACCAATATATTCGACCTCCATTTCAATGCTATATTACCTCCTTGCGCAAAAAATACTCTATATAAACTTCTTGTGCAAAGAATACTCGACTTTCAAACTCCTTCTTCGATTTTAATTTTGAGTTTGTTTATATTTAGGATTTTAATAATTATTTTGATTTTAGTCTAGGATATTTAATGAATACTGATTTGGATTGTAAATCTAATATTAATTGCATTGGTGTTTTATTAATTATAATTATATTTCGTAACGGAGGTGGTCATTGGCCCTGAAACACAGGTGCTGTTACCTAGCTCAGGGGTCAGGCTTTCAATTTTTTTGTAAATATATATCGAAGGTAATAAACCATTTATTTATTTATTAATATTCCTTGTGGTTTTCGCCTTAAATCTTTCTTTTTCTCGTAGTCATGTTATAAAATATAGTATGCAAATCTTGAATAAAACGGATTTATATCGAGGGCCATGAATCACTCCCTATGGTCGTGATTTAGTCGTTAGAATCCTTCACTTGCTCGTGATTCATCTATGGCCCTCGCTTTAAATCCGTCCTTTATTCACTATTTGCATAATATACTATTTTAATCATTATTATTTATCGAACTTTTACTGAAGTAAAAATGCCAAACATTATTTGTTATTTTACACACAGCAGCACATCCAGTTACCACAAACTGTGTCAGTTTTGTATAACTTGATATACAACGAGAACCTCGTAAATTAGAAATGTATGTTTATGTTTTGCTTTATTTATAGATTGCTACATACACATGTTATTGTTTTTTTTTCAAGCGCATTATTTCACAAATATCTGTCGATTCTCCAATTACATTTAGTTTTTAAAAACTTTATAATATGCGATTCTTCGTAATTTATGTCGACCACCTTAACTTTTTAAGAGTTCTGACTGATAGAACTAGCCAAAACTACTTTTAACCAGCCCCATTGGGCAAAACTAATTTTGACTATAATTTCAGTCAAAAGTACTATTGTCGAGAGCTTACAGTCAAAGCACTTTTGATTGACGTTGCTAGTTAAAAGTACTTTTGACTGGTTATGAGTTTTGACTGCAACATACGAGTATATAAGTTACTTTTCCAAGCGGAGGACCTCTAACGCGGAAACAAAGCGGAGGCAGCTGGATGGTGTGAATTTTCCTGAAAACACTCAGAGGGTTCATTTTCCTTGTTTCGCTTAGCGCAGCGCGCTCTGGTGTCGGGTGCTCGTCTTTGACAGTAAGCCGCAAATCCAGTATAAATTGGCCTCGTGTTTATTGATACTCCTTTCTATACTAGGCCTGTTCAAGGTCGACGTGCGGCCTTTATGTATAGCAATAAATACAAACAAAACAAAAGAAACTATTCTAAAGATGTTTGCAAGGGATTTGTGCGGCCTTGGGACTGCTTCCTCGCACAGCACTCATCTTCTTCTTACAGCTTTGATAGAAAACTACTACCGTTTACAGCTCTGCCACACCACCTCGCACCATTAGGTTTTCTTGCACTTCTTTGGTCGGGACTGGCAAGTAGGAAAACTCACAATTTAGTAGACGCGCAAAGGGCCTGATAAAGGATTTTGACCGCCCCAGGCTAACTTTCAATAAGTGCCCCTCAGAACATTGACATAAAGGCGAGGCAACGAGCTTGAAGAAAAATAATGTTATTTTTAAAGTTACCATGCCCTGTGAGCGAGTAATTGGACAACACAGTGATCCACCTCCAGCCACGTCCTGGCCAGCTGCTCGCGAATGGATGGAAATAATTGGTGGAGGTGTCGCCCCTTGATGGAATTATCCCACCTACATTGTCATTCGGATAAAAGTTCCTTCCAGACAACGTGGTTTAATTTAAATAATCTAGAGATTTTCTCACAGACACACCGCGTTAAAAAGTCCACGTCCATGGTCTCTCGTACGGAATAGTACATTGCAGCACGTTGCTGCACTTCAAGATCGACCGGAAGTACACCAGCAAGTACCGGTAAGGCCTTAGTACTAAACGTCCTGTATGCTTTGCATAAGCATATCCAAGATAAACACTGACTTTGAAGTAATTTACGTCGTACCGTCCCTATGGTGGCCCTATCAGGCCAAACAGGTGCCCCGTAGCAAATACAACTCAAGTAAGTAGCCCCATAAATAGTCTTTAAAGTTAAAAAAAGACTGACCCCACGTAGATTTAGATATTCTCGTTAAGGCTTGGAAATATTTTTTTGCTTTTTCACCGACTATTTTAATATGATCTATAAATGTAAAATTCTTCTCTAACACCAGACCAAGATAGCACACGGACTGCTTTCTTTTGACGGGAACTTTATTAAATTTTATAGTAGGACACTATTTAAGATTACCTTTCAGAATGAGAGTTTTGTGCCGAGCAAATTTAATTTTTGAGAAGGCTATGCTTATTAGGTTAAATAACTTTCTGGGTAAACATAACATATTATGCAAAGAGCAGTTTGGTTGCCGTAAAGGTAGTTCAACTGCTCTTGCCCTCTTCAACTTTACGAAACTTGTGACAGAAAGCATTAACAATGGCAATCCAATAGTGTCTCTGTTTTTAGATATGAGTAAGGCCTTTGATTTTGTTAATCATTCTAAGTTATTAAGCAAATTAGAATTCTACGGTATACGGGGCAAAGCATATGAATGGATATCTAGCTATTTAAGAAATAGGATGCAGTATACAGAGATATCCAAAGTAGTAAAGAAAAGGGACAGAATATATTCTAAAGAAAAATTTAAATCAACAGCTATAATAAATAAGTGTGGTGTCCCTCAGGGGAGCATTCTCGGACCTTTGCTTTTCTTGATTTATATTAATGATCTTCCGGAGGCCACCTTTCAGAAATGTATCCTTTTTGCAGATGATACGACAGTTATTGTTAACGGTCAGGACAGAAACGATTACAACTCAGTTACCGAAAAGACACTGTCAGATTTAATTGGTTGGATGGCAAATAATGACTTGAATATAAATGTTAGTAAGACATATTTAATGGAATTTAACTCATATAATACGAAACAAATATGTTTAGATATTAGGTATAAAGGTGAAAAAGTACAACAAGTAGATGAAATAAAATTTTTAGGTATCAATATAGACAAACATTTAAATTGGAAAAGCCATGTAGAATATGTATGTCAGAAACTTGATAGGTTTGTTTTTGCATTAAAAAAGCTGCGACAAAACGTTTCTGTAGAAGCGGCTCTTTCGGCTTACCATGGTTACGTGTCATCTGTCCTAAGCTATGGACTAATCATGTGGGGTAACTCGACCGATGTCGACAGAGTATTCAAGCTCCAGAAACGTTGCATCCGGGTCATATACAAGGCTTGGTTCTTAGATAGCTGTAAGCCTCTTTTTAAAAAAAATAGAATTCTTCCACTGCCCTGTATGTATATACGAGACATCTGCATGTTCACAAAGAAACACAAGCATTACTTTAAACTACATAGCGAAGTTGTACCAAGGCAAAAAAGGGCTAAGTTTCGCAACCTATTTTATCAACCATCTGGTCATAAAGATATTTACAAGAAAAATATGTTTAATATGTGTATATTGATTTATAATAACTTACCAAGCGAATTAAAATCGTTGCAGGATAATGTGTTTAAAACGAAATTAACGGAATGGTTACAAAATTGTTGCTTCTATAGCGTTAGGGATTTTTTGCAACATAAAAAATAATGTTAGCAATATTATTGAATGAATTTAATAATTAAATTTTATTTCATATTAGTATAATTGTAAAATTAGTCTTACAAACATTTTAGTTAAGGTTACACTAGTCAACGGCACGAACTATTTTGTGCGCGGGGTTAAAATACATTTTATATCTACCTACAACACGTGCGGAAGAGATTGATGCTGTGATGAGCAGTAGGAAGCTAGTTCGCGTACGAATACACACTTTTGCAAATTTGTAACGAAATGGATAATGAATTAGGACGAAACCGAGCGCGCGAAATTTTATAAACAGACCTTTGGGAGTCTGGATATCATGAAAAAACGACTAAACGTATCTGTTCAAAATAAAATTATTTGCATTGTTGAACTACTAATCTATCCCTGTATGGAGGCCGATTTGCAATTTTCCGTCTTCTTATGGTATTTATTTGTGCCCAAAAATGCGTTAAAATTAGTGTCGAAATGTGGAACTTTCGACGCTCATAACATTCAAATGTTTTCTTTTTTTACTTTTTTGCTTCCATACAGGGCTAGATAATGATGAAACAAATTGATATCACTTTTTATTTTGAACGTACATTGTCAAACAGTGGAATAATCCCCAAACTACGTTTGTATGGAAGAATTTTCGACTAGTGTAACCTTAATGACATTTCTTACCTGTACTTTTTGACATTTCAATTTATTTTATAGACATTCCAATTTACTTTTTGACATTATTTACCTACTTTTTGACATTTCAATTTATCTTGATGACATTTTTTTTATTATATTTTTACTTTTTGACATTTTTATAATTTATCAATTTTTGAGGGTTTTGATTGAGTTACCTATTGTTTGATTTCATTTAGAGTTATTCAGTTTTCATTTAATTTATTGGTGTGCATCAGTGTATTTTGGTGTTGGTTGTGTTTTTTATTTTTTTTTGTATTTTCGTGTTTATGAACAATGTCTGAAAATTAATTAATTTATTATTGGAAATAATTTGCACGCTTGCTTGCAGGCAGAATACAGTGACCTTTGGGCTTTAAGATCTTCCCTTGTAAACAATGTATTTTTCTGGCAAATAAACATTTTTGATTTTGATTTGATTTGATTTGAAAGGTCTGAAGGTTTCGATCGGCCCACTGAGATTTTAATCATAGGCAAGTCAGCAAGTGGCAGCCAAATTCTCGACTCCAGTTCGAGTACTTGATTGAATTAGCAGAAGACCGTCGTCCGCTTAGTCGGTTAATGAACAGCCGCTTGGAAGTGGAATCGCGAGGCAATCATCATAGCCTAAAGTCCATAAATGCGGACCAATAACCGAACCCTGAGGACATCCCATGGTAAGCGAGACTTCGACATGGAATGATGGGCGAGTTTGAGTTTCGCAGCACTATTTAAAAAGTAAGAGTAAACCAGATTATATATATTTCTAAAGCAGCCCCGAGTGGAGTGGAGTAAGTGGAAATTTGTATTTTTTCCTACTCCTCCGTTATTCTTCTGTGATTAATTTCGTTACGGGATTAAAGACAGTTAAATTCATTCTCTAGGCTGGGACTTCGTCGAGCTTCATTGCCTCGGCGCTTTTCTGGTGAATTCTGAATTTGCAGTGGTTTAGGCAAAACTGCGGTGGGACTGTCTCAATAAAAAGCGCCGGCTCAGCCTGTCTAGAGAGTGTACATGTGCCTGGGCCTTTCTGGGTTTTCACGAGTGACTTAGTTCCGATCCCGATAGTGTAATAAGAGATCTTCAGTGAGACAGTCCAACTAAGCACGTTAGAGGCTGCCCGGAAAGACAGAAAGAGTAAGGAAGGTAGGCAAAATTCTCTTTCCGCTCGCCGTGAGACCATAGGTGAATACAAAGATTTGGCGCCCGGAGTTACGGAGTTATGCCAACCCAAAACCAACCAAAAGAAAAAGTGAGAAAAACTCGTTAGTATGGTAGACAAAAATTAAAAAAAAAAAGTTGGTTGTAAGAGCGAGCGAAGAGAGTTTAGACTTCATTCACAAAAATAAGTACAAAGAAGGACTAAATGCCTTGGGCATTCTCTACCAGTCAACCAAGGGTGGTGAAGAGACAATATGGCAGGTGCATTGTTTAATATAAATAAAAAAAAATGTTATTCAATTACTAAAGTAGGTAAAATACACGTTACCTACATTTATATTGATTATAATTTATACCTTTATAAACATATTTATTTATTTATTATATACTTTATTTTACACCACTTAAATAATTACAGGACAAAACAACAAAAACATACCTATACGTACCTATATATTTATGAAGTAATAGAAAAGAAGAAAGTGATGACTGCATATTTGTGTTGATACTTAATATATCCACAATTAAATTTAGTTCCAGGTTTAAGATTTTCTTTTAGGCTCACCTAATTGAATGTGTCCTGAGGCTACCTATATTTGTTTTCATATGAGATTCATAGGATTCCGTGTCGATACATGCAGATAAAGTTGATAAAATAGATTGTAAAGGGAGCGAAGCGAGCTTGGAAATTTAAAATACCCTGCCTCGGACATGCTAGGCTGATGAGTCTCCCGCCATGTCTAAGGGTAAATATGTTCGTGACTGACTGAGTCTGACTGAGGTAGAACGCGGTAAATTAATTCGTGAATGTAGGTGCTTTAGTATTTTACGAAAATTTTCTAAACTTACCTCCTGTTCAGAGAGGCCAAAATAACTTAGTAACACAAGGGTTCCCATTACTATTTACCATTTTGGTACGGAACCCCGAAAAGTGGATCTTCGTTTTTGGGGGCATAAAAAAATTGTTTAACTAATACTATTTTTTGAACGTTCCCGCGCATTTGCATTTACACATTACAGTGTGGAGGAGCACAAGTTTGGATTGGAGGTTAAGACTACACCAGGCGAGTTGGGTTCCTTAGTTGCATGTTCGGCTTTGTAAACCTGCGTAAATAGAAGTCTGTTTTTTTGTTAAACGGACTCGTAGGTGAATTTTATGAGTTACGATAAAACTACGGCACTCAGAAATGTCGAATAAGAAGAATATAAACGGATAGGAGTGCACAGACTGCACAGCACCCGGTTTCACAAAAAGTGAACCTCACCTGCGCAGTGTATACCTAGTTATACCTTCAGTCCTACGTCCTGCCGGTAACCGATGGAAGAGGCGGCCGACAGATGGCGTGCATTACCATTCAATTTGCCAATCCATATAGCCGTGACGAGCAAGGGATAATGCTGCCAGGGGTGAACACGGTGGCTAAGTGGCTAGATTCCATCAAAATATTTATATCAGTCCACTAACATTAACCACTAAAATTCCTCCCAAAAAATTAATCCAAACCTATAATTTGGTTCGGGTTTTTAGGACTAAATTATGGCATAGTGATAGTAGTTACTGTTATACTCGTATAGAAAGATGCTTCTGCTTGGATGTCCTCAAAAAAAAAAAAATATGTCCTTTATTAATTAAATTTCTTATTATATACATTTTTAAATATTTTTATAAAATAAATTTAAAAAACATTTAAACATATAAAAAATAGACGGTCATCCGGTATCGCGAACAGGGCATTAAAAATGGATAAATTTTTATTATTATTGACAGGGTTCCTGTTTGATGTTCTTCCAATCCACTTTTCTAATTCTCTAAAACAATCAAAATTTTAGTCTTCATCAACATTAAACTTTATTGTCAACAATCAGACTTGCTGTTGGAATGGGTAGAATATCAAGACAATAAGTTTATAAATAAATAGGATTAAGATCCGAATGTATCACCAACGTTCTTGGTGACTCGATCAGCAGAGCTCCTGGCTACCTTTATTTCTGTGAGGAGACGCATCGAGTTGTGGATGGATTGTCTGTTTGAGGTGACGTTACACAAATCTTCAGGACAGGTGCCGCCCCCGCCCTATAAAGTCCGCAAGTTTAGTGCGAATGGAGCGGGTGAGCGACCACGTTCACGGTCACCGTCGCGGAAACGCTACCAAACAACGGCGGACAAAGCTGCTGAGGTACCGCCCGCGCCCGCGCCCGCGCCGGCAGTTACCCGCAGGTGAACCACGATTAACCTCTCGCCAGACGCAGACGGTCGTTAGCCGAAATGACGACTTAAATAGGTCCACAAGGTGATGCCATTCCGGTTACAAACACCATTCCGACATTTTACGGTTACGGCGCGACAATAAAACCTGTGACGAACTGCAGAAGTGTCATGATGTCTTCATAATATGCTTTCTTCACTACACTTAGTTCATTTATATGGTGTTTGAATTGAATAAAATTGTTACTTTGCTCATGGGCAATATGGTGGCTGTTAAATACATGTTTGCACTGAAATGGTTTTCGAGTTTGATTAATTAAACCGTGAACGTCGGATCAACCCGAATTTTGGTCTTCTTTGTGACATTCATACCTTCGACTAACTATAAAAATAGTTTTGAATGAAATATTTTGTTGTGGTAAAAAGTATTAGCTACTCAGCTAGGTGGTGGTGATCCATTTTTACCTATCGCCACTCACGGTCAGTGACACTGTCCATTTGCATCAGTGGCATAACTAGTTGGTCAAATAAAGCACTAGTGCAAAATGGAACAGGGCCGACCGTCGAGAAGACTATCCAATTCTACTAAAACTAACTACCTATAGTTATTTTCCGGACAATTTTCATGGGTGTAAGAAGTCAAGACCAAGAACTGAGGTGCATCTTCAGCTCCACAATAATTATGAGATCCATAAACGTAGAGTTTAGAATGGGGGGTCGTCATTGCACAAAAGGTAGTTGTTTAAGATTTTTGTTTTTTGGTAGTGATTTTACCTAATAAGACAACGTACGGATATGTTTGATGTTTTATTATCCATTTATAGTGAAATAGGAGTTATTAAGACGGCTACAGTCGCCACGACCTTGAGGGAACAAAACGCGCACTCGTTTCACACCCGCGCGACCCAATATTCAGTAGTTTTTGTACTATCCTTATTATTATATGACTAAAAAAAACCTTAGATCAAAATGTAGATAGTTAAATTGTCTTTGAGATGGTATAGATTTCATTACAATCCGCCCAGCGGTTTTGGTGCGATTGTCGTGTTTTTGTCCGTTTTAGACATAACTGTACAAATTAATTACACTATGTTATATGAATAAAAATCAAAATTTTCTTAAATGAAATTATTAAGAAAATGGTCTAATGTAACAATTATTTTTTTCCAAAAAATTAAGACTAGCCGTATAGACGTGATTTAAAAATCATCATCATTTTAAAATCAGCTACTCAGGGATCTGCGCCATAAGCTAACAAATGAACAGAGACAAAAGTATATACAGAAGTAAACAACTTTATTACCTTATTATCGTATCTAGCCAGACTTGCCGTATATGTTGGTCAGGTCAACTTGCCAGACGAAGGATTATTATTATTATTGGTGGTTGCTATAAATTAAAATGTTCGAACAAGAGTCATGAGTGGTTATTTTTAACACGCTTTTATTAGCTTGGTATGTATCTATGTATCAATGTAACGGAATCTTTGAACGTGATTTTCACCCACTTCAAAACGTCGGATTGATTTGAAACTTTGCACACCTATCAAGGACCGATGACATTAATACAATAATTTAGTCAAAGTCAAAGTACTTTTGAAAGTCAAACAAAAATTAAAATTTACAAGTAATAAAAGTTGAATCTACCGTGCGCGTTTAAATTGTTTGTCCCATTAGCCTTACCAAGATCTTCAGGATTAGCGACTTTTTAGTTCAATTTACCATTAAAGCGTGTTTTTTAGTTTTTAGAACTACAATTTATTTACAGATATAATTTTGTGACCTGAAAAAGACATAATTATCTTAAGACCCTTAAACGGTTATTTTCTAAAGCATACTCCTTAGTAACGGCTAGGAAAGGTTTGAAAAAAAAATGTATTCATGTAAATTATTTGTGAAACTTGGTTCATTCGTAAGTATGTACTTTAGCTTAGTTCTCCAAAACAACTTGGATGTTTAAAAATATTTTTACAAAGACACATTGATGGTTAGAATTTCTTCTTAACCTACATAGGATGTACATATAAATCAAAAATATTTTGCAAACAAACCGTCCAAAAAGAAGTCCAATATTGATATACTGGCACCGAGCGGGCGTACGGCCAGTACCGCGGAATATATAGGCCTTATTTTCTATGTTATGTATGGCGAAAAGTATTCATACAACAGACATAAATATAGGACGTAGTGGTAGCTAAGAAATATGTGATGTTGTTACGTGTCATGCTTAAATCCGGCCAACTACCGATGGTACTATTTCTCGTTATAAATACCTACTTTCTAAGTTTATCTTGTTGTACATCTCTGAGCACGGTGAAGGAAACCTGGACTTGTACTTATTTAGCTTCTGTCAGCAGCTTCGCCCGGGTGAAAGCCGAATATTATCCCGAGGAAACATATTCCCGGGATAAAAGATATTCTATGTTATATGCCTGCCTATAATTTCATCCAGATCCGTTCAGCCGTTTACGCGTGAAGAAGTAACAAAAATACTGACAAACTTCTTTATTTTAAGATTTTTCTTTCTTTATAATAATAGTGTGAAGTGTGATATGTGTTTGAAATCGCTAACTCGCCCTTGGCGATTATTATTATTGCGAAAAAGAAAAAAACGCTTATGAAGATAGATAGAATATACTTGAAAAGTTCAAGCTTATAGTACCCAAACGATACCTACAACATGATGGCTGTTATATTTCAATGTAGTTTTCATAACTAACTTCATCAAGACATCGGCCGTAGCCCGTAGGCCTTGATTAAAAAATTGCACGTATTTAGTTTGTTATTAATTTGTAGCGATACAAGTTGTTGAGTCAGTTATAACAGTGAGCATTATGGCCGAGGCGCGGGTCGTCGACCAGCCGTGGCCGGCCGCCCGCACCCGCCGCCCCCGCCCGCACGCACTGCACGTCACCTATTTGACCGATTACCAACCTATTGCAACTCCGACACTCAATGAAAACTTACAATTCATGCTCGTACGCGCGTGTTGGTAAACACACGCATTGCTCTCTTAGATAAAGTCATAAACAGAGGGATTTTTTTGTCGTTCTTCAGTTAAATTCGGTTGTTAAATTATCTAATTACGAATAGTACAGTTTCGTTCTCGAATTTCCTTGTTGCCCAAAATTGTACCTATAGGCTATCAAATTGTGACGCGTACACACTTATTAAGTTAGGTATTTTATTTATCGGCATAAGGAAAGTCTACACAAAATTCATTTAGATATTTATTGTCCAAATCCCAAAACAACGCTGCCATTTTGAAGACTTTGTGCCGTTGCTAAACAAATCTAGGTGATTTTTCTTTATGAATAATAATACTACAATATAAAAATACTGTTAGGTACCCAGATGTTACTTAGAGTCAAATTTAATGAATTGTAAAGCGGCCTGCCAAAGTGCCAATTTAGTGTGTGTATTGTGGCAGAGCCGTGGAGGAAAAGGGGCCGCGGTTGGCGCGCGGTCGTCGACCGAGGCCCTTGACTCGCGCGCGGTTCAGCGACACCGGCTGACACCGCGCCACCCGCTATCGCCACGAGCGCCACGGCCCGCTGCGCTACACGCTCTACGTATTCCTAGTGAATTAGCGATAAGCGCTAGATGAACTTCATGTGTTGTGTAAATATTGGAATTGTTGTTTTATTAAATTGTATAGCAGAGTAAAGGGTGCTGTGTTCTAGGCTAAATGTAGGTTATGCTCACAATGAGATAATGATGAAATCACGAAAAAAGAAACACAAGTTCACTTTTTGTAATACCGGTACGTGACTTCCTATCAGAACACAAATTGATTGAAATAAGTGCTACGCTATTATAATATGAAACCTATGCCAGTTTTTTCAGGAAAAACAGAAAAACACGTGACGTATTTTCGTGTGAACTGAATTCGGTGACGAATTTTGTATACGCTGCGTGTTATTCACATGACGCCAGATGTTACTGTTGTGGACACGTAAATATTTATTTACGTATCCTAAGAAGGCTATCTTATGTTTTCATAAATAATAAATGATTAGATTACCTAGCACGCCAGTCTATAAACAACAGTTGATATTATTTGACAAATATTAATCCCGCAAATGTAATAAAACTATTCTCTTCTATTAAATTTTCATTTGTAGGATTAAATTATCTATTTACTGGTAATAGATAGTTTAAAAATTTCTTATACCTACCTCCAGTGACGACTTAGTCACTTGTCACCACCATTATGTTATTGTTTTTGCACTAAACCTCTTCCTAGTGGTACCTTTGTGTTATTTGTAGTAGCTAACTCAATCCTGCGTACGCGTACATTACAGCTAATAAGTCAACGGCCTCAAACAGTTCAATACCTAAGCACCATACATTCTAAACGGATAAATAATATGATTTCGCTTAGGTGTGTTAATTTGAGCTTATTTAACTGATTTTGAGCAGAAATTAACATGAATTAAGAATTCCCTCTCACAGAGAGGAGGCCTGTGTCCCAGTGGGAACATTAAACGGCTGATGATTATGATGAGCAGAAATTATTGCGCATTATAAATGTTCATTAAATAGAAGAACAAAACAACCGAAACATTGAAAAGCTGGTGAAAGGTGTATAAATCTCCAATAAGTTGCTCGACTAACTGAAAGTTAGCCGAAACTTAGTTCAAAGCTGACCTACTTACTGATTCGTACCTGTAGAGATTTCACTAGCTCGAGATATTAGCCAAAGCATCTAAGCATGTTACATTTGGTAACTGAAATAGCATAAATAATAATTAAATAAATAATAAATAAACGAGATGTTATGCACAACACAAGCTTTCTCTAATGGTCATGCATAACACGTCGTAAATACATCTAACATATTTTCGAAACTGTGAGAAGCAATTAATAAAAGAAATGAACATATTTTTTTAAAGGTGAATGTAGCAGAAGCTGACAAAAGAGGGACAGAAGCATCTGGAAAATATTAGAGAGTTCCACTGACACTTGCCAGTAATTTGAAGGGGACCATGACGATATTTAGATACTGAATATAATAATTATTCATCCGATGTGTAAAAGAAAGCAGTTCATACACATTACATGGTGCTTACTAAGAATTTCTATGAAACATTTCGGTGGCCTCGTATCGTGACTAATAAATCATAGTATATGTGTGGCATGTAGACTAAAAGTCACTTAGCATACACAATACATCATCTGCCGATCGTCAATGTCAAGCCTAAAGGTGTAAACATTTCGTAATCGTGAAAGTACTTTCTTTACGAGGTGTAAATATGTTCGTCATGTGCGTATCAAATTTCGCGGCACGGCGCGGCGCGGCATAGGGCACGAGAGGAGGCGGCGCGGCGCGGCCCGCGAGCTGCGCCCGCGCAGCGCACCAGTGAAAGTGGGTTGAATGCAGCGCCATTACTTTCAGTTTCTCTTGCGCGCACGCTCGATCGTGGGCTCGTTACAATAAACATCACATCCCGTCGATTTCTCGCTCTGCTAAATTTCACCTTTTCCACTCTACTATCGCAGTGTAGTTTGACCTGTTGCGATTCGGCCGTAGAAAGCTATATCGGCTTTACAGTAAATTAGGTTATTGGAACTCATTAGAACGGAGAACAAATGGACGTTGCTGACGTAGTTGTATTGTTTCAGACACAGAACAGAAAAAACTAAAAACTGTCTTTTCTGTTCTGTGGTTTCAGATAAAAAAGGTTTTCTACTCAAAGTTCACTTGTTTTAAAATTAGTTAATTTTGTTAATATCGGATAGGAGGTCTATATTAGGTTTTATTCCCTGTAGTTGTCTAAACTAACAGTTGTGAACGGGTCACAATAATTCAAGCATAATTTAGTAAGGGTAGTGTAGTGTAAATTGTATGCTAATTCAATTTGTTTAAATTGAGTGCACATACAATATGCCAAACAGTGAAAGTTCAGCTCTTTCTTTTGAAAGATATGCTAAGCAGCAATTTGTTATGATGCAGAAAAACATTACTAGTGCAGGAGTAAACAATGTAAACCTACACAAAAGGTATTGAGGAATAATTTATTACAGTATGGATTATTACATTCGGGTCACAAGAGTTCAAAGCTTGCAATGAATGCTCAACGAGATAATATAATTTCTAAGATGAAAACACAACAATAGTTATGGCTCACGGCTGATTAAAATTATTCAAGCTTTTACTATTAGATAGTTTCGTATTTGTACATGTAGTTAGAAAACTCTTCTATTATAAAAATGCGTGATTAGCGTGACGGTGGATAGTGGCCTAGAAAGTGCTTACTTTCGACAGCTCCGCGAGCCGCGGTTCCGTCATTGTACGCTGATCTTATGACCAAAATCCGGTTCACATTTAAAAACAGTCAAATAGTGACACTGTTATGTATTGGATGTCCCCATTTGAAGCCAAATAAAGGATAACTTTTTCTGGTACATCACAAAGTCGATTGCTCTGTTGTACCTATTTGTTTATGTACATTTGTACAAGCAATAAAAGTAAATAATAGTTGACTGCAGTAGTGCAGTGTATCGAACTTATCGATGTTTGCTTAGTAGGGCTCGCCTATATTTAAAGTTCTCGAAGAATCTACCTGTTGATTGATAAGTTTTCATCTTTCTAGTGGGTACGCTGTACACATTTACTCAACAAACATTGATAAAAAAACTGCAAATTGCTGGATTGGGCTCGTTTTTAAAAGGTGTTTTCTTGTAATTAACTCGGTTTATATTATACGTAAATGAATACAAGATCGGCACCAAGCTCTACTAATAAGTGTGCAATGAAAGGAGGTAATGGATACGTGCTAAGCAGCACGGCAAATGTTCGCCGCGTTGCATCCGAAAAGAAATGAACGAAAATGAAAGTGTCCCACTTCCCTGCCCCCTCGCCCCGCTCGCTTTCTCGCACTTTTTTCTATCTAATCTATTAGTTCCAGTTGTTTGTTAGTTTGCTTATATCCGGAAGCATTTCTATTTATTGCTCTATTGAAATAAGAAATCAATACAATGATACGCAACTTTTTATGCAAATCTTCTATAAATAGCTTAACTAGACGGTTTTTATCAGTGTTTACTATATCAAATACAACTTTCACAGTTAGATACTGAATTGATTACTATTATTGGCTAATATCATGTGTAAAATGTAGAGTGTTTTTGAGTTCCAGCTTTTACCATATCCCGTTCTCATACTGATATGGAGGTCAAGACTCATGAGACAGCTTTGATTCGTGATGGCAGCGCACCTGGGAAGCCTGGTATTCTGATCTCACCTGAGCCTGGTGATCACCCTTGCCGCTGTGTGATGGGAAGCCTACTTGCACTATCTCATCACAAAGAAATAGAGTAACAAATCGCATGGATCATTACTTCGGTCCCCGTTACGTTAATAAAGTTCAGATTTACAATAATTGCAGCCTGCACCATAAACCTGTGGTGTATAAATCATTTATGTAGGTAGGTACTTTAGAGGAACACTAAGATACAGGCATCTGCCTTGAATTCTAAGATCCAGGCATCTGCCTAGTTTAGAAGTCAGGGTTCCATAAACTGTATTTAGCCTTATCTTATTGTACTTCTTATTAATTTGTAAACTGGTTTTATATGGCTTGATGAATAAATACATTTTTTATTTTATTTACTTAAAGCTAGGTATACTTTTTAATCGAGAAATCTAGTTCTATAATGTGCCTCCGTGCCGCGACATTTGATACGCACATGACGAACTTAATAATATTAGATTTAAATTGAAAATGAAAATATTTTAAATATTCATATCAACCGCTGATTGAGTAAAGACATCTCGTAGATGTTTGCGTTTCCAACCGTCGTGTTGACCAAACAATCGTTTGACACATCAACGTAAGGGTATTTATTGGTACGAGTATATATCATTATTTAGAAGTAAGATCAATCAAGTAATCTTCTTATCCTGACCTACTTATTATATCCTTATGTATCCTACTAATAATATAAATGAGAAAGTCTGTGAGCTTTGGATGTTTGTTAATCAATCACGCCTGCACGGCTGAACGGATTTCGGGTAGACCTTGGCCTAGATTAGGCCCTTTAACATCCCGATGCGATAGTACGTTCCTGTGGGTAAATTTTCGGGTGAATCCGCTGGTAAAAGCAAGTGCTTTATAAAAGTTCGATGTTTATTTATTTAGTGAGTCTCTTGGGCGAACAAGAGTGCTGAGTGCTGATACAGCAGTAGAAAGTTGGCAAGTCGGCGCCGCTGCCACTGTCACTGGCGCGAGAAAGTTACGTACCTTCTTTTATTTTCAAAAACTTTACTTGATGACCTTCTATTGATTATTTTCGGTAGTTAGAGATTTCCTTCCCAAATAAATATAAACAATGGTTAACTATGCTTTTCCCCGCAGCTTTACTCTCAAAACGTGGGATTAACATTTTGCTATGACACTCAGCGATAGATATAGTTTTAAATAAGTGAAAGAATTTTCGTAACAGATCAAAATTTTACTCTGTTATTAATAAACTCGGCGTAAAGTTGCAATTGTATCATCTCTACTTTCATTATGCATACAGTTAAGGCGATATATACACCCCAATGCTAACGCAGTACTGGCCGTGCGCCCGCTCGATGCCAAAATATCAAAATTAAACCTCCTTTTGAACAGTTTTGTTTGCATAATATTATTTGATTAACATATGCTCTGTTAGTTATGAAGAAATACCAGCCATAATTTTTTCTGTGTAAAAAATATTTTTAAACATCCAAGTCGTTTTGGAGGAGTTTCCAAAAGTTGCGAAAATTATCGTGTTGTAATTTTTTTTTTTAAAGCAAAATTATTAGTTACACGCACGGAGCACGAAACCAGTTCTCCGTGGTTACACGTAAAAACCTTGTGTTCAAAATTATGTACATAAATCAGTAATTTTTTTTTCAAACCCTTTTTACCTAGCCGTTACTAAGGAGTATGCTTTAGAAAGTTGCCGTTACGGCACTAAAGCGTATGTAGGGCCTTAAGGAGTGGAATGCCCTGCAGGATTCTGTGTTGCTCGATAGCTACAGTCTAGGAGTCTTCAAATCAAGAGTGAATAGGTTACTTCTAGGCAAGTGTGCTACACCGGCGACCACATCATCGCCATCAGCCATAAACCATTAGGTGAGATTGAGGTCAAGAGCGAGTCTATCTACAATAGAAAAAAGAATAATCTCAGTATTAACTACGTTTTTCGAGTTTTAGGCTTGGCGTTACTTTAGTCTGCGTTTTAATATGCGCTTAGATATTACCTCCTACAAGTTTATACAGTGTGGAATTTTGTAATGCCACCTGAAGGGAAAGTACTCTTGATACTGCAGATAGAAAATTTTACTCATAGGAAACATTCCTTTATTTTTGAATAGAAAGCAAACTGCATTCAAAGATTTTCAAAAATTCTCCTCTCCCACACCCGGGAATCGAACCGGCTAAAATCTGAAAAAAATATACGCTGTACTTTTATTGCATCGATCGTTAGGGTCAATTATAAGGATGAAATCTCTCTAACAAACATGATAAATTAAATGAAAGGAAATCTTAAATTAATTTAATTATTTACAAAAAATGGTAAACTAACTAATTAGTTGCTCGAAATGGGCTCCATTCTCTTGGATACACAAGTTTATTCTTTTAACGAATTCATTTCTAGTAACCTTTAATAAAGTGTTGTGGTGAATATTATAAATCGTATTCTGAACTTCAACTCTCAACTCGTTGTCATTCGCATAAGATTTCAAGTAAATTTGATTTAATCAAACTGTTCTTGATAAGCCATTTTCACCGTGAGACAAAATGTGAAATGAGTTGTAAAAACAATCAAATGTGAATAACAACTATGACAATCTAATTTTCAAATTTTAATCCAACATTCCATATTTAAATTACCTCATACACGCAGCTACGAGTATGTCGCAAAGGAGTCTGCATTACAAAAGATGGATGTTAGTTAAAGAGCTTTAACTTGACTCATTGAATTTGTAACTTCAGATTTCCTGGTTTTCCTTTTATTTAATTTATCATGTTTCTTAGAGAGATTTCATCCTTATAATTGACCCTAACGACCGATGCAATAAAATTACAGGGTATAATTTTTTCAGATTTTAGCTGGTTCGATTCCCGGGTGTGAGAGAAGAGAATTTTCGAAAATCTTTGAATGCAGTTTGCTTTCTATTCAAAAATAAAGGAATGTTTCCTTTGAGTAAAATTTTCTATCTGCAGTATTAAGAGTACTTTCCCTCCAGGTGGCATTACAAAATTCCACCCTGTATAGTTCAGTGGAAAGTGCTATTCAAATACATTAGTGTATAAAATTATGCAGCGACAGTGCATAAAGAAGAAAGACAGAAGAAAGTTGAAAGATCAAGTGGATAAAGTTATGTGGTTCATGACCGGTTGTTGACACTACAAGGACAAATTAATATTTAATGCATGCTGCTGAGTTCTGTAATGAATTGTGAATTTTCGTAATTTATAGTATTGAGAATAGTCGTAAAGAAATACAACGCAAAGAGATATTGAAGTAATGGCGACAAGTCCAGGATTGGGTCAGTTTAGGCTGTGGTAAGATTATTTAATAAGAGATGTATGTTTTTTCCGGCATAAAATAACATAACATCACGCCTGCCATATAGTCTCCGAAAGGTTAGAGGTGTACCTAACTATAGTACATATGTACAACCACATTTCGCCAGCGAGCCTATTGCCATCATTCCGCCACAAGCCCAGACTCCGGGCTGCTGCCATCAACTGGGCACAAGCCCAGACTCCGGATTGTTGCCATCAACCGGGCACAAGCCCAGACTCCGGGCTGCTGCCGTCAACCGGGCACAAGCCCAGCCTCCGGGTTGTTGCCATCAACCGGGCACAAGCCCAGACTCCGGGCTGCTGCTATCAACCGGGCACAAGCCCAGACTCCGGGTTGTTGCCATCAACCGGGCACAAGCCCAGACTCCGGGCTGCTGCCATCAACCGGGCACAAGCCCAGACTCCGGGCTGCTGCCATCAACCGGGCACAAGCCCAGACTCCGGGTTGTTGCCATCAACCGGGCACAAGCCCAGACTCCGGGCTGCTGCCATCAACCGGGCACAAGCCCAGACTCCGGGTTGTTGCCATCAACCGGGCACAAGCCCAGACTCCGGGCTGCTGCCATCAACCGGGCACAAGCCCAGACTCCGGGCTGCTGCCATCAACCGGGCACAAGCCCAGACTCCGGGCTGCTGCCATCAACCGGGCACAAGCCCAGACTCCGGGTTGATGCCATCACTAGGCCGCCACTGCGCTCCGCAGCAGTGGTAGCCTAGTAGTAACAGCCGCGACTTACAAATTGTAGGTCGTAGGTTCGAACCCAGGCAGGCGCAATACTTTGTGTAAATTATTTCATCACCACTGCTCTCAAAACGGTGAAGAAAAACATCGTGAGGAAACCGGCATGTCTTAGAACCAAAAATTCGAAAACATTGTGACATCCACTAACATGCACTGGGCCCGCGTGGTGGATTACGGCCCATTCCCTCTCACAGAGAGAAGGCCTGCACGTACAACGGACCAAATGCGAGTCTAAGTGCGGAAAAGGGGTCCACCTATCCTATCCGGGCACAAGCCCAGACTCCGGGCTGCTGCCATAAACCGGGCACAAGCCCAGACTCCGGGTTGTTGCCATCACTAGGCCGCCACTGCGCTCCGCAGCAGTGGTGGCCTAGTGGTAACAGCCGCGACTTACAAATTGTAGGTCGTAGGTTCGAACCCAGGCAGGCGCTTTACTTTGTGTAAATTATTTCATCACCACTGCTCTCAAACGGTGAAGGAAAACATCGTGAGGAAACCGGCATGTCTTAGAACCAAAAATTCTAAGACATGTGACATCCACTAACATGCACTGGGCTCGCGTGGTGGATTACGGCCCATTCCCTCTCACAGAGAGAAGGCCTGCACGTACAACGGACTAAATGCGAGTCTAAGTGCGGAAAAGGGGTCCACCTATCCTATCCGGGCACAAGCCCAGACTCCGGGTTGTTGCCATCAACCGTGCACAAGCCCAGACCCCAGAGTTCTACTGAGAAATTTCAGGAGGAAAAACCGTACAACACTTTGCCCGATCTGGGACTCGAAACCAGCTCAGGTGCTCAGCTGTAGCACTTGCAACCAACAGCCTATAATTGCTAAAGCCAAGGCAAGGCGAAGGATTTGATCCCATCAATCGACCAATCACGTGCGAGATGAAAGACTTGTTTTGGATTTCCGTCTATGTGATTGGTCGATTGATGGGGAAAATTCCTTCGCCTTGCCGAATTCACTTACGAAATTAGGCTGCAGAAGGTACCAACGAGGCAGTTTATGGAATCTATATGGGCAGATTTCTGAATTGAGTATTTGAAGTTAAGAACGAGCTGAGTATTTGTCAAACTATACTTTAACCTGAAAATCTGTCAAAATTTGGCACTAAAGTAGGGTATGACTCGTTTTTAACCTCAAATACTCAATTCAGAAATCGGCCATGTGTCTATCTATTTATATTCTATACAAATAAATAAAATTAAAGCGTTTTTGGTAAAGTTAAAATATCATCTGTAATAAAAAGTTCTTTTTAGGGTTCCGTACCCAAAGGTTAAAAACGGGACCCTATTACTAAGACTCCGCGATCCGTCTGGCTGTCTGTCTGTCCGTCTGTCACCAGGCTGTATCTCATGAACCGCGATAGCTAGACAGTTCAAATTTTCACAGTTGATGTATTATGTTGCCGCTATAACAACAAATATTAAAAACAGAATAAAATAAATATTTAAGTGTAAAAACGGCAAAAAAATCACGTTTGTTGTATGGGAGCCCCATACAACAAACGTGATTTTTTTGCCGTTTTTTGCGATAATGTTACGGAGCCCTTCGTGCGCGAGTCCGACTCGCTCTTGGCCGGTTTTTTTTTAAGTATATCAGCCTGTCCATCTGTTTGTAATCTCCGAAACGGCTGGACCGATTTGACGGGACTTTCACTGGCAGACAGCTGATGTTATAATTAGCAACTTTTACTTTGGAAAAGAATTAGGGTTACACGTAAAAAAACACCGAATTTTTTGTATTATACGAGCTTAAATCGGGCGAAGTTGCTAACAACAGCTAGTAGGTACTTAATAGAAAGTATTGATAAACTAATGCTTAATTGATTCGGGATTGTGTGGGTCGTTATAATATTGGTTTCTTGATGGGAATGCGAATTAATTGTGACGGGTGGGTGTAAGTGCGATAGAACATATCTATATCTCTCCATGACTTTCATGAGGAACACAGATATGACGCATGCAAAAGATGCAAAAAAAAATGTCCCACGGACAGTTAGCAAGGGGAGATAAGCAGGTTGATAAACACCGCATTCTTCTATTACTCAGGTAGTTAACCCCAGCCAATGACCCCAAACTGTTTATTTTTATTTCCAGTGATACTTTTTCATCAGCAAAACGTGTAGATAGATTTTAATTTAGGTAGCATTCAATTACTACATTGACTTGAAGAAACACTTTATAGTTTACCAAATACTTATTATAATATTCCAGCAATGCTATCGTTATTTTACGTGTGGTGTCATCGACCTCAAGCCAGACAGATGCGACTATAACTGTCAGTATTTACGCAGAGAGCCTGCTCGCCAGCCATCCAGGTCATTAGGTGGGCTACTGTTGGACTCATAAGATATTATTAGTGATAAGGCGGCGCTACATCCCTTTATACTTCGACTAAAGTCAGAAACCCGGAACAACTGGTTGCCATACCACCAATTCGCTTCCAAACATCCTTCATAATGCGCACAGCGAATGAGTGGAACTCACTGCCTGCGTCTGTGTTTCCGAACGCATTCAACCCGAATCTCTTCAAAGTTAGAGTGAACAGGCTTCTTCTGGGTAAGCTCACGATCGTTGACTCTATCTCTGTCACCTCTGACCTAGACTAGAGTCAAGGGCAAACTTTGTTTGTATGTTTGTTACTTCTTCACCGCTCAAACGGCTTGACGGATCTGGATGAAATTTGGCACAGATATAGATTATAGTCTTTAGATTTTTATCCCGGGAATATGTTCCCTTGGGATAATTTTCGACATTCACGCAGGCGAAGTCGCTGGCAGAAGCTAAAAGTCTCAGATAAAAAAAGAAAACAAAAATAATTGCAATAAAACAATAACACAGTAACTTGAGTCATCTTTTTAGTCATGCTCCGTTTTCATCGAATTTAAAATTTAAACCGGCCAAGTGCGAGTCGGACTCGCGCACGAAGGGTTCCGTACCATTATCGCAAAAACGGCAAAAAATAAAAGTTTGTTGTATGGGATAGTACCACTTAAATAATCATTTTATTCTGTTTTTAGTATTTTTTGTTATAGCAGCAGCAGCAACAGAAATAATTGCCTGTGAACATTTCAACTGTCTAGCTATCACGGTTCATGAGATACAGCCTGGTGACAGACGGACAGACAGACAAACCGTGAGACAGACAGACAGACAGACGGATTGTGGAGTCTTAGTAATAGGGTCCCGTTTTTACCCTTTGGGTACGGAACCCTAAAAAGCAAATTGGTGACATGTAGGTACTTTTTATGCTCCGTAACAAAGGCTTGTTAGACCTGTGAATAATGGACAGAGACTGGCATAAGAGGCTTTGTAATCGGAATTTGTTATTCTTTCTTCTTTCACCAGGGACCCTGGTACTTTCCTTTGAATAGTCCTTTGAGAAAAACTTGGCATACTCGCCGGGTATTTATAAATTATTAACCTTATCTATAAAAACGAACTCTAAAATATCTTTGGCAAGTTGCTAAGTTTTCGCCAAGCTTTGGATGCTATAGACTTGTTTTAGGTGAAAAGTATAAACAAAAACAGCAAATAAAATATGTGGACTCTCTACATGTTTTTTATATAGATGATAGCAACTGAAATGTGTAACTTTTATGGTGCACAATAAGGTATATTCTATTCTATTGCAAGTATTACAGAATACGCTGTTTATTGGTAGACACTAATATTGCTGCTAATCAATCAATGATTCTAATATGAAATAATTCATAGCTTTTACAAAAGTCGTACAAAGTCGCATTATTACGCCTACACTATGTGCAAGAACATAAAGTTGATGAATGAAATGAACCGTATTATTTCCCGTTTTGAACACAGTAGGCTTACCTTCAGTTCAACCTTTGAGAGATACAAAAGAACAGTGTGGAACCAGGTCGACAACCTCGAGTACGTTACACGACTCGGCTCGACACATGAAAATAATACCAAACGTACGCCTATTTTGAAAGATTGGCGATCTGGAACAATCCCATCATTTATTATTTTTAACTTTCTTGAACATCTATTCTCGAACAACTCAATTGTTCCATAGTTCATCGTGACTTGACATCAGGCAGTAAGAGGTAGTTGCCCTCAGGTCAAGTTAGGCCAAAAAAATCGCATTAGGCAGAATTCTTGGTGCAATTAAGTGTCGGTGACGCAGATGTTTAGAGCGACTAGTGAATGCATTTAGCAGTTTAGTGATGCAGCACATGTGTGGAGTGCGTAATGATGCGCGTGCGCCTGGCGGCCGCTAGAGATAGCCGCGGGTCAGCGACCGCCGCGAGGCCGACGCCCGCTGACGTAACGTTACGCGAATTCCGACGCCCCCCGCCGCCCGCACCAGGCCGCTACTCGCAGCGACCCAATTCCTTCGAAGCTACTTCATTTGTGCATCGCTAATTATATAAAACAACGTTGAGCCGCACTGCCAAACACAATCTATTTCTAAATCAATCTACAACTTATTTGTAGACAACTATTTAAAATACGTAATTGAGTAGTTAAATATAACGCGCGAGCAACAAAAGGTTACTGTTACAATTTTCCTAAACCAAACCAATTACTGTGAAGGAATATTCATTCGTCATTGCGGTTCGGTGTGGATTTGCCCCTATATGGTGTACCTATTGATTGCCAGTTACCTAAATACGTTAGTGGCTCATTGACCTTATAACTTGTTTTAATATGAATTAAAAAAATATCCTTATAACTAACCTATTGTTCAATTGTAGTAAACTAGGATTGCTGGCAAATTATAAGCAAGACGACTTGCAATAGGAAATGCCTATTTTCGTGGACATAAGGTTGATAGTTGATACCTCATTTATAACGGAAGATATGAAAATATTTTGAGGAGGTAAATAAAAGTTATTTCAATTATGTATTGTTTGATTATGTCTCCTACTCTTCTTCTAGTTTTTACCGACTACCTATACTTTCCAAAACTGGTTAATTCTTAGAACTTTTGATAAGACATTACACATCTGTGGTCAACGACTGATTATATAGGTATGCTATATACTACATACAAAAGCGTCAACATGTTTTCCCAAGATTCTATTAATGACTGTATTATCATTAATACGGTACGTAAAACTTATGACTAATTTAGTGCATTTACTAATTTAATTTCATAACCCAAATAAATAACTGATTGTTGTTGTTATTCCATATTAGGTTCAATTTATTATCCATTCATATTATGACAGGTAATTTGTAAATAATTGCTGGAGCTAGCCTGTGCAAACCCATCCAGTAGATTGAATGGTCGTACTATGTGGCTTGAAACCATCAGTGACAAGTGTTCATGTCGGTCATTGACTGGGTGCACCAAGGGTTCACGTGATACAGTCATAAAGAAAAGTATGATCACTTCGGAACCTTAATATTACAAAAAGGTAAGTAGACCCTAATTTTTGTTTTAAATATAAGTTAGGTTATTTTAAGCAGTATAAAGCCTGCCTTTTAGGTTCTAATGATCATATGACCTAATTTAATTTATTATACTTTTTTAATATAACGATCAAATGATATAATGAATTATTGATAAAATTTCGTTTTACCTAATTTTGTATGGTTTAATGAATTTTTTCTATAATGCACATTTGGAATTAATATTCAATTAGTATAATATTCAGTTACTATAATATTAAAATCAATAAGTAACATTTTATATAATTTAGAAACTACTTTGTTTTGTATATTTTTGCAAAAACTGATTAGATTTATTTTTCTTAGGGCACCCCGACACGGATAGGTTATGTTCGAAGGGGATGACGGGAGCTAAATTGAGAAAGCAAAAGCATTGTCTCCTTCATGTTAGGTTACTTTAGACCCTGCAGACAAATATAGGTCTCCGTTTACTTTGTTGCTTAAGTACTATCTTACTTACCGACTATAAAAGAGCATTATACAAATTGAAAATTATATGAAATGAACGTTGTTTGCAAAAACTGATCAGATTTATTAGTCCAAGAGCGAGCGAGGCGAGCTCGGGCGCTTAGGGCACCCCAACAGGGATAGGTTAGGTTCAAAGGAGATGACGGGAGCTGAAGTGAGCGAGCAAAGCGAGTGAATATCGTACCGTTATCTCCTTCATGTTAGGTGACTTTAGACCCTTTTTTTTGTGGAAAAATGCTCATGCATACTGCACTACCACGGGGAGATAGTGCAGTTATGTGGGACTCTAACCTACTAAAACTCCACGGTGTCCTCCAGTGCCGCTTATGGCGGGAACACGGGCACGCGTTAGCACTCACCGCGAACCCGCCGCGGCTGTCCGTCACCGGACCCTTCTCGGGGGAGTACCCCCATCACCGGCGCACTAGAACACACTGTAAGTACGCCGCGGCCGTGACCACCCCAGGGACCAATTCAGCACATGGGTGCCAGACGACCCCGTGTGCCATACACGCTCTCCCTATACCCCCAGGGCATAGGGAGAGCGGCTAACGCTATACCGACACTCCTCTTCCCCTGCGGCCCACCGCGTCCGTCATCAGACGGTGGCGACCCCGTCTAGGCCGCGGAAGGTAGGGAGAGCCGCTCCCGCCGCGGTCTCCAACCCTCAGCCGCGATATCGTATGGAACCTGGGAATCTCCATAAGACATCGCGGCCCGCCTCAGCTGCGATGTCGCCTGTTACCAAGCGGCACCGAACCTACTAGTTGATGCGGTTTTTTTAATAGATAGAGTGATTTAAGAGGAAGGTTAATATGTATAATACACGCGGGCGCAGCCGCTGGCAGAAGCTAGTAATATTATAAATGTGAATTTATAATATTACTTTTTTCATCGCGTTATAATGTTCTCTTGGGATAAAAAGACAATTTTAACGCGGACGAAGCCACTGGCTAAAGATAGTGAAGGTTTTAGAAATAAAACATTAGATCACTTGAAATTAGGTTATTAGTTTTTATAGCATATAAAAATGAACGTTAAAAGAAAAGAATGATTCAGGTTGAATGTTGTTTGTTTGTTTCCTTCATTGAATGTGAACGTTATTTCATGTCATATTATACTATCTGTTATTATGCCATATATTACACACCCATTTTACTGACCCCAGTGCTGTACTGTAACACAGGTTTTTCCTAGCATTGGGGTCACTGATCATGTATTATGTACCTCTCCTAATGTACTCTGAGTGAAGTGTCACTCGTATTTGTGTACATCAAGGCATGGAGCATCATCTACTCTCCGATAAAATTTATTAACAAAATATAATTTCATAATAAACTTTAGACCGTTACCGTTGTGTTACTTGACTAACTAACTAACTTATGTCCTATCTCGTCATTATACCCTTCATTTAAAAGCTACTCACATTGAGACAGTGGACGTCCCTGAACATGGGTTACCCTTTCACCAGCCCCTTCTACAGTCTGAGTCTGGAATGTGCACTCTTGGATTGGTATAATTGATTGGCGCGTCATCATCGTGCTGTTACTTAAATTGATGTTTAAAATACGTTGTATTAAATTGCAGCTGACAGCCCTTTGCAGTTTATTTCACTCTTACTACAACATTACCACTTAAAAGAACATCCGCTTCCTCAGTAAATGCAGTCCTTATTAAGCTCTTAATAGAGCAGTAATGTAAAAAATACAACATGCCCTTATTTAAGGGTGTGGAAGCGTAGCGATATGCAGAAAGAAATCTTTATTTTACGAACTTGAAAATACTAACTTTGTTTTTAGGCTGCCGTACCCAAAGGGTAAAAACGGGACCCTATTACTAAGACTCCATTGTCCGTCTGTCTGTTTGTCACCAGGCTGTATCTCATGAACCGTGATAGCTATAAGACAGTTGAAATTTTCACAGATGATGTATTTCTGTTGCCGATAATGGTACGGCACACTTCGTGCGCGAGTCCGACTCGCACCTGGCTGGGTTTTTTTTTAAATTTTCCCGAACTTTCTTTGTAATGTAAGGCTCTATTGTGTTCGGCTGACGCAAGTGAGTGCTAACCACAGTATAATTCAGTACCTTATGAGTCAGGCGTGTGCGTGAGTGACAAAGACGACACTGACCAATTGTTATTGGTTTGCTTTCAAGGATAGCTGTACATGATAAGCTTGCACGTCATTCCTTTTTTCCCTCATGTCTGGAATAAACGTACCTACAATCAAAACCACAATGTCAGGTCATTTTACGAGTACCTAAAATGATCACCTTCACTAATTCTACCATATTTTAACCATTAACAATACACTCGTCGCGAATTGGTAAAACACATGGCACGTAGATCAACCGAGACTTAACAATCCTCAGCAGAGTTTATTCGGTCTACTACCGGCCGACGCTTTATCATCTCGAAGTGTCACTCATGAGCATTGAATTATCTGTGCCTACGAGTATACCTTCTGGTAATTTCAGCAGATGCCTATATTTTTGACAACCAATCGTTGTAAGTTTGTAACCAATGGTCGTTCGTAGACAAGTGAGCCTTATGTCCTCTAATACCTACTGATGCCACCAGCATTTTCAGATTTGTTCGTTTGCTTAACTTGCGTAAGTTATCTCGCCAAACCCACCAGACTTAATGGCACTTTATGTCTGTCACTCTCCATACGGTAATTAGAAAATCTCTATTCAGGGAGAGTTAAGATGTCACCAGATCCACTACATACGTATCATTTAATTTATATAAAGAGAGACCGTTCTAGAGAGCAATGGTGGCCCACTGGTAACGGCCCTGACTTACGTGTCGTAGGTCGTGAATTCGAACCCAGAAAGGCGCTTTACTTTGTATAAATTATTTAATCACCACTGCTTTTAAAACGGTGAGGAAAGGAAAACATCGTGAGGAAATCGGCAAGTCCTAGAACCAAAAGATCGAAAACATGTGACATCCACCAAACCGCACTGGGCCCGCGTGGTGGATTAAGGCCCATTACCTCTCTCACAGAGAGGATGCCTGTGTCCCAGCAGTGCGAACATTATAAGGCTGATGATAACGGTTCTAGAAAACATAAGACGATTTATAACGATTAATATGAGTCAAGGGTGCTTAGCCCATGTAACTTTATATTTCAAGAGCCACTAGATATCACCGTGAAGGACGTTATTATGTGCATGTACTTACTAAGTATATTACATTAAATACATAACGTGGTTATATTGTGTCTGCATTTAATTAAGTGAATAGCGGTGTTTAGGTGCAAATTATTAAGATAGATATCGAAAACGGCCATTTCAGCAATAGTTAGATGTAGAATTTGTCACTGCATTAACAGTTAGCAACAAAAGAGCCTGATCGTTACGGCATTTTATTACCGACATAGTAAGAATTCATTAATTCATAAATATATTCTGAAACATATTAACTTAACCTAATTGTACGTTCATTTCGTGTTTGCCCCTCGCTGAATCACAAGTTTTCAGTGCCTATTTAAAACTTATTCTACTTGCGCATAATTATGTAAAAACTCTTGTAAATAAGTACGAAAAGAACATCATTGAGTTCACCCCTAGAAGAACTGCGCGCATTAATTCGTCCCCGCGATGTTTTCCTTCTTGTGGCGTGGCGAATCTGCTTCATAATACAAGTACGATATTCAAGGTCAAGGTCACTTTGATAACTCCTGCTGTCATTTGTTTTTTTTATGGTCAAGCGATTTTATGTACGACTAGTATTATTATCACAGTAGTATGTAGGTACATAATTATATAGTTCGATTGATCTATGATGCTATTAAGGTTTTGTTCAACTTCTTAAAAAAGTAAAAACATGAAATTAATTTTTAAATACCGCCCTAAATAAATATATTTTTGATGTCCAAGAATATCCAGTAGTGGACGTCTTTCGGCTGAAATTATGTTGATGATGGTCCAAGAGTAGGATTTGTATTTATTATTTAGTTGCATTTTCGTAGCCCTGTAAATGTCTTAGGGCCGATTTTCAAAAGTCTGTTAACTTTTAGCTGAGAAAAAAAAATGGCGGTTTGACAGCTTTTGTATAGAAAATATGTCAAACAGCCATTTTTATTCATCAGTTAAAAGTTATTAGACTATTGAAAAGTCGGCCCTGTATCATTTCAAATCATTGGCACGTTTTTTAAACCAATATTGGGAGACAACCCAAGTTTAAATATATAGAAAGTTTAATTCCCTAAAGTCCTGGGTACCCGCTACGGCTGCGTAGGCCCCGCGTAGCACGGTCTACGAAAATTAGGTTAATGTTATTTTTTATGTTATTTCATTGATTTATATGAACTTTGTCAAGGTTGCATTTCTTTGAAGTTTAATTGTTATTGAGTTGTTCCATTAGTCGAAGTATTGCAAAGAAACATAAAAATGTGTATGTAAAAATATTAGCTGGCATCTATGGTGGTGGTTGAAAACGATTATTTTGTTTACAACAAAAGAAAGACCTAAGAAGTGTTAGCCAGGTATTTGTGTAGTCTATTTAGTTAGCAAGAATTGAAATATTCAAGTGTGTTTAAGTTTTTGTTAACTGTCCTAATTTTGTAAATCTCTCTCTCTCTCATCTTTGGTGTTGGTTGAAAACGATTATTTTGTTTACAACAAAATATAGAGCTAAGAAGTGTTAGACAGGTGTTTGTGTAGTCTATTTAGTTAGTAAGAATTTAAATATTCAAAGTTTTAAGTTTTTGTTGTTTGCTTTTGTTAACTGTCATAATTTTGTAAATCTCTCTCTCTCATTTTTGGTATTGGTTGAAAACGATTATTTTGTTTACAACAAAAGATAGACCTAAGAAGTGTTAGACAAGTATTTGTGTAGTCTTATCTATTTAGTTAGTAAGAATTGTTTAGTTTGCTTTTGAATTTTGTAAATCTATCTATCAAACTGGGGTTTTGTGAGTGTGAGTGAGGGAGACAGTGATGTTAGTAAACGCAACAACGAATATGAAAATATCCTTATGGAGTGTGTAAAAATGACGACTCACGAAATTCTTAAGAGGAAATATGGGCAGAGAGCGCCGACTGAATTTCCTTAGTATTAAGTCATAATTTGAGGTTTGGCTCTCGTCTCTTTCCTCCTCCAATATTGGACCAATTTAAAAGATATTCCATAAACTGATAAAGTACGATATATACTATGTCCCTATGTTTTCCTTTTTTTATTTATATTTGTCAAATTTGCACACTAAGCCTCTGTTGACAGCGCAATTTTGAGCATTTTTTGAAAGCTTCTAAGGAAAATCTATCATCAAAAAGGAAAACATATAGGGACATAGTATATATCTTTAATTTTCAGTTTACGGAATACCTTTTAAATTAGTCCAATATTGGAGGCGAAAAGAGACGAGAGCCAAACCTCGAATTATGACTTTTACTAAGGAAATTCAGTCAGCGCTCTCTGCCCATATTTCCTCTTAAACGTTACGATAATCTTTCATATAAAAATACTTTTCCTCAATTCGTAGGTCATAGATATAGGTTCTAAATGTTATAATTATTTAAAAGCTTGTTTTAAACTTCTCTTGTCTCGCTCCAGGTGTGCACTAACTTTGGACCCCTTTGAGTCTAGTCGCATCGGGTGCCCTTTCGATCCAGACGCAATGGATGCATGGCATGCATGCTAACAAAGAGGCGGCGAGACAGTCTGGCCTGCTGTGATCATTCGGGATTATCCTGTTCACTATACCCTTTGTGAGACATGACGTCTGAATGATATAGCTGGCTGTTGAAAATTGCTTCAACCGATCACAGCAGATAACGCGTGCTTGACAATTTGTCACATTAATTCTGCGAAAATTTAGAGATGAGAAACTCGGCCATACTTACCTTCTTTTATTTTAATAATAAACTAGTTATGCACCCGGCTTCGCTCGCGGGGGATTGTTTAAGTACTTTTTAACCTACTTTGCAAAAAGGAGGAGATTCTATGTTCGTCTGTATGTTTTTTTTTTGTATATTCACCGATTTCTCCGTTTATTGTGGACGGATTTTGAAAATTCGTAAGATTATTTTCTCGCGATGGTCCCATATAAATTTAGTGAATATATGATGAAGAAATTCAGAGATGTACAACAGAACTCTTCAATCAATTACGGCAAATCTCTCGGTGTGTCGGATGTGTACAGTTCACCCGGGCACACTCTAGTTTCACCAGTTATGTTCAAGTTTCATGTTGATCGTGTAATCTATTCTGGAATTACTTTTGAGTCATTATGGGTATTATAGGTACCTTACAATAGAACATGGCCTCTAGGTACTTAACACAACTAAAAAGAAAAAAAGAAAACTTTTTGACAAAAAGATATAACCCAACTTGTAACATTGTAACTGAGCTAGAGCTACATAATAATATTGAATACAAAAGTCAAGTAAATTAAACATTTGGTTCGTGAGATGTGCACAAAGGGACAGAGAGACAGACATCGCCTGTTATAATACAAGAAATAATATAAAGTTTCATAATAATAAGGCACAAAACCAGGTCTTAAGGCACCTACAAACATATCTAATTTGCACTTAGCGCTAATAAATAAAATATTCACAACAATACAATTAAAGTCGACCTTGTAGCTTGTAGTAACAGACGTTTTGCGTCACCGTATCATCAAATAGTTGTATAAAAACGCTGCGGTCACACAATGTCACCCCCGGCCACCCATCCGGCAAGACGCGCCGCCCGCCACAGCCGCCGCGCCGGTCACATTCAACACAACAAAACGTCAATTGACACGTCGACCTACCTGCCCCGACCTTTACAAGTGATCTTAACTTGGGTTAAACTTCTTGATAATATGTAAAATCGTAAATATGTTGTTCTCTCGACGAATACAAGATCCATTGTTGCTACTTAGATACCCACGTTCGTTATGCTGAAAGTGAATAAAGCACTCTTGCTGTGGATGAGTCCGTATCTGATGATATAGCGATGTTGAATGGGTTCTTTCATTATTGAATTGTTTTCTCAAGATCACTATAGATTACGTAGGATAAGCGAATGCATAAAAAGCTCGTCTTCTACATGTCCTATGTAATGTGATAATACTATTGTTGTACTTTTAACAATCTTGCAGGCTGTTGTTGATGAGTAATTCCTGGTAGAGCGGAAAACTCTACTCGTATAAAGATTCGATAAACCTTAGCCAACGTTATGTGAAATAAACAGATCTCTTAATTTTTTTTATTTATCTGTATTATGAAGCTTATACTTAATTCAAGGCGACTACAGCTGAAAAACATTGTCGAAATAAAACCTAAGTTAGCCATAGACTTAATCTATTGTGGTCGACGACGACGGACTCGCTAAGTATTTACATATCACGAATATTTTTACAACGAAATCAAGCTGAAAACTAAGTAAATTACAATGGCCTTTATATATTTTTCTAAGGAATTGAATTATTGTATCCAATATTTGCATAATCCGGTTTTCCCTACACAATACATAGTTTATAAAACGGGCCATGTGCACGACTTTAATGCACTCAGGGACTTTCCGCGAGTATGGGTACGAGTACATACGGTTACACAGATTACGCTACTGCGTCAAACTGAAACTATGTATGTAAGAATATATAAAATGTTAACGCAAGAGCTTGTATTCCCTTTTCAGCAAAAATTCTATGAATGTAAGTAATAAACCAAAGTCGCATTGGTTGTCTCGAGTGCGGCCTCCAAGTTAATGGATTTTCAAATATCTCGGCGGTAAGAGAACCGGCCCAAGGCCAAACCGGGGGAGCCATTATGGGGGATTGATTCCTCCCACTGACTCTTTTCTTTAGCCGGAAATATATGCCACGATGAGGGTCCCTCTAGTGGTTTATGAGTTATACATTCAAATATTTATTTTAATGCAAGTGGTAACATAAAAATCATCCAGATTGAGTAAATCAGCAACTACACTACAATGATTTTTTGTCTGTGAAAGAATTACATTTAGTGAATTTAATAGGAATTTAAATAATATCATTATTCTAATAATATTATTCATTCATATCTGACTGTAGGTGCTGCATTATGTCGTAACCGATTTTCAAGTTTAGAATATTTTAGTTAGTGCCTTTTACACTATTTATTATCATCAGTAGTTTTTTACATCTTCAATCTTTAGTTTTATCTCAGCCTGAAAGTGATACTCTTAAGTCATTTGTTTATTATTAATTGTTGTTTATTTCTAAAAATTGTTATTGGGTATAAAGGACTCTTCAGTTTGTCTGTCTGTGTATTAATCCGATAAGCTCTAATCTGGAGTGGTGCGTGGGCGGATACCAGCTAAGATAATGAAGATGATGACTATGACGAAGCGCATGTCACAGCCGCAGCTCTGCAGATGTTATATTCAGAACGATGAATAATAATTGGTCACATCCGGCGTTTAAATATTTAAGTCTAGTCGTGGTCTAGTCGAGGCCTTTTGCTCATAAATATTTCGGACTGAGTCCAAAAAGTATGTGAGCCATGTGTCAAGACTTGGAATGCCATGACACAATGAGTAATAATGTAGAGTGCAAAGTGGATGGTTTTGATGCAATGTAGTTGATTTATAACAGATTATTGTATGCACTGATGTGTTATAGACACGTGTAAAGTTTATTGCGAGCAGGGTGCACGCGCGACCTTGAAACCGGCGCTGGCGCAGCGTCGCCAGCGGCTGCCGGAGGCCGGGGCGCGGGCGCGGAGTGCGGTGCGAGAAATGTGCGGCCGCTCGCTGACGTGCCGCTCCTTATCAGCGGATGCCGCTTATCGCAAGGTTGCAGCGTCCACGTGTTGCTGACCATTTTATACGTTGCGCCTACTTTCTTGCTACCTTAACTACGTTCTAACTTAACAGCAAACGTAGCTATAATAGACAAAGACAATAATATTATAAAGATACTTGTTACGAAGATTCATAAATGCAAAACAAAGAGTAGAGATCACGCGGAAAATCTGCAATATTAAGAAGGTTCTTCTGACATTTTTTACCATTGCTTCAGACATCCTAATGATACCTCATCAAACAGTTACTGCTTAGGTACATATATATATATTATTTAAATGAATAAACACTGGTTATTGCTATCTACATTGCTACCGTACGTTGAGCACAGTCTTGGGGTCTGCTTGCTAGGGGACGACCCCCGCCCTCAATTCGGTAAGTACCTACCATGCGTACACATCTGGTACTTTCCAATTGTAGATCAATACAATGTATCAATGCTATTTTAGATTCCCGCTTTTGCAAGCATTGTGTTTGCGTGACAGATATTCTCATTATAGTTTTATTCAAAATCATCTCGTTCTCTTGCAGTGGCCGTAACTAAGATTGATCTTTCTTATGGGAATTAAATAAGATAGGTATATTCTCTCCACTGACCGTCAATTTCTATCCTGTATCGGAATACTTACATATATATCTAACTCGTGTCATGGTAAAGTGAATCAGCTAGCAGTTCCAGCAGGATAGACGGTGCTTGGGGCTGCCAGGGTGCGCCGGACTTATGTACGTTTCTGTTATAATTATCCCAAGAAAAATTCTCCCGGGATATAAGTATCCTATGTCCTAAGCCAGGGCAAGGTCTACCCGTGTGCCAAGTTTCATCCAAAATCGTTCAGCCTTTAAGACATGAAAAGATAACAAAAAAACAGTCAGATTTACATTAATATAAGTAGGTTTATTGTTATATTTTATGGACCTCAGTATCGGGTTGTGTATTGGGCATAATCTCAAAGCGCATAATGCGAGTTTTTAAACATACTTGATCGCGTTCACTTATAACTGAAACTGAAACAGAATGAGCGCTGACCGGTGACAATAATGGAAAACACAAATTATTCCATACACTTTGACGTAAATTAACGTTTACGTTACGCCAACGCGATCGAGTAAGTATGAAAACTCGCACTAGGCTTGCATAACTGCGTGCGTAAGCTCTGTGTGCGCAAAGGCTGAAAAACCACAATACCTTTACAAAACGTATTTATTTATTTCAACCTTATCACATAAATCTTTACAGGATTACACCCAATACGATAAATGCGCTTATCCTAAGTTACTTCACATCTATAACTACAGTAAACCTAATCTATACATTATTATATAACAGCATCTAAATTAATTTCATGTTAACTAATTTACATAAAAAATATTATCTGTAAGTAATTTTAAACAATGGACTCCTTGTGAATTCACCCAGAGTACAGCAGAATAGGTCGGTCTCAATAGCCAAGAGGTTGAGCGCGCGGAGAGCACGCATCAGCGGTGGTTTGACTACGCGGCTCAACTAGCAAGCTCGGCCACCTACGTCGCCAGACGTAAGATGTGTCATCCTACTCACTAGCGTCGTCCTCAAAGCTGTTCGAGCGAGATACGCACCTTCTGATCCCACAACGAATTGATATTCCCCGTTCAACCTGGAACTCCCTAAATAGACTCCAGACCCATGCAGTTGGAACAAGGAAAACCTACTTCGATAATTGACAATCAACTCCAATTGGGAGAGTGAATCTGGTGCTGTTCTTGAAAATTGACTGAAAGGAATAGTCACTTTTAGTCAGATATCTGTAATTTCTTCTTGATAGCGCGACGCAATATAAATTGCGTCGATAGGCGATATCGTGCTCGTATTTTATAAGGGAAATGGATGGGTGACGCTCAGCTACTGTCCAACAGTGGACGTCTTTCAGCTGAAATTGATGATGATGATTTGCCAGGAAAATTTCAAGTAGGTCGAATTGCATCACATTGCGTCCATGTGAAAGTACTTGAATTTTAAAGAAAAAAGACGTCCACTGCTGGAGATAGGCTTCCGCCAAGCGTCGCCACACTGATCGGTCCTGGTCTGATCGGCGTTTCGCATCCCCCAGCAAATCGCTTATCATAAGACCACGACTAACGCCAACGACCTTGAGGGAACAAAACGCGCACTCGTTTCACTCCCGCGCGACCTAAAATTTAGTAGTTTAATGTACTTTCCTTATTATTCTATGACTTTAAAGAAAAGCCTCAGATCATAATGTAGATAATTAAATTGTCTTTAAGATGGTGTCGATTTCATTAAAATACGCCCAGCGGTGTTGGTACGATTGTCGTGGTTTTGTCCGTTTTTTTTATTTTTTAACCATTAATGTACACGCACATAATAAAGAGACAAGAAGAAGAAGGAACAGAAAATAGGTTCAAGAGTACGCTTCAAAGAAATCTCTTCCACCATTCCTGCGAGAGGAGAGTTGGGAAAAAAGATGTGTAGACACCGTGTGTAGAGGGGCAATACTTGTAAAATGAAAAATACATCAAACAATTCACTATAAAATATAATAAAATATAACCAATTAATATATCTATAATATATTTTAGACATAACTTTACAAATTAATTACACTATGTAATACGAATAAAACTCAAAATTTTCTTAGATCAAATTATTAGAAAAATGGTCTAATATAACATAATTTTTTCCAAAAAATTACGACTAGTCGTTTAGTCGTTATTCTCATTTTAAAATCAGCTACTGAGGGGTATCTGTGCCTTAATTGTATCACATCGAGCCATCAGAAAGTAGGTCGCTAAAACTACGGGAGAGAGGCATCATTGCAGCGAAACGTTTATTTCTACAAAATAAAGTTTGACATTGTTAAAGTTGGCATCAACTGGCAAATAGTGGAAGAGGTTTACAATCAAAGTATCGAACACTAAAACCCAGTGGCGTAGCATAGGTTTCAACACGTGCCCAGGGTGGCGGAAAATTTCACCGCCCTTACCCCGCACAGCCCACTATTTAGGTATACAATTAAAAAAACTAAAATATGCAGTAATTCCAAAGAACCCGTACTGTATAACCTAATTTGCAGGTCATATTCAGACTCATCAAGAGACTTTTGACTATTTTCTATATGATTTTACAAAATATTATTCCGTTTATTCATTTTATATTATACGTAATAGTTACTTTCTTAAAAAAAAAAAAATTAGTATTAAAAACATAAGATTTTAATAATATTTATTGTCACTCCCACTATCGACTATGCTCAAACTTTGCGTTGCTCTAGCGCAACCTGAAACAAACACGATTGCACTTTAATTTTTCTGTTGCACACATAATATTTTATGATTTTAGTTAGCTTAAGATCAGAAAAATTGTTTCACGTTCTATGTACCTTAATTAATGGAATTGAATAAATAAATTATAAAAATAAAGAGTATAGAAAGACTCGTCCCTTGTATAAAGTACTTAATATATTTCATACTAGCTGTTGCCCGCGACTTTGCCTGCGTACCATTAGTACTTTGAATAGCCAATTTATTTTATATCGCGCCTTAATATTAAAGGTGTGTGGGCCACCTTACTTGAAAAATTATTAGTTTACCATACAAACTTCTACCCCCCTGTCCACCCCCTAAATAATGATTTCGGGTATAAAACAGTCTATCCTATGTCTTTCCCAGGGTCTCAATCTATCTCCATACCAAATTTCTTCTAAATCGGTTCAGCGGTTTAAGTTTGAAAAGGTAACAGACAGACAGAGTTACTTTTGCATTTATAATATTAGTAAAGTGTCGTAGTACATAATATAATATTAATATGGATAAATAGATGATCACAAAGCCGAAGAGCAAAATAATAATATGACTTGCGAGCAATATCATATCGATTATACAGTCAGAAGTAAAAACAGTACAAGTTGCACAAATGCTGTAGATAGACAAATGGTAGACTACATGGTCTACCATTTGTCTATCTACAGCTAGTAGTAGCTAGTAGTAGCTAAATTAGATAGTAAAATGAAATGCTTGGCTATCTTCTTAGATCTTTCTAAGGCATTCGACATTGTATGCATTCCCCACCTCTTATCTAAGCTGGAAGCTACGGGCATTCGTGAACATGCCTTGAAGGTTTTTCAGGATTATCTGTGTGATAGAACTCAATGTGTCAAAATAAATGATTTTATTGGTGACATCATTACATTGAGTTTCGGCGTTCCTCAGGGCTCAATTCTGGGTCCTACCCTATTTCTTATCTATATTAACAATATATGCAAAATGTCTATAATGAATTGTTCAATTTTTACTTATGCAGATGATACGGCTCAATTAATTCTTGGCAGAGACTGGTCCGAAACAGTAAAATACGCGGAACTTGCTCTAAACTCAGTGATGAAATGGCTTTCAAATAATATCTAACCTTAAATTTAAATAAATCGGTATACTTACCTTTCTCCTTACGATCCACTAACCGCCCCCCACTGGATTCAATGGTGCTCAGAGCTCATACCTGCTCACTAGGTCTATCTTCTTCACAATGTGGCTGCCACAGCTCAAAAGGTATGAGTCTGCCAAGTATCTCGGAGTCTATGTAGATAGTTCTTTATGCTGGAAACCTCACCTTAGTAATCTCATATCGCGAGTTCGCAAGTGGAACGAGAGCAGAGTGCTGTTCTCAAGGTTATGACCTCGAAGCCTTTTAGGTATCCCACCACGGCTCTCTACATTGAATGGCAGGTTCTCACTGTGAGACAGCTCTTTGTCCTTGGCACGATTCTGCGCAAACATCTCTCTGTAATATATGATCCGAATGCTACCAAAAAGCGTAGACACTTCGAAGTATGCTCAACACACGGATGTAGAACGGCCCTTGCTTAGCGTCATTTTAGTAAACTGTCAAACCACTTATATCATAAAATAAATAAGATCTGCTCCATTGCTCCCATATGTCTAAACGGTTGCAAAACCAGGGTCATGAAGTGGCTCTTGACATTGAGTTACAATACAATAAGTCTGAAAATTTGCTACAGATATCGATTGCTTAACTCGTCGCGCACTAATTAGCAGACACAAAATAAATCTTATTGTCATCTGCACACATGGTGCATGGTGCAATCGAAGTTTGACAGGCCACCCTAATATAGTTAATAAAGTAATATGTTTATAATTATATTTATACAGACTTACATAAACACAAGTTTTCTTCATATTTACCTCTCCCTCAAACACATACACACATCCATAAATAGGTACATAATTAGGCCACAGCATAGCTGTATTAGCTAGTAAATATATTGTAATTTAATAATGATAATTGTAATGTGTTCGTCTTACAACTGCTGACATGTTCAAATTATAGGCGAGGACGCTGGCACCCTAAACACAAGTTAAATCTTACATTGGGTGCCAGAGTTCATCGTAAACACTCTTTTCCCTAGTTGTAACGCAACGTGTTTAAATAAGTGTTATCTTGTATAATTGAAGTTGATAAAAACCTTTTTTATACCATTCCCCCTCTAAAAAGCTTATTTTATTCACTGATAACAGCACAGAACAAAAAAAACGCCTACACAGTGAATGAAAAGCACTTTTTCTCACTGTTTTGGTGTTTGAATTTAGAACACACCAATATATATTCGACGTCCATCTCAATGCTATACAACCTCCTTGCGCTTAAAATACTCGATACAAACTCCTTGTGCAAAGAATATTCGACTTTCAAACTTCTTCATCGATTTAATTTTCAGTTTGTTAATATTTAGGATTTCAATAATGATTTTCATGATTTTGATTTTAGTCTGGGATGTTTAGTGAATACTTATTTGTATTGTTATTCTAATACTACTTACATTGGTGTTTAATTAATTATAAGTATGTAACGTAACGGAGGTGGTCACTGGTCCCTGAAACACAGATGCTGTTACCTAGCTCAGCTTCAATTTACAAAAAATGTGAAACCCTGAGTTTTTTTTGTAAATTTTGAAGGTAATAAAACATTTATTTATTATTATTCCTTGTGCTTTTCGCTTAAATCTTTCTTTTTCTCGTAGTCATGGTATAAAATATAGTATGCAACTCTTGAATAAAACGGATTTATATCGAGGACCATGAATCACTCGCGTCGCTCAGGATTCTAACACTTGAATCACTCGCTATGCTCGTGATTCAATCATCATGAATCACTCCCTACGGTCGTGATTCAGTTGATAGAATCCTTCACTTGTTCGTGATTCATCTATGGCCCTCGCTTTAAAACCGTCCTTTATTCACTAGTTGCATAATATACTATTTTTTTAATCTGTACTTCTGTAGATTTTGAAATAATCGCTTGTAATTTGAATTATCCGCTCTCCTTAAAATGACTGGTGACATCAGAGAGGTATTGGAGGATACCAAGGTTACCGTTTTGGTACTTATTGATTTTTCCAATGCCTTTAACTCCGTCAGTCACGATATTCTTCAATCTATCCTCTCACATCTCTTGGGTTCTTCCGAGGCGCTGGAATGGTTCCTTTCTTATCTTCGGGGACATCAGCAGTCGGTTGGCGTTGACGAGAGCTCGTCAAGTTGGCGTGAACTAGGTGCTCGTGTTCCACAAGGCGGTATTCTTTCTCCATTGGTATTCTATCTTCATTAATTTTATAACTACATATCTGTCCTCGGTGTTCTTATCATCTTTATGCCGATAATATCCAACTGTATTTAGCTGCGTGGTCAGGAGGTTTATCGGACGCTATTGAAGATGTAAACCGAGACTTGGATGACATTAAAATCTGGTCTGATAGGTTTGGGGTGTCTGTGTAAATCCCTCTAAGTATCAGGCCATCAAAATAGGAAGCTCGCGCATGATGGGTTGAGTAGCGGTTAGCTCTCTTCCTCCTCTTATTTTCGACCGTACCGTTACTCCCATTAACCATAGCATAAAAGATCTCACTTTGCATGTTGATTCAACCCTTGGCTAGTATAGACAGATTACTAATGTCAGTCAAAGAATCAACGGCACTTTGCGTTATCTGTATCGTCTGAGAAACTTTTTACCCGCAAAGACGAAGACTGTGCTTGTGTAGACTTTAATTTTCCCCATAATCGACTATGGCGACGAGCGCTATTTTGACTTGAGTGCGGTTCAGCTGGATAAGCTTGATCGGCTTCTCAATAACTGCATTTGGTTCATATTTAACTTGAGGAAATATGACCGTGTGTCGAGCTACAGATCGGAGCTCAAAAGGATGCCCATTCGCCAGAGAAGATGTTTGCGCGCTCTAACTATGCTTTCTCCCTACTCAACCACCACCTTCTTACCCTATGTCTCAATTTCAATATTTAAGTTCTTCACATGCTAGGCACCTGTGGTCTTGTCTTCTCTGTGTCCTTCTCATACTTCTGATTTTGTTCATTCTTCCTTTCATATTCAGTCTATTCTTATCTGGAACGCGCTTCCTCTCGTAATCAAGACGTCCACCAGTCGGTATGGTTTCTAGCGGCAATTGTGATTTTATTTTCAGCAGGGGGAGGGGGTCATCTCGATAACATATTTTCATTACTTTATTAATATATGTATATATTTAAAAAGTGAAAATATCTGATGAAAAATTTCACTAACAGAAAATTCATGGCATAGAAATCTTCAACCAAATTATTGATATTTTTATAGCAGCTGTTAAAAGCGTTGATATTATTTGAAATGGCGATCATTTCAGAGATTTTCAGACAGGTTCTTGCCATTACAGTAGTTGCTATGTGCAAAGTTAAACATAGCATTATAAAAGGCAAAGTAAGGGTTATATTATGAAAACTGGTATGTATAGTGGTTTCTTATTAATTATTCTTTCTTTTTGTAACATGGTTTTGATTAGTCATTTCTTTGTCTGTAGATATTAGTTATTAGAAGCCGGACTCCGGCAAACCCGAAACGGTACGGGCATAGCGCGTGACCCTTGTGTAGGTACCTGCAGACTTCGTGGTTCCGTGCATTTTACAACGGATCCTGTTCATTTTTTTCAACGGCCTCAGTTTTGCTACCAGAACTACGGCACTGTTTTAGAAGAACACAATTATATCGACTCCTTATGTAAAAGTAAAACCAAGTCGGTTAATGTGTTTGTTTGTAACCTAATTAATAAGGTACCTACTGAATAGATTATCCGGCTTGATTTTACATTCGATCTCACTACTTTTTCAGGTAGAAGAACTGCGCCGCGAGACTTGTGTTTTTACATGTTATATTTTTTATGGGATAATTATTATTCCACTAATCTTATGAAATGAATCTCTACCTACCATTTTTGTGCTTAGGGAAGTGTCATGTAATTTAAATAGTGTTGTGGTAACTGATTAGATTTTTTTGGTTGATTGTATAATTAAAAGTTAAGTTTGAAGCATTGAACAAATGTTTCTGAATTCTGTTGATGTTTGAGAGATCACAACCGTTGGTTCCCTTTGTCAAATACTACGAGTATATTGGGCTGGGTGAGTCAAAATCAAAAATATTTCATGACATCTAGAAGATAGGAAGTCAGTCATTCGGAGCAGCGATTCGGAGAACAACGTGTGGTTCATAATGATTCATGTGAAGCTGTTTTGTTTTCGGCGTTTCTACTAGTAATTAGTAATGTTAATATTGGGTTATTGTGTAGCAACCGGAGCGGTAGGAATCGTTCAAGTGTCGTGTCGTTAGTTCGTAGCGGCGAGGGCGGGCGCTCCGCGGTCGTCTCAAGATCAAGGTCGCACGGCAGACGCGCGGCAAGGTCACCGGGCTCCCCCCCTCACCGCCCGCATGCCCCGTCGCCCGCTCGCACCACGCCGAGCGCTCGCCTCTCACGCGCGCAAATATTTGCGACCGTCTGTCCTCCGCGACCGATACGCCGAGGTCAGCCCGTCACAGACCTTGAAGTAATATTATCCGACCTCTCCAGCTTGAAAGACGAGATCGTATTTTTATCGGTCAGTTTAATAATTCCATAAATTGTAGGTACGAGGTGTGCGGTATGAAGTCTATATGCCTTTGAATTATCTACGGTAAATAGTCTCGGTAAATTATTTATTAGATTTAGGTACCTACCTAATAATCACAAAAAAATAACTAACATTAATAAAATTAAAAAGAAACAATTAAATTACAAATTATGTACTTGTTTTGTAGCAAAGAGGAATTAACAGCAAGAAAAAAAGAAATGGACTGTTGTGTGAAGTATTCTTCACTAAAAGAAAGAAAATACGATAAAACCAAGTACACAAAATACTTTCTGTTACGAGCTTTGTACCTTTAATATCAGGCTAGACCTAAGTACCTAAAGAGCAATACTTATATGCAGTCGAATCCTACCCAAAATTATTGGACAACAAAGAAAAACATGAATGAACACAATAAGATATGCAATATTCATCCGATTGCCTTATTCAGCGACATGGTAACTGGTTACCAATAAACTTAAATTATTAATAAGTGCATTTTTTTAAGTAGTTTGTTAAATAATTGTTCATTTTATATCAGCTTGTGGTTAGCCACGCGGATATATGGCCGTCTGTTCTCTGACTCATGCTTAAGTAGGCTTCCACGAATTTTATTTCCAGCGAAAAAAGGTCTATCACAAAATACTTTGGACTTAGTTAGACACAGAATGAATAAATGACACGTTTTTAGATCTGACAATTAACAGTATTTCGCATTTAAATGCAAGAAGAATGTAACGCGGGATAATAGGTATCTGGGCAAATGCCAAAACAAAACGCGTCATGTTTTCTAAGTTGTTTGTGCAATTGCATTTTATGTATATGTGTAACATTTCTACGGTATCAGATTGATAGTGAAGTGCACAAGTGTGTCCCGGCCGTGCTAGATGAGAACGAGCAGTTCCACGTGGCGCAATCGATGTCATTAATCTCTCCGCAGCTGTATAGCAAAGCGCAGAAGTAACATTGTGTTTGGATACATTTATAAAAATAATCCTATCCTATACTATTAAACGAGCAATAATTGTATCACATCACATCACATCACATCATCAGCCTATTATTGTTCCCACTTGCTGGGACACAGGCCTCCTCTCTGTGAGAGGGAATGGGCCGTTATCCACCACGCGGGCCCAGTGCGGCTTGGTGGATGTCACATGTCTTCGAATTTTTGATTCTAGGACATGCCGGTTTCCTCACGATGTTTTCCTTCAACGTTTTGAGAGCAGTGGTGATGAAATAATTTACACAAATTAAAGCGCCTGCCTGGGCTCGAACCCACGACCTACAACTTGTAAGTCGCGGCCGATACCACTGGGCCACCACTGCTCCGCATTGTATATATATATATTAGTAATCACATTCTCGAAAACAGCTCTAACGATTCCGATAAAATTGCAATATAGGTGATTTCGGAGGCGAAAAATTGACCTAACTAGATCTCATATCTGGGAAAATTCGTTTACTCGAAAAGAAATATTATTATATAAATTTTTAATCAAATTAGAGCAAATATAGAGCTCCTTATATACAAAAACAAATGATACATCACATGTCATGTGTGTGTATCATATGCTACACCGCCGAATATCTGTGCGTCTGGCTGTCGTTCACAGGGCAGTATAAACAGTATCTTTTAAATTGTTTATAGACGAATACAGAAAAAAATACTTTCTAAAGTGAAAAATCAAAAAGACAATCTGCAACGGCCCTAGCCGGGTACAGCGAGATTTTCTCTAAACGCCTGGTCGACGCTTTCATTTTATGTAAATTGTATACTTCGGTTTTATGTTAAATCCTACTATATACTCTAAGTATATACTATTATAAACGTGAAAGATTGTGAGGATGGATGGATGGATGTTTGTTAGTCTTTCACTCAAAAACTACTGAACGGATTTTGATGAAACTTTACAGAAATATAGCTTATACATCAGAATAAAACATAGGCTATAAATAAATAAAAAATAAAGATATTGGAAGAAGTACTAATAACATGTAGGCGGAGCCGCGGGTGGCAGCTAGTGAATAATAATGCTCAAATTTTCAAAAATCTACCTTTACGCAAATAAACACTTATAGATTTTAAATTACATAGCTCTAAATAGTATACACTTGCTGTAACATATTCTATAAAATTAAAAAAGCTCTTACTGCTATAGATATAATTAAATTTGATTTCATTTCAAGATCTACGGATTTATCTAGATGCAATCTACGGATTTTTTAAGCGGCACCTACGGATTTTTAAAATATGATCTAGCAACACTGCTCCCGCGCCTTACTGAAGGCGCCATTGAAATTTTATCAAGCGCTAAAAATTGTTTTCTGCATTTGTCTTTGGCGCCCTTTTCCATCTGGAGCCTAGAGCGACCGATCCTCTCGTTCTACCCAAGAGCCGGCGCTGAAGACAATATCCAAGTCGAACCCCCAAATCCCCTTAACATAAGAAAAGTATTCGTACCTGCTCTTTTTGCAGGACCTTTAAGTGCGCAAGTCTGACTCTCACGGGGCTTGTGTTTAGCATATATCATATATTATTGACTGTAGAGAGCCTTGAAAATATGTATTCAATTCAGCTTTGTTTGTACAAATGTACATTTTTAAGGACACCTTTCATTATTCACAAGGATTTTAAAGAAAAAAAGACAATGAGTGTCCATAGGCAAAGGTCGCGTAAGAATATTGAATACGTTCGCTTGAGTTCACCTTGATCTACGTTGAGTTTTAGGTACGTTGTATATTTTCTCATAACTGACATTTGAATAATTGTATACTATTTGTTTAGGATTATGAAACTCAAAAAATACACATTATACTTTACTGTAATTAACAAGGAACCTCAACCTTATGATTACTTGTCAGTAGTTCATGGAAGTGTTTAAAGCACGGACATGTATCTAACTAGATAACGCAAGTCCTTCCATCTGTATGAAAACCAAGCGTGTCACTTTTTCACAGAAAACTTAAAATAGTAGATTTTACAACGAGTGCACAAAATGGTTTTGTGGACGAGCTATAAACTCTGCTTTTCATTTCGATTGCGAGGAAATAAAACAGTAGGATAACATAACATTTCTTTAATTAATATTCAAAGTAAAATTAGTTTTAGCAAATTTGAAAAAAATAATAAACGGACGAAAAAACAAGACCTGTTTCCCGCCGCTTTTTTTTTAATCTTACGTCATTGATACGAGTATTAGGCTTGGGCTGTAGACCTACACAGCCTACTATTAAATTAATTTTGTAATATATATATTTTTAAATAATTAAATAACCTATCGTATTTTAATTTAAATTTTAATATCTTTTATGTCTTTAAAAACACATAAAAGGTAAATCATTAAAGTAAATATTATAAAATAACAAATTCTATCTGTGAACTTTTTATTGGGTTTGGCTGTATGGCTCATTTTCTTTGCCTTAATATAGATACATTTATAAGTAGATACGTTAATGCGCTTGTGCACAAAAATCGATTTTGTGCAGCCTATATCCTGCACAAATAAGCAATTTCAGAGAAGTGAAAATAAATTTATTTACCAATGAAAGAAAACATTTCCAATGCCTCGGACAACTTTTTCTATACAATATTTACAGCTCAATCTATACTTCTATACTAATAATAATAATATTAAAAAGAGGAAATATTTATATTTATGGATTTTTGTATGTAACGAATAAACTTAAAAACTACTGGACCGATTTCAAAAATTCTTTCACCATTTTGAAGCTACACTATCCCCAGGTGACATAGGTTACTTTTTATCCATGTATTCCCACGGGAACGGGAACTACGCAGGTGAAACCGCGAGGCGTCCGCTAGTGTGGCATAAAAAGGCATTTTTCTAGATCTCTGTGGATTTCCGGTGCCGATAATGCTAAATGAAAAGCTCAAATTACGATAATTTATCGTAACTTTATTCCGTTTTTTGACACGCTAAGTACATACAATCGCGCCATCTAGTTAGATTTATATCTGTGGTTTAAAGTCTAGTTTGCGTTAAGTATTACGGTGATGTATGTCGCTCGAAGACATAATCGTATCTTTTTGATGCTAGGTCTCGTCGGGCAGTGCTGATGAGCCACACACACGCAGTATTGGGGCCAAGGTTCCTATGAATTATGTAGTATATGGTATTATTCGGGCGGGATGTGTGTCAGTGCTCCGATTTCGCGGTCATAACGTTAATAATAGCAGCTGAAGGTTTCATTCGACAAGAGGAGGTCACTTCTTCTGCGCCGGTTTCCGGATTATTCATTGTTATTCTAATTTAGCTTACACACAGGCGGAATTGTTTTTAACTGCTGTGAGTTGTTTGTCTAATGTCACTTTCATTTAGAAGGTATATTCCTAGTTTCCTACTTCTGTTTGGCCTACTGATTCATAGACCGTGCTAAATGGCTGATTACTGAACTTCTATACGAATATTATATACAGGTTTATACAATTGAGTGTATATAGAAGGTAATATTTGGCTGTACTGATCCGATTAATAAAATTATTTCACTCATACAAAGCTACACTATCGCTCGGTGCCATATTCAACTTTTTATCACGGAAATATGCGAGGTTCCTCACAGGAGTGAAGCTTCGCCACAGCGGAAAAGTTTGATCTCTATAAGATTTCTCGTATATGAAAAAAAAAACAAAAGTAATTTTTCCACTTTTCTGATTTTAATACTAAATATTAATTTTATTAAATATATTGCTTGTTTACAAATGATTTCGTCCATAGATAATTAAATTAAAGTTTTATTACCAAAAAAATTCAATATACAAATAATTTCTGCAAAATTGCTAAAAGAAGCTGCATATACGCAGCGTGTGGTCTTCGGAATGTTAACAAAGAACAGTAATTGTAGAACAGTGGCAAACTAGGACATAATATTTATATGAAAGGCGGCGAGCGCGGCGAACAGTGTCGGCAGTCGGCAGTCGGCTCCCAAATGAGGTCAGTGGAACACGAAGCATTACACTTGACCTCTTTCTGTCGAGTCCTTACCTCCGCCAGACCTTCACTCTTTTTACAACGCTTTTACGAGCTAGGTCGGGCCAATTAATGGTCGCTTTTAACAATGACGCCCCCGTTCTGACAGCTTTGGGGGGCAGATGCGATGCGCGGCCGCGGCGGTGGCCACGAGGCCCGCGAGCGCGACCCGCGGCCGCGGCCCTACGCGGTACGCGCACACACTTGACACACATTCGTTTCAATGACTATTGATATTTGTATTTTGTTGACTGCCACATGCATATCTTTCAATCTATTATTGTGAACACATGTATGAATTATAAACGTTGCCCGTTGATTACTAATAGACTTACTTATTACAGTTATTACCAATAACTAGGTATACAAATTACATGTTTATAATGTGACGCAAGTTTATTGCTTGTATACATAAGTAGATATGAAAACTTCCGCGATTTTTATGATGTTTTTACTAACGTTACATATTATCATGTTTAGTAAAAATGTGAAGTACCATGATGTTACATATAGGTACCAAGTGGTTGCCTACCTACATAAGAACTGTAAATAGCAAGCCACGTGCGAATTGGCCAGCTTGTCCGGTATTGTTTACACTTCTAAACTTAATAATTATACACGTTGACGTCTGTAAAATAAAAACTGTGTAAGCAAGGTCAGGTTAACCTTGAATTCATAAGTATTTTTATTGTTTTTGCAATAACAGAATACCAAAGATAAACAAGGAAGTGGTCGGCGTTCAGCGCCACGATTACTAAGAGCTAGATATTATGTAGATTGTAGCATATTTACTCATTTACTCATAATCTCTAGTTTTCAGGGCCAACAATGACACTTTGTATTAACACGTAACTAATGTCTATTTACAATTATATGTAAAAATGAGGACTTTTCGCATATTTACTCGTACGATGACTACACAGACGATTCATTACCTAGAGAACAACACTTCCTTAGTAGATTGGATTCTGATCATAAAACATTGGATTACTGCATAGAATTATGTTATACAGCTATGAACTAAGGTTTCAGGAAAAATGAAATCAGTTAAAATAACACGGTTTGAACAGGCGCCACCTTCTTTTTGTGAACATTTTGGCAAAAACAAATTATCAAAAATATTTTTTGATATAGTTATCTATTGAGGTAGTGCGAATTCTATATTCCCGGAATATAAGTGGGCCAGTGGTGCACTACCTGATAAAAAAATGTGGAGAAGTGCGATGTGTGAGTTGTGACAAAGAACTCATACAGTATCTTCCTAGAACAACACTTTGTTTGTGCAACACACAAACAGCTCTTTCATAGGCAGTGGGCGTTGCTTGGCGACACATTATCGTTTCCACTAATATTTTTTTGTTGTTTTCTGTGTAATGTTGTGCAACTATGTCTACATTATTTTTGCAAATAGGTATAAATACAAAGTGAAAATAAAAATCGAAGTTTACTAGCCACGTGGCAAGCAAGTATAAGTTACCACGCGGCTTTTGTGAATACACTGTTTAAATCTGGTTCCTGAATAAGAACGATCTTAAAAACGAGCTTTGGTATACTAACCAATTTAGCAACCAATTACCAAGTTAACAGCATCTACAAATTGCCCGAAGTTGAAACTGTCATACTTAATACGCTACCGTTTATTGCCTCCTTGGCTCTACCGTGGAAAATCTAACCTACCCGAGACTGGGCGCGAAAACCTCGACTTTTCTAACCTCTCCCTTTGGAATTTTACTGAAATAGTAAGTTAGTGTTCGTAGTCTACTCGAGTGTGAATAAAATGAATAGCGTATTGAGATGAGTGACGATGACGATGAGTGACCCCATTTTGGCAAAAAGGTCCACGAAGTTACGCCACTACACATCTAAAATGCATGTCAAGTATTTTCATGAAAGCAGAGTTATAAAAGCGTGTCAACATGAAGTATGAAGTATGTTAATGAAATTTTAGGTCGTGTGCCGCTTATTTAACGAAAGTGTGAATATTGAACTATTCGCCGCAATGTGTACAGATACGGTGTTCAAGGTGGAATGAACAGGAGGGTGTCAACCCTGGTGGTTGTGGTAACTGATAGCTAGGCGAAAGTCAACAAGCGTTTGATAAGGCGATGACGGCCGCGGGCGCCGTCCACAGAGGCACGCAGCCGCTCTATCGTTCAAGAGTAAGGTCGTTCGTTCCATCTAGTGTCGCACGACTCTCCAATCTAAGGCTATCACAGTTTACACTATGATTCTTAATTACATGCTCGTTTCACATTTTATGTACAGATAAACTGGCCACAATTATAAACAATTACTGAATGTATGTTGCGTAACAAGACTACTGATGTAACATCATGAGCATATATTTCGGTAGTGTTAATGGCTGAATGAGTAAATAACTGGTCCTTATTTAACACCAGTTGGCGCGGCGTCACAAAATACCTTTTTAGCGGTAATGAGTACGCGGAGTGTACGTTCGTCTGAGTCTGTTTATATAGCAAATGAAAACAATCGAGGACTGCCTTGTGAATGTTTAACAAACGGTGTTACGCAACAAAGGGGAACAATGGCGGCTGGGGTGAATGTTGCCAAAACATCGGACGACAATCGAGATCGGCTCTCACATGGCTTGCACTTGCGTAAATAATTACAGCAGCAGGATTAGATCACTGTGCTAGCCTTGCCTACTGACCTCCACTTATATGCCCTTTGCAAATATATGATGCATTAGTGCCGAAATATTTCAAAAAACAGATCCTTCTTGTTTACCCATTAAAATTTGACTCTGCCTAAATAATCCTTTTTCGATTACCCACCGATGAAAGTATTTTATAGCAGTTATTACTCTATGCAATTTGTAGGAAACCTAACTCGGAAGATTCAGTCAAATCGGAGGACCAAGGACCAACCACTCTACTTCTTAAGTTGTCTACGTTTTACCAACTTAGTGGGTTTTCCACTAAAACTGGTGGTTCCAACGAAGGTTAAATAGGAGTATTTAGTGATGAAATATTTATTTTATTGGTTGGTGGATTTGCCTAGCGTTTTAGTAAAATTCTGTTAACACTTTAAATTACAAGGAATGCGATTATCAAATTTATAACTGTTATATTAAGGATACTTTAAAATGTCGGCCGAATGAAGACGAGTCCCGACCATTTGAGAACCCTAGGTCTGTACGATTTAGAATCCAATTTAGTGTAGTGTGATCACTAGCTAACAGTTTAGGTTCCCAACTGTTCCTAACTAGGTTTAAAATAAATTGGATAGTGAATAACTGCTTAAGGGATGAGAGGCTTAGATTTTTCTTTCCAAGCTATGAAGAATCTTTCTGTATGCCAGTTCTATCCCATTATTTGAACGATCCGGAAGTAACGAAGAGATGACGTCAGAAAGAGGGATAATGATTTTGGTAGAAACCTTTATGTTCTCGCCTAGTGATATTAATTCATGATTTTATCGTTTTTTTTTTTTTTTTTTTTTTTTTATTATTGATAGGCTCGCGCTTGACCACTATCTCACCTGATGGTAAGTGATGATGTGGTCGACGATGTAGCGCGCTTACCTAGAAGAAACCTATTCACTCTTGACTTAAAGACTCCCAGGTTGTAGCTCTCAGGAAATACAGACTCCGGCAGGGAATTCCACTCCTTAGCTGTACGCATAATGAAAGTATTCCCAAAACGTTTGGTGCGTATGGGTGGGATGTCCACCATGTACCGATGACACATCGCCGTACGTCTTGTAGTCCGATGATGGAAAGGGCTAGGAGGAATTAGTTCATGCAATTCCAACGCACACTCCCCGAAATGTAACCGATAAAAAACCGACAGACTGGCAACTTGGCGCCGATGTTCAAGGCTCTGGAGCCTAGACTCGACCAATATCTCATTGCCGATGAGCCTCTTGGCCCGCTTTTCGATCGACTCTAGTGCATCCAGCTGGTACTTGGCAGATCCGTCCCAGAGGTGAGAGCAGTACTCCATGCATGACCGAACTTGCGCTTGATACAAGTTGAGCAGCTGTTCTGGCGTGAAGTACCGTCTCACCTTTGCAAGGATCCCCAACTTTTTGGCAGCCAGTTGAGCTTTTGCCTCAATGAATGGACCAAAATTGAGGGTCGATGTCAACGTAACGCCAAGAAGCTCGAGATGGTCCGTTATCGGCACGGTCACACCGCGGAAAGTAGGAGCCGGGTGGAATTGGCTCCTTTTAGCGGAAAAAAGACACGCCTGGGTTTTAGCAGCATTAAACCTGACCAGATTGGCATCGCCCCATTCGGAGACTGCCTGCAAGGACAAGTTCAAGCGCTCCACCATGGCCTCCCGGAGAGACTGGACCTGAGGCCCGGTAGCACGCGCGTTGGACAAGTATCTCTCAGCAACAGTGCTGTCGTCTGCATACCCAAAAGTGCCGGGTTTTAGCAGATCATTTATGTGCAACAAGAACAATGTTGCTGAGAGTACCGACCCCTGAGGGACCCCGGCGTTGATATCCAGTTGGTCAGACGAGCGGCCATCAATAACCACTCGTATAGACCGGTCCCTCAGGAAGTCTGCGATCCAATCGCACAGACCACCGGGCAGACCGAATGACGGAAGCTTACCAATAAGGCTCTCATGCCAGACCCTGTCAAAAGCCTTCGAGATGTCGAGGGAGACGGCAAGCGCTTCCCCGTGCCTCTCGATGGCTTCACTCCATATGTGAATGGCATACGCTAGAAGATCCCCAGTTGACCGATCTCGGCGGAAGCCATATTGGCGGTCACTGAGGATGTCGTTAGCTTCTAGGTATGCCAGGAGCTTGGAGTTGAGCACCCGTTCCATACTCTTACAGAGGATGGACGTTACTGAGATGGGTCTATAGTTGGCCGGGTCAGCCCGACTGCCCTTCTTGGGCACAGGCTGAACGTTAGCTTGCTTCCAAGCGTTCGGTACTTTTCCAGTCTCATATGAAAGGCAAAACAGGCGAGTCAGGATCGGAGACAGTTCAGGCGCACAAGTTCTTAGAACAATTGCCGGTACCCCGTCGGGGCCACTAGCCTTGTTCACGTCAAGATTCCGCAGCACCCTACGGACGTCTTTTTGATGGATGCGAATGTCCGACATACTCGTCTCGCATCCATCAGGAGATGGAGGGGGCCGCGCGTTACCAGAATCCAGGCGTGAGGATTCCGCAAAAAGAGAGGCAAACAAGTTTGCTTTCTCCTCAGCGGAGTGGGCCAGCGTTCCGTCGGGTTTCAGCAGTGGTGGTAGTGAGGGCCGGCAGAAGTTCGATTCGACCGACTTAGCCAGGGACCAGAACGCTTTACTACCGGCTGGATAGGAAGCAAGTTTGGACCCAATACGGCTTATGTGGTCGAACCGAGCCCTTCGCAATACCCTCTTGCAGGACTTGGCAGCCCTATTGAAGGCTCTCTTCCACTGGCTCACGTCGCTAGCTTTGCGCGTCCGAGCGTCGACCCAAGCCAGGTACGCCTCATGTTTCAGCGTGTTGGCACGATTGCACTCGGCGCCAAACCATGGCCGGTCAACACTAGACATTGCTACGTCAGAGAACGGAATGAAGTACTCCATTCCCTGACGCAACACGTCCGTCACGGCGTCCGCGCACGACGAAGGATCAGCCGAAGAAAAGCAAATGGGCTGCCAAGGATAAGATGCGAAGAAAGAACGCATCCCATCCCAATCTGCTGACCTGTACCGCCAAACCCGCCGAGTGCCTCTTGGGCTGGGATCGGGCGGGGAGTAGACGGATACAGACTTCACCAGACAATGGTCGGAGCTACCCAAAGGTGAAGATACCGACACAGAGTAGCGGTCTGGATCTGTTGTCAGCAGAAGGTCCAAGCAATTGGCAGTGTGCGAATGAACATCCGGCACCCTTGTTGCTCCCTGGACCAGCTGGGCGAGATTTAACGCAAGCGCAAGCTTTCGCGTCTCTCGCCCAGCATGATCAGTGCACTGGTATGGGAAGAGCCACTCCTGGTGGTGGGCATTGAAATCCCCTAGTATCACTAATTGGGCAGAAGGGTACCGCTGCTGTGCCATATCAGCCGCCTCACACAGATGTTCCGTGAGCCTGGTTGTCTCCTGATCTCCACTGTGCGATCGGTAGACACAGGCGTAGATAATTTTATCCAGGCCTGTGTCCACCAGTGACCAGAGCACAGAAAACCTGGAGTCCTCAAGGTTACGGAGACGCCGATAACAGATGTCGTCTCGGGCGTACATGCATACACCCGCGTGTGGTTTAAAATTGTGCTCCAGGGTAAACCCTGGGTATGATAAGTACGACACGTCTGACGGACATCCGATCTGCGTCTCCGAAAGGAAAAGAAGAGCTGGTCTATCAGTCTCCAGGTGGTGATGGACTGCTTCGAGATTAGAGTGCAGCCCTCTTATGTTGCTGAGGTGCACTTTGAGTGACAGGGAGTGCTGCCGCTGTACAGCTTTTATTTTATTTTTCCTTTGCATACTTGAGTGAAAAAAGGTGAGGAGAAGGCAGTGAGATGAGGTTCCACGCTGGCAACCTACAGACACGCACTGACAGGACGCTATCAATGGGGGACTGATCTGGAGACCGCGGGGACGCCCGAGCCCCCCCGGGAATGTCCATCGGGCCCTGTCTTCTGGTCGCCAACCAGCACGATGGTGCATTCCGGGATTTTTCGACAGTTGGCGGGGCAGCCTTTCGTGTGTGGCTGGCACACTACTTGGGCCCCCAACTACCTGCGGTCGGCCAGCGGCGCACCGTGCCTCGGATCCCGCTACCCTCCGCGACCAGTCTCCCGATAGGCCCATAACAGCGCGCGTCAGGCTGGAACGCCTGCAGTGGAACAGCTATCTCGACCCAACTCCTCTAGTTGGCTACACCGGGCATCGTACCGGAACACGGCTAGGCCGCTTGGCGGTACGTCTTTGCCCGGTGGGTGGTCGCAAGCCTTCGGCCGTAACCTACCACCAGTTAATTGATGTCACCTGATTTGCACCACCCGGGGGCCACGTGTAGGGATTCGTATGGGGTTCTCTCCTACGGACGAGGGTGACTCAGCCCCCAACTATGTCTAAGGATAGTTAAAATCTTCTATTTTAGGTAATGCTGCGTATAAGTTGATATAATGTAGGCGTTTTATCTGTGCTTCTTGATTATTCTTAGTATTTCATTAATAAAATCATCGAGTGCTACTTCCTGGACGTAAGTATCAAGTCAAGTGTTCCCAGTAAGTGCTATCGTCAAGCGATGATTAAAGTAATGAAATGTTTGTCTGTCTGTCACCGATGAGTCAAGGGATCACGGGTGAATTGTGATCCTCGTTACGACTCTACAAGTAATACCACATGATTAATTTATTGCTATATTATTTCGTCATACGTTTCCGTGTCTGATATTTTAGTTAAACATACGATCGTCGTAAATTAACCCGCTTTTGTATATATTCCACAAACATCTGCATACGACCTTCAATCTTTTCCGCAATTCGTAATCTTGCTGTGAAGATGTGCTGGTGGTTCTTTGCTAAGTGCGTACAATCTCATAGTGATTATTTAATAAATACCAGAAGTCTTAGTTCCTTACAGTTTACAGCGTTACCTTTTTGTGATAAAGTGATTATATTTTAATGTACACGAGAACGCGGGGGTCACAGCGAACGGACCATCAAGGGGAGAGGTCGAGATGGAGGGGGGAGGTGTACGTGTGTGCGTCGTTGTCGAATAATATTTTTTCGCGCACACAAGGTCGAGGTCGAATCGCTTGACTTCCTAGATAGGCAGCGAACGACCTCGCCCGCAGCCGCCGCGCCGCCCGCGGGCGGCCCACCTCGCGATCCTCCGCCCGCCCCTGACAGGACCATCCATTCCCATGCTTAACAATTTTCCTTTACGAGTCTCTTTTACGTTTTTGCTTTAATCTTTGTTTTTTTTTCTACGGAAGCTATCGTAGAAAATAAACAAAGATTACAGTATTGCGACGTTTTAATTTCACATACACGAGTTTCTATTATGATGTCACAATTATTTTTATCCTTGAACAAATATTTCGGTTTAACATTACGTAAAAACGTTTTATCTTTTTTTTATCTGATATTGTTTAAATATGAATTCGGCAGTTCCTCATCACGTAGCTTCGTGTCTACATAACACTCGCGAAATGTGTATGCGGATAAAAATATCCAGGGTCAGGCTCAAGGTCTCGCTGCTTTTCTGATTAGGCGATAAGAAAGAACAATGTCACCGCAATTTGGAACCTTTGTGTTTGGAAATACGTTTCAATTTAGTGTACAAAAATTATATCTAAATAAAAAAACAATAACGGTATTTGCTGATATTTTTTCTTGTGCAAGGTTACAGCTTACACGTATGAAAAGTATGAAAACTGTAAGTACCTACTGTAGGGAGTTAGGTATACATATGGTTATTGCGACAAATTTTTATGTATCAAATTGATGCAACATTAATATATTACCTTCTAATTATCTTTTGTATTTCAATAACCAGGCATGGCTGTGCTGTGCTGTGTGTGTGACCCATAGGCCTGCTGTTGTTGAAGTACCCATGATTGTGTAGCGTCCGCGTTTGTGTTACAAGGAACTGCAGTAAATCATATTACAATGTCGTGTTTGGCGCGCGGCAGAGCGACAAGGATGAGGTCAATGTAACGCCCGTCTCAGAGATAACGTCAACACCTTGGGACCAAGGAGTCCCACTTAGCACGACTGACTATCCTTTCCACCAGTAGCGTATTTAGCCTTAGGAAAGAATTTTCCTATCAATTTTCATGGGGCGGCCATACCTAATCAGCCCGGGCGCCAAGTCTTTGAATACGCCACTGTTTCCTATGTTCATACTTTGAAAGCTCAAACTCTTGTTTGGGCTGGTTTTGGTCCGGTAAAGATCAGATCTGACGGTGCTACGTGTTCATTTGTTTTCCGGGCTGGCGGTATGGTCCGGCGCGGCGGTACGGCTCGTTTGCGGGCTGGGTGTCGGCTGACCGGAGGCCAATGTCAGGCGACATTGTCATATGACATTGGCGCGACACGGACGCTTCCTGTTATCTCATTTACGATACTTCTCGCCGCTCGCGACCGGCATTAATCATTATTGGAACAAAGAATGACCACTCACGGTAATTGTAATTAACACGCGTTGACCTTGACGGACTCATTATCTCGGCCACCTCGGTCACCATACTACGCGACGTCACAAAGGACTTTATTAACTGTGTACGTAAGTCGTAAACAGGAATGTTTACCTCGATCATTGTTTTTACTACGCTATGTAGGTATGTTGAGACGAAGCCGGACAACTAGGAAGTTATTTTTATTCATCATACTCATTTAATGTAGAGATTATTGCCGATAATTGTGATATTTATCGTTTTGCATGGAATATAAATGATGTCCTGTTTGACTTCAAAACGATACAGCGCTGAATTGCTATCCTTCATATTAATTATGTCTGTTAATGTCCTTGCCCAACAGAGAAATGGTGCAGGTTGACGGTAACCAGTAAAGGCGGAACAACACTCACGTGTCGTGGCGTGGCGTGGCGCCTTCTGACTCAGTTGATTGGCTACAAAACTCGTTTTGTTATGACGTAGGCTGAAACAGAGTCGTTTGACTGTTGGATCCAGCGCCACGGCCCACGACACGCCACGACACGTAAGTGTGGTGCCGTCTTGACACGTAATGTGATGACATTAATATTATATTTATGTAATCGTCAAAATAATACCGCATTTATCATAGTTTTAACAATGATTACTTTGTCACGCATACAGGAATAAAATGCTGTGGTCTTGACAAGATAATAAATTATAAAAGATTAATACGAGAATCCAATAGTAATAAAAGATCTAGCCTTGAAGGATTGTATGTCGTAGAACACCATAAACGTTAGTCTCGGTTGAGCTGAAGGCCAGATAGAAATCCAATTGGAGTGCCACGTGCCCGAAGGTAACGGAATAAACCTGAAACAAATGCAGTAAAGCGTAGGTATAGGGCAAGATGAGACGTCACAGTAATAAAGAGTGCGCAGTGAACACTGCGCAAACATGTTTACCGGCGCGTTCTGTTCTCAAAGTTCAAGGCCCTGTTAATGACCAATGAGAAACATTGTACTTTCATGTGAAGGTTCCTTTAAGGACAATCCCCGAGATTTTTTTATGTTTTCATGAAAATGTGTGACCGTCTCGCTTCTTTCGTGACCGCGAGCGCAGCTACATAAGCTTCCGGGTTCGACTCTTTGAGTGGCCTAAGTGTAATTTGAAATCTATAAGTATATAAGTTTTTAACTCGCAACAAACAGTAAACATGGTAAATATCCCACTTTTAATGTTAATGTTAATCTATAAGTATGTTCAGGAGTCTGAATTTGTGATCATTAAACAGAGCACTCATCGACTATGGAGTCATTGTATCAGAGCGAGCGAAATGCTAGAGCAACCAACTGAGCAGCAGTCATGTACAATGTCAATCCCTAATTCAAACGTGGATGTTGTAATAATTATGTACTATGGATGATTATTGTTCTTATGTGTTTTATGGTCGAAAATACCAATTTTCGAATGTTATAATGTTATAAAGCTGGAAGTAATCTCTGATAACTCTGAAGAAGAAAAAAGCAAATAAAAGCCAACTTAAATACTTAATATATCGAAGTACAAACAAAACGTATTGCGAATTTAAGGTCAAGTCAGCATTACCCCATGAAGAATACTGAACAGTTGCGTGAAATCGGCAGGTGCTCGCGCCTGCCACCTGGACCCCACTTTCAAGTGTGTAGCCTCGTTACGAAGAACCCTGATAAACGACCTCCAGGTGTACAGCGAATCTGAAACACAGCTTATTATACATAACCATGTGCTCATTCACGTGCTCAGCTGCCGGCTGACGAACTGTTTCATGTTTCAGTTGCCTGCCCAGCTAGATCACGCGACGTACGTACCAAATGTGATTGGGTTAAGTGATCCCACGGGTCAATTTCGAGTGGGTCCAGTTGACCAAAGACTATTAAATCCTATTAATTTTATCTACGATTTGCGATACGACACCCCACGTTGCTGGTTTTGAAGGAAATGCAAGAAATTAGAGAATAATAATTAGTGCCTAGATTGTCGTTACTTAGTTGCTCGTGACACGGACACGTGTGCAAATTGACGACGTAATTACGATAATTTGTAAATAAACTATGTTTCGATTTTACTTATGTATTTATGTACTTTCTTTTATTCTGTTTACGCATAACTTCATTCAATATGTTAAATACTTATACAAAGTTTCAATCGTTGTCGACGTGTTCCATAAACATGTTCGCTATCTCGTTCGTAAAAAATCCTTTAGCAACCGAATGTTTTCCGCTGGTCCATCCTTATTGTGTATTTCTAAAATGATTTCGTGAAAAAAATTGAAGGTCAAATGAGCATTAGCACTGGCCTTGGTTTCATTTCAAAGTCTAGAGGTGATCTCAGACGCGACTTACAACAGCTTATTTAAATTACAATGGTTTTATGTTGTAAAATATCTACATCTGAATGAATAAATAATATTACATTAAATAATTGTCCAATTTATAGGTTCACATTCATGAACTGTAAGGTTGTTCAAAAGGGCGGAATACAATTAACTATAAATTATTTACATAGAACCAATAATTGTAATCATGTCTTACACACTATCAAATTATTATCACCACAGAACCCAAATGCGAGGTTAAAAATATATCTTCTAATTATTGAGCTCCTGACATTGTATGGGCTTCCTGTCTATTTACATCACTATAGGTTACCTTCACACTGAAGCGGCTTGAGGTCAGGAGAACTCACCGCAACAAGAACGCAGACGTCGGCGTCGGCTCGGCGTATCGTCGCTCGTCTTTTGTACATTGATTTATGAAAAACATCACTGTGTTTGCGTTTGTGTGCGCAGACAATGGACAGTTTTGTTCAGTACTTATCATTTCTAGAAACTAATACGTTATACATTATGTAAACTTCAATGTTAAGGCGTAAATAGACCATTCTGGGTAGGTTATTGAAACTCTAGTCTAAATGTCAAAATAATGGAGGGTAGATATGTCGCGTTACGTTACGGAAACCCGACACCACGCGTCCCGCTCACGAGGTGCGCGGGCGCGGGTGACGGGCGCCGCTGACCCTGACTCTTGAAATAGTCTTCCGCATTAACGCCGAGAGCAAAAATATCGCATGATGCTGCTTCCAAGGCCGCCGATACGCCAACATCCCTGTCGCGCCTTACAAGGATTTAAAACTACCATAAAAAGCAACAACGACAGTGTAGGTGACGTGCTGCTTGTCACTTTGTCACCTATCATTTAAATTCCATATAAAAATGTATCGTATTATATCATTCATTAAAAGCTTCCTATTACTGTTCTCAATACTGCAAGGTCTATGCAAATGTTGCAACAGAACAAACGAGTGAATGTTAGCCTTAATCTGTGGACTTGCACGGACTGGAGCGCTAGTTTAATTTAGACATCCGAAGCTAATTGAATTGATTATGGGTTCGCGGTATAGATTCAGCAATCTTTCGACGAATAATAGTGTTGACGTAACAATGTATGACGGGTAGAGCAGAATGTATGAACATTTATTCTTGCTCTGATTTACGACTCTTGTATTGAATGAGCATCGCGCAATGTGCTCAGCTCACATAGGGCGGTTAAACTATGAAATCGCGTGTACATGCTTATCATTATCATTTTAGGAATTATCGTTTTTTTGTGTACCTTTTAAATCGATTAAAATACTTCTAAGAGTTCTTTTTGATGTTAAAAGATACTGATTTGGACCAATAAAATGTTTTATTATTACTGGTAAGACAAAATTAATAAAAAAAAAATGTCTTTTATTTATGCTATCATCGGGGTAGGATAGGATATATGGACCATTTGGTCCGTTGTGCGTGCAGGGATCCTCTCTGTGAAAGGGAATGGACTTACACACCACGCGGGCCCAGTGCGGGTTGGTGGATGTCACATGTCTTCAAATTTTTGGTTCTTAGATATTTTTTTGGTTCTTAGATATATTTAGTTTCCTCACGATATTTTCCTTCACCGTTTTGAGAGCAATGAAGATAAAATAATTTACACAAAGTAAAGCGCCTGCCAGGGTACGAACCTTCGACCTACAACATGTAAGTCGCAGCCGTTACCACTGGGCCATCACTGCTCTCTATCATCAGGGTTTATTATGATAAATGATAGCGTTAAGTAGTACAAACTTCGAATGCCACATTAAGACCTTCATGTGACTAAACCTTCGTGAGACCTTTCTAAATAAATCTACGTAGATTGTGACGTTTATCGCGATATCGAGCGGCATTTATTTTCAACAACTGATATATTTAACAAGCAATTAGCTACGTGTACATTTAGTCGAGGTCACCATTCCGTTACCTGAAAGACGTAGGTAACAATTAAATGTTTCTAATAATATATTTTGCCAATAGGTACAAGAGTTACCGCATTAGTTAATTAGTTGTTAATGTACGTTAACATTTCCACCAAAATACGTCAAGACCTTGTGTTCTATTACATACAATGTTAGCTGCGTATGATCAGTTGTAAATCACTAGTGGATCGCAACTGTAAACAGACTACCCACTCGTTGCAAAAAACGAACGTTTCTAAAAAGTGCGCCTTGAAAAAATTAATAACCTTGTTGAAAAATAGCTATGTAAAACTTTACAGTGCCAAAATTAAGATCAAATACCTACGTATCATCAGATAATGCCGTGTTTATTTTATATAATTACGGAAATATAATAATAATGGATAGTTTATCTCAACGTGTCATCTCATCGTATCATGATATTTTAAAACATAATTTATGTAACTTGAAGGTTCAGTTTTGATTTAATATTTAAGTATAAAACTTATTAAAATACTTTTAATCAAATTACTTACATAATTAATTTAGATCTTATCAAAAACCTTTACTTACTTTATCATTTCAATAACGTGTACTTGACATACGTCGAGTGAAGGTCAAAAATTGGCATTAAAACCAATATCATCGCTTGTTTTTTTTGTCTAACTCAAATCTTTCACGGACAGACTGATAACATTATCACGTCACGTTAATAATGTCGTGACAACTTATCTGTGCAGATATTTCACAGAAATAACCTTTCGGCAGTATGTGTAGCTAAGTCAAATAGCAGAAAACTGTATCCCACGCAGTAATCTAATAAGCAGACAGACGAGCAATACGGATGCAATTTCGGAGGTCATGGCGACGAGTAACGAGACTTCTTAAATATTATCGTTATGACGTGTACCTACTATTAAGTAAACTATGCTTAGTTAAAAACAGATCCCTTCAGTATATCTTCCGGTTGTATGAAGATAATGTTTTATGAAAGGTTGTATGGAACGGGAAAAAGTTTGCGCTGACGACGATGAAAGTTCAAGCGACGTAAGTACCTAAAGTTGAATAGTTAAAACAAGGGATTTTGATAGGAAAATAGAGTGAGTTTATGTGTGTTTCCTATTCTTCTTATTAAAGCTTAATAAAAAGTTAAGTGGTGTGTTGCTAAGAATTAACAGAACTGAATTTAGGATGCTGAATTTTCTCAACGAGTTGACCTGAAATCAAGCAGTAATACTAATGAAATTATTTATGTAAAAGTAGAATACAACAAATGTGTATATCCGAAAAAAGAAAAGTTCATTACTATTGAAAATATGTTCTGATTTGCGAATCTAATGTTGTTGTTGTATGGTGAGAATTGTTTTCTTAAAATATACAAAATACAATGAGAGTGAAAATAAAAATAGTGTTGGGAAACACGTCACGCGAATTCTATTGTCATTTGATCAACAGTTGTAGTTTATTTTAGATTTGCACTCAAATTTTTTTCTTTTAAAGATAATGTTAGAGAGTCGTTAGAATATTCCGTATCGTGACATTGGATACCTAACTGAGAAAAAATTGAAAAAAAAAAATGTTTTGGTATTTTTCATTACTTGTAGTACCTATTTCTCGGGTGGATCTCATGATGGCAGCGACCACGTTGCGGCGACATGGCGCTCGCACGCAAGCCGCCACGTGTCTCCGCGATAACCGTTCGTTTCTGCGTCGCAATCAACACGCTTCGTTATACAAACTATGTGTCTTTGCCCTCTGTAAAGTACTGAATTGCATACGTTATATTCAGCACTAGCGAAAACATTGTATATCTATCTGACCTGCACTGACCGCACAACGTCTGCAAAGTGAGCACAAACAAATATCTCTTCTTTAAATGAAGCAAACCGTTTTGGCAACTTTCTTAAATGAGTTGGCTTCATTGTACCTAACTAGCTACAAACGAAAACAAAACGTAGACAAACAAAATGTAACAAAAACATGCCTGCAGCATTTTCCTCAAATAAAATACTTTTGTTTTCTAACAGCGTGTCAACGTGAAAGACGACAGGGCTTACACTTTCTTGAGAATGTTTTTAATTTATTTGTTTAGGTGGCAAATAAATTGTGTGTTGAAATATAATGCCGGGTTCTTAATCGTTTTGTTTAAAAATGTAATTTAAGGTTTCTAATTTTGTAAAATCTGACGTTAATACGGTCGTTGCGCCCGTGCCTGCTTCTGTATTCAATTTGTCATCTGCTGTAAAGAAAGAATATAAAAAGGCTTGGAGCAAAGTAAGCCAATAAATTGGAAAAATTCAAGTGGTGAGTACGAGCGTGAAATGCGGGTCGGCGACCGCGAAAAAACCCCTCACTGAGTTTAGTATTGTACTGAATCGCTGCAAACTGTAGTTTTGATACAAGACTTGTAGAAATAAGGTCGTGGCACTATTCTGTAAATCTATGAACTCGAGGCGTGTAGTCTAAAAACAACCAATAAATTTACCATTTTCTTCAGAATCAGCTGTCTGCCCTAGCATGTATCGGCCATTTATTAATCTCTGCACTGCGCCCCGCCCGCGACTTCGCGTGTGTATTCGCGTGATTTCGTATTTTAGCCTACAGATGACTTTCTTATGTGCAGTTAGTGAAGGCGACCATAAATAAGCGAATCAATAAAAAATCGGGTGTCGTAGATATCTAGGGTTTATTAGGTTGGGACGATTCATTATTTGACTTAAAGAATAATACATTTTAGGTTACCACCACAAAGTAAAATCCTCCCCTAAAAACTTAATAACCCCTTTTTGCCCCGTTGAGGGTCGAGCTTTTAACAACCGAAATATTATGTTATTCACTCTTTTCTTCTTTTTCGTTATTGTTAGGTTAGATTGCACAGTAAAATTCCTCAATAAAACTTTAACACCCCTTAACCCTATCTAGGAGGAAGTTTTGATTATTTACTTTATCCTCAAGGAACTAGATTTTTCATACAAACAAATTGACCCCTTTTCACCCCCTTAAAGATTTAAAGTGCTGGAGTGGTGACCGAGTGCCGGAAGACGCAGTATAGGAAGGTCTCCCTCTAGGTGGAGCGACGACCTGGTCAAGGCTACGGGAGTCCGGTGGATGTGAAACACACAGGACCGATCAGTGTGGCGACGTTTGGGGAAGGCCTATGTCCAGCAGTGAACGATTTTTTGGCTGAAATGCTGATGATGATGAAAGTTTGAATTTCCGAAAATTCTTTCTTAGTGCTCCCCTAGACCCCTACATCAAAAACGAAACCCTATGCATTAAGATTATTAGCAAATTTTAACACCCGCTAAAACTTATTTTGGGGGCAGTTTCGAAAATCTATAATGACAACCTTTATTGTTTACTTAGGTTGGTAATATTTATGTCAAGTTTCAAGTTTATTAACCCAAACAATAAGAGTCTTCAAAAATACTTTAGCAGCCCTAAATCATCTTTTGGGGGTAGGTATAGTTTCGAAAAACGAATAATGACAACCTTCATTTTTTACTTAGGTTGGTAGATTTATGTAAAGTTTCAAGCTAGTTTATTAACCCAAGAAATAAGATTCTTAAAAAAAACCCTAAATCATCTTTTGGGGGTAGTTTCTAAAACCTAATAATGACAACCTTTATTGTTCCTTGGTATTTGTGTCAAGTTTCAACTTTATTAACCCAAGAAATCATATTTGCCATACAAAATTCAACACCCCATAAAACATATTTTGGGAGTAGTTTCGAAAAACTAATAATGACAACCTTTATCTTTTCTTTTATTTGTGCCAAGTTTCAAGTATTTTTGTCGAAGGAATTAGATTTATCAGACAAACTTTCAACCACGTGTTTACCCCCTTAGGAGTAGAATTTCCAAAAATCCTTTCTTAGTCCTCACTTACGTCACTTGAGCAATCTTTCTGTCTGCCAAATTTCATGCTTCCAGGCCTAGCGGTTTTGGCTGTGCATTGATCGATCAGTCAGTCAGTCAGTCAGTTTCTTCTTTTATATAATAAAAATATAATAATAGAAAAGAAGATAGATGACAAAAGGGAAAAATCCTCTCGGTGAGAGACAACTAAAAGAGTTTTAACTAAAGTTTGGAATACTATCTAGATTTATGCTTGAGTACCTTCCACCACCAGCTTGCTTGAGTCGACTTCTGCTCACAAACTTTCGAATGATGCCTATTTAGTGCAAGACCTGCTTAAAGTTTTTGGGCTTTTTATTGAGCATATTTTATTTACATTATTATTTTATTGTTAATTAGGTGTATTTAGATTAAGCCAAATATGCAGATAGCTCAGCAAAAACCAGTTAAATTGAGAAAACCAAACCTCTGCTAATTTCCAAAATTACTTAACTCAAAATTACTAGATACATTGAGATACACAAAATAAAATATAGGTACAGTACTTTTGAAAAAAAATCTTGTTTGCCGGCTATTCGAATGCGGCCATACATACGTTTTTCCGGCTAGCTTGTCAAATACAGAGAGGTTCATCCCTAGTCAAGAATACAGTTTCGAAATAGGTTAGAAAATAAGTACCTTTTAATATAGCCAGGTTTTCTATTGACTTTATTCTAACACTTATTTTTATAAATTGTGTGTTTCAATCCTAAAAGCAATGAAAAATCAGTGACTTTGTAAAGACTTGCATTGTGTTCCTAAATAGGTATTTTTAGTTTTCAGACATCTATGTAAACTAATTTCCAATTAAGCGACAGTTTGCGAGCGGCACGAGCGCGGGCAGCGATGCGTGGCCGCGCGGCCCACTGGCCTGCTCCACATAGCTGATGATTGTATGTAGATTTTGTAAGTCATAAGTCAAGCCGCGAGAGTACGATGACAGCATCCATCCGTTTTCTCCACCCATTGTACGCGCGGCGTCTCCGCGGTCCCCGGCCGACGACGACGCGGACTCGCCGCGCCCTGCCACGCGCCGCACTCAGAGAAATTGAGGCGATATCACTTATAATACGACCACATGTACTTTCTGTCCTAGTGGCCAACAAAGATGGTAACTACAAACCCGTTGCCTGACTCTCTGCTGTGTATTGCTACTTAACGTCAAATTAATCTTTTTTTTCAGACAATCGTTTCCTGTTCACACTCAACAAGGAAGGATATCACTGCAAGGATTTTAAAATTTGAATACATCTTTGCTTACGTGGTTTTGTTAAACATAAAAACGTTATTGACAAGGCCTTATAGAGAATTACGTAGCCAAGAAGGTGATGATGTTAAACATTACGATGACGCACGTGGCTTGTTAAGATGAAACAATTGTTTTTATTTTAATGACCCCAAAATTTCCTTAAACGTTTTAAGAAGTCTGATTCTTCTTGGAAATCAGGCCATACAGATTTAAAAAGGAAGAGATCCTTTCTCTTCATATCTGTTCGCCTTCGCCCACAGCGTGAGACTCGCTGTCTCGGGCTGCTCGTAGCCTAAGAAAGATTTCTCTCGCGTGCCCGTATTTGGATTCAGGTCATGTTCAACTCACCCAAACATTCTAGTTTATTTATGATACTAGATGAAACCTACTAGAAAGAAACGTTGGAAATGTGTTTTAGAAAATAGATTTTACAAATAATTAGTAACGATAATCTGTGGAATTGAAACGGCAGATGGAAATGTTAATGAGATCGTTCAATAGATTGCGGGATTAGAACAAAGATTGAATAGCTAGAATCAATGTCATTGATGAATAAATAATTCAGCGTAATGTTGAGTTCTCTTTGTCGTGCGTTGGCACATGTAAGTGCAGTACATATTTTTTACTTTTAGTACATAAGCACGTGTTTGCGCATGAAGTGGGCACGCTGTTTAGTTTTGTTATCAAATAAACGTACTGCCACGCTGTACTTACTTTCTCGCGCCTTGGAAATCTGTATTTTTTGTATTTGTACTTATGTGGGTTAAAATAAGTTGACGATAACCGTCCGAAAAGCAAGTGAAGCAGTTTTATTCAGTACAGGTACCTAACATGTATGTACTCGTAGAGTAGTGACCATTTATTTAGCAAATAATTTCTGGTTGTTTGCAAAGTCGAGCCAGTTGGTAATCGGGAACCTAATAAATAAGCTATGTAAGTATAACAAAATATTATGTGGTCTATTTATATATCAGGCAAACATGGTGTTTACAAAGTATACAGGTACCTACATTATACATATAGGAACGTAGGTATATAGGAACATAAAATTAGCGCTTGACCTCGGGACGTGAGGCGTGGTTAATGTTAACCGCTGCTTCCTGGTTAGCAACTCAATGATCGGGAAATCGTTAGAATGTCAAGTAGATATTTTTGCACGACCATGAACACACAAGGTCACCACAATATTTTGCGGACGGCAACGATAAGCGCGTAGAAAGTGATTCCGATCGACCATCGTTGTTTTGGCTTTATTCCAAACTAGCATAAAGCGAAAGCTAAAAAAAAATCCTTTTGTCGACGGTACGATTGCTGCGAACCATTTTATTTCTCGTTGATGATTGCAAATCTGTGCGTCGATGCATGGTAACTAACCCTGAAACAAAAATATTCATGCTAACATTTTTAATAAAACATACGTTCTACATTAGAAAAGCCTGATTCCAATTTTATTTCTTCTAAAATCTTAATCTACATCATATACCCATCTACACAAAGAAACAAAGCAAAACGTTGGATAAATCACATGGCTCATACAAAACTTTACCTCAGATGTTCTATAAAATTTTTCAAGAGACGCAAGATTCATTTTTGTATATAATATGCCTCTAAATTAGCTATTATCATTGGAATCTATATCAAAAATACGTAATCCGGCGACAAGATCAGTACATTCAGTTGTACGTAGATGAAAATGGTGAGGAAGTCAAGATATTTGTGATTTGTTAACAGAGCTTCTACATTAATCATGTGGCAGTAACCCTTGGCGTTCGTAGTAGAGGAGCGTACGCGGAAGTAGTGCGGCGGTAGGACCGCGCGGCGCGGCGAGTCCGCGACTCGCCACTATCGGTCGCTACCGGTATCTGGCCGCCTTATCTCGCGGGCACCTCCGTGGAGGTCACACGCTAACGTCACGCTGATAACGATTTGCGCGGTGACCTTGTCGCGCGCGCCGAATCTCAAGGTCGCTGCTATTTGTACAGTCAGATAGACGACCGCCCGCGCCCGCGCCGCGCCGCGCCGCTCCACATCTGCGTCACCCGGACTTGCCACTTTATTGACTATTATTTGCGGATTGCGGAGGCCACCCGGTCGACTCTTCGCTCTTTAACTACATTTGTTACTTTGACATTTTCGTAATGTCTGTTTAACGTCTTTAGGCAAAAAAGTGCCTTCATAAATAAACAGTCCGCTTCAATTAACTAATATTGATTAATGGACTTGCTCTTGACACTAATATTTTTAATAGTCAATGTCGTCCTCGCCTTGACATCTTTGTCAAAAATATTTGTTCGCATTTTTGGGACGTGGATAGATATAACGTGATAATGAATTACTCTAGTATATTATGAGATTGTTATTTAATTGTTTACTGTCAATCACGGAAACGTTGAGATGGTGCTTGACGTTGTACCAGTAATAAATATTATTAATACAATACAGAAGGTGACCTCGCGACACGTCGCGGAAGCGTCCGCTTGCAAATTAGTACCCACTCAAGGACAGCTCGGACATCAATGAGATCCAATTAACGATTGTTATAAGTGCAACGTCACATGGCATAACTAAACAATTTAAGTTTTCGTCCTGTAGCAGGAAAAATGTAATGAATGATGTGTATCATTGTTAAGATTATCAGAATATGGATTAGTCATTGTCATGTACAAGAAACTACGTATGTACGTACTCATACGTGGATGATGTCAAATCAGGTGTAATGAAGAACACACATGTGAAAAACGATAGTATTTTATGCATCACTGGGTTTTCGGATTTATGCGTTACCCATAAATAGGAACTAGGGGTGTAGCTACCGCGGTATCAGCCATATCCATGATATGGCTGATAAAAGCCATAGGCGCACCAACATGTCGAAGCATCAATTCGTAAAATGTTGTCCAAAACCTCCCATTTTAATAGATAAGAGGGCTGTAATGGATAAATTAATATGATGAAAGCTGTTCGTTATGATGAAAGCTAAATCTATGCGAGTAAAACTATATAATAAAAAAGCTAAATCTATGCGAGTAAAACTAGATAATAAAAAAGCTAAATCTATGCGAGTAAAACTAGATAGTAAAAATTTTGAGCGAGCAAAGAAAACTAGATAATACTCCAATTATCTAGTTTTCTTTGCTGGCTCAAAATTTTTGCTTTTATTAAACAGATGGATTTTCGATTTAAGTATCCGACTTGGATAGCTTAAGCTTTCATTGTGCTTTTTTATTTATTTGAAAAAAATAACTTGCCTTTGTTTTGCTGTATTCGGGTAAGAAAAGCCCACAACAAAATGTGATACAACCCCAAACCCCTTTAAGACTAGCTACGCCACGATAGGAACATACATCTTTTTCATCTGTCATTACAAAAACTTGTAAATTGTTATGCTTTATTTCCAACCAGGCTATTTAAAGATCTTTTATATGCTATATATATTATACATGATGTTGTTTTTCATTCGCGGCGGGCGACGGGCGCGCGGTCACCACTCGCGGAGCCCTGGCGGCGGCCAATGTCAATGTCATTGTCGAATCACGCCACGTGCTGCTGCTAGTGTGCTACTTGTCAACAAGTTTCGTTTTATTACATCATCACACTGCTTTTACTATAAAATGTAAGGGTCTACAACTCTCTCTAAAACTTTAAAACTCTCACTCCTAAAACTTATACAACCAATACGTTACGTTACGGGCCTTTTTTCGAAATTAAGAAATTTTCAATTATCATGTCGATGTTTTCTTAACAAATTTTAATGCTGAAATCTGAAACATTTTCAGATAAATTTCGCTTTTCTTGTGACTAAACGGTTCGGCTAGGGTACGCATGGCGTGTCTTACGATATCGTACCTACCATGATACATTTTAGTATTGATTTAACCTTGTGTGAAAGCGCGAAGGGAGCGCGTGTGTATAATTATTGCGCAACTCTCGAATCTATCTAGAAAATATAAAGCAGATTGGTTTATTCGCGTCGGTAGAAGTGAACTCGTCGCTCGAAGTTACGCAACTCGTGCGCCGCCGCGTGAAGTGTGAAGTTCAATGTCACGCACGCACACAGGCGCACGACTTCTTGTATGATACAAACTAGATATATAAAGACAGGCCTGTGTGCGTGCGGTAATATGTGAATAACAACAGCCAACCCGTTACTCGCCTCTATCAGCACTTCCCGGAATAATTCGCGAAAATACGATTTTCCTTAGCGCTCTATGCAACATTGATACCGATAAATATAGCTTTGTGCAAGGTCATGGTAAAGTCACCGCGCTATTTTCAGGGTGTTATTCTTTGACAATCGGCGCAGTTCTACAAGCTTTGCATCGATCTATAGATGCCAACAATGTGCAGCGCTTAAAAAATAGTTTTTCGTCCACATATTGAACTTACACCATTGGCACCATCACCATCATCTGACAGACTATTCTATTTAATAAAATCTTTCGCATCCACTAACAGAAAACGCACAGGTACAGCCACAACCTTTCATGAGGCAAATCTGATCTGTAATAGTGTGTGCGGTTATAAAAGTCCCTAATAAAACTAGTAAAAAAACCTGAACCGTTGGATCTAAAACAATGATGCTTAAGAGTCCTTTATACAAAGAAGGTAAGCTTTGTTATGGACTTTCTACTTACGGTGATATCATCTTCTGAAGCGGATGAAACTAATTAACACACACTGTATGGGACTAATTTTACATGGAAGTTCATTATTTTCACCGCTGGCTAATCCCATCGGGCTGTCGGTTATCAGATCAACAAGCCGTGTTGTTGATCTGATAACAATATAACGACTAAAACAAAATATCTGATCCATCTTCATCTATAGGTATATATTATTATTATAAAGAGGTAAAGTTTGTAAGTTTGTTTGTATGTAGTAATCTCTGGAACTACAGAACCGATTTTGTAAATTATTGCGCCAGAGATTGCCTGAGTATTATAGGCTGCTTTTTATCCTGAAAAAATAACGGGTACTGCGGGGTGGGCCACAGAAGAGAAGGTTCACGGTTGTTTACCGGCAATAATAAGCCAGCCGGTAATGTTACCACAATCAGGACACAATATAAATATAGATGTGTACTAATCCAAAAGAGTATTGAACAAAAGTCTGTGAAGGTTAAATTAAATATTCGTTATGAAGGAAAAATTTAAAATAACAGATATTCATGACATGTCATATGTATTTGCCTATACCAGACGACATTACTAGCTTTCAGTGCACCGCTATTTACGTACACGTGAATTTGTATTCCTACAACGTGCACCGATGTTGACGTTTTTCCTCGTATTTTGTTGCAGGAAATCTAATCTGAAAAGTGTATTGAAAGAAAAAAATTTTGAGGAATAAAATAGTTACGACAATTCTTTATAAAGAGGTAAGATTGTTTTGTATAAAATAATAAACGAACAACGTTTATTAACAAAGTTGTAAAAGCTAATCTCTGGAAGGAATGATTGTATTATCTTCTTCTTCTTATTCTATTGATTCGATTATGAAATTTGTTTGACTGAAAGAAAGCTACACTATTGCTCAGTGTCATACGTTTTTTCCTCGGAAAAAAATCTAGGAACTGAGGGATAGGCTAATGGAGTGAAACCGCGGGAAAAAGATACTATATGATATGGGAGACTGGGATGACTTGGTTCTATATACGGAAGACTTTGTACAATAAAATTATAAAGCCCCTAAACATCTTCGGTTGATTTAAAATATCAAACCTAACTCTACTATTAGTTCTACTTCTCCAGCTGTATTACTTTAGTAGACATGGAAATACAATTTTAAAACCATTTGAGATTCTTCCGAAGGGTCAAATCTCCCCTGTCTCCCCTATAGTTTGCAGTTTGTCCAGCTACCATTGCACCAAATATGGTAACTGTACTAAATTTAAATGAGTATACTCGTAGCTAGCGTATTTCCTGCCTAAATGATACAATCTTGGTTCTGATATGGAAGAAAACTTAGTTGATTTGATTGTTTTTAATTTGAAGGTAGTTATTGAACAACATACAAAATTCAACATAAATTGATCTGCGGAATTAATACTTCACTATTGACTGTGATACTCTTATTTTCATGTGTTACCTTTATTACATGATACATACCTACCTATTTATATTAATAATATTATATAATAATATTGAACTAATAAACCACTACAGCAATTATAATATGTAATTTGTTTTTTCGGAAAAACCACTCGTATGACATCAAGGACCAAGTAGGGAACTGACTATGGGCACACGCGTATATTATCGAACGCGATTTTCCGGTTTTACCACACCGCAATAAAATAACGTAGACATTGTTTACACGGCTTTATTCGAAAATACATTGGAAACTAGGCCTGAAATGCCCTTGTCTCACGATATTTGGCAGAGCGTCGCAGAGGGCGCCCCCAAGGGCACCCTCGCTAGGTCAAGGGCGATGTGTCTCGCTGACCTACATCCTCGCTAATACGCCCTTACAAGGTCACTCCGCCCAACAGGCCTACATGCCTACTGAACCGATTTAATTTTACGGCTTTCAACACAAAGAACGTTATAGCACACCTATTCCTACCCAAACAAGGTTTATTTCACTTATACCTAAATTCTTCGGCAAATTGGTTGATTGAAATGAGAACTTAAACTTTGTACATACAACTAGGAAAGTTGAATAGAGACTTAAATGTCACATGTTTTTTTTATAATGATATTTCACACGTATCAAAAGTGTGAGAATCATTGTCTACTAATAGAACTGTCATCATTGTGCATTTGTACATCGTCTAAGTTTTACTTTCCTGACGCTACAAACATATCTCCGTCATGCGGTCGCGTGTAGACTCACGACCATCTGCACTCTCGAAACTGTTCGTTGAACGGTTTCCATTTCTTCTTTCGTTCGACCGTGTCTCCTTTATATCTAAGAAAGTCAGTAATACGCAGCGCCTTTGTGAGTTCGTGCGACAGTGAATGTTTACAAACAAACCATAAATCATTCGTTTGACATGTGTTCACAACACTGTCGTGCCATCAGCGTGGATGACTCTCTAAATATAGATGCTCTACTTTATTATATGTACCTATTGTATTGTGTTACATTATATTCTATTTATTGTTGCCAAATTACACGCCCATTTTCTTGTTTTATTTACTAATCTGATAATAGAGTTGTTTAGTTTTACGTTTTCTTTAACGACATGGGAAAAGGTCTCTAACAAGGGTATAGGGAGTTTACTCCATTCAAAGTATGTAATATAATTACTAACCTATATATGTATAAGGAACTATTAATTAATATGTGCCCATATTATCAAACCAAATAGCACTAACCTCAACAAAATAAACACAACCCTTTTCTAATAATTTGATTAGAGCTTTAAAATAACTCCACTAGCTTTAATATTCAGGCGCCAAATACGGTAAACATTTCCATTATTGGTCACTCGAATCACGAAACTCCAAACAAAGGCTAAAATTAGTTATGACGTCATCGATCCGATCTGCTCAGTGCTCAACGTGCCTCGTGCCAAATCACCTGTGTAGAAAATGAGTCTCACTTTGATAACGTAGGCACTTACTCTTAGGTACGTAGAAAACGAACGTGTTGCATCTATGACCGAATTTATTGCGTAACGAGACGTCACTGTTTTATGTCTGACGATATTATGCACTTATGCACTTATGTATTCATAGATTCATACAGAATTACATAATACTTACTATTATATGCATGAGCGTCGAGTTAGTACTTAACCTGTTAAAGGACTTGAAATTCGTACAGATCAGGACAGAAAAGCACACGTATTTTGAACTTTAAATCTACTGAGCAGGTGGGTCAGACAATAGGGTCTAGACATAGTATATGACTTTTACCATCGATAGAATGACCCTTTGTTTAAAGCCTAATGCCGTTCATCTTTAACTGTGGACGTAATTTTTCATAACACTATCATGGTGAGGTCTCACAGGCCCCTGTACTTCATGGTTTAAAATTACTTGATATCTGGGAAAAAAATTATCGAAATATGTTTTAGTTTTAATATGTATATACTTTGAACATAGTGAAATTACGAATCAAATAAAAGATTATTTGATTCGTAATTTTTTAAATTTCATGAAAGGTCATGAAATTTTACTTAATATTATGAAATAACCAATTGTATGGCAAGTTTTAGTCTTTGGGGACACAAGATCAGTTATAGATACATAATATTTTAAATAAGTCGAAAACAAAAAAAGATGATTTTCTCTTTATAAAAAAAGTAAACAAAAAATTATATTTACTCCTTACAGACTAATCATCATCATCATCATTTCAGCCGAAAGACGTCCACTGCTGGACATAGGCCTCCCCCAAATGTCGCCATACTAATCGGTACTGTGCGTTTCGCTTCCACCGGACTCCGCAGCCTTGACCAGGTCGTCACTCCACCTAGAGGGAGGCCTTCCAGCGCTGCGTCTTCCGGTACGAGGTCGCCACTCAAGAACTTTTCGGCCATCCGTTCTGCGAGTAAATTTTCAGCTTCTTTGGAATTTATGCAAGGGTACCGAGCTAACTTGACCGGACTATGTAATAAAAAATAAAGCGCATCATAGACTGCTGCAGTCGTAAAAATTTACATCGTGTGTTGACACGAATGACATACGTTTGCACACCGTGTCACCTTCACATGTTTTGCATTTTTCAATGAAAATTATTTTAGCCAAGTTCAAATGAATAGGGAATTTACGTACCTATATAAAATATTTTTTATTGCGGATAATATAAAATGAAACTACTGAGAAGATACTTACCTGATATCTTCGCAACGAATCCCGTAGGGTTCAGAAGAGCTGCTGCTGTTGATTTCACCAGGGGGGTGACCATAAGCTCATAGATTAAGGTTATTTTGAGTGTGCGTAAGGGACCGATGTATATGACTTGTATACATCTGTCCCTTTTATACTGTCTAACTATGATATTTTTGACACGTCAGGGTACGGGGGCAGTTATGTTCAAGTCCCATGTAATATTCTATTGATATCCAGATTAGGCTGCTATTACGTAATTCCAGATGTAAAATCCCAACAAGACTTTGCCCGACTCGGGAATTGAACCCAGGACCTCATCCTTAGCAGTAGCGTTTGCGACCTTAACACCAACGAGGCAGTCTAGCTACTGATCAGATTAAGACAATAGGGATGTTTCATGGGTAGAATAATTACAATTATGTTTAGCCCGTCAGTGAGATTATCAAATAATATTGGACATGTTTTTTTTGCTTTACCAAATCATTAATAAATTACAAAGTTAAAGCGCATCTAAGTTCAGGAGTGAGGGCTTGTGACGTCACTATAAAGTGTACTAGCGGCGTGACGTTTCGCGATATTTCAACGCATTATATCGTCGTCACTTTATGTTTACGTGTCAAAAGAAAAAATACGTATTCAATATTTTTTATTAATCTATCTGACGGACAAAAAAATAATTTTCAGTAAACTACCCTATTCTTCTTTGCCTGGCAAAATGCAAGGTTACTGTGGAGTGGGAAACGGAAGCGAAGCCGAGGGAAACGCTATTAATTAATAGTAAACGAAGTTCCCGTATGCATATTTATTACTAGGGTCGTTTTTTAATAAATGCAGATTCTCCTTCATTTTATTTCGAAGCCAATAAGAGCTTATTCCTTAAGCTCCATAAGAGATTATTTCCATAAGCTCTCTTGACTCCTTAACTTACTATGATAAATAAATTTTGGTCTAGTCTGTAGGGAACCGAAATAAATTAAAAATAAAACTTTCAGTACCTTTTTACTTTGTACCAAAGAAACAAAGAGCTATTGCTTTAGAACCACTGACATGATTTTACGAAACGTTTTAGCGTAAAGCTTACAAGATAATATATTATTATCTACAATACGAGTGTAATAAAGGAGAGAGAGAGTAAGTAATAAATTAACGTAGAAGAAGATGATCCCAAAAAGATAATAAAGAGAAAATCATATTACTTACAAGAAAGAACTGACAAAGTAATATTTTTGAAGGAGATGACCTGAGCTTTGTGGAAATCAAAAATAGTGTCGTGTTACATAATTTACCCGCAACATAGCAAAATGTAAGACATGTACAACATTGTTGAGATCTATAAAACTTTCTCTTGAAACCACACGAAGATATTGGTTCTCGATGTTTAATCAATATGAACGCGATCTCTTAGGTATTGCGTAATGCCTAACATTTGGGTCGCGTAGGCAGTTTTTATTACAATATTATGTTTGCAGACAATTGCTGGTCGGAGCGACCCGCGGTGACCTTGTCGTGACCTTACCCCGCGCTCCCCTGCCCCCGTCCCCCTTCGAGCGGCTCCCCGCACCCCCAGGACACCGTGTTAGCTACGCAACCTTGGGACAATCAGGGAAGCTTCTTGAATAGATTTAATTTCAAATTCGCGGCTCAGTTTACATTTCGCACTTTGGTTGGAGTTGGGAAATTCGCGCTGGAATATCTTTTGAATTTTACTTTGACTAGCAAACTTCAATGGAAACGGAAATTATTCCAGGACCCGCCTCTGTGCCTACGCGTTTTATATTTGCTATACTTACTTTAACTTGTAGCTATATTTTTAACAGAACTGTTGGCGCTACTTCATGATGTAGTATGCTTTACTTATAAAATATTAGACGGAATTTCCAATATCAACAGTCCAACATAAAATTCATTAAGTGACAAATTTAATTATACATTAAATTTATTTATCGTGCCATAAGTATAATTTAGTACCTTTCGGAATGATGTACTCGTTCACTCAATGTCAATAGCGTAAAGTAATGAAACTAATAAATACTCCACATGTAAGTCATAAATGTCACCCGGCGTTGCCTTCAGCTCGTCCCCAATTCATTGCCTCCATACGACCTAAATTCCCGCTTGAATTATCTAAACATCAAGGCCACCGGGGGTCGTATAGGCTTTTAAGGACTCAGACAAAGGATCGATTATTTTATTCGAGGTCACCTCAATATTAGTGGAGTGGTTCACAAAAAGGCAGACAATCGTGTTGCCAGCCTAGTATTTGCCGTCACGGTCGTATGACGCTATTTTTTACATCTCCATTTCTAGTGAAAGGGACAGCAGGGAAAACTTTCCATTACACGTGTATGTAGTAGTTGGATGCAAGTATGTAAGTATTTTTTCAGCAATTTTCTATGTATTAAAGCAACATCAGCGATATATTTTAAAAAGTTTTTAAAGTGTTATTAGATAACTAACGTGTAATAAAAGAGCCAGTATTAAAAAAAAAAAACAAGAAAACTGTAGGTACAAAAAAAACTATAATCGTTCTCGGAATGTTGCCATAATAAGGGTAGTAATATTTCTTCTCTTTGTTTGTGGTTAGCAAATAGGTCGAGCCTGTGAAATAATTATTTCCTCGTGTCATTTTTCCAATCTTTATTAAGAGCAGGAAATACCGGTTCATAATTGATTTTTCCGACGTACATCGTAGAAAAGTTGTATGTTTTTGCGCGCGATGCATGTAGTACAAGCGAGAGCACCTAGCTACGCGTCTACGCGCCTACGGCCTGCGAGTGCTACGAAGTGCTACGCACGATAAGTTACGCGTGAAAGTCCTTAGGAGAAAATATTTTTGAATCGGCTACATTATGTTTTTATCAACAAAAAATATGATTTGATCACATATCCTCTGAGTCTCCTGATCGCGGCATTTATTTTTTTGTTATTGCAATATGTTTTTGTTAATTAAAATAATATAATTATCGCAGTATTTCTGTAGGGAAGATGACATTTCAAATAACAATAAACAGTCTTTATAATTTCAATGCAACTTTTTCATTTCATATGATAATCGTAGAATATAATTCTGTTTGTTAGCATTAATACATAACATTACTCTTTTGAATTTGAATACAATAGTGTTTCATTTCAAGGATGCCTTGTACTCCAATAATTCGATATATGCGACTCCGGGCGTCATAATTGATACAATTATGCAAGTGGTTGCGTTAAGTGTAGGTACAGTTACTACTCCAAATTAAATTAAAATAGCGTTGAGTACTTGAGCTTAATTCGGGTACAAAACGAAGCCCAAAAAACTTTATTTACGATACTTAACTTACATCATAGTGTAATAACTCGAAATAAAACATAGGTAATAACTTCAATTTTATATTGTTTTCCAAGTCCTATATCAATTTTGACAAAATAATATAATTTAGGTCATTCGTTTTAATACTTTTCCTTAATATGTGTTATTATTTAGTTAAATAAGAGCAAGTTATCGAGGATAACGATTATATTCCTATAGTTTAAATAATTAATAGTACATTATGGTACAAGTGTGCAATGTTGGTGATTACCGCTGAGGTGCCATTGAGACCCGAGCCGTAGGTGAGGGTCTTAAGAGAGCCGAGGACGGTAATCATCAATACACACGTGTATCACACGACGTTTTTCAACACACTTGCTCATAAAGTAGCTCTAATTTCACCGCAATTAGGCACATAATGATACCTGTTATCAAACTGTGACTTTTTCATTGCTATTATTCACAAGTGAGTTATAGAGTTTATGAGCAAGTGTGTTGAAAAATATATTTTCTGATTTATTTTTGGTTGACAGCTTTGTTCTTAAAAAAGTTTCGATACAAAAAAGATCGTGCTCAATAGTACAAATAAATTAATGTACCTACTGCTTGCTCATTTCATGCAGCTTCGTATTTAAATAGATAATTTCAACTTGTACGTGCTTAATAAATAAAACTTTCACTCAAATATAAATTTTATTTGCTCTGTAATTAAGAAAAAAATAATTTCCCTATTTTGTACGTGGCTAAAACACTATCCACGAAAAGCCAAAAAACAAGAAACCTCATTATTTTAGTCTAGGGCGATCGCCATTGTTAAATGCGCGCCATTGTGGAAAAAAATTCACAACTTTTTCACAATGAAACAAAACAACATTTTCGTTTTTACTGTTGACAATGATTTTTTAGTATTATTTTCTTCACAAGTGTGTTGAAAAACGTCGTATGATACACGTGCGTATTGATGATTACCGTCCTCAGCTCTCTTAAGACCCTCACCTATGGCTCGGGTTTCAATGGCGCCTCAGCGGTAATCACCAACATTGCACACTTGTACCATAATGTACTATTTTTTTACACTACAAGTCAATATTTCCGATCAGCAGTATGGCAAAGCTATATATAAATATATCGTACCTACATTAATCATTTTATCATTGACGTCCTGCGTCCTACTGATAAAACGTAAAAGGTCGTACAGAAGTTCTTAAATATCACACGTGTGATACCCAGCAATATCACTGAAAGGAAATTATACGGAAAATAAATTACGACGAAATTAGCAATCTAACATTAATTCAAAAAGATAATGTTTTCCTTATATCTTTCCATTCACTTGCATTTTTATATCGTTTTCAAATGACAGTGCTTGTCAACATATTCAAACATTTACCTTGGATTCCACTCATGCGTATTCCATCACAATTTAGAATGCTACATAGTGGCGGGTGGCACGCCGCCGCCGCCGCCGCTTGCACGTGGAAGGTATTACAGTTTTCACTGAAACCTGTCCCTATAATATTTGCCCTTTGCTCATTCTCCAGCCGCCCACAGGTTCTACAAAAGGCATGAAAGCTTATGTTCTCGCTAGAGTTGTGATGTAGCCCGGGTGAACCTTTGCTGGGAACTCTTGTTATAAACTTTATCATCATTCATTTACTAGGAATGGAGTGCTTTCTCAGTAATTATAAAGAGTCTGGAAAAGACCAGATTTTCAAATTTTTCTATTATTATTTCGATCATTCGATTCTCTGTGCCAATTAGTTATTATTGCAAAACTAGTAAAATACTTTGTAGAGATTTGTGTAACGTACTTAATTACTTTAAATATAATACAATCATGTGTTTCTAGCGCTTACTCTTCAGCTTGAAACAACAAATTAACATGATGGACTCCTTGGACGAAGTAAATAACTCTTCTTCTAAATTGAACTGGATAAGTTGTCTTTGCCCCATTACCAGGGATATAGGGACCTAATGTTACGCGCTAAAGAGTAGAATAATAATACGCACGTTAAGGACGCACCTAATTACGACAACAACCGCAGCTCGATCGTGATTTTTGTACTGAGTTATTCAATTCTGCACGTTCAACCTCCTGTCGTGGTGGCCCAGTGGCTAAGATCTCGCCTCTCGTGCTTGAGGTCGTGAGTTAAAATCCGGGTAAGTACCCAATGTGTCTTTTACAAATTCATTTGTACTTTCCAAGTTTATCTTAGACATCACAGGCAACGGTGAGAGCAAACATCATGAGGTAACCTGGGCTATATAGTTAATGTAAGACTGAAATAGCCCAGTCAGAGCCCTGTGGAGCTCCCAGAGGCGGCTTAATTAAATCTGACACAAGAGGTGGCCACATCATTTCGTGTGACGAAAAGAACCTTATAGCAAACGAGATGGACATATTCTGCTGTACTCTGAATTCACAAGGAATGCATCTTATAATATTTGCTATAGATGAGAATGATGGAGATATGCAGATTTGTTTTGAGTCTTGATAACTTAGGTTAGGTTGAACGCATTTATCACATTGGGGATTCATGTAATGGTAAATGTAATAAAGATTAAATAAATAATATAAACACAATAAGACTAAAATTAGAAATCCATTTTCACTTTTGTTGTGACTTTACTTGCAAATTAAACTACCCGATCTCTAACCGGAGAACCGAGAGAGGTGAATGATGGATCACGCCAGAGTTTGCCACAAGGTCAGGCAGCATCCCCCGGCCCCTGCACGCTATAAAATCCTATAGCTACGCTTACTGCGCACTTCCATCTGCCTGCCAAACGTGATTACCGAGACCAACCACCCTGCGGGGGAGGCCATGTTCAACAGTTGACATTTACGCATTACGGCCTGTTACGTAGAAAGCAGTACGTAGCTCGGTTAGCACTATTGTGTAGGTTCTTATCATTCAACCTTTAAAAATCAGTAATCACATACGACGTAGGTATTACGTACATCTATACATAACCGAAAAAAAAGCATTAAGTATTTATACAATTATTTCTCCGGAACGTGGATAAAGGTCACGTCCCACGCAAATCTAGGGTGTTCTCGGGTGTGCGGGCTGAGGCGCGGGGCGGTCGGGCACGCGCGGGCACGCCGACCTTGCCCGGCTGTGACTCTGCGACCTTGGAGCCGACCGACCGCGCCCGCGCCCCCCGAACCCTGCGCGCCCCCCTGGGGTGGCAGCACCCGCGCGCCCACGCTCACCCCCGCCCCTATCTCCTGGCCGCCCACGCTCTACACCTCGTGCAAAATATTATACCTAGCTAAATATCACTGCAAGGGCTCATATAATGAGTAAGGAAATAATAATCCTACAACAAGTGGCAATCAGCACCTAGTCACAGCCACCGACAGAATTGGTTCAAGATATTTGAGCCAATATTAATAAAACTCAGCTTATCATACTAGTTAGGATACTGACTCTAGTGAACCGGCCATGGGCTGTGCGGCGAGTCCAAAAGTCTAGACAATATTAATATTACGAACGTTAATAAACAGTGTGTCCTGTTTCCGCGTGAACCTCGCTCGCCCGGGCGCGACCTCGGGCACAAGGTCGCGGGCAGCCTTATTCGGGGTTTTCCGTGTACTCGTACCTACAGCCTGAAGGTCTCTGACATTGACTATTTACAGTACAACAAATACTCTGTGTATAACAATGTACAAGGAACAACGAGCTCATTTATTTGTGTCAGTCAATGTAAGAGTGACATAATGCCGACATTTTCAAGGATTGTAGGCAATAGGATATCTAGCACATACCTACATACTCGTACATAGTAATATTAAGGTACCTATCGCTTCATTACTATTAGGAATAAAATGTGGTTCTAAACTAAACTTATTGTATCTATCAAAAACACCCCACATATATAAGATCTACTAAATAAGCATGAAATAAAGACATAAACTTAACATGAGAGTTGAGGCTTCTTTAATTTGAAACCATGCTTAGCTCTATATAACAGAGTTAGTAAGAAAAATAATTACAAGGTATTTAAAGATCTTCCAGGAATACAGACTCATTATATTATATCTTCATCTGCGCTGGCAACAACAGGAAGTACTGGCATTCCAGCACATTATTGTGTAAAAAAATATTTCTTACTTCACCACTGTGATACTTACTAACTACGCAATTCATCTGTACGGTCCATCGCTACAAAATCAATATATCAAAACAGGTAGAAGCCTGCATGTAAATTTTTGGTGCAATAATTTCCAGGAACAAGATGGCGGTAAAAGGATTATATAGATAGCTGTTGGAGTGGAGGCTGCGATGCTGGGCTGGCGCGCGCGAGGCAGCAAGCGGCTCGGGAGGATGCTGGGGTGAGGCAGGGCCGGGGTTACGCGTGGCGTAGCGGGGCGTTGCATCCTACCGGTACGAGTCAAGTGCACGGCCGCGCATTGCGCCGTGCACCCGCGCCAAATGTTATGCTCCCCGCGACCACGACCGGTCAATCACTTCCAATACGACTATAACCTGCCACATTTCACGCCCTAAAAGGAAATCGGGGATCAAATCTATCTTGTATTACTGCGCAGTTACCATTTCATGTATTTTTATTGTCGTATCACAACATATTGAGTAATGTGGCTAATTATAGCATTATCTACACTTAAAAGAGGCTAAGGCAGTTTGAGTCTTTGTTATCATATTGAAATCATTATCATTACTGAGGAAAGTCACTCGTCTAGCCAAAGATTACGAACGGAACATGATTAATATTTGTAGGTTACTACTTATGACCTGAAAAACCCGAAGAGGTTGTTCTTTTAGAAATATATTGAAAAACATCAACAAGTTATAGATTCTAATGGAATGTCTTGGGTCTGTAATAATAGGAAACGAATTCATTATTGATATGTAGCTAATGACGCAGTATTTATCAAGATATTTACAGAGCGATATATTTAGAACACCTTTATGGTTACTTTCTAAATAAGTGTTTCTTTCTGTACCTTAAGCTGTTGAGTGGAATTTTAATAAAAAGCTATGTTATTGTTACATGTTGTTATTTATATCGGTTTCCCGTTCCAGAGATCCCATAGAAATAAGGCAAATCACTTTCCACGCGAACTAAAGAACATAATGAAACTGATAATGACACGGAGCCTTAGATAGTGTAAATGTAGAGGTCCCCAGATCCACGACACCCACTATCATGTTACGGAAATATGCCTTTACGTTCATTCAAACAAAGATAAAGAGTGCTCTTGAATACTTTAGGTAAGCGGAACTGTTATCTAGGTCGTTTTATAGTTCCGCGTGTAAAAAGGAAATCATACACGAACCGCGCTATCAGACTCATCTGAACCTGACCAAGAACCGGAATCATCTAAGTGGAATATTTTTCTACCCATTAATTTACTTGAATATTAATGTCACAAGATTTATGCGATGTTGAGAGTAAGCCTTGAATATGCGGAAAGGTTTGGTTGGGTCAACCGACAGAAGTGGAAGCGGTAGTAGTTCCGGAAGCCAACCGTGGGTCGACGACCGCTCCGTGCCCTTCCTCTTCATTATCACGACCATGCTAAGTACTGCCATTGGACGTACATAGCCTTCATGAATCCAAACCTTTCGTGCAGGAATGTAAATAGTGATTATATACTGGTAATCCTCTTCTCGTGGTTGATCTGCACTCTGCACAGCTGCCTTCGTTATTCTTCTTCATTTCGCTTGATCTTAGATGTAGTGAGTAATTAATATCTGCGTCGGATGTTTCGACTACTTTTTCAGAGTTTACTAACTAATGACGGAGGCCTAATTATAACTCAAATTTCTAAAACATCGTCATTATTGTTAAAAAACAGCTTGTTTTATGAATATTGATGTTTTCTTTAAATACTTAAATCAAAAATCTATTACGAGTATCTATTAGGCTTATAACCTTTAGGAAATCATACTGATTGGAAAAATTCTTTTGTTTGTATTTCAGTGTGACTGTTTGATGTGATGGTGTAGGTTCAGTCCTACATGAATTAACTGTCAGTATTTAATACTGGTGTGTAAGTGTTTAGGTTTCATTGCTTATAAGGATTTGGGAATAAAATGCATAAGTAATTTTTACAAGATTCTTTTATTTTAGTTCGACAACCTGTCATTATATTAACAAACAAATGACTGAGCACGCTCACATACGCACGTACAATACACACAACAAACACACCGCGACCGGCGCTGCATTGCATTTATAAATTACACTTATATAGTCTTAAATTATTTTTCAGTCTATTGCGCTCTCCTCGTCCGGCGCCGGCCACGCACTCACGCGTCCTAATCAAATTATCACATATAATATATTAAAACGATCTGCGAACGATTACTATTAACTAGATTATTTAATTTAAAGTAGGTCGGGGTGGGGTGGCGGAGACAAGCGACTCCGCGGGCTGATCTCACGCTTCCAACATCTGCGGCATAAAGGAGCGCGGCGGTGACGGCGACTTCTTGGAGAGGTTGAGCGGCGCATCGGCGTCCGACACGTCCACCGCCAAAGCCATCTGCGGCGAGCTGGCGGGCGAGACGCCGCGGTAGCACGCCAACAGCGCGCCGGCGCGCATAGGGCACTCGCCCGCCTCGCCACGGCGCATGTACTGCTGGATGATGTCGGTGCGCTTCAGCTGCTCGGGCGTCATTCGCGGCCCCTCCATCAGGCTCTTGGCCAGTACGGAGTGCGTGGACGACAGCGAGGCACGCAGCGGGCGCGGCGAGTGCGCGGGGTGCGCGGGGCTGGCGGGGTGCGGGTGCTGCAGCGCGGCGGACGGCGCCGGCCGTACCACGCGCGCCTCTGCCTCGCCGGTGTCGCGGCGCATGGCGCGGAACTTCTTGTGCGGCTTGTAAGCCTCGTCCATGAGCGAGGTGGTGTGATACAGAGGGGGCGCTTCCAGCACGCGCTTCAGCACGGGCATGTCGTCGGCCGAGGGAGGCGGCCGCCTGTCGTCCGAGTGCTCCTCTAGGGACGATCTCGGGCTCGAGCAGCCTGATCCGGGGCCGACTATCCTTTCGTGCTTCTCATTTCCTGACTCAATGCCGGAATCTGTTGGCGAGTCCAGCTTGCGGTAGCGAGGCGGCGGGCGGACTGGCGTTACGGTGAGTCCGTTGTGAGCTAGATGTGCCACGCCGAGTGCCTCCTCGTCTACGGAGCCGCGGGAGTCGAGTCGCCGGCGGCCCGCCAGCGTGGCGGCCAGCAGGGGCGTGCCGCAGTCGCCGATGGCCTCACCGGACTCGCTGCTGGATACGGAGCCGATTGGGCTGCGTGCCGACTCGTCAGCACCAGAGTCACCCCATGACATCACACCCTCTTCGTCCGTCCACATCTGCTGTCGTAGTAACTCTTTGTGTTCAGTACGGAACACCACTAGTTTCTCAGTATGTAGTGTGCTGAGAGTGCGGAGATCAGGAAGGGTTTCCATTAAATCTCTAAGGAACCCTGGTCGCTCTGGTCTGTTCTGGCTGGTCACAGTTTGCAGGCACGCTTTGAGTCGCGCGTGCATTCTTTCGACGAGTTCTACGTTGCGAAGTCCCGGCCTGTCTGGAGTGATGAGCACTATAGCACAGAAGAGACCGATTTCTGCGTCTGTCAGGTTCATAGAGTTCATACGCTCGGCAAACTTGAAAGTAGAGTCCACAAGGAACCTTGCATTTGCGCCACTTTGAATAGAGTCCCGTTTCATGACTTGGCCGTTTAGACAAATTATACTATCGAGTGGCGCGTCGAACATACAGATTAGCCGCACAAATAACGCATCAAATAGTCCACTTTTGAGCAACGTAAACTTGTCGTCCTGGGTGAGCAGCTGGAAGCCAGGGATGAGGCCAGCGAAGTCGATTACACCACGAATCACGTGTGCAAATCGCTGAGAGAATTCCTTCTCAGACTGTAGCTCTGGTGCCGGGTTTAGGGGGCACGCCTAAAACAAAAGAAAATAATTCTTTAAAACCCATATATTCAATGCTCGGAGTGGTTCAAATAATGACTTATGTGAGTTAGCTTTATTTTAAACATTGGAGGTAAGTGAAGTATGCTCACCAGAGTAGGCTGCGAGTAGGTGGGACAGTCACGAGCGCGCGCGCGCATGGCGGCGACACGGTCACGCGTGAAGTCGCAGGTGTCGAGGTGAGCGCGCACCACGCGCGCCAGCAGCCGCGGAGCATCGTCCAGCTCCGCGGCCGCGGCCTGCTCGTTGGCGCGCGACGTCGACGATTGTTGCATCGCCGCAAGGATGCGCGCTTTCTCGCGCTTTGGAACACGTCCGAATCGCACGGCTGTAACAAAGAACACAAAGTTTAATTTATGCACAAACCGTCAAAATGACCTCCAGGGCTCGAATTAAAAGCGGAATGAACTGGAAACTAACAACGGGAATGTTGCGCAAGGTCGTGACTAAACATACAGCGGGCTGCAGCTGTCGCTAAGTGCGCGCTCGTGCGGGCTGCGGGCCATGTGCACGCGCACGCAGCTGACGCCGCGAGGGTAAAGTTCATCGGCCGTCGCATCGCGCCCACCCTTGTCTGGCGCGGCAAGCTTTTATAAAATCCGAGGGGAATCCTGAATGCGTCTCGGTTAAGTGAACTAGTTCGAATGACGAGTGACAAAGCGCGAAATGCGAGGTCACGCTAAAAAGTGTTACGACTTTCTCGCGCTAGGCACGCCGTGGACCAAAATGTAGTATGCGCCGGGGGCGGGCGCGGCGCTTGCGGCGTTCATGCGCGCACGTCGGAGAAAGTGTTGCGTGCACGCCGCGCGGTTGAAAACGAAAGCGGAGAGCGCCCTCTCGCCATTTCTCCTGACTTTCGCTGAGCGATGTGGGCCGCACCAGATGCAAGATCCCATTGTTCACAACCGGCAACATTGTTTATTTTTTGTTACGATAGCTTTTGTTGTACTTTATCATTTTACCTATTCAGTATATGTTTGCTTTATAATAAATAAGGTTAGGTACTGCATAATTTGGATAACAACAAAATAATTATTTAAAATTTTCATTACATTTTATTACCGTAGGCTATAGTTACGTTGCGACTAAGTTTTTTTTTGTTTTATATAATGTACCTGTTGATTAATATAACGAACGGTGTTTTCAGAACCAGTTAGATTTTGTTTACTTCTTGCAAGATTTATCTTATTTAGTACATATGAGCAACAGAACATTCTCATTGTATTGTTTAAGAACGCTTTCGTGTTTTTTGATGTTAATAAATCTGGCACTATATGGGTTTAAGTAAAGTAAATTAATTAATTTGTTTCATTCGACTAGTATTAATATTATTACGCAAAATTACTTCATGAAATCAAGATGGGAAATATTTCCCGAATCCTCTAAGTTCAATGCTACGCGGCGCGTAGTACTCGTAGCAACTTGCTACGAAATTTTCACGAACGCAATTGAATATCGGTAAATGTTTACAATATTAAAAATTTATTGTTACTTGAAATACTATAAATTAGTAGTAATTGTATATCAAAAATACATACGTGCATTGTGATATTTCACAACCCCGTTGAGGATCCCTTTCAGGATTGGTAGATCTTCTCCCATGTCTGATACCATTACAGTTTTTCACTATTACTAGTTCACAGCCAATGGCCACTGATAACTTAGATGAGTTGGTAACTTTATGTTAGTTTATGACTAATTTAATTTAATACACGAAGTAAAGTGTCACATATCACATGAAGAATATTTTAATAATTTGCACATTCACTGTAATCCAATGTGTAGCAGTATTAATCCAATAGTGTGAGTTCGGCGCACCGCGATGTAGTCAGCGGCGTATACTGGAGCAGTCACCGTGAGCAAGTATCGCGTTCTCGTACCGAACTGAGCGACTTAATAACATAGCGATAGCAATGAGGGCTGACGACCGGTGCGCGGGCCGGACTCCCTCGCACTGCGCCGCGGCGCGCGCCGCGCCAACCTTGAACTTGAAGCGGGGGGCCGTGCGCGGAGGGGGGGGGCCGCCGTCAATAAACTCCGCGCAGGCCCCTGCCCCCGCCAGCCCCCTCCACACTTGCGCCACCTACCGTTTGGGCCTTGCCGATTTGACGTGACATGGGAATATTACGGTCGCTTTCCAAATTCTAACTCTTGGCTAATAAAACCCGAAATCATAGACTACATTGCGCACATTGTTTTTCTGTTTTATTGCACATAATATTTTATGTAATATTTTGCGACCCACTTTTAATTTCTTTCGGTAAGTAATTTTTTGTATACATCAGTTGAAAGTCGGAGCTAAAAGAACTATTTTGAATCTAAAGAAGAACAAAATAGTATAATATAAAAAAAAGGCTAAAATAAGGAAATTGTAGTACCTAGCCTGAAATTATTTTTAATTTACCTATGTAAATATCAAGGCCTTGTGAACTATTTCCGCGTTAAATATTATTTTGACCTTTGAAGTGGGTTTGTTTAGTTATATTAAAATATATACCTATTTTTAGTTTTCCATTATTTATGAAACTTTTAGTGGGTGTAAAATAAAGATGATAGGTAAAATGATATATAAAACGTTATGAAAAAAAACTCACTTGATTTTATAAATTCTCAAGAAATTAATTAATTTAATTCGCAAATAATTTAAAATCATTTGTTTTTGAAACAATAACTAATGAACAATCTATAAAACTGTTAAGTTACGAAAAAACATCACGAATTGAAGACAACTATAGTTCCAGCAAAAACATACTGGCGCTAGTATTGCACCCCACCGACAGCGCCATCTGTTATCGAGTAGCCGAACTAAATTTACTTAGCAATGCATGATAGACGATATGTTTTTTTTAGGTAGTCGTTTTGCTAACTGATACGTAAATTATTTTGATGGTGGGGTTGTTTTTGTATGAAATTCTTTTATCTACTTTTTGTTCTTCGAAAGTTCTTTTTTGTTTGTTTTAGTTTCACAATCCAATAAGATTTTGTTCTAAAAAAATGCATTGAATTTTATTAAATCTAATATAAGTACTTCGATGCTTTTTATTGTTTTCTGTCACTTTCATTTATTTTGTTTTCCTTTACTTTAGTTTATATACATTTAAATCGACAATAAATGAAGGATTGACCTCTTATCTTAAAAGATAGTAGCTATCGGTCAATAAAACCTATGAGCATCTTATTGAACTATTGTGTATTATCCTCAATGATACACCAGGGGAAATCTAAGCGAGGTCATCGAACTTCATTACGAAAGTGAAAATATAAATTTCACTCTCACGCTTACGAAATGCACCTTTCTCTGCTTTCACCAGCTCAGCGAGCGACTCGCTGTGTCGCTCGAGCTAGTGTCGCAACGAGCGGAGCGGGGCGGCGCTGTATAGCGCGGGCGTCGACCCGCTTAGCGTGCGCTCACCCACCAACGCTTGCATAACCGACCTCCCACACCGAGCCGTGCCCCGCTATCCCCGCACCCCGCCCGCTTGCACGCGAAATAGGATCTGTCCGCAGAGCAGCACGCGCGCGCTGCACGCCGGCGTGCTCGCGCCCGTCCCGTGCGCGTGCGGCACACTTGGCGGCGAGAAATGCGCGCGCCCGACCTTCCCGCTGCTAATTGCGTATGCATATTGCAACCCAGTGTATGCTGACCGACTTGTCACAACGCAATCATCTCGTCATATAATATCAGATAATCTATTATTACAAAATGTAATGATAATAAATAATATTATTTAAAAAAAAATGCATTCATGACCTATCTCAATTTTACGGGAGTTAAGTTGTATGACATTTTAAGACTTAAAATATTGGAAAGTACTGATACATATATTTAATGATAATATTGGAATAAATAAGCGCTTTTTAAGGCTAATGTTTTTTTTTCATTTTTTCTTGTTATTCCAATATTTTCACTAAAATATTAATAACAATTTTATCAACTCACCATCTCTGCTCATGCCAACTGCGATGCATTTTTTCAATCGGCAGTACTGGCACCGATTTCTGTTGATCCTTAGGATGGAGCACTGTTGGTTTTTCGTGCAGGGTCTGTACTGGATCTTCTGTTGGATGGAGCGCCTGAAGAAGCCCTGGGAATCACAGCGGCAGTTAGAGTCGCGCTCGCTGTCAGAGCCGTCGTCGCTGGAGCAGCCCGAGTCACTGGACTCGCGGCGCGCCTCCAGCATGCTCACCAGCACCGAGTGCCGCTCGCGCAACTCCGCGCCCGCGCCCGCGTCACACGACATCTTACGCACCATTCACTACCACTCTGCCACTACACACCACTCTCCTCGCTAACAGTGACGCGACTGAACGTGCAATAAGGCTTTCGCGCACTGCACCGACTTGGATGGCGGTCGACGGCGGACTGTGCGGGCGCTGCGTCGCGCGGCGCACAGTTACCCGCGCGACCTACTTGCCGGCCGCCGACCCAACCGAGAAAGTGAGAGTGCCCCCGGCCCCCTCGCGCGGTTCTAACGGTCCACGCCGCTCTAGAATGCGTCGCCGCCGCTGCACCGGTGCGCCGGATATAGGCCGGGCGCATCCCGGTGGCGTCGCGGCGCGCGGTTGTTCACCCCGGGTCGTCGACCGTTCGATTGCACAACCGCGGAGACTCCCCGCACCCCGCGCCCGGGACCGGGCTGCAGCTCGGGTCGTCGACCGACTCTCCGCCCAGTGACGTCAAGCATGCGTCACGGCCTACCTCAATGCGCGCGCGCTCCTTAGGGGCTGCACTGATCCAATTTAATTAATGGATCATTACACCACAATGCACTTGTGCAATTTATCGTACGTGTTTCCGTTCGAATCTAATTAATTACCTACTACATTAAACTACTGGTTTCGCATTGTCCATAGAACTTAGCAAATGTATGTTATGTTTTTATGTAGAGCCTAAAACAACAATATCACTGAGGCTACCATATAAATTAGAATACAACGATCTGCCAGACATAGCAAAAGAAAACCCTTTCAAATCTTAGGTGAGTAATAAGTTTTTTATAACAGTTTTTTTACGATTCGCTCATACTTGAATTGCGGAGTAGTATAACACTTATTAGTGAGGCAGAGACGCGCATGACTTTGTAGTGCCTTATAGCATGTTGGTGCCAGCAGCTAGCAGTGAGCACGGAGGCTGGCGCGGACCGCGGCCCGCGGCCACTGTTCGGGTCGGTGGCCTAATTTCGCGCTGCCATCGATCCATTGTGCGCTGTGCGAGTGGCCCATAATTGGTCGCAGCGCGGGCAGTGACCGACCGCGCGGTCGTTGACCTGCTGCCGCGAAAACAAAACCTTCCCCGCCCGTCTCACTGAACTGCACTTAGCGATTACGTACCTACACATACTACAAATCTCTACATACAGAACAAAAAATACTAAGAATCGTGTTAGGAGTAAAGTTTGAAACTATTAAACGATTTCATTTTAGTTTGTAAACAATATCATTGACACCGTTTCAGTATTAATACTAACCGCTGCAATTATTATATTACCTACATATTGACGAGTACCTTTCGTCCGTATGCATTGCTATCTTAGTAGGACGTATTTCTTTTAAATTGAATAATCTTAATGTGTCAACGACCGCGAAGTAATTAACACGGTGACTCCCTTTCGAGTTCTAAAAAAAATACTCATTCTATATGTGTCCGGCACTCACTAAATTCCATTATACTGTAAGTAGTTCAATAATTTTAGGTCATTTTGATAAGGTGATGACTCAAATTTATACATATTTTGCATCAATATTAATTGCCGTGTATCTACGTAATATTAATAACATTATTTATTTAAATTCACTTCAAGATTCAGTTCCACTTTTCGCTTTAGTTTATAAGGTTTGCAAATAGTTTGATATTATTAGAAGAAGCACTTAAAGTTCTATTAGAGAATGTATAAGTCAGAATTTGTAAGTAAGCATGGATTATGTTGTAACGACGAGGTGGTAGAGTTGGCGCCATATTTATGTATTTAATTATTTACGCGTGTATTGACAAATGACGGATCCACATAACTAGTTCTTGTATATTTGGTGAGTCATGAGAACTGGTATATTTAAATGGCACGTAGATATAAATAAATAGAGTTAAAGCGAGGGTTTCGTCAACACTATGTGGGTAGACTGGTCCGTCACTATCTTGCATAGCTCCGTTGCGATGATGGCGTTCTTTAGTCAAAGTTTCGCGACAACATTTTTTGTAGTTGTTCAGATATGGATTGACAAAACTTAGATGTTCTCTTTTGGTCTTTAAGATATTATTCCGCTTTGTCTGATGTAGCGAATAAGCGATGTGCATTTTTACGTGCTGATCTCGTCTATGCCAGTCAAAAGCACATAGGTAAGAATATGTTACACGATACATTTAGTGAACGGTTGTTAGTCGGCGGTGACAAACTCTGCGGCCTAGGGGCGAGTGTTGCGGCTGTGGCGCTGAGCGCTGTGTCGACGGCTAACGGTGCGCGGACATCGACTCCGCTTACACCGCGGCACCGGCTTAGGCTCAGAACATGCTGACGCATTGGATCGCTATATTTCCGAGGAAGCGCCGACCGCCTACCGGTTGCTGGCAGCCGCTTTACGTGCTCGACGCGCGACGGGTCGCAGATGTTTACTTGATAACACACGTCTGACTCACGTCATTGTAATTCATTTCCCGTTCACGTATCGCAGTTTTATTCTTAGTAACTAACGTAACTCCTACAGGTAATTCGCTGACCCCATTGCAACATATCAAATGCTAGAGGTGTTAAAGCCACCAAATGTGGGCGCGGTGCAAAGGTGATTCAGCTTTACCGCAAAAACTGTAAAATTATTGCATTCAACCGCAAGTGGTAGGTAATGAATGTAATATAACATTGGAGAAGTTCCATTTATTTGATCTACATTATGCGAGTACTTAGGTATTTATATTTGGAAACTACAATTTATTTAATGTAAACAAAATTGTTTGACATAATTTGAAATACGTAAACAAGTTGTTATTGAAGCTTATATTCGCTACAGATAACATTATTAGATACGCGTTGTCCACAATCAATTTTCATTTGTGCGTGAACCTTGATTATACCCAAAACTAATGAGATTTGCATTTATACATCACTTTTTGGAGTCAAGTTCGACAGTAGGTACAGTTTCGTTGAACAGGAAATAATAAACGCAAACGCAACAGTCAGCGCGCGAGATGTTCTCAATAAATAATATGACTGCTCGGGGATCAACGAACTTATGAGCTGACAGTTCAAAAATAATGTGGGTTACGTTCACGTAGCGCGTACATTCGATGCCCGTAAAAGTTGTTTACGGCGAGAAGAAGCGGCGATTGTACGCGGCGCCGGGCGCGCAAGCTAGCTAGCGAGGTCGACGGCCGCTCGCCCTACAGCGCAGAATTGGTGCCGAAAAAATAAGCGACCCACAACGCACGGAAATTATGTCGGCCACCGACGAGAACAAAGAAGTGCGCGAGCACTGTCGACGACGTAGCAACCGCACGCTCCGGATTGTGATGACGATTGTATTTCATGACTTCATTTCACAATAAGATTTTGTTTGGTTTGATTTTATGCCTAATTAACTAATCAGAACAACTAGGTACTCTTGTGACTAATTATTGTATGAAACACAATGATATTTTAACGTTATAGTTTACACTTCACTATAAATAGTGATAGTTGCTACTACTCGTATTAAAAATATTTCTTACTTAAAAGTAAACTACGTAAGAATGCACGAAAGGATCATCAATAATTGATAAGTTTATTTTAAAAAAAAGGTAAATAGAAACATTGGGTTCGTTGACATCAGTGCGTACGGTCGAACACCCCGCACCTCATATCGTTATAAAAATTACACGCTCGCTCGTCATTCATTCAAGTAGATTCCGTTCGTAACCGCCACGCAGAGCGGTGGCAGCACCGCCTACGCTCGACGCGACATCTAGTGGCGAGTAGCCGAACTATTTTATCAGTTTCATATTTACTCCGCTAGCTAGCGCTTTAATCGGAGATGTTATGTAAAATGGTAAACAGAAATTACCTAGGTAAACCTAAATTACCTACTTATATCAATTAAATTGAACTAATGTATTTTTGTAAAATACCTTTATTTACTTTTACCGAAATAGTCCATTGTGAACATCTGTCTAATGATCTCTAGAGTTGCTTATCGATGCAATTTTGTAAGTACAGACTTGCAATTCATACACATTTTACAATAGCATCGTACGACGGGGTAAGTTCTAAAGCCGTTAATCATGTAAAGTCTGAAAGTGGTCTGGTTGAGCGTTGCACTGCACAGCACAATGTAGCAGACATCCGCGGCCCTGAAGGACATGCATTGTCCCGAGCCTGCGCCGGCAGAACTGGTAACGAATCAGTTTACACTGCACTCGCACTTCTATCCCTGTCTGATTCCTCGCTTTCACACTGGTGCACGACCTCTATATTCGCTTACGAATCTTGCGAATCTATCGACGGTGTATTGATAGAATTGTACCTATCGTATACCATTCCAATTACAGCTTTACAATTAATTTAGTGTAATGACATGCTAAGATTTGGGGGAAATTCTGCCTATTCTATATTATGAGTTTAAATAATACTCGTACTATACAATATGTATGAGGAAGTAATTACGGTGGACTCCAATGCTCTTGAACGCTCACCGGTCACGTAATTGTCTGCTTTCACTAACAATAACCTTTAGCGTTAGTACGTGATAATGAAGTTTCTTATAATTTGTCAACTTTCAATAATTTGCAACAGTACGTGGCCTATTCCTATTCAATTTCCTTATTTTGAACTAAAACTACGAATACTACGAATCGATTTATTAGAAATAAATTAAAAAGAAAGCTCCCACATACGGTTAAGTGGATGAATAGACTACAAAGTAAAAAAAGTAACATATGGGACAAGGGACGTCCACTTTAAAAAGGATGTTTCCATGCGTCTCAAGTACTGCCTCAAGTGACCACGTTCAAGGGTCGTTAGTTGAAGGAATAAGGAGCCATGAGCTGCATGCATAAACAACAGTGCGGACGTACGACGGATATTATATTATGTACTTTATATTTACAGCTGTTATGTTTGACGTGAATTAAGTGTCACTTTAACCTCATCACTAACATTAATTGTTATTTATTTATTTATTTCTTTTTATTTCGTATTCGTATCGCAGGTTAATTATTTTTATTATATACTTTTATATTCTTAATCTTAATTAAATTATATTAAGCTATGTATGCTCGGCTCTGTATAAGATGTGGTTGCCTATAATTGAGTGTGGAATACTGAATAATGATGATGTGTACCAATTTTTGTATTTTATGTAAGTTTTATGGTATTGTAACACTCGTTGGTGATCCTTAAATAAATAAATAAATAAATTACTACTAACCGGTCACTGCTCATTATTTGACTTACGGATCAAAAGTTTAAAGGCAACAGCCGCTAGCCGGTTCCCGTGTGATTGTCCTGGCGCGGGCGCAGGTATTGAAAATAAAATGTTTAGAATTGGGGCGCAGGGGTCTGACCGTCACCAAGCGAGGCCGACAGGTACCTACCCGTTGACCCAAAAACCATTCCTATACAAGTTCACACGATACGTTTTTTCCGATTATTTAATAAACGAATCTCCGGATGACGTCGAAGTGAATCAAATTAACATTTAGTAAGTAAATAAGGTCATCTGGTTGATTGTGCGGCGAGTGCACAGAGATTGTGTTCCGCGTGGCGCGACCTTGGAGCTGGTACTAACTCGCACCTGCCGCGGGACAGCTCGTGAGGGGGGAGAGGGGGTTCCTCGTCATGTCACCCGTACACACACTTCCTGCTTCAGTTGCCCAGACTACCCGCATGCAGCACTCTATTAACCATTGTCAGTTTATAATAAGACGTGCTCCGGGCATTTCCTATAACGGTTATTTTAGTTCGTTACGACGACGTAGTGGTGGTAGTGGCAGTAGTTATAACGATCATCGGTGCTGGTGGGCATATTTATGACGACATCTTATATAATAATACAATATCATTGGTATAATTGTGTGATATTTACCTTGCATCCTTCACAGGAATGCACGCCGTAGTGGAATCCACTAGCTTTATCTCCGCAAACGCGGCACAGCACCGTGGTGCCGTCAAACTCTGCAACAAAACACAGAAAACGGTTAGAGAGACCTGTATACGTAATTTGCGATAACATTTTATGGACGTTAGAGAGATTACGTACGACGTTGGTTAGCTCGTGCCAAACATCCTGAGTTGTGTTACAAACATTGCGGTGCTTGCACGTGACCTTGTGCACCAACACTCCAACACTAATCGTGCATATCATTACTCATTGATTGGTGATGAGCTGATAATTTCGGCAATTGAAACTGTAAACGTGTATCACATTATCTTCAAGGAGTCAACGTGACTGTTACAATATATGACGGAAGTTATCAAACCTTTTGTTTGGACATGTACAAGATTGAAACCTATACCCTGCTGACCTTGTGATAAATATTAGTTTTAGTTGCAACAAGTTTATTATTTCATCGCTTTCATCTAGTATTCAGGATATCAGAACAGATTATAGATGATAAGTAGTTTCTCTTTATATAATGAGTTGACAATGCAATATTAAGAAGATAAGAAAGTTAAAAACAGCCAATTCTGAGTTGCAATGTGTACGTGCATTCAGAGGCAGTACACGTGAGGCGCTCGCGTGATTACCAGTTGGCTTTCATATCAACTCATAACATTACCTCACGATAAGAGATTTTGCAAGCATTTTTACTGCCTTCTGATTTGTGTGAAAAATGCATAATGCTGTATTAGTAGAGTAAAATAAAAGAAATGAAATCACAATCTTTGTATTGGTTTACGTCGTTGGCAAATATGGCATTGAATAATACAATTCCAAGAAAAAATGCATTGATTGTCTGAATGGTCATATTATGATGTATCGTATCGTATCGTATTGCATCGCAATGCATTGCGTGCCTCAAGGTGACAGACACTCAATAGACATTTTAGAAAGTCTCTCAACTCGCCAAGTCGATGACCCCATCTTCGTAACAAACAACAATGTTAACAAAAACAACTGACTTTAGATAGTGATTACGAACGTTACCTAAAATAATGTTCTATGATAAGCACTGACCTAAATAGGTCAAACGTTACGTGTTCCTACGACATTATTATCCAATAAGTTAATTGTGAAGATAATTAATACGGAAGCGTTATCTAGAAGTAAATATAAATTTGGAATCCTTAACGACGTTAGTAATAATGGTTAATAGGTCAGTGATAGCCTGTCCGGCGTCCCCGGCAACAACAGGTGTCGGTCGCTCCTTCGCGGCTCGGGCTCGCTCGGCGCGGTGGCGGTGCGCTCCTTCGCACCAGGAACTGGTTCGGGCGGCGCCCCCGTCGCTCTCACTTTCCTCTTCCAGCCGTTTGTTTATTTGTTAAGGGAGCGGGCCCGCCTTTTGGAAGAAACTTTCTATTTCTGGCGCACACCACTCGCACTCGCCGCGGGTCGACGTTCGACGCCGTCGCTTTCTATAGTTGTTACTTTCTTTTTTCTAAAGGCGTTGTATGGTCGCCCTCGACGCAATGATTTTGGTGTCATCTCTCGCTACTGTCAACAGTGCATGCGGTGACTGCGCCTGCGCCGGCGGGTGTGGGTGGGGAACACAATAGAACAGGGAAAGCAACGTGAGACGTAACTGGTGCAGTTGCAACAGAGTCAGTAGCGTGCAGCCATTTCTCCTCGTATGATGCAACGCGCGTTTTTCTGGGTGGCGTGTGTGAGAGTCGCTCGTTCGTTACGTCAATTAAAAGGCGAGGAAAGTGCGCGAGAAAGTCTCTCGTCCACGTAACGCGATGCGCCGAGCGGCGAGCGGCCGAGCGTGCAGCAAGCACACTAACGCGGATCTGTGTCACGGCGATGTTTGTTTGTAAATAATTACTTGAAGATGACCAAAATCACGTTTCTAACTTCATTTCCTAGTTATTTAACACGTTTGTTTAACATAATCACGGCAAGAGCGGTTTTATTATTTTAAGCTGATCTTGTTTGAAAATTCATCTGCAATAGTCAATTTACTTCGTAGAGTGCAGTGTTACGTGCTGCAGCGACTGTTTATCATAAATTATGTGCAAGCGAGTAATCTTGTGTTACACGCATTCAGAGAAAAGTAAAAGTGGTGTGGTGAGGCAGTTGTCGCCACGTTGAACCTGCTCGCTCGCAACCATTACTTGCTAGACATAACACTTTCTGACATCATGGGAAAACTACCAAGTTGAGAGAGTATGTCATTAATTTAGTTTTTGAAAGGGTTGGCAGAGTAACGGTTAACTCTTTGTTAGATTAGTTTGATTTTTCACGGGAAAAAATCACAAAAGCTATCGATAAAGAGCGATAAGATCATTAGCAATCGATTGCAAATATTGAAGAGCTCCCCGCTGCCTCGGCTCGAGTCGGACCCCATTTGTACTGAGGTACACTATTGACATTGTTGTACAGTGCGTTATTTTGTACAATGCCTTTTTAATTGTTTTTCGGCGGGCCCTGCCGAGCGGAAATGTTCAACAATCCATCCATCAAATATTCGTTCTGCAGACGATTTGACATTCGATTGAAATAACTCTATATTATGTTAGCATTGTACCCTTTCGTCATTAAAAAATAAATCATTAATCAGATTTTACCAATGTCGTTATAGTAAATCTAGCATGAAATGGTATTGTGTAGTTATTTTATTATTATTTCAGAAGGTCAATAGATTCTCATACTTACAAAAGTTAAGTTTAAAATCTAGTTTGAAGTAGCTACAAGAATTTGGCCTTCAGTTATAACTGAAACCAAGTTTTTTTTAGCTTATCTCATAAAAGCTATTTTAATTTTTGTTATTTTTATGATATTTTACGCATTAAATAAACAGCAGGCAGGCAAAAATTATTATTTTGATGAAATGGATTTATAATAATAATTATGAGATTATTAAGTATTACCTACATTCAATAACTAACACTTGTGTCGAGACCTTGTGTTTAGTACGGAAGTTACGTAAGAACTATGGAAGTCGAAAAGAAATGACAAAACAAAATCGAACTCGCATATATCTTTGCACGTCACTACGTACCTAAGCAGGTATGAAAAATAAAAAATGCCTGTGACTGATTGACCTATTTATAAAAAATTTAAGTTTAAGATATAATCATTGAATTTACGTTGTAAGTATAAGTAAAAGTTGTAAGCAACAGATTGTCAACAACAATAACAACTGACATGACAACATAATATTATTATTGTGACGACATATTACAGCATAGTGATAATGTTGTAATATGTAATGTAAATAAACAAATATAATAATTGTATTAAAGGGCTACCTATATGCAGCTCTGGTTCCCGTTCCTTGTGGGCCGGACTCATCATATTATGGTCAGCCGGCGTAGGCGCATCGTAACGCCCGTAGCTGCTATCAGGAGACATCACTGAAGTCATTTATGTTTATGTACTTAAAATCTAATTATTTTGTCCTCCCCCGCACTGCACTTCACGAACACCACATGGAGCCCGCTGGCTTCAGACATAAACCGTCCTGCGCGCTCGACACTGAATATAGGACAGGAGTGCATGAGCCGGGCGCGCGGCCGGCACGTCGAGGGATGAAGGTCGCGAGTCCCGCGTTACAACTGCACGCGCCGCGTGCGTCTTACTCGAGCTCGATCGACGAACTGAGCTAGAGCCGCGCGCGCTCCTGCTCGAAGCCGCGCGAGTCTCCCCTTAAGAGTGAAAGTCTGCAAAAAGATCAGCGCTCCGTGCGATACAATCGCTTCGACGACCAAGCGTAGCTGGCTAAGCGAAATTCGCCTCTATCGGTCGGCTAAGCCTGTCGTTCTGCGCTTCGGAGCGAGGATCGGCGCGCTTCGAACTCCGGTCTCCGAGGTCATTGCCGCGCTAGTGGTGGACCAATCGCGAGCACGCTCAGGCGTGCGCGGCCAGCGATTGGAGGAGCGGCGGCTCCGCGCCCCGCGCCCGCTCTCCAGCGCGAGTTCGAAGACCCGAACCTTGCGGCTCACCGCGGCCAAGGTCGCGCGCGAGCGGCACCGACAGAGAGACTCGCCGCTCGCGAGCGTTCGAGTGGGACGTAGCCGCTGCCGGTTGCGTCACACTACGAAAATATTTTTGGTGATGGAACGCGAGTGAACTTGAACACGAAATCGAGCTAATGGATGGCGAGCAGTGTAGGTCGCCGCGTGACGGACTGACCCGCTGGCGGTGCCGGGTGCCCTGCCGCATGCCGCCCGGCTTCCCTCGGAGCACGCACTTCTAGAAGTTTATGACTTATAATTACCTAGTAATACATTTGGAATGACCTACAAGTTACAAACTTCACAATGTCCATGTATGAACACACGTAAACACTGAAAACATCACACGCGTGACTATGCCAGCTTAGGTATAATTAAAAAAATAATCTTTCTGTACCAAGTCGCCAAAACGTGATAAAATATTTATATACAAATTTATGAGCAAAACACGTGACCTGGTAGATAAGTAAGATAGTTTAAAAGCACTAACAGCCTAAAGCTTGTAAAGCACCGATCGCTATAACGTGACTGCGATTAAAACTTACTACATAATAAGGAACTTTGTGTAACTCTACATAATACGTATTACCTACCTTCTTGTAATTGATAAACAAGTTTCTTTTAACAATAGATATATAAACACGACTTTATATAATACTGACGTTACAAATGTTGTGAAAGGGGAACATTCATTCTTATTTGAAAGAGGATTAGGTGTGTATTCGCTTGCGCGAGAAGTTATTTACGCGAGATAAAACGAGCGGCGGTGGGCGTCGCGGCGGGTGAACGAACTGGAAATTTTGGCGCAGGGCGGTCAAGGCCACGCTCGCGCGGCGCGCAGGCGCAACCAACAGCCTACTGAGTTACTGACACTCCACTACTTCCACTAGAAATTCGACACAATTAAGAATATTTATTTCAATCTATTGCGCTGCTAACACAATATTAAACAGCTGAAACACCTCTGAAATCTGTTCTAAACAGATAATTATGTTGAACTAGAAAAAAAAATTGGCACTGCCTAGGTGGTTCTGGTAGGTGGTAGGTAGTTAACAAAAAGTGGATCCGATATAAATAGCTACACAGCGTCACATAATGTCTTTCCTACTAGGTATGTGGTATTTATTTATCATGTTATGTGATATTGTTTGTTATTTGCCGAATGAAAACAAATGTTTGGCCCAAATTCCAATAAACTGCCTATGTTTGTGTATTTGTGACATAAGAAGTAGGCTCGATCGTCTCTTTCACATAAAATATCAAATGAATGGAATAAAAATTATGTAATTCAGTGGATGTATTTTTAATTTTAGATAAAAACTCCATATCTTCAAAGACTTTGTGATGTTGTTTAGAATACGATAGTAGAAGATGAATTTTGAAAATTAAGAAACCAGATATTCTTCGATAGTGCCGTGCCAACTTTAAAAACCTTGTCTAAAAACTAAGCAAAGGGTTGGTTTCCCTTAAAATTTGCTACTGAAAGGTGTTCGTAAATGTTTTTTTTACGTTTTTTGTGGCGATTATTTCGCTCCAATACTTTCCCTTTTGCACAAAAGGAAACTTTTTAAAGGGTTTCGCAAATATCCTCCCACACCACACGTGCACTTTTTTAATATCTACACATGTATATTGAAAAACAGCAACTTCGTAGGTTGGGTTTATTATTATTGGTTTTGGTCTGGTTTACTTTAGAACTAAACAGTATTTAAATCGTTGTTTCAGGAATATAGTAAGAGCTTTTATATCAATGAAGATTGTGAAAAGCCTGTGTCTACCTGTGGACTATTTTTGCCTAAAATTATGATTGATGATGGAAACAGTTCAATGTAAGTATATTTTCTAAATATAATGTCGTAAAACTGTTGCTCCAGTCGTTAGTGGAATGTGACATTTTTTATAATGATTAAATTACTTTTATTTTTGTCCCTTGATCTCTGTCACCGAAAGCAAATACAAAAAAAAATCGAATGGCGACATGTGTGTCGATTAAAACGTGAAAGTGAATAGGAACCCAGGTTTTTTACTTCCTTCCGCTGCCCTCACTTTTAATATCGGGGTGCGAATATCAAATTTCGTAGCCAGTTTTTACTAAAATCTATAAAAGCACGAGACTGCATTTAAGGACTTATGTAATAGAGTTCATATTCCTTTGTTGTCCTCAGCCAAAAAAACATGAAACCGGCATCGTCAGTCGGTAGCCACATGTATAGTTTTGTATTGTTCTCTGTGACCGCAGTCGATGGGACTTGATGATCTCGATTCATCGGCGATTTTTTGACTAAACAATAAAAAGTAGACCGTATGCCATATTGTTTGCAATTTATGGTTTCTTTTTTTTTCTTTCCGGATTATCCTAGGGCCTTGGCAAATATGGTAGCACAAGGCATAATCAACATCGATAGCGCCATAAGCTTTTAAGTTGATGCATTTATAGACAAACTTGGTAATAAAAAAAAATGTGTGTTAAGCGTGAACGGTACTGTACTGTTGACAACACAATTTAAATATGTGATTATAAGGTTCGACCATGGAACCATGGCTTTTAACGACCATTATTTGAAAAGTCGTTTAGCAAAATAAAAGGCAACAATAACGAGGGGCCGGTCGGCCTTCCCTCGCCGTCGAAGGACGCAGGGACAAAAGCGAGCGTGCCTGTCCAGCGACCAGTGCCCCTGTGCCCCAGCCTCCGGACAAACGGGACTTAGCACTTTATTTACTACGCATCCATTATCCCACTCATAAATTAGCTAAACAACTTTTCAAAGAATGTGATCAGTGATCCCTTTTCACAACTGACAAACGCAAGGGCAGGCCTTGAAATATGATATATCAACTTAATTATGCATTAGAATGAGGAAGAGCTTAATGTCGATTTTATAGGTTTGGGGTGTAGTATGTCAACGTGAAACTATAGTATTAATTAAATTTAAGCATTTTGTGGTTCAAATGTTCCAAACATTGACTGGAAATGTACCTGTACCTGTGTATATTCTTTTCGCAACATAATGTATTCTTTTAATAACAACGTAGAAAAAGTTACGTCGCAATAACATTGTAATCGGATGCTGGCGGCCTGGATTCGCTGGAAAGTTGTGCGAAGTCACAAAGAGCGTCGTTGGCATTTCGGCCGGTTCGCCATGGCTGGCGTCCGAATGTTTGCACCGGACAGCGCGGTCAAGGCCTCGCTGACTCGCTGAGACGGCGATTACATCCGATGCGCATCGAAACACGATCCGCCTGCCAGACTGATTGTTATTGTAGCCGTATTCGATCATCGGCGTAGTTTATAAAAATCGTTAGGTAATATTTCAGTTTAGCTACGTTTGATTTTAGTTCCTATTACTCTTGGTTGTTAATTGTTTTAGGTCATTTTATATTTCTATGTTTAGGTCTGTAGAGATGCCAAAATCCGTCGGTGTAGTCTCAATTTCAGCTGCTTACCTAGATTTTTTCAAGATTTAAAATAATCGATTCAATGACAGTCTGATTTTTGCCATGCAAAAAATAATTTGATGTAGGAAAATTTTACAGTAAAGTTTGTTATTGTCAGTGGAATCATTCTAACGAAAACTGATTCTGAGTATACTGAATTACGTACCTGATCAAATCTTAAAAAAAACAGAAATAATTCAAATGTATGTTCGATTTGTATAAACCAACACAAAAGTATTATATAAATCAAAAGGTAGGTAGATACGGTGTCGAGTGGCGTTTGCGAAGAGTGCCGAGCTGTGGCGAGTTTTTCCGAAGCAGTGCGAGGTCAGTACGAGTCAATTACCCCGGGCGGGCGGCGGGCGGTACTGTGGCGACGTCCACGACGACACCACCCCACATGGCACAAGGTACGAATTGATAACATATACATTATGTATTTTCTTGTTCATTTTCCCTTGGTACGACAGTTGAACATATAAAGTATGAAAAACTGTAAGTACTAAGTACCGATCTGTCGTACATACATGTTACCTAAATAAAATTAACATAATCAAGTCTAGCAACCATTGATTATTTCACAATGAAAAAGCATAACATTTTAAAAATAGGTAATGTCTTCAAAATAATACCGGTGTAAATATTTACCAGAAAATATTGACTCAATTGTAATTATTATGTATTTGATTTATGGCCATTCTATAAGTACATATCACAGCATTTGTGCGGCAGAGTGTATTATTACCATGAATAAGCAAGCATGACATACAGGCCGTGTGATCCGGACGCTCTCAATCGTGGTTGACCTCGGCTGATTCGGCAACCTGTGCCAAGGCCAAGGTCAATTTGTCGGGTGTGTTCAATTAATAGCTCGATGCGGTGACGCCTGACGCCTGGGCCCCACACTCGGCGGCAACGTCCGCGATCCGCCCCACACATCACTTTGTGTGGACAGAGGAGCCGTTTTGGCAATTAATTCGACACCAGGATATTGCTTCGTTACTGAGGCTGACACAGTGGCAATGACATTACAAGGTACTGAACTTAGCCAAAGACTCACGTTTCAATTTAAATAACGTGATCTTAATCTTAAGATTATTATTTATGGATGGAATTTAGTTCTTTAAATATTCCAATGTTTTCTTCCATTTGAAGTCGAATATACTGGTTGACGCAATCTAACCTTCGAAACTTGGCAAAAAATAATATAAAACACGCAAATGAGAGGCTACAACGATCCCGACGTGATTCAGTACTTAGAGCTCATAAAAATAATGTGTAGTCATCAGAATTCGAACACAAAGAAGTGTAAGTATGTATTCTAGTATTTTTGTATTCTGGCGGTGCGAATGGTGTGATATTAAAATGTGAACAATACCGATCGTTGTCTACATAACGTAGGTTGTCTATCTAATATCGCGAACCTCCAAACTTGTGAACGGCCCCGCCGCCGCCGCTGCCGGCCGCCGAATAAACTAGGAGCACTTCCTCGTTTGAATATCGGAACATGTCAATGTCAAACTGTGCTGATTTAGCCGCAATGTCAACCTCAAGGCAACGCCCGACATGAGGAAATTTGACGGTTAACTAAATCTAATTGTGCTAAACATAGCGCTCGTGAAACCATTTAACAACAGGGGACATCATAATTCTATATTAGAGCATAGAGAATTCATCTATCAACATAAATGTAAGTAATTATGACCAAGATTTAACGATAGCGATTAAAGTGGCATTGATTGGCTTAAAAACCTTATTTTACAACTTTTAAATGCTTATTACTTCTCAAGCCAACTAGGGTAGGGCAAGAGCCTGTATATCGACTTATGGTAAACAAGCGAAGTACATAAAATATTTATGCAAGTACATGGATTGTGCTGATGAAGGAGCCTTTCTCCTTTCGGTCACCTCACCTTGATATTTGCATCAAGTCGAGACTTCCTGCTCCCTCAGAGGACGTCTGCATGCTATTTACACATCCCACTAAGCAACTCGGAATTATAAGACATATTGCCCGCTACAGCTCTGATGAATCTACCTCACCAACTAAAACTTATGGATATAGGACAAATCATGTTCTCTATCGTAGCATAACGAGCGAAATGCGAACGCGCCAAGTAGAGCATTGAAATCGGCTATTGGTCCAAGACTGTGGAGCTTTGAGCTTGTTTAATTATACGTTACAATAACGTAACGTAGTGGAGTATATGAGCGGTGTTGCGCAGTAGGTGTTTGCGTAATCAGAGCATCGCGGCGTCCCCCGCGCGGCAGCGGCGTGATGCGCCGAGTTGTATAATCTTGTTGGTCGGGCATGTGCTGCTGCACCCGCGCCCGCTCGGCTCAGTTCAGCTCAACTCGGCGTGCAATGCGTTGCACTACTCACCTACACTACACTGAGCGCAACAATGAGGAAGTGTATGCCGAACATTTCCTAGTGTTACATTTACTCGCCCTCATTAATGCCAAAGCGCCTTGTGTGTCTTGTGATCATTTCAAACGAATAAGCATGAAAATGTAACTGTGTTGCAGACGAAAAACGAAACGCAGACAATTAAAAATCAGATAGTTAAGCGTGACAAGGCTAAGCGCTTGTATAGAAAGCAGCCTACTGAAGAGAACTGGGAGATTTACAAGAAGTTGCGGAATCGCTGCGGTCGTCTGTGTAGGAATGCAAAAAGGCGCCACATTCATAACTTCATTGATAATTTCAACCCAACACAAGTATAGCAATTTTTAAAGACTCTTGGTACTGGCAAAGCCTCAAGCAAGAGTTCGCCCGATAAGATGGACCTCGTTGCACTTTATACGCACTTTTCTAAGTCACCAATCACCCTCGACAACGATGTTAAATCCTCCACTCTCAAATAACTCTCTAGTCTTCCTTTACCAGAAATACTTCTTTCTCTTTCCGCCCAATTACTGAACTAGAGATTAAGAAATGTACCCTCCATCTCCACTAAGCCCGTAGGAGACGATGGCCTTCAACTCCAAATGTTTTTACCTATTTTTATTGTAATAGGTAAAACATATGTTTCAAAAACTCTTTTACAGCCTCTACAGCCTGGAAGAAGGCTCACTTCTTATCGTTTTCTAATGTTTCAAATTTCTCCTTACTATCCCAGTTCCGTCCAATATTCATTCTCCCAATCCTCTCCAAAGGCCTCGAGAGTATTGTCCAGAAGCAACTGTATTGTTATTTGTCCTCTAATGGCCTGCTTTACTGGACTTCAGCAGTGCTTTCAACTCAGTTGACTTTGACATCCTTTTTGGAATCCTTTCCTCCCTTAATGTCTCTTCTCCGGTAATTAAGTGGTTCAAATCTTATCTTCGGGGCCGCTCGCAGTCTGTTCAATACGATGTGTCCCTCTGAATGGTGTGACTTGACTGCGGGCGTTCCTCAGGGTGGCGTCCTCTGTCCTCTTCTCTTCTCAATTTTTATAAATACTATCACTAAGGTCCTAACTTCTAACTATCATCTCTATGCAGACGACTTGTAGTTCTATCGTCATTTTAAAGTAGATGACCTCGTTGAGGCTGTGGCTAAACCTGCCTTGAACAATTAATTATTAACAAATGGACTAAATCCTATGGGCTCTTACTGAACCCAACCAAATCGCAAGCGCTCATATTGTTGGTGGTCTAGATACATGCTCAACCTATTGGATTACCAGTCTCTTCCACCGGTAGTGTAAACTACACTAACCTCTCTTGAGAGGTTCGTAATGCTTATGTGAGTAATAGGGTCTTTAACTCTTTTCAGTTCCTTAAACGTCTCCAAAAATATTTACCATTCACTCTAAGGCTACCGGTCATAGACTATACGGGTTTCTGTTTTCTAGATGCAACGGAAGTACTCCTAAACTCGAGCGAGTGCAGAACTTGTACATCCGGTTCATTTTTGGCCTCCGCAAATACGACCATGTGTCGGAATTTTTGGAACAGATTGAAGTGGCTGCCAATTCGGTGTCGTCGAGATACCCATATCATATCCCTTTGAAATACTATCCTGCACAATCCTAATTCGTGAACGCTTTGAGTACCTCGCTCCGAGGGGTAGACACTGTCGCACTGCCACTTCTCTTCTCCTTCGTCCTCCACGACACACTTTCAGCCGCTATGATGGCCGCTATGATGTATAAATATAAACGTGTCATCTTTCTCTGCCTCTGTAAGAGAACTTAACATTGAGAGCTCGCCTTTGAGCATCTACTTTATCATCACACTGTATGTAATGTTGTTTTTGGTGTAAAATAAAATATCTCAAAATTTAGGTTATGTAAGCAGCGAGAGCGTTTAAGTTTTGTGTTACCAATCGCTGACAGCGAAAAGTCAACATGTTATTTTGGATCACTGAATTTTCTACATAATCGATGAACATCGACTTGAACTCGAACTAAATACGTAAAATTTACATTTTGATGAGTCCAAGTTAAAGTGTTGGCTACAGGCTACCAGAATTTTAAACAGATTTAAATCAGTCTAGATCTATTTCCTTTAATAAATAGGTTTGATTTACATGACAACTGCGTAGGGACCTATTTGGGTAAGAAAAACATGGGGCACTGTCCCGCACAAAACTAATTGTAAATGGCATTTAAGTATACTGAAATTAGGAAGTGAACCTTTACAAGGAAACCCCAGAGTTAATAAATTTGTAAGAAAGAGGCGCGGGAAAAGTGGCACGCGGTGCGAAGCTGCGGTCCGGGGGCCGCCGGGGCTGAGCCGCGAAATATTGCGCAGCAGTAACTCCTGAAAACGTGTCCGAAGAAAGTTCACGGCCGCGCGTTGACGTTACCACCTGCCGCGCCCCGCGCCCGCTCCCGCGCCCCCACAGCCTCCCGCGCTCCGCTAGAGCCACGCTGGCCTACCCAATCCTCGTCTATTGCTTCCTAGATAAATAACCTCCAATCCTCCATTACAGTTACATTCCGGCACATAAGGTGGTACCTCAACTCTAGCTAATGACAACTTTGTACGTTTCCATTTCAAATTAATTTGCAATCAATAAATGTGGTGCAACGCATTGTTATCAATATGTATCGCAAAATCGAAATCCTTCATGTTTATCGGTTTGATATCGAGGTTCAAGGCCTCGCATCGGCCGATAGGCGAGGGTTATATTATGAGTGTGGAGGGTGATCGATTCGCCAACACATCTAGGCTGTCAGCAGGAGCCGTGAGATTAGAGTGGGCGGCGGGTTGGGGCCGGGGAGGCACCGTGGCCTTGGCTCGTTCGTTGGCCGCGGCGCGTGTACCGGCCGCGATAATTTCGGCAGTTGCGCGCACGAGTCTACTGACCCCGTCGTCGTTGTTTGCAACGCAAATGATCCCCTTGACTTTATTTAAATCACCCACTCCGTCAACCGCTCAAATAGATAGTAAATAAATATTTAAATGTCACTAATTAGGAAAAAAAGACAATGCTAGGAGGCGAAGTGAAAAACTACTAGTTCGAATTCTGCCAGCTAGCTAAAGAATAGTTTCTTTAAGAGACTAAATCTTCTTTTAAGCTTGAATGTGGTAATGGAGTATAGTCGCACACATAATTCATATTAAGGAATCTAATATCAATGTATAAAAAAGTCTTATGCAATAAATCTATTATGAGCAGTCAGAAGAAGAGCACATGGTAAACAATAATAATTCTCACGCTAAAGCCGAGAAAAGATCTGAATATTTAGTTCGTTATTTAACTGGTAAACATTATCTTTGTTGTTTCGATGAAGGGAAGCAAAGCCATCGAAGTACGGCCGTAGTTCGCGGAGAAAGTGCTGCGCATTACCTATAACCAACTTTCATTTTATAAGAGACCGGTTCCAATAACTTTTTTCTTTAGAGTGCTCCCCACGCTCCACATGCTATACGATTAAATGACTGCTTATTGTTATTTTCTGCAATGTATTGTTATATTTTGTAACATTAGTGAATGTATAATTGTAAGCAAAGTGGACTTGGATAAATAGTTCAAGTTTATATGACCTTATCTAGAAAACAGGCTAGTTAATTCTAAGCGTTATCTTAAACTGCTATCCTCTAAATTATGTAGGTAAGTACTGTGGCTCTAGTAAGCCGTAGACCATTCCATTACACTGATTAACATCATTTACTACGACCATTTTGCGTAGGCTGCCATAACGTTTATTGGAATTGCTGTAATTACACTACAGCAGAGAATAATCGGCTGTCTATACATGATGCCTGCTAATTTAGTCTTTGGTAGCGGGATTCAAGTGTAATATCACGCACAGTGACCTCCTTGTCAACAAAAAAATAACAATAAAGCAGTCATTCAACTTCGCATAAGTATTATTAAAGGTGGTTGAAGGCGATGTAAAATTTTCCTTTATTTACCGAAAAAACACAATAGTTATATTATCGAAGCAGTTTCGGTTTTCGGCAATCAATAATTTGCGTGGTTGGCATTGTGAAGCACTTCCTCGTCTCCCAGCTGGCGGAGAAACGTGGCAGCACCTTGTTATTAGTAAAAAGTGGATCCACGCAAACATCGGTATTTAAATATTTTGGGCCTTTGTGGTGTGTTTTTTATGAGTGAGTGTATTATAGTGATGTACAGGCAACGCATGCCATACGCATGTGCGCCGCGTGCCACCCGACACATGTTGGTCGATCGTTTTCTGACAACAGCAGTGACGTAATCGTATGCTTTAAAAAGCTATTTATTTCATAGTAAAGTTTAGAGCTTATGGGACTGTAAATATAGTGTGGCGCTGGGAAGAGCACTAAGGACGTGGGACTTGGTGAGTGGTGGAGTCGGCGACCGCGCGCGCGTGCACTCAACTCCGCAAGTGCGTGTAACGGTGCACCACGTTCTTGATGTGCCTGGGCCTGTGCCTGAGCTGTGCCACTCCACTATCACACACATAACTAGGCAACGAACCTTGCAATAATGTCATAACGAATTGCATAGACAACCATTTTTTTTTTCATAGAATTGCTAACAATAGTCACGAATTAGATGTTAAGAATTCTGCGCTCAGTACTTAAAAAAAAACAACCAATTACACCGTTGATGGCATGAAAGACATTGACCACAACAAAAGAGAACCAATGACCAACAAAACTGTTTTAAGATTTATTGGCGAAATTACCACTGATGTCAATTTCGTAGAAGTCTTTCCGGGACGTTTTAGTTTTTGTGTCGTTATATTGTCTAAAGGGTCTTTTCTTTTCTCCAGCCAAAGATGGCTATTGTTTTGATGTCGCATATACTTAGAATGGGCTGAGGCTGAGACAGAATGAGGTTAAGGGATATTGTTGGACGTAACTATCGTGAATTCGTGACCCACATTGTCAATGGATCAAGGAGCAACGAGCGAATTTGATACCATCTGCCGAGTAAACAATAGGTCAATAGAAATCTGCTAACCCTTACTCCCAACTTCCTTTCAACTTCGATTTCAAAGGTTGAAAATTTTTACAATCCGCGTAAAAAATGCAAGCAGAATGGTGTTCTACTATTGTCAAAAAAATCACGATGCGATTCGATCGACCTACCCTTTCTTTTCATATCGGATTTCACGAACAGGTAAAGTCCAACTTTTTGCTGGGATACGTTATTGTGCAAGTTTCGCGATATCTAACTCTTCTGAGATGGTGAAAAAATTAAAATGATTGTTTAATCGAAACCTTTTTGACGACAAAAAAATGCGAGGATTGGATCTTTTAGAAAAGTTTTTTAACTTCCTTTTGTTAGCGCGGCTCGTAACCGACATTCCCAGATTGTCGACGTATTGTGTCGACGCTAAACGATATCGCGGCCGAGGGATGCCCTTACAAATATTCGTCTTAATGATAAAATACCAGCGGGATACCGTGCAATATTTTCACAATATTGTATTCTCATAATTTAGGTTTTAGTTTGCGATTCACTAAAAAACTGATATTAACACGTTTGATATATCGTTTGTATTAATTTTGTCTAAAGTAACGATATTTTAATTTTTTTATCCGGCCCATTTGCAAAAGAGTCCCAATGTAAAACAGGAAAAAAACATTTCACAATCAAAAATTTTTGGCGCTACAAACTACAATGGCTCAGTCCCTTGGAATTCCGGCACTTAACGACAATTTTGTATGTGGTAACCTAAAGTAATCAGCACCCAAATAATTACTTCTGTGGTGTTTTGTGTTGGTGATTGGTTGTCAAAGGCACCCCAGGATCTCTGGACAATTGGACATTGCGTGTAACACAATAGTTGGCGACTCATTCTTACGAGAGAATTTCTGTTCTTTTCTCAATGTGCATTGTGCATAGGCGTGGCGCAGGGGCGATGCGAATGTCCATAACATTATGTGTGCGTATGGAGTCCAGTTGGCATTAGTAAGCACGATTGCACGACAATCGCGGCGTGATGACGGCAGCGGCAGGCCGCGAGCGCGGCCATAGGGCGAGCCCCGTTAGGACGGGGTGACTGACTCCAGCACTGCAACCTGGTGCATTGTGCTCTAACGAGAACACACCATTATGTGCAATCATATCAAGCGAGCTAACTTTACCTCCTCGCGAACAACTTGAGGACGGCGCGTCGGTACACGGTCGGTGACACTTACCTGTAACAAGGAAAATCAGACATTGTAGCTACTATGCATTAACTTGTAAAAATATGACCCAAGTCTAGACCAAAATTTTAATGAACTGCTCACAGTGGCTTCAACAGATAGCCAGGAAAAAGTACAATAGATTAACAGTGGTCGTTATTTTTATGGTCTGAGTCGAGGCAAACAACGAGGCCATTCACACTCCACATATCAATATGCTAATAAAGGCATTGTTTCTAAGTCAAAGTCGATTAAATGGTGCGCATAAATTACTATTAAACAGAAATTTTAAGTGATAAATGAAGTATTTCTTCAGTTGGCAGTTGGCACAGGAAGCGGTAGGGTCAACGCACGAAATGATGTCGTTCACTGCCGAAGGTGGCTACTGAACTTGAGGCGGGCGTCCTTGAGCCGCCTCCGAATTCGCCAATAACCAACACAGACATGGTTACTTCACATCTCCGTGCTGTAACGAGCACACACGAGCGCTATATAGCACAAGAATGTTCACGCACACAGGCGCGGCGGCGGCGGACTGAGCAGACACGCAATTCGGCTACCAGCACATGCAAACATCAAGTCAACGAACCGTAATGTGAAAAATGAATCGCATGTGAAAATAACAAGTCACATTTATCAACTTTGTTGTTGGAGAAAATTAAAACACTTACTTAATATCAAAGTTACATCAAATTTACCAAATGTGTCATAGTCTCTCTCGTCACGTTTTTAGTGTTCCATAAACATGTGACACTGTTCTAATTTAATCGTCAACTCATGCTCAATTAATTTATTATCGTGATGTAGAAGGTTGCCGTGCAGGAAGGGACTTGCAAAATCTATAAAAACACGTATGAACGAGGAAGCCGTATTCTGTTTCTAACACGAATGTGCCTCTGGCTGGTCACATCAGATCCCTAAGCGTCTCATGCATAATAGTTGCCAATTAGCACTAAAATTGCCTACACAATATTCATTTAACATCATTCATCCTTCACATTGTTAGTTTGACATTGAATTATTAAAATATATTTGTAATTATTCAATCACACGCAAAAATCCAAGACGTCATTTGAGGTTAGATATTTGAAGTATTAAAGCAGGCAAAACAGCTCAAATGGTATGAGTAATTTCCGGATAAATTTCTGCGATTAGTAATAGAACAACCGGTGAGGAACCGACTCACCGAGGCGGCGAGGTCGGCGGGTAATAATAAGATATATATTTTGTGTGCGAGGCCTCGGGCCACTGACCGCTGCCAAATCTCAAGGTCTGCGAGCATCGCGGTAAACAAGTGCTACGTATACCTCGCCCGCCACCGCCACCTATCTGCACGTACCATGTAGCATGACTTACATTATCACTACCTACTCCACGTGATCTAGTGACAGCGTTACCGATTCCAAATTCGGTACTTCACTGATAAAAGACCTGTCTTTGAACTCTTAATCTTTCAATCAGTCTACTTTATAATAATGCTAACGTCAATAAGTGTTTATTGTTTTCTAAGAATTTGTTTATGTGGTTTGGAGTTTACAAGAATAGTATTTAAAATGAGGTTTTTCCTGAAAACTTCGTAAAGACGCAATAAATGGAAATATGAAATAGCCTTGAATTGAGAAATAGACTCGTAGACTGCCAAAAGTTCAATACCGCATGTAAATCTAGTGATATCTTTATACATAAGGGTCACGCTCTGATATGCTCATTATTTCTCATCATGTCGATGAACTACAGTCTGTCAAGAAAGTCATGAAAAGAACTACTGCTTTTGATTAAATTGGCAACACCGAATTACTATCAAACTGAGTACATCAACTGTCACGTCGTCGTCAGCTTTTTGGTTGAACTTGTTTAATATTTTGTGATTTCGAGATTTTTTGTCGTGTGACCATAATGAATCGGAGAGTTTATAAAAGAGAGTACATAAATAAATAAAATAAAAAAGAGTGTACAGCTGAATTTCAAGCGGGAATGTATCTTTCCGAATTGGACGATGTTTACGGTCGAACAGAAACTGACAAAGATAATTGGTATGTATATAATGTTAAATGCGTTAAAGGGAATGTAATCTCTTGTCAATCTTGTGTTTTAAAAATATAAGTTATCTAATAAATAGCTTTATTTATGTTTTTTGAGGTTATGAAATTTACCTACGATTTATTTAGATATAATAGTTACTATGAATGTGGCATTTTATAATTATTTTAATTTAACATTGCCTTAATTGGTTTTAGGCGTTTCCGAAAGCACAATTCGGTGCATAGTGAAAGAATTTATGAAGAATGGAGGTAAATTCGCAACTCCTAGGAAAAAGACAGGAGGGCCTACGAAACAGATCGATGATTTTGATCTATGTGAAATTCGCCAAAATGTGCATATTTTTTATTTTGATGGAAGACATGAATTTCTAATTAATAAATAAACTCTCAGCATTACATATTTTTATAAGAGGTAGCACATTTTACATTCAGTCGATCGGTATTCAGTATTTGTGAATGTACTCATTACATGTTTTATAAGATGAATTTTATGGTCACGTTGCTCTTGAACTATAGAATCAATTCAAGGGATCCAGATCATTTATGTAACGTAGGCTGGCGTAGGCCTTACTACGACATTGGCAAGTGCTACGAAGGTGCTACGCGGCTGCTACAGCACTGCTACGCTTCGTAGACCGGGCGGAATGAAGTGGAGCGGGAGAGAGTGGTCACCGAGCCAGTATTGTGGTCGCAACTGACGGGCATTTTCGAGGTCTCTGGGAAAAGCGACCGCGACAATTTGGGGAAATGGCCCATCGGTTACGGGGCCGTGGCACGCTTAATTTATAATAAACTTACAACGTTTTACAAATTCTTTCAGAATTTATTTATTTTTCTATGATGTCATATCCGGCCAGCCAGCTCACACATTATATGACTGGATGATTTTTAATCGTCCATTGTTCCAAAAATATATGTTAACAATTCAACATGTAGGTACTTTCTTTCTAGTAAACACGAACTACGTACGTGTAGATTTAAATTGTTTTTATCAAGTTCAATGACATTTTATCATTTTGCCTTGAATTTATCGCTATTGTCTGCCAAATAAATTGACGTGCCAAAAATGTTCGTAATTTCCACAAAAAAGGTTAAATCTGTTTTGTTTTTGGCTACATATTCATCGAATACCATTTTGTGGACTCTTTTGTTTTAACAGTTGTTTTCGTGTTGAGTACATGTTTGATTTTTTCTGTACGTGGCATGTGAGTTCATGTGATATGTAGTACATTCTAGTAGAAAATAAGAAGTAGCTACTGTCGGCGGCGGCGGCGTCGTGCACATGTCGCAGTCAACGGCCGTGGAACTTGATCTTCGGCGCTTGGTTCCTGGTTCATGGGTACTCGGCTACTCGGTACGTCACCTGCGCTATCACGCGATCGAGTGTCACATAAATTAGCGCGATTTTCAGGCGATTGCGCGACAAAGCGCCGACACTGTCGTCTGATGTCGTTGCCCTCTTTGAACTTTCCACTCGTTAAACTTGATTATCGACACACGATCAGCGTAAGCTCAGCTTATACCGATTATGTAACAGGTGACTCGAGTTTCTAAACGTTATAACATCCATTTGGAATCCATCATTTTAATGTTTTATGAATTCTTTCAATATTTTACGATGCTCTTCATAGTCATAACAAAGTTTTTTGAACAAAACAACTTTTCTTTTTATGTTGCATTGTAATAAAACATTATGATTCAAAATAATATAATAAGTATTTATATTAACCGAATTGATTCAACACAGAAGAATGCACATTGGTCTGACCAACACTTTTTCCCACACTAAATTTTTTCTACCATTGTCCTGTTAATCCGATCTAAGGCAATTTTCCCGTCACGTGCTGTTGCGCGTGCATTAAAAATTGTCTCTCTCGCCAGTGTATATTATTTTTCCTACATAGAACAGAGCATGGCATGCAGGCAGCACATAGGTACTCGTAACGTCCATATACCGGTTTACGTGTACCATAGTTACTCGTAGATAATGTCATACGCATGCGTGTCGCGTAATCAGACAGGATTCGCACGGTGGAGTGCAAGCGATGCAGCGGGGTGCAGCGAGCGAGGGAGACGGAGCGAGTTCAATGGTATTTGATATAGTGCAATGGAGTTCTTTAACCCCTTAGCCTACCTGCGATTCTTGCGAATGAGGCAGTCCGGCCGTTGTCCCTGACTGCACCACTATCAAGCACGTATCTTTGTAGTTTATAGGTCGCTGCTAGGCAGGGTACCGACAGCATATTTACACTTACTGCCGCGGAAATGTGCTTCACACAAACTATGTGGCCGGTCAGGTATCGAAACATTTGGGTAGTGAAACTCAAACTGCTGTTTGTTGATAAGCATTATGCAGCTAAAATTTTATAAAACAATTTTGTATTTGAAAGTTGCATTTTAAAATATTCTAAAAACTTACATTCACATTTATTGTTAGAAACTTAGCTTCTTTCTCTGCATGACTATTATAATTACGTAAGATTTCTATTTAATCAAAGCATTTAGAAAACTATTAATTGCAAATTACACAAAATTGTTTTTATATTTAGCTGGCTAACACGTTTATTGTTAATAAAAACTCGTCAAAATAATATTAGCGCGGTATTTGCAGACTGCAGGGGCTAGTGATGTAACCAACTGGATATGCGAATCACGTCGGGTAGTAGCTAGTCGCATGTCAACTATAATCTAGGATTTTAAAAATTCGCAGCAGGTGTGTAGGAGGGGATCGCGACGTGCGGGGAGAGGAGAGGGCGGTGCTGGACTGGTTTCCGTTGTTTCGCAATAACACGGGTTCAATGACGCCTCCGTACTTATAATTGCTGGCGTGTCATGAACGCGCACTCGACCCCTTCACTTCACACCGTGTGTACCGGCCCTGAAATATCTCAATTCAACCCGCGAATGGCCACGTTTACTGTCACGCTCTACTTACGATATGGGATAAAAAAGGAATAACTAACCAGTCTTGCTGATCATGCCAAACCAACTGGAACCACTTAACCAGATATCAATACAACTAAATAGTCGTTCATTGATAACGTTCTATTCAACCCAATTAAAATAACCATTAGAATTTAGAACACAGAGAAAAACAAATCGATTATTTACTATTAGCTCCAACAATTAGTTACTTTTATTTCTGGAAATTCATTGTTCTATAACAAATAATAATACAGTTTTCTTAGGAAAGGATTGTATCGTAAACTAACGTTCAAAACTTCCAATTGTTGTCCCGAGATAACATATAACCGTGACAGGAAAGGGCGCACAAACACCCAAATAATGTCATGCCTATGTATACAGTACTGACCTACAAAACCGATAAGGAAGAAAGTAAACAGAAACAATAAATAATTCATAATCAGAATAAATAGTAATATTGTTTTGATATTGACCTCTATAACTATGTTAGTTTAAAAATCTGATCAATCCATTGAAATATTAAAACTCTCTTTTATTCATCAAGCAGACTGTATAATTCAGAATAAAATTTAAATTTAAAGGGCCTTATTATAAAAATATCGGGACTGTTCAGAAACCGACGCAAGTTCTAAATTCAAATTTTCAATAGATAATTTGAATTAAGAATCTACATAATTTTTTCTAAACAGCGTTGAGATCTAATGTCTAATACGTCTCCAGTCTAGATTTGTGGAGTTTTCAAGACGTGTGTGTGTAAGTAAAATGTGTTGAAGTAGTTCGTCGTCGTCGTGAAAGCTGTAAGTTGAACGGCGCCACGGCGATGACCTCGCGCCCGAGCGACGACCCACCGCCTCCTACCAACTACACGATACTACCAATTTATACTTCAAATAGTCTAGCTAACTCCAGCTAATACTTGCACCTGATATAATATTACACATACGCTCGTTAGGCTATGAGGCTAACCCGTCGCAACTAAGTAAGGATCATTATCTGGGGGCAGTTTATGTTGCATGTAATTACAATTATACACACCTATATGATTAATGGCTTAGCAATAATTAAACTTTTTAATTTAACAACAACATGTGTTGTTTAATTATGAACTTGTTAGCGTCGCAAATACTTTAGGTTACATGAGTCGAATGTTGCATTGTACACATGTTCAATATATTAGGTGGCTGGTGCAGTGTTGTTGCAGCGCAGTGTTTCGTAACTGCGCCCGTGGTCGATGACTCCGAACGTTCTAGTGCTCACATCTCTCCGCGTTACGTAACCGCGAGAAAGTTGACATCCGCTCGTGGAACGTTCCGGCCAACATTTCAGCCCAGAGTCAACGCACCGCGATGCACCCCAATTACCACCGAGCTAAGCGCTGCAATGCAACTCCTTCACATAACGCTAGTAGCAATCAACATGGACAAATTGCATAACATCTCATGTGACAACACAACAATGTTTGTCTTTCTTTGTATGTCCTGTTGTGTTTAGGGCACAATCTAGAAAGCTTTTAATCTTTTTAATGCTGACGTAAGTACGATAATCAATTAATTTAATATCACCATTTAATACTCTATTTATCGGTCAATTTGAATAACTAAAATCTGTTATCAGTACTTCTATAAATATTAGTAGCATGGCGCACAAGGTGACGTATCCACTACTTCCTGCACAACATAATTTAAAATTATAAAAATATGATGTGTTGACGTTGTGCGTTACATACTCTGCTCCTGATATAACATAAGCAATAATAATAGCCCGAGGCCGTAATAAAATGTCATTGCCACAGCGTTATCAAAATCGAGGACATTTTTATATAATTCTGGGTCATTGTACCGAAGCGATGTTTTGTGGAGCTTATCGCAGCTAGCTATCGAGCTAGCAATGTATGTCACTGATAGTACAGTGTAGTCTTTCCTTTGTTTGTACAAACCAAACTACTTTGACTCCGACTATATAGAGTGACCCGGCGGTTCCTGTCATGTAAGGTGAAGGTTATATTTATATTGAATTTGTAATTCCTCCACCGAAATACTAAACCTGCTTTTCATTTTTAGAACGTTTCTGCCACGTTAAGTCAGATCTACAAATCTTACGTACCTACTCAGTGTTGCTAACCAAACAGTTTCATTGTAGCTAACCAAATACATGGTTTCATTCTAGAAAATGTTTGCGCAGTAGATTTTTGTAACGATCAAGTTTGCCTGTAACCGAAGCATACGGGATTATTTCGTCGACATGTCTAACACACAAATGTTTCAAAAGGTCCGTGTCAATGGACTTCTTACAGACATGAGTCAGTGCTTAACGTACAACGTACCAGCACTGTGTGGCGGGCAAGTTGCGGGTCTACTGTGACAACCGACGAGAACCAACGTCCTCAAACAAACTCAACTGAAAATAATTTATTGTGTTCTATACATATGTCTTAACGACCGTGTAAGAATGCATGAGTATGTAAATGAGAGCGTAAGAGTGATGACACTCCTGTGAACTGGAACTGTATGTAAGTGAATCACTGTAAAGCGAGGAGCACATAGGAGACAATAAGTAGTGAACACTGAACACGTCTACACGCAGCGCGCAGGTGCAACAACATCGCCGTATGAATCAGATTACGTGGAAAAAACTTTCAAATTGTTCTAAAAATGTTATGTAGAATATTTTATAATCACAGTCTCGTAGGAAAATAATCCATTGTTGCTTAATTACCAACACCGTTAATAGTAGATTAGAAGTAGATTGTGTGGATGACGCATTTTTTTATGAGTTATTTTTGCCATTCATTTTGTTGTCACCTAAACGTTACTGACGCTACGCTATAGGCTTAAGAAATAAGAGTCATTGTAGTTCAACATCAACTGTGTTTGATGATACCATACGTATATTATATTGTGTTGTAGCGATGTATCGCGATGAAGGCGGCGGCGTCGAGGGTGACTGACCCACTCATGGCAGATATTTGTACAATTGTGTTTGTAGATTCGCTCCAAGGACGCCGTTTACGTCACCCGGGGTAATCGACTATCATGGTATGATAGACACCGTATCACTCGAATTTTATCTTTATTTCGTTGTAGCAAGGTTAGCTTCGCAAAAACGGCGGGAGATAACTATCGGTGAAGATAGTAATATAGATTTGTTAATTTGGAGAGACGATATTCTAGAGGTCAATAATACCGGATGAAATCAATAACCACATGGCGTCGTTCTATAAATATGTATGATCGTCCAGGGAGGCTAGCTTCAAAATGTTAACGATCTATATGTATGGTGATAAACTTGTTATAGATATTGTAGATTAGATCGCGTGCAGTGCACGTACTGAAGTGGAGTCACCGAGTGTCGCGCGACAGCCGCGCGACAGCCGCGCGGCAATGCGACGACAGCCGGTCATTAACCCTTCCCGCCAGCCGCCGCCACCAACGCGTGCACCCTATCGCAGACACACAACCCTCCTCCACCCAATGTTTTCCAAAAACTACTTTTGTAAACACCGATGAGTCCCGCCTGTCTGTCCCAGTTTTCAACTCGTAGCACGAACGAGTATCACACGAGTATTCAGAGTTCCTACGTTTGGCACAAAAATGCATTACGCTCTAGGTTTAAATAACGCCTACGATGTAACATGTTAGTACATCCAAAAGAATCACAAAAAACGTTGCGCAACCCATTAACGCCGTAGTATTTATGGTGTTACGTGTATAGGAGATGCGACATGCTCGTTTTGTGGGGTAAACACCTGCGCACAACCTCGCATAGTCGCTTCACTGGGCGTGCCTGTAATTGGATTGTGTTTGACGAATAGGTTATTGCCGCGGCTTACTGCAAATATTACGCTACTAAAATAAGGATAGTCAATATCGTAATAAAATGTACAGTTAGTCGACTAGTGATTACGATCGAAATATGGCTGAATCGCAGGCTGCTCATCAATTCAGGACATGTCACTGGAACCTAGGCGACTAGGCGTGCCTGCACAGGATTGTTCTAGACTACACTCGTACAGTTAGTGCTAACGGCACCCAACCGTTTCCGTGTTCACGCAATCCCATCTGCATTTGTAAGTTATTAATATTTCAATGTTAGAATATGTGGGAAAATAATTTTCAGACAAAACGAAGAAACATTATATTAGTTTCAGGTACTATTACGATTATACAAGCTGTATGTATTTGAAAGTGAATTATTTAATTGGATTTTTCAGATTCGGTGTTTTTTTTCTTTTTGTGATGGGTTTGCTCTTGACTCTAGTCTAGGTCAGAGGTGACAGAGACAGAGTCGACGATGGAGTGAGCTTACCCAGAAGAAGCCTGTTCACTCTAACTTTGAAGAGTTTTTTATGAGTCATCAATGTGTGATGATGTCATAATACATAATATTATTTTAATTGGTTTACTGTCACACATTATGGAAGTCATAGCTAAACAGGCAACAGAAGATCACCAATAAGAATTTTAAAATGGATTTAGTTAATGTAATCTGAATTCTTCAACAAGAAAAGAGTCTTATTGGTTTTCCCAAAGCAGGAAAACGCCTCCGATAGGCCACTGAAAAGTTTGTAACGCCTGAAAAGCACAACTAATGCATGTGTAAGGTATGGAAGCACATTATATGTGTCGCGCGTACGCTTTTATTTTTCGCGCCACAGTTAGCCGATATAGGGGAGTCGTGCACGCACCGCGGGCAACGACCGCGGGAACTTGTAACTACATCCGGGGGCTCAGAACCGCACAGACGTAACTGCGCCTCGGAACCGACGCGCTTACGACGTTGTTTACCCGCGCTACAACCAGCGCTTTGAACCCACACTCGACAGCCACAGGCGCTCTTCGCAATACCGATAGACCTCATGGACCTGCCGCATTCTAAAACTGACAGCTGCAGGACTGCATATATATTTCTGTCCTAGTTCTCTCTTTATTTATTAAACACTGCCACGTCATCATCACGACATGTCATCTATTAGGTAATTTGAATTACTACCATTGTGAAATTATTGCCCTTGCCCTTGATTTTTTTTGTTTGGTAAACAATATTACACATCAATAATTCTACCAATCATACCCGGAAAGAATTTGCATTGTTGTTCCACTTGTGCGCTCTGCTATTTATAAACAAAACTAATTGGGCGAAGTTATTTTTAGAACAAGTTGATTGATAAAACTAAAAACTATGTCAAACGTGGTCTGATTATCGTCCATCGTTTAAAATAGTATAATAAATATGTTATTGTAAACAAGAGCACTTTATGTACAGCATGCAAAAGTCAAAGACTTGCAAGGTGCAGCTCTAACAAATTTCCAAACTATTATATAATGTTACAGATCAAGTTTATTAATGTCAAACTTGTGAGCAGTGAATGCCCTTTACCGGAAGACGTCATTGCTGCAGAGTCATGCTCGGAGAAAGGCCTGAGAAATTTCCCCGCGTTACGACATCGCCGAGTCAACCGCTGGAATTAGCGAACGGGCAATACGATGGAAATGGAAAATCGCAAAGTGCAGCGGAGGGCTGGGGCGCGGGGACCAGTGCGAGGGGGCGGGGGCAGGGGGGTCCGGGCATTCGCGTGCACTGGCCTATATGCAGTGCGACGACACCGGCGCCCGGGAGCGATGCACTCTCTAAGTACATCGTAGTGCGGCGTACGCCACGCACACTAAGGCGCACACCTATTTTTTCTATGTGCAGTTGTGTAGGGCGCCGTCGAGTCTCTCTTTACATATAAAGTTTACTTGAAAAGAAGACTTTCAAAGCTGAAGGAGATTGAAATGCTGATGTACACGCAGACAAACACGTATTCTATATCACTGCATACAGTGCCGTCAAACGAGAGTTTTACATGACAAGGAGAGATCCTTGCTCAGAAAATGATCCTTTTGAGTTCTGAAACCATTTTCTTCAGAGCTTCAGCCTGCGTATGCAGCGGCTGCTTGCAATTCTTTCATAACCTAACGACTAGCTCTATTGACAGCTTGTCTTGTTTGGAGTATTTACAACTTAGAGAGCTCAGTTAATAGGTAGTTTAATAGGTACCCGAAATTCTTTATTGAACTTGCAATATTATTTCAAGTATTCATGAACTACGAAAGTAACAACAGCTTTTGACGCTTGGCTTTAGTAAAATATAAACCGGACAACCAAAACAGAACAATTGCAGTCACCGGAAAGCCCGCCAAATACGGCAGTCGGCGAGTATGAAAAGTTTTACCCATAACAAGTGACACTGCACTTTATGCATGCAAGTGGCGGCAGATAACCGTAAAAGTGGAACGGATATTGGTGCATTACAATGGAGTATGCAATGTATGCATGCGTGCAACGTGCAATGGAGCGGGGTGACCGCGGCGTGCAGGGTCCCGACTTGCCGTGTTCCGGTCGGGACACTGGTGACTCATGCACGCTGCACCCACCTATCCATAGTGCACATGGCCTAAATTGATCATTGTTAGAAGCGGGGTTGACGAGCGATAAGGATTCAACGTCAGAGACAAGTCTGGGTGTAAGAACGCCACTATAGTCCATCACTATTTTAGTCGGTTGAGGTGACATCCCTACATGTCAATTCATTTTCGTTTTCCGGCAACATATAACCTAAAATTACATTGTTTCCTATAGCTGTGTTCTCTCTGATAGTTCCGCTTTATCCATTTTCTGTTATAGTGAAAGACACGAATTAAATACCAAGTTGTTCGATGACAGATGTCTTTTATTGTGATCACACCGAATCAAACCTTGATAAGAAAATCTGAGTAAAAAAATCGTTATTGCTTTGCACTTTGAATCTTTTACAATCCCTGACTGTGGCATATAAGCTTGTTGTTGTTACTTTCAACATCAAAACTAGCACTATTAATCGCGTGCTTTTCCAAAATAACATCTAACCATCCGAGACCAAATCCACCATCAAATTGACGTTTATGACCATGACGCGCTAACTATACGAGTATTCACATTCTAGGCCACACGCTATATTTAACGAATCTTCGAAAGCTTCCTCAAACCTTGGAATTCAATACTGCCAATGTGTTTTAAAAAATTTAGATACCTGACAAACAACCTGTATAGTCTAGACGTGGCTAGCTGCAAGACCGTTCGCATACAAATCTAGATTTGTTAAATTATCTATCTATTTATATCCAAATAAAAACAAAATGAATTATGATTCAGTTGTGAAATATTTACAAAATCCGTTAGTATTATGTAATAATTGGTTAGACTAAGTTGATATCTATTTTAGTTCGCAGGTTCTTATCACTCACAAATATTATTAAGTCAAAAAGATTTATTAGTAAGTAGGTAATTAACACGCACGAAACTGTAACGAATAAGTTACACAATTCAAGATCAGAGTGAAGAATTCGATAACGTTCACAAAGAGCAAAGTTCAATGACCGCTTACTTATATTTCAAGTTCAAAAGGTCACTAAAATATTCAATAATATTTGTAACGCTCACCTGCTTGTTGCTGTTGCAGCTGAATGTTGTCACTGTTAGTTTCCATGATGACAAAACATCGGTGTTTTGTTTTAAGTTTAAAATAAAATATTTGGTCTAAGTTAGGTTATGACCGACGCGACACCAACAGCGGTTTGGCGCGAAAGCGAGCGGTGAGCGTAGGGTGAGCGCGTGGGCGACCGCGCGCATGCGTCCCCGTGACGTCAATGGACAACCCCCTTCTACACCCTCCCAACTGGCGAGAACTTAAAGCCCACGTATTTATTATCTACATTGTGAAATATGATTATTAAAAGCAACCCTTCTAAAATTTCTCACTTTAATTAAATATTAAGATAATGGCTTCGATAATAATATTTATTTTGCTGAATCTTCAATTCAATTTTATCAGATAACAACCAAAAGGTCGTTGAACTGGTTTTTCCTGGTGGTATTATTAGTCTTCAACGTGGATCATTAAATTAAATTAAAATTTGAGACGCATTATAAGATAGCTATTCCCTTTAATATTCTTTTACACAAATAGATGTTCTAACAAGGATTTATAAGATCTAATCTTATCTGAAACTAGTTGAAGTAATTTAAATGGCAGCAGGTAATGTTGTTTGCGGAGGAAGCGGGTTGACGTGGGCGAGGGGTCGCCGCAGTTCACGGCCAAACGGCGCCTGCCACCCTGCCACTGGTGCCACCCCACGGCTCTGTCCACACGGCCTAACCAGCGGCGCCGGCTATTCTTAGGACTCGGCTTATGTTTGAGATTAAATGTAAGTTTGAAGTTTTAGAATCGCTGGCCGATTGTATAAACGACGAGAATTTTCAGTTCCTTTTAAAAAAAAACGTGTTTTGTTTTTCGTGTGTTTAGGTACCTACATGTTTTATTATATTTAAATTAATGTTAAGCATAGAAAAATAAGTAATAACTGATCTTTAGGAAAGGCTTGTTATACAGACTGTGAATCAACAAAAATATTTGTTAGTAAACAACTCTTTTACGTAACTTCTGATACTGATTGATCATCAGGCAGTTTATTATAAATCGGTATAACAACAACAAAAAAAAAACTGTTCGATGACGTAGCTGAGTTATTTTCGTTCTTGCGAGAGAAGCTAGCGACATCTATCTAAACTATTTCAAACGTTCTACTCGACGCTAGATGGCGTTGTGGTCAATTTAATTTCATTGTATTATTTTTGAATTTACCAAGTAAATAAGTTTAATAATGTCATGTAGTGGGCAAAAAGTTAAAGTAAATACATAATTATACATTAAAAAGGGGTGGTTTCTGATATTAAAAAAATTGCAAAAATAAAGTCTGTTAATCCATATCTCAGGTGAGAAGACATCGTAGCCATCGAAGCATTCGTATCTCTGCGAAGCGGACCATTATTAGCATCATATATTTTTGGTTGTGTAGTAAAATTTTATCAAATCTAGGTGATCTACAAAATAAATATTTGTCAATTAAATTGGTTACAACAAAGCAAGCTCTGGTCATTGGCATTAGACTGGCATTGTGTGCTAGTCTAACGGTTCTTTTTACATTTAATACATTATTTTAACACAAGTGTGCATAGCTGTAAATACAACATATTATAGACTTATATACTGACAAATACTTATGCAATCGCTATATATTGAGATATTAGTGTTCCTCCTTTTTGAGTGACGATATAGGTATGTTGGAATTATTGATATAAAAGCAAACCTATCTATTAGAGATATCACATATTTAAGGGTTAGTTAATTCTGTAAAGTAACAATAATACCGTTCTACTTATAAGAATTATGTTTATTAAAGTAATTTGTCTGGATAAGCATCGGCGTCCCGTGGGCCGATTCCTTCACAGTAGGGCACACAATTCGGATGCCCCGGAAAGTTCGGCGGGTAGGCAGGGCTGGGGTCGTTGCCCTCGCTCCCTAACCTACTCTGGCAGTATTTGGAGCACGTAGGCCGCGCTCCCGCTCACCGTCGATACAGCCTGCTGCCTGCCGCATCTAGGTCAGCACTGACTCACTGACTCATGGTATGACCCACTATACTTAATCATCAACGGCTACAGTAAGCGTAACGATTGCTAACGCGTTCTCGAATGCCCCTACATGCAAATTTATTTTAATAAGAAAACGCTTCGTTGTAGTTTCGGTAACATTAGTGTTAATTACGAATAAAATTAAACAGTTGCTTCAGACTGTCGTAGCTGTACATAGAAATAACCAATGCAATAGCTGGCAAGGAGTGACTAATCTTTAGATACCTATGTGGCAATGACCGCTTCAGATAAACCTTCAGTTAATTCCCACGTTTTACAAACAATTTCTATTAATTAGTCGTAATAATCACGATATCTATCCATTATTTTAGTACTCCACGTTCGACAATGTTGCTTCAAAACCCATGAAATTTAATTTCGTTGAATGGAATCCGTAGTATCAATAATAGAAACAACAGACGTTGTCCTGGGCCAGATTGTTGAATGATGAAAATAAAAATAGACAGAAATGACGATGACGTAGTAAAGTAACATTGATGTTAAGTCAATGAGTGGGAGATCCAAGGTGCGTACATATTTCCAAGGCAAAATAATTCAATTGATAGATGGCACACATTCAAAGGTCTCTGGTTTATATAGCTTCGTATGTACTCTTGTAAAACGCCAATTATGATGTTTCCAATGCTACGGTATCCGTTTATAACAAGCCATGTGTTCAATGTATGGTACCTATTGTCGTTTAGCGTAAATTTGTTATATAACAGTTACTAGCTATCGCGTTCGCATTGTTTTGTCCCTCGTTCGCTAGCTAACTCAAATGTGCTAAAAAGTGAAACAAGATTTCGGTGTTTTGTCCTAAATTTGCAAACACTAGCATTACATAATCGCTTACATAGAATTACTAGTCTGTTTTCTAGCAGATCTATGCTAATATTAATTGGCATGGTAACCGGGTATTTTTGGCCTTAACTATTTATGGCTGACCGACATTCAAAGTTACAAATACGTATATCACAATATTAACTATCTGTTCTTGGTAGCGAATGAAAAGTTACATCGAACTAAGTCATGACCCAGTATTTGTATTAAAAAATCAGTTAGTTGAAATTACGAATGTAATAAGTACATGAACGGGTCGCGTATAAAAAATGAGGTAATGAACACAATGTTCGGCACTCTTCTCCAAGTTTAGGTTCGTTGAGCCGCGGGTTAGCGGGTTACCGGAGAAATGTAACGCGGATTATAGAATATGGGCTCTATACTATTGATCGCTTCGCTAAACAATGTCTAAAGCTACATGGACATCAGATACAGCTGGTGTGTGACCTTCTAAAATTAAAACAAACTGCAATTTCTGCCAATACAACTGTGTGGAAGCTACAGTCATGTGCAACATGTGCAAATGGCGTAAATTTTATCCTGTACAAAGTACCGTTTTAGTTAGTCATTTCATAAAGCTGTTATGTTGAAACGATGGGTATTTTCCGCTGAGTGTGCTGTGTGCCTGGACGAGAGGTCCGCGCGCCGTCCGCGCGATATGACGCGAGCGCGGATCAGATTGGGGTCAGGGCGGCGCGGCCGTCGACCCCCAGCCTCTCGCAGCGGCCCCCCCAACGCCCCGCACCGCCCCGCAAGCCACTACAACCTTCTACCACCCCACTACCCCTACATTATGACTTCAGCTCATTTGCGATTTTTCCATGAAACATTTGCTGAAGAAGTTGATGACCGTTTTATTTTTATGATCTTCATATTACTTATTTCATTTACTTTTATATAACATTAACTGACAGCAAAGATAACTAGATTATAAAACGTTTTGTTTCTTTTTTAACACACGAATTGTGATCATTATTAATTACTTATAACAAATTGATGATAATTGTACATTTGATTGCGTGCATTACCGCAATAAATTGCAGACTATCAGATAGACTACCTAATTACATAAGCACTTAAATGCACAAAAGCTATTTATTTAATTGTTACGTGTCGATTTTACTACTGAATGAAGATGACGTATTAATTAAAGATACAAAATGTTATGAAGACGATATGCTAAAGTTATGGTATACATACCTGCATAACGACTTTCTTTATGTTGCCAATTGATTTGAGTTAAATTAAATCACTCTTTCCTATCACATACTTTCAACAATCATCTCATTTATATTCATTATATATGACTTCTTTTTACGTAACAGAGATTCACTTTACTTCTTTTACATTTAAAGCACGTATCAATTAAATGTTGAATTAATTACAAGTCGCACAAAAGCGTGTGTCGTTTATAGTGAATGATCGATTGATTGCAATACGTTTGATGTGTTTAACGTTTTAAATGTAACAATTAAGGTTACCTACTTAGTGTGACGTTACAGGTACGGATTTAGTGTGATTTAAACAGTTATTTGTGTGTGGGGAGCGCGGCGCGGGGCGGCGAGCGTGACCCAATTGCGGGCGGGTGAATGAACCCGGGGCCTTGATCGCAATACCGAGCCCCCCTCGCGCACCCGCGCCCGCGCCTCACGTCGACGTCACTCCGCGCGCCACACGCAACACTTTGTTCCATACTATTTGTTTAAAATTCATGGCTCATAAAAATATTAGATTTTTACGGTCATACTATGTATGTAACTACGTGTTACTAACAATGTAGACAATTAAACATGTTATGATTTATTCGTTTTACGCATGCTATTGTTTGTTGTGATTAGGTTGATATTCGCGAATTTCCTATTAATCATATAAGCACACTGAAATAAACGTCGAATTGCCGACAAAATGTGTACTGCTACCGATAAACTGTACTGCTGTTTGGCAGATGATTTTTGTACTACCAATTACCAACTTATACTGTATAGGTATTTTATTGTTTTTTTTTAAATAGCCTGTAATGTCTTACAGCTGGGCAAAGGCCTAACACAAATCCTTACAAGAACTCTATCGCGAAAAAATACAGTAGGGTGATTGTGAAATTGGTATCCTATATATACATGGGTGATTGGACTCTGGGAGCCTCGACCTTGAAAAGGTAATGTATTGGTGATAAATACTTTTACGTAGCTATTTAATTATATTTATTAGTCAAAAAAATTGGAGTGGACGTCTTTCGGCTGATATGATGATGATGATTACTCAAAATTACAAAGTTACTCCGCGAATATTAGTCAGGTATTATGTAAACGCACAATGCCTATTGAGATAGGACGAGTCTAGAAACTTATACTCCACTTGCTTATACTGTCTAGATTCGCACACAGGAGTAAAAGAGACAGTATAATCTAGTTAGCGTCTGCGCACACGGAATAGAGTATGTCTTGCGAAATACGGATTGTCGCTATTCGCGGCTATGGAGGTGTCGTGAGTGAGAGTGGGACAACAATATTTCAAGGCTTCATGTAGATTATTATTAGAGTATCGGCGCTAGGTTATTCTCAGGCGACCTAGATAGCACCGGGGCCGTTGACCGCGGGCCCTCCGACTGCGCGCGGCCTCCAAAATAAAATGGCATTCGCGATGGGTCCACTTGCGAAACTCGACTCGACCATGATGTCGAACGCAGAATCGCACATACTCACTCGGTCGTCTTTGCGAATTGCGAATAATGCAATCACTATTGATTGACTAATACATTGTATTATTTGAACGTGATCTGAATAAATTTGTTAATTGTAGATTTGCTTGTTAAAATTTTTGGTTATATAGGTCATGGGAATTCCATTCGGCTGAATTTGCAATGTAAGAGAATCATCTACTTATCAAAACGAATTGATAGAGTTCATTGAAACTTCAGATGCAGTGCACTTGGCAATAGGTTTGTGCAATACCAATTCTAGTTATATGTCTGAACTTATTAGGTACATGCATACTTGCATAGCATGCATGCATACTTGCATAACATGCACGCATACATGTGCCTAAATAATAATAAATTAATTCGTAATTATTTTTTAATTCCCGAAAAATTGTTGAGTCCATCTCTGTGATAATATTTGCCAGTAGGAGAGAGGATACAAAGCGCGCGGTAGTGGGGGGCGTCGGGGGAGGGGGGGCGGTGATTAGCGACGGCGAATATAGCCGGGAAGGCCGAGGGCAACGAACTCCGCTTGACCTAGATCCGCGAGCGGCGCCGCGCGCCCCGCGCACTCCGCGCGGACGCCCGCACTCGCAGGAGGAAAGTGAAAAGGACATTCTTTTATCCTTATAAACAATTATTATTTAATAATACATAACACTAAACAAACATTACAACACCAAATACTAAATGACTTCGATAATAGAAACGTTTGTGTAAATCACTGTTATCATAACTTTGAATGTGCAAAACCAACAAGCCCATGAAGGTTCACAGTAACGTGAGGATCATCCAAGCATTCACAGCACAGAACATGGCACACGTGGGGTCGGGGCTGACAGGTGATCAGCTGATGCTCACCTGCGAGGACTCGGCCGAGCAGCACCTCCGCGTCCGTGGGGGAGGGCTGGCGGGGCGGCGGGTGCAGGCACTCGGTCACCGTCATGTCGGGCAGCGGGAGACGCATGAGCCGCGCGATAGGAGCGCGTGCGACCGGCGGCGGCGTAAGCGCGAATGGCGCGCGGCAAGCGCCGGTACGCCGCCGCCGCCGGCCAAGTAGCACCCGCCCGCCCCGAACAACCCTTATGCTACACCGGTCTCGGTCCCGGTTTCGGGTCCCATAACCCTTGAATCCGGGACCGGTATCGGTTTTGATTTCATGCTTCCAGGGTTTTGTTCGAGACAAAGACATCAAATGTTGTCGTTGATGTATATATTAGTCGACAAGGTTTTCCATGTCTACTCCACATTCAATATTGATATATTTTCCTTGTTTATGTAGTTCAGTTATATGCATTTGCATTGTTATATTAGGCGATTACCCACTTGTTACGCCGATTCTATTCATGGCAAAATGACAAAACAACAGACAAAACTATTCGTAATTAGTTCTAATTATCCGGCTTTAGTTTTTGTCACAGCATAGTTTGTGTAATAACTTTGATGAATAAATTTATTTAGAAACCATAAAACATAATGAAAGTTCAAATCATATTTCGTTCGAAAGTTTAAATCATTGTTCAAATTAAGTTTATAAATGATATTCTTGTATTATTTTTCAAGATTTGTCACCCAAATGAGAACTGCCTACAAATCAGTAGACCGTGCCTACGATCCAAGTATAGCTATCACAAAAACAAAACTGACATTACCCACAAAATGCCTAAAACGTTAACACGAAAAGATCGGAAATGCCAACAACCCAGTGAACTGAAAACCTAAATCTAGATTTGGCGAATGATTCGTGAGCAGAGTAGAGTGGCTAGTATATAGGCCAAGGCAACCAATTACTCTAGGAGTCGGTCTGATCGTGTATTATTACCAGCTAACAGCTGTAAATATTACAGCTTTATGACTTTCAATAATGACTGACGCTTTTAAATTCTTAGTTTACGACAAGATGTACCTTCAATCTTTTATCTTTGGCAAGGGCGTATGAAGCGCGCCGCTGAAATACTTGTAGCAATAGAACTAAGGCATATAGTAATATCAGAGGCATGTCACACGATGTGCAGCGGCGCCGCACCATGCGATACAGTGAAATCTTTGCGGTGCGGCGCAATTGCAAATTGCAACGCATCGTGTGCTCCTGGCCTTAGTGTCACACGATGCGCTGCGGCGCTGCACCGGACTTGCACCACCGAGACGAAGTGGGGAGGGGTGAATGCGTTGCGACGCCGGAGTGGCATCGCTCAGTTGTTTATGCGTCACAAGGAAGGGCACAAATGCTGGGGCACCAGCAGCGCCGCTGCGACATAACAACGTTGCAACGCCGCACCGCTCGTGTGCCCGCCGATACGTTGAAATCTTTGCGGTGCGGTGCCGCAACGCATCATGTGCCCACTGCCTTATGCTTTCCTATAGAGCAGCCTTGTGAACTGTCTGGTTTGGGAACTTTCAATGTTCTTTATTGGGTCTTTACCTATGTAATTATGTTGACTTATTTCAAGTCAACGTAATTTTCTTCTTATTTTTTTTTTATTAATCAAAGTAATCACCCGATTACTTTGATTAATAGAAATAAAAAATTGCATGGGTATGCATTCGATGCATCTTTGCCGTCGCAGTGGCAGTTGCCCTTCTTGAAGAAATCAGATGGACGGGAGGCAACAAAATCTTCAAAGGCATTTATTTATTACTGCCTCTCGAGTATTGAATTTTTTTACCGCTAAGAACTTAATCCAAATTCTGGAAAAAGTAGAAGTCTGTTGGCGCAAGGTCTGGTGAGTATGGCGGATGACGGAGAGCTTCCAACCCCATTTCTTGTAACTTGGAGACCGTCTGCTGTGCAGGATGACGTCGCGCGTTGTCGCGCAGGAGCAGCGGAGACGAGCGATTGATCATTCGGTTCAGTTGTTCACAGTACACACCTGCAGCTCATCCCGTTTGGAAAGAAGCTGTGATGAATCACACCGGCCCTAAGCCACCAAACAGTGACACTTTGTAGGGGTAAGTTTTGGTTTAGGGCATTGTTTCGGCTGAACCAGGATCCAACCAACTTGCCGAGCACTTGCGATTGTCAAACAGAATCCATTTTTCGTCGCAGGTAACAATACGGTTCAAAATTCCTTCGTTTGTCTGCCTGTTGAGCAGCGTACTTGGCGCTGGTGATCATTGAATTCGTGGGGCACCCATTTGTCAAGCTTTTTTACCAATTTGATGCAAATAGACCAATATTGTTTTGATGCTAACGTCTAAAGCTGCTGCTGATTCAGCCGTAAATAGAGCATCATCAGCTTCCACAATCGGCTTTAATTCGTCATTGTCGACCAACGTTTTTGGATGACCACGGATTTATTGAGGTCGAAATTGCCAGAACGGAACTGGGCAAACCAATAACAGGTGTTGCGTTCGTTTGTAGTGTTCGCTCCGTAAACGTCGTTGATGTTGCGTGCCGCTTGTGCCGCGTTGCTGCCACGGCGGTTCCCATATCTCATATTATAATTAGTCGATTTTTTTTACGCATCCATGAATAATTTTGAAATTAGAATTTCATGTTATTAAAATAAAATTAATTTGAAATTAGAATTCTTTGCCAAACAAAAAAAATTTGATTTGGGTATGATAATCAAATAGTGTCGATCAGTGTGGCGGCGCTTGGGGTAGACATAATGCGCAGCAGTGAACATCTTTCAGCTGAAATGATGATGATGATGTTTTTCTAAAAATGCAATACGTTGTTTAGTGAGCTTTTTGCCATTTTTAGAATGCAAAACAAGTTCTCAAGATTGTTCAACTTCAACCTGACTAAAGTTTCTGAAACATCTTTGTTACAACCAAATCAATGTCAAGAGGCATTTTTTCTCTACACGTGATGACTGCAAACTGTTCTAAGTGTAACCAAATTCTGAATATGTTTAAAGTTTTTAATGCCCATTGTTTGCTTTATACGCCAAAACTAAGTAATTACGTGTTACGACTAGATTAATTACTCTTACGATAACCTCTTGTGTGTACTATTTAGTCAATCTATAATGACGTTTCTTTTACTCCAATCAACATTGAACTGAATGCTTGTAATCAAAGCGCTACAAGTACAGCATCAATTAATAATTTATTGTTTAAGACAAATTTGAAGCTTATTTCTATCACAATAGCAGTGGAAGTTGCGCAACTGAAACGGGCACAGCAATCATTGGTCCCTACATACACGTTTAAGTAAAATATAATGCAACCATCAGTGCAATAGGTCAGAGCTCGGGTTAAGCAGAAGCCAGGCAGCATCAGGTCGCGCTGACGTCAGTGGCGGTCATCCACCTCGCCCACATCCCCATCACTGCACCCTCCACCCGCCGCACTCCACACCCCTACATCCCTCGCTGCACATTCATGCTGCACTGGTATCACCGATCTATGCATTCAAATGACGCCCATTTTTAGCAAAGATAAAATTTCCGCAACTACGCAAATGTACATCAGTTGCCGCTCTATTTGTTATGTTCATAGTTTGATAGTGTCCCACTTTTTGAAGCAGATGCCCTCTTTTATTTAGCACTCAAATTCGCTCAAACTTTCTAGGTTAAGTGAGTTGTCTTATTGAATACAAACGACAGCGTAGAAATAAAACAAAAAGTGAATGAAATACGAGTACAAGATACTAAGTAAACAGAAAGTTTTGCAAACCATGGTTACATAAACATTAGGAGGACATGCAGCAGTTCTAGCAAGTTCGATAGTGTCACTACGAAGGCGTCAAACAAACGCTCCACATGTCGATAATGAAGTACCCCCATAACTGTAACCATTAATTAACATTACTAAACTTTAATCACATACATTATGTCAGCTAACAGATAACTCGCTATCACAAACAGCTTCAAAACTTGATTTCTATTTCCCACGATATGAAATTCTTGCTGTCTCTAGAGTAGGACAGTTAATTAACAATAAACAATATTTAAAAGCAAGGGAGATATTATGTTTTTAATTAGCAGAAGGTATACAATGGTATGACGAAAAGCTTCTATAAATAACTCGACCTAATATTCATATGCACAAGTGTTATCTTTGCAACATTATTTTTACATCGCCTCCTAACAACAGTGCGACGCTGATATGCGATAGCACAGGTACATGACAGTACATTCTAGACGGTGCTGCAGTCCTACAATTAAGTGGAAACAGGCTTAGAACTGGACCCGCGGGGTTCTTGACCTCAGCGTGGAAAGTGGACCATAATGACAACACCACTTTCATTTTCGCACAACTCTCACCGACGCGAGTTGAGATCGAAAGTGTACTACTTTAGTGGCTGCGTGCGCGCATCTACCCCCCGCCGCCCGCGCCCCGCCCTCGATTCAACTTTCCTATGTTGGACGCGCTTTCTTCTGATAGCGCCGCCGCCGCCGCTGCGCCAGCGCCACTTGTGCAATTCGCTTTCTAATTGCATTGTGATTGCAGTGTGACTGATGACTGCTAAACATCATCTCACTGGCCCACTTTCTGTGCGACCATATTGTCTATTATAATTGAGAGCCGCCATTAATCCATCTCATTTAATTCAAGAAATTGTTTAGAAACTAGATGTGTTTCGTGCATGCAAGCAATGCAAGCATTTCGAAACATGGCAAATGGATCTAAGCTCTTGTAGTTGAGGGATTGTAGTTGTTGCTATGCTAAATTATATGACGATTAAGATTAATAATTAACAAAAGAATCAATCGAAATTAAAGAAAATGGGTACCATGTAGATATTCCTTTCCTCGATTTCAAGAAGCCTTTTCTTCATTTCTTTCTTCTTTATCCTTCTTAGTTAAGGTGAGTCGGGCCTCCTTGTACGTCTGTGTCCAGTGAGCTCTGTTCTGGGTTGTCTGAGTGCTGAGGTTCACCCACAGGACCTATTTCTGCATATTTGACCACCAAGTGGCACCCGTAGTCGTCTTCTTATTTGCGGGGTATTTATGCACTTTTCTTCATTTATAGAATAGAATAGAATATACTTTATTGTACACCATATAAATTACACATCTATTTTATAAGAACAACTTAATTATACGGGTACAAAGGCAGATTTATTTTATTAAATAGACATTAATGTATTTTCTATAAATAAAACTGGAATAATATGATGTGTCAGAGTTCATTGACATGAAACCGCGGTTATAAAACAATTAAGGCAAGTGGGACAGGAACACGGATTTTCAATATTTCAATAAAAACACATGACGCAAAACGGATACGAGAACATGTGTGTATGCGAAATAATTGCTGACAATAGATCTCTTACATGACTTTATATTTGTTTACACACGTTTGTAATAAATATGATATATTTGTATGTGACGGTCATTGTAATTGTGTTTTTGGGGTAAAGACTGAACAGTTACTATGTCAGCAAAAAACGGTTCATTGATGCTCGATACGATATCTGTACTGTATGCGATACATATCTACAAAATAAATTGTGTTCACATATTTTTAATTATATCTATTAGGTATCCAATAAACATAGTTATCGTTCCAAAATATCCCATTTAGGTAATTTCACATTTCCTGCCTGGTACAGTTCCTTATTTCCTTCCTGGATATATTTTGTCCCATATTTTCACTATCATTATGTATGTCCATTTTCAGTAGCAGTACCTACGAGTATTTCATTAAAATTTATTGATAAAGTTTCCCTCCCAAACGCAAATAGCAACCTTGCAAACTATTTGAACATTTAAGTGAACAGCGGATTGGAATGTAGTCTGATCAGTCACGCTCGGCAGCTAATGAATATGGAAACATTAAAATTTCGCCTACAAATAGTACGCGTCCCGGATTAGAGCCCATAACTGGGTCAGTCATCAGTTGACTTGACACCATTCGAACCAAACAGAGATTAAATCATCAAGATTACAAAATTAATGACGTTAGCTTGATCCAGTAAGCGAGGAAGACACGAGTAACGCGCTGACAGTATCATTCAGTTGCATTGAAAATAAATGCAAACCTAAATGTAGTTGCTGAGTACTAATAGATACGCTGGTAAAACTAACAAAATAATATGTATGTAGTATAGAACCATTACGTGAATGTAAAAGTTTTACTTTTCATACTATAGGAATAGTTTCGAAACTACGAATAAGGTCACACACTCGCCGTGGTTTCACAGATTTCGGTTAATTCTGTTACTTGGTCGTGTTTCCTGTCGTAGCGTCCACCGTGGCCCGTGTCCTATATACGGTTGATGGGCGGTATTCAATGTAAATGAACTATATTCTTGTGTATTTCACTCTTGCATACATTTTTTACGTTGGCAGGAAGTGGTTTTACAACTGAACTACATACGAGTCGCTTTTGTCTCGGGTAACGGGACTCGTATTTATCATTCAGGGTCGCGCTACTCATTTGCTTAGTCATAAAATAATGTAGCTGAAGGCCTGAGCTGGACATTATTACGATATAGTTTAACTACCTACATTTCATTCTTAGTATTTCAGCTTTATTTTTTACACAGAGGCGCCTTACAGTCTATACAGATGCATATTACAATATTTATCTACAATATCAACTTTCTCTGAAGTTACATACGCTGGTGTTAATATTAACACATATATATACTATAATATTATAAAGAGGAAAGATTTTTTTGTTTGTTTGTACCGAATAGGCTCCGAAACTACTGGACCGTTTTAAAAAAATCATTCACCAGTAGAAAGCTATATTATTCCTGAGTGACAGGCTATTTCATAATCCCGAAAACGGGTCCTGTGGGCTGGTCCACCGGAGCGAAGCCGCGGGGAGCAGCTAGTTATTTTATATATGTACCTACGTAGTTACTCATATTATACAAACCAGGGCCAAGAAATAATTTTCATTTACTTTTAATGCCACCTCTAAAGGAATATTATGTACTAAGAATAGAATTAGTTGTAAGTCAAATAGTGTTGATCGTAGCAGCCCTACGCTCCATAGACCGGTGGCCATCACAAAAACGGTTTTCAACAAAAAGCTCGCGTACAACCATATTTAACTTTTCGTTTCTTTTTCATCCATAAAATATTTTGTGACGCACCATTTTTGTGTATCTGTACGTTACGTATTCATGCGCCCCTAGGCAATGAATTCGATTGTGTCAGATAAAGCAAACTGTGTCGCCCCGACGATCTAGGTTTTGAGCACGTAACTTTGTTGATCTGTATGAATGTTGGCAGAAATGTATGTGTGTCAAAACGTAAAGGGGGCGACAGAGCGACCCACTCACATTGATATTTTTTTAATTTAACGTTTGATCCTGAAATATGAAAGCTTACAACGGGTGTGGATATTACTGGCCTGAATGTCGAAACCGCGAAAACGCTTTATGACAGTTTAGTGACGAAAGTGCTAACCCTACAGCTCTAGTGTTTATTGCACAATTATAAGGAACACCTCGTACGGTAATTATACATTGTTATCTATAAAACGGAATCTTCAGAATAAGCCCTTTGTCAAAATGTGCTAAAAGTCTTTGAACGCAAACCGTATAGAAATCGTAAATAAAATTTACTAGGTGATAAAAGTAAAAATGTTTGATGAAGGTAAACACACAGTCGTAACGGCTAAAAACAGTTTCAAGTATTTGTCGTAACGTAAGTATTAAACTATTTATAACTGGGTGATCGATCGAGAAGGCCATTTTTGAATCCAAGTACACAAGTATGCGTTGTCTAAAGTGAAGCGATAAGATTTATGAGCAATTGTAAACAATCACGGCCATCCGATCCCATATCGTAACCTTGCATGAAAAATACTGAACAGCATGTATTAAGTATGCACAATTAACCTCATGAACTGAAAGTACAGCCAGATGCATTGAACAAGTATCAGGCCAGTGGCTGGCCTCGGTACCAATCGACTTGTGAATGTGGGAATGTTTTTTTTATATTTTACAGGGAATTCGATATTTGCGAAACTCGCATGCAATTATCTGAAAAAATATATATATATATATTTTATTAGTGGACAAGAATATGTTAATATTTCGTATCTGAAATTAATCTTCATACAATGTTATTTATAGGCGTCATATTATTTTCAGCGCATTTTGATGTATTTCTTACAATGTTGCTCCTGAAAACAGTTTAATTTACAGAATACAATTACGATTATTTAGTATATGTTGCTTTATTAATGCCGTTATATGTCTACAACATAAGTTAGCTTACTATTCAGTACATAACTAGTATTAATAAGCAAATACTCAAATCAATGCAGTCATGTTGGATTTAAATAAGTTTTTGGCTGAGAGGCACAAATTCGAACAGTCTAGATTTTTCCTTAAGAGTTTAGCTCTAATGCAGGTGCAGCCTTCCTACCTAGTCTGTTTTATCTGAATTCATTTCATTTAGCTAAACAATTCTTACTTGTAGAATCCATTAGTATTTGTCACCTCTGATGTGCAGTGCAATATGTGGACGTTTTTCTTTGCAACGAAAAGTAAGAGGTTCGGCCTGGCCTGGCGGTTGTGCGCAGCCTTGATCGCACTGAATTGGCAATATCCTGGAGCTACGAGAAGCCCGATTGGCGAAACCTTGCGACCTGCAAAAGTCGGTCGATGAACTCAGCAAGGCCGGCCCGTTGCCGCTTTCTTTGTTCGTGCTGTCGCAACCCGGGCTCCAGCCACAGCCTCGGATCACTTTATTAAGCCTTCACTCATCTAAATTATAATCGTTCATACACAGTGTCTTTGTGCATTCCCGATGACCTCATTTGTTCTATTCTGTGGTTGTGCGCGCAGTCTATAAAATCCCAAATTGTTTTTATAATTAAGCCAAGGAAAAATGGCCTACTATTATTTCAGTGTTTCCTAACAAAAGTAAACACGATAAAGAATGGCTATTTTAAAAACGGTCAAAGCTTTTGTTAATAAAAGTGGTTGAGTTTGATATTAAAAATGTAAATGATTCATTAGATTATTTGATCTGTTGATAAGATGTGATTCTTCATCTGTTTGAACATGTTTATTTGTATCGTTTCGTCGGATATTGTTAACTGTACATTTAGTAGTGCTACAGGGTTTATTTATTTAATAAAACTTCATGAAACATACAGGTACATAGGCGGACTTAATGTCTGAAGCATTCTCTGCCAGTCAACCAAGGATGGTGGAGAGATAACATGGCAGGTAACTACATAAAAATATAAATAATTATTAAAGTAAAAATTTAAGAATATATATATATAGTAAAAATAAACATACATATATATTTCTTATAATAATTACAAAGGGTTGGGCTTTGTGTCAAACCGTGCCTTTAGTGGGGCGTAATAAATATAGCATAGCGAAATATTTGCAAATGCTTACGTAAGCAGCACTTGATATGTAGGCAAGTACGTTACATTTACGTAAGATGGGGCCTATTCAATCACTAGTTACTACCGTCTAGCGTCTGCCGGTTACATAAACCACGCGTATTGCTCACGGCTGTACGCGAACAACGATAAACGCTTTCATTGTTTCACTGAACTACATTATGAGGCTTGAGCTGATGATGTCACTTTGAGGAAAACGGATGACCTGTTTCTCGATAGGGACTGAAAAACCTTAATAAAGCTTATTATTGCATTTATTGTTGGTAGCGATAGAGCCTTATTGCTTGCACATGTATGAACTACGAATGTGGGAATTAATTTACTGCGAAGAGGATTTTCCTTGATTATTCTGAGTAATACGGTCTATGCATACATTGCATGTGTTGTAATGTAATGCAGATTTTCTTCGTGGGATTTGTGCTTTTGTAAACAGCTTTGTTTTCGTCTTTAATTCTCGATTTTATGGCAACTTGAAACATGATTATTTTGCACAGAGCACACAGCAGCTTTGCAAATGGTTGCCAGGTTGGTTGGTTGTTAGGTATGTCGTGTGATCGAGCAAAAATAAAGGCCATGCATTTACATTTGCTGCTTGAGCGTTATTTCGCAGTTATCGTAATAGGTTCCATGGCCAAGTTGTTGCAAAAAGCAGCGCGTGCGCAGGTAAGTCGTCGACGCCGCGCGCCTTCAGCATTGGAGGAGCGGGAGGGCGCGGGGACGAGGAGGGCCACTTTCACCCAGCGAGGCTGCGCGGGCGTCGACCCCTGTTGCCCTACTCCGCTGACCCACTATGAACTAACCGAAACACTATTCACTTTCATTTCTGCCGAGACTATCATTAGGCCCGAGGATGCGTCTTACAATGGCTCGTCACTGTTGCAGCATTATTGCGAGAACTTATGTTCGTTTTTTTGCGCGCGCTAATCTATCGGTGGCGTGGAGCTGGCGTGGTGCGCTGCCGTGGCGGAGATAGTCGCGAGAGTAGAGAGCTGGCGGTGCGGTGACGGCGGCTTGCGTAACACTTGTTATTGGCGAGAGTGAAAGTGGTGAGGCGCTGTCTCCATACTAATGAGCGCGAAACGGGTGCGTTGGACTCACTCCGGAATATGCAGCACTGGGTTAAAGTGTCACACCACGACTTTCCGACCACTTACATAAGTTATAACTTTTGCTTTTGAATAGGGAAATTACAAACAATACGCACGGACAGTCTCGTTGTTTGTTTTCCAACTTCTAGTACAGATTACGTGAGCAGCCTGTTTACGACTTATTACCTAATTAAGAACAACTGTAATCAATATCGATGCAATTTGGATCGTATAAATGTGCCTGAAGTCGTTAAGTTGATTGGTATCTTACTATGCTGATTCGCATGCTTGCATCGTAAAAGCTGCTACTGGATACAACGCTGCCATAAAATCTAATTAGGAGATATATAGTTAATGACTTCATATTGCTACCTCACGACTAAGCTATATAACTACTCATTTATATGAAATTCGAGTATTTAGGCTTGTAAATCTAGTATGATGTTATCAAACATCATGGATTTAAATCTCGCGCCAATTTGTCGTTCGGTAATTTCCGTGGGTGCTCGGGCGCACTCGGCTGGCGTCTCTCAGCGCTCTGCAGCGACCTCGAGCGGCGCAGGGCAACGAACGCTGACTAGGCCGAATGTATTACAAAGTCCGAGTCGGCGCGGCCGCTCCCTGCCACTCTGCCTGCCTTTGAGATCCAGCCTAGGCTCGCCTCTTACCGCACGCCGTACCTACAAGCCTACAACCTAAGTCTGTTACTCATTACATCAAGGTGAAATAAATAGCGTGTACCTAGTGCTTTAATAACTAGCTTTCAGTGGCCTAATGCTAGTACATTGTTATTGGCGCCAATCAATTTAGTACCTACCTAATTAGTATTTCTAGAAACATGTTTCGATCTTGACCTGGAGAATCTTTTGACAAAGACGAGATAAAGGGAAAGGGAATATATTGTCTTGTTAAGATAACCATGAAAGTCTATAAAAAGATACCTAGGTACAACTCACAAAGTAAACAAGGCTCAACGATTCTAGAATCTTCTAACAAGTTTATTTTTTTCAGTGGAGCTCATTAAATTCAAGATAAGAGAACCAACGTAGAGCTATCTTTGTTGTCTAGTGTTGCTGAAATGTATGCACAACTTCAGATATTCATGATTAATGTGACGGGAAGTTTTACATGAAACAAGAAAATCTAACAAAATAAGCTCTTGGCCCGTCGCTTTACAGTTCACGTACAGTTTGTCGCCGTAAATGGAAATGTTGTTGTTTTGTAAAGGGTGGCTGTAATGCAGTTGTAAAACAGGTCACAACATAAATTATAATAAGCTTGCAGTTCAACGACTTTATTGGTTTTACTTTCAACGAGGACGGGACATTATTATGCGTGATCAGGGATCTACAACATACCGAAAATAATAAATACGGTTCAGACCCTTATTGTGAACGTTTTACGATCAACACGTTTCCGGTACGTAATACACTGTACTTAAACAAGCTACTAAATATTTTGAGTCAACGTCGGTAACCATGATTGGAGTGGCATTGGGCTGTGATTGTATTTGTCCTAGCTTGCTACATATTTAAGACTTTACATCTATATATGTTTCGACTCAATGTTGTTGTCGTTGTATTGGTAAATGGCATCATTTGCCTAGCCTTTTCCCAACTATATTGGGGTCGGCTTCCAGTCTTACCGGATTCAGCTGAGTACCAGTGTTTTACATGGAGCGACTGCCTATCTGACGTCCACAACCCAGTAACTGGGTAACACGGTACCCCTTGGCAAGACTGGTGTCAGATCTCATGCTTCTGACTACCCGTAACGACTGTCAAAGATCTTCAAATGACAGCCGGGACCAACGGCTTAACGTGCTTTTCGAGGCACGGAGGAAACTCGGTATGTTGAAATGGTCACCCATCCACTGACCGACCTCGTCAAGCGTTGCTTAACCTTGAAGATCGACCCATGCAGCTGTTATTATTTAGCCACGAGTTCCTCCGTATTGGTAAATGGCATAACAAGTACAAATGTTTATAAAGGTTGAGGCGGAGTTCGACAGCAGTTTGTGTATCATGGTGAGAACTGAGAACAACGTGCAACGTGCAGCAATAATCCACGGGCTGTTACATTCGCAAGCATTAGAATTTGCGCGCTCCGCACGTTCGCGAAATAAGTCAGTCAGGGTCGGTCGGCGCGGTGCCGACGGCCGGCCGTGCACCCGCGGCTTGCGACACCGCCCCGCGCCGCGCGCCCCTCTCGCGCCGCGTGCTCAGCCAACATCAACCATGGGGAAAACAACAACACCCACGCCACATGCTGACGTGTCCTTACTCATTTATTATGAATGCATATTGCAGTGCGCCACTTCCAAAATGCTGTTGCAATTTATTGCGAGCCTCTTGCCTAATTGATCGCTTTAACCACGTTTACGAGTTACGTGATTGATTGATAACAATTCAAACTATGTTTACAATCAAACCGGACGCAAAAAGGTTAAAAATAAACGATCAACGAACGTTAGCTGCTGAAAAAAGGAGAAATTACTCGGTAACTAAACTACAGCTGCTCACACGGTATTAATGTTGTTTACGTATTCCCTTACAACGGTGAAGCACTTACAGTTCATGCACCTTCGGTCGTTTACATGAGCTTTTCATAACAGTAATGAAGAAAGAAACATCACACTAAAAACATTTTCATGTAAAATGTTGCCAAGACGAGACCATATGGCTCGCACTGTCAAGAAGTTATCAGATCTCATGTAGAGCCAAGCTTCTAACTCCTAACTTCACAAACTCTACACCTTAGTCAAAGTATGTGGCTTGGCCGTTTCGCTACCGTCTCATGCCTCGTTACCAGAAGTCGCCACTTATAGGTTTCACGTATTTCGTATGCGCAAATCCTAGTCACCATGTTTCGTTACTACTGGATCTATTGTATAACAGAAAAGTAATGAACAGTGAATAAATTTTTCACCTTAAGCCCATGTGACGGTAGCGAAACGACCACAGGCCGGCCGATTAACTAAAAAATCCTGAAATATGTATTTTATTATTTATTACAAGGAGTCCCTGTATCAATTTTCAGACTTCTAACATCAAAATTTGCGGCAGTCTTATACAAACTTCCATCCCCTAGTTTAAGGGTTTGGGGGATAAAAGTTAAAAGGTTTAGAATTTGTTGTTTGTGTATATATTATTATACTATAATAGCTAACATACCAAATTTTAGCTTTCTAGGACTTCAGGAAGTACCGTAATAAGAATTTTGATGATCAACATTGAGTGAGTCAGTGAGATAATCAGTTTTTTTTAGATATCAATAGAATCTAAAGTATAAGAGCTATGCAATTGAAACTTTATATGTTTAATAAGTCCGCTATTGACATCATATCCCGAGAATTTTATTTATCTGGTATAATCCAAACCCAAGTCATGAGGGTTCAAAAAAACGACGAAGCGCTTCGAGAAAAGGTAGGTAATGGTGCCCTTGCACCATTACCTACCTTTACCACCTTACGCTTGCCTCGTCTTGGCGGGGGCACTCCCGTGCCCCAAGATAACTTGATTGTTTCAATGCTATGTTAAAACATTGCTGGAATTTCAATATAAGTTTTATAAAAAATGCTTGAAGTGGATCAGCAACATATTTATGTAAATTTCTCTTATAGCTTCATTGCTCATTTGATTTATCCACCGCAGTGGAGAAAGTGGTTGTTTTGTTGTTACGTAACATCCACAACCGCGAGAAGATAGCTGACTTCATGTAATTAATGTAAGTGCGTTGGAATCGAGCAGAGAAATTAATAGGTAGCATTAGGAGCGGGTTATGATTAGAGGGTGGAAAGCAGCGTGAAGCGGCCGTGGCGTGTCGGTGGCGTGGCGGTGGAGTGGCGCGAGGGAGCGACCTATTTGCGGGTCGTCGGCCGGACTATATTTAGCGACGGCTCCCGGCCGCGCGATGCATCCTGCACTTATTTTCCATTGCAATAGTTTTCGCAATTCACATACGGCTCACGTATTCAGAATAATCTCCCCACATTCTTATGTTTTCTTTCAAACGTGGTCGTGTAAATTTATCGCGTAAAAATTTATTTTACGGCGATTATTAACTGTAATAGATAATACTTTTACAAGGCTACTAAATATAAACAATGCCTGTCTACCGTTTATCAGCGTGTTGCAATCGCACACTGTATAAAGCTTATGTTATTTTTTTCAACTACAACATCTTGAAGAACTATACCTCGCTGAATGTCTATGGAATTTCCAGAAAAGAATTTCAAATAAAACGGGTTAAATTTACACAAAAGAACAAAAGTTTTAGTGATTTCATTTGACACATACGTCACAAACATACGACTTACCTTCCAAGATACCCCGTAACTTATCGAGAGATAGTCTAGAAGCTTGCGCGGGGGAATGACCTGCCACTTACCTGTAACAAAAGAAAAGTTATCTATTAGCAAACGTATTGAGATAGACAAGAGAAGAAGTGAGTGACGGCACGAGCTAGGGCAAATAATTTGGGTCATGTTCTGAATTTATGAACCTAAATAATACACGAGCCTATGTTCTAAATGTGTATATATATTATTTTCTTGTCCTCGTTAATAATATTGGGTTTCTTAATCGAATTGTTCTTAATTATTATTCCATTTTCCTCAATCAAGTCTCATGCCACGTGAATCAGAAGAAGGGCCCGCACTCTTCAGGTTAACTAAACACCAGTTACCTATATTTGAATTCCCGGAATAACCTGAACCTATTATTATCGTACAGTAAAACACTTCGAGCTAGCTCGCTGCTGTTGAAGTCAGCGTATTTGCCTAATTGATCAAATACATGTAGTTCAATCAATAAGATTTAACCATTTTGATTCTTAACTCGATGAAATTTCGGTTGAAACTGGCACGAGGTGAGCTGGCGCTCATGGCATTACGTTGTCATCGTCCTAATTTTGCAGTGTCCTCGTTTTTGAGGTCAGTCTCTATCGGAGCAACGAACTCGTGCCCTTATCGCGGGGGGACCGCGGGGCGCGGGGCTGACGGCTTCACGACTCTCGTTATAAACTAAAGTTATTCTATTCTACAACAGATGGCGCTATAAAAAATACGAAATAATTTATTTTTTATTAAGAAATTATCTATTTTCAAAGTATCTTCATTTTGTTTTGTTTTGATATCTGAACGCAACCTTACAAAATCGACGTAACTCATTAATAGATCAAGTTGCAAATGAGATCGTAACGAACAAGTCGAGTACGTAACGTTGCGTTGATTGGTAGGTGCATCCCTACCGGGATGATAGTACGGCGGCGCATACGGTGGCGACGGCGACGGTGCATTGGCCTCGTAGCGGCGTAGCACGTAGTAGCTCGTAGCGCTACGCACACAGGCGCGAGGCGTGCTACGCCGCTGCAGCCGGTCTACGCTCGTAGGTGCGGGGTCGACGGCCGGTAACCGGGGCAGCCTTGCTCTGTCCTCCGCGCCCTATTTCTGTCGCCACAGTGTGCTCCCCCCCACCGCGTATTCCTCTCTCCTCCCTACAGAGATCCTCAACGCTGAATTACTCCAATTTACAAACTTTCATGCATATTTTGAAATCGTTTTTTTTTTAAACTTAAAATATTTTAAATTTAATATCTTTTTGCATTTTAAGGCGCTTGAACTATCTTAGCTAAAGGTTATTTGATTAGTCATAGATGACTATGATATAAAAAGTGCCATAATATCAAGATATGGCCGAAGTTCGTCACTGCATATAAAATTAATATTGCTTTAATAATATTTTATTTATATGCCATAACTCCGAGATGCACTCTTTTTGAGAAGACTATGAGAAGTTTTAATGTTGTTTACCAATAGCACGATTTTGGCTGATTGATAGGCTTCGTATACATACATTCCTGAAGCACACATAACTGCATCAATGAAATATGAATGCATGCGAGCCAAACATAAGTGTCTACTTGTGTACATGTTGCAGCTTAGCTGTCGTGTAACATAATTGTTTCATTGTTTTTGAATAATTACTAGGACTTAAGGCAAGCACAGAGCGAGACACATTAGCAGTCATTTATCTCAATAACTGTTATGAAAACGTACCCCCGATGTTCTTACGTGTGGCAACGTCTTCGTAACGAAGTTTATTATTAAAGGCATTGTATAACACGTTCGATTGTAATCAAGTGTCGTCAGTGCATGACACTTATGTACGTATACATAACTACACGCACACATCGGCGGCTACAGTGCGCATGTATATGTGTGACGTGGCGAGCGGGCGGTGTGACGCGGGTTGCGTCAACTTTTACTCGCACTTTCTCTGGCTGCGCTTGCGCAACTCTCGTACAGCGCAATACTGGTTCACTAGCCTCGCAGTAGTGACAGCATTTCTCTTCCACTACCACTTACTTACTCGTTGACTCATCGCCCTACTAGATATTTCCCCTTCAATATTAATCTTTCTTTTTCTACATTAAAGTTACCACAAACAATGATTTAATCGCTGACGAATGTATGCAGAGATAGTTAACAAGCGCTTTACTACCCCAGCATATTATGACCTTAAACTTATTAATAACATGGTTCAACACAAACAAAGAATGAAACAGTTAGCTAAACACTGTGAGCTATGTACACAAGTAACTGGTAATAAAGTGTTTTTGCATTTATCATAATATAGTACTTCTGTAGCAAGCTAGAAACAATTCAATGAAAAGTTAGTGGTAGGTAACGGGACGACGGGGGGGCTAGGGGCGGAGGTGGAGGGGGGAGCACGCGGTACGTGCCCCAGTTCCGCGCGGGTGCATGAACTCTAACGAGGTAAGGCCACCGACCGAGGCGAGCGTTGATGTAAATACCACCTTTCGCTTATCGCTTTACGTTACGTTTTAGCTTAAACTGTGCATTTCTCGATATATCGTAACGAAGCACATATCTAGTGATACCACATGGAGGAGTCAGCGTGTGATGCTACATCCAGCTGCGACGCGACCTTCGCAATTATCGCCCTCGCGAGATACGATGCACTGAGATGCCACTTTATACTCTCAAATATAATAAACCGATGTTTTTAGAACAAAGTTTGCGAAACTGTGAAACAATTTGTGTTCTAAACCTGAATTTTCTTTCTGACATGATCGAGATACGACGGCTCAGAACTAGATGATTGACAGAACGGCCATTCTAATTTGAGGCTAAGATAAATAATCCTTCTTATTTCTATAGAGACGGATATAATGAATGTTGCACTGCAATAAGAATTTGAATAGCATTGACCGAATTTGCACTGCGTTGCTAATACATACCTACTGGTATTAGCCTTTAAATGCCTTCGTTACAGCAATCACTGTTGTTATTGAATTGTAATTGCAATAACCCTAATTAAATACATATCATTAATATCATCATTATAAATCCTGATATTAATGCTTTGACCGCCTTTTCAGTTAATTTAAATATATAAAAACATAAGTGTCGGAGATTTTTACAGCAAAACGATGGGGGAATGACGTAAGAGATATGAAGTAAGCGCATCAATGTCATACTATCTTGTGGCCTGCTATATTGTGGGCTTATGGACAGATGTCTAAATGCGTGAATATTAATTAACTTGCAGAGCAATAATAAAGTCAAAGTGATTAGTACAATCGTACAGTCGGCATCAGTCGCGCATGTAGACAACGCTCGTGGATGAATGTTGAATCTATTTTAGGATAGCGAGTGTTTGCGATGCGCAAATATCGTCGTGTGCAGCGTCTCCCGATGACCTACAATACGACGATATTTGCGCATCGCAAACACTCGCTATCCTAAAATAGATTCAACAAAATATTCCTACCTCTGTTATATTTTAATGCTGTGACGTTTTCCGCAAGTATAAAATGTATCTATATTTGCTGATATAGGTATTCTGAATCTACTTCGCAAAGTTCAGTTACCCAATGGTTTAGAATTAATCCTTTAACAAAAGAGACAAAAATAATGCTAACCCCAAAATGACAGACAGGAAACTTTCCTATCGTAACCTATTTAACTCCGACGAAATAAGCGAGTCCAAAATACGTTCAGTCAGTTCGGATTCATGTTGAGCTCTTCCGAGTTCGTTACGAGCTCACTTTTATAGGTCACAATATTGTTATGGTGCTCTAAAACAAGTATATTTATACAGGACCAAGTGATTATGTGCGACAAAGGCAATCTAGTGACAGGCTCATGAATAATACAATTGTATTGGTATATGGGTCAAGCCGCTGTCGGATACGTAAACAGCTGTAGTCACAGCTTGTGGGGACGGTGGATAATCTTACTCGTAGCTTAAGTTCTTGCTATAAAAACTAGGACAGGCCGTCGATGGAGACGCAACCGTGACGGCCGTGGGTGGACCAACTATTATGAAGAAAGAGCTTTATCAGATCGAGGCATCGAGCACTACACGGTCTCTGATTGAAAAGTATTGTTGTCAACTCAACAGGTGGAATAATGTTGTTTTCAGAAATATTAACAACACGAACAATGCTTTACCTGCACAACAATGGATAGAACCGTACGTGTACGGGTGCACAAATATTCTTCTTTAGCTAATAAACAATGTGCATATATTGTGAAGGATAATTCATCAATACAATGCATGTGTGGAAAAGTAAACAACCTGTATTTGGGACAATAAACTTCATCAAGAACAACCGATAGATAATAATTCTGGTTGATAGTTAAATAATTATCTCATTATGTTTTCGAACAGCATTTATCTTGAAATTAGCGTAATGAAGCACGTATTTGCATTAGATACAAGAACAAAAAAGAACTGTGTCTGAGGTTAGTGTAGCTGTAAACCTTGTTGTTACTTTCGATATGGTGTGAAGGATATGCAGTACCTACGTAGGCACACAAGATAAAGGACATAAGCTGACGATCGGTCCGACTATGTAGAAATATTGTAAACATGCTTATCATTAATGAAACATCAACTTATAACGAACTGTGTATGTTCAGAAGCTTAACGTTATAAATAAGAATGCAAGCCTCGCAACACATCGGTCAATCAATATTTGCCCCAGCTTATTTAATTAATGAGATACCATATACGCCATGCATCTACAGTTAATTTTAGAGTGCCTAGTTTAAAGTCACAGTTTAAACAGTACAGTAGAACAAAATATTTCAACCGAGAATTTGTAAAATAATTAAAATTCGGGTCGCGAATAGCTGCATGATTGTGTAAGTTTAATTTGTAATAGTATCTTAAGTATGAGTAAGAGTTGGTAAATTAGATTGTCTTACTGTTGTTGTTTATCTGTGGTATAGTTAGACCGTGTCACTGGAGGTTAGATGGTCACCTCGCCCCCCTGCGCGCCGCCGGCCCCGCCTGCGTCGCCTTGCAGGAGCAACAAACTCTGCAAGGTTGCGCTGCGACCGACTCCGCTATCGCTGGCTACAGTTACGATATCACCCGCCCTTCTCCGACTAAGTACTTTATTTTATTACATTGCTGTCATATCGATATTATGTTTGAAGGTCTTAAGGATTATTACACCTTTGTTTGTATGGCCTTAAAGCCAACGGTAAAGATATCTATGTACATTCATGAGATTAAAGCCCGTCTCCACTCATCCAGTTTTGCAGTTATTATCTGCTGGAGTTATATTTGTAAGTCCTAATTTTGATTGATCTAATTAAACATTAAAAGATATTATCTTTAGGAATTAATCACCAATTTACCAAAAGCAAAAACTGTCGAGTCAAAGTGCTACGAGTATATTAAACAGACTCTTATAACAACTTCCTAACTACTCTGTAAGTTTCTGAAATTGTCTGCATAGTCAATTTGAAAAAGATATATTTTCAGAAGAAACTTATTTTGTGTAATTAATTCATAATATTTGAATATTATTCTCGATGCGTACATGGTTTCGTTCTTCAAGCTAAAACAACAAGTAGCGCAATCTGTGGGCGAGTAGCGGCACTAATGGCGTCGTAGCAGGCTTGGCGACTTGTAGGCAAGTCGTAGCAAATTATCTTCATCATCAGCCTTTTAATGTTCCCGCTGCTGGGACACAGGCCTCTCTGAGAGGGAATGGGCCATAATCTACGACGCGGGCCCAGTGCGGGTTGGATGTCACATGTCTTCGAATTGACGTAGCAAATATCGTAATATTATTATTTAGTTTTTCGATTTTGTTCGTATAGATACGTAACATAATAATTTCAAGACTAAAATAATATTATTTATTACAGAAAATAAGTCAATGAGATTGCATCCTTCTAAATCATATTTTATTGAAACTTTTAGCTGACTACAAAAGAAAACCAGTGAATCTGTTACTTTCCCGCGCAATTTGTGTGTAACAATCATACTCGGCGCGCTCTTGCACGATGCAATAAAGCACGATAGTCATCATTATTGTATTCTATTAAAAATCCATTAGGAAAAAGAGATCACAAGAATTTACGGGGTTATGAAGGTACTTTAGATACCTTTTATGTGGCTGCATAGTTGCCTGTGTAGATTGTGTGACCTTATAACAGTCTCCGTTGACTAACACCTTTTTTTTTTTTAAATATTATCAACAGTGGCGATCACCAGAAAAGTGCCGAGGCAATGAAGCTCTACGAAGTCCTAGAGAATGAATATAACTTTGACTAAGACTTTTGAACTTTAGAACTGAAGGTTCTGCAATGCTGATTCGTAGTTTGTTAGTAGGTAAGGCGTCGGTATGTGCGTATATAAAAGTTATCTACGTTGTATGAAGGTCTCCGTTCTTTGAGTCACCCAGATATTTTATGTTCTAAGTTTGTCTATGGCAATTTCAGATTCATATATATTTTCTCGTGAATTTACGTATGTGAAAAATAAGATATAGGCAGAATCTGCATTTTTAGAATTTACGTATGAGAAAAATAAGATATAGGCAGAATCTGCTTTTGTAGGGTTCCGTACCCAAACAGTAAAAAGTGGAGTCTTAGTAATGGTCCCGCCATTACTAAGACTCCACTGTCCATCTGTCTGTCTGTCACCAGGCTTGTATCTCATGAACCGTGATAGCTAGACAGTTGGAATTTTCAGAGATGATGTATTTTTGTTGCCGCTATAACAACAAATACTAAAAACAGAATAAAATAAATATTTAAGTGGAAACAAACGTAACGTTTTTGCGATAATGGTACGGAACCCTTCGGGCGCGAGTCCGACTCGCACTTGGACGGTTTTTTTTTAAATTTAATTTGATTAGATAAATCAAATATATGAAATATCCTATTACGAAAACAATCATGTCAATTATCATGATTTGCCAGTGCTACAAAACAAACACTTTTGTACCAAAAAATTGCTTCTCTACTTTTGATCCAAACATCGCAGGTTCTCCAAAAAGTGAAAGAAAGTAATATAATCTTCCTTCTAGAACACCACTCAACCTGAGTTACTGACAGGGCTTGATGGCCAGGTGTTTAGATTATCCGTTAATCGGTCACAGCCCACGTTCTTACGACACGGGAGGAGATGCCGATCATTGCCATGCTAGTACCAAATAAGTGGGAAACCACTGCGATATACAAGCAAAGGGCGGCAAAGTATTATTACACGTGTAATATAACTGTGTTAATAGCTTCTGTTGTTTGTATGTCTATTTGCATAACAGTGTTACGCTGCTACAAATAACACGAAGATATCCAAACTAATTAAGGGACTCTTATCTACAAAACTCTGTCCGTTTCGCATTTATTTTTAAATTCAAAGACTAAAAATAATAAAGGTTGGATCAGTATACAAAAATACACGTTGCATATGACTCAGACGTCATTTGCTTTAAGGGGAGCGACGACCGCGCGCGTGACGCATTTTACGTGCCATGAACACGCAACATGTCGCGGCCTGACGTAGCGCCGCGTTTTATTTGTTTATAGGCACCGATCCGGATTTATAACCTACATAATTTAATATCAATTGCCTTAGAGTGCATCGCCCGATAGAGTGCAGTATTGATGTTACTTGTTGAACGTCAACTGTGATGTCAGATTGTTGCTAAAATATTGCATTATATCGATGTCTGTCATGATTATCTCTGAATTTTCTTTGTGTATCGTAGTTCAAATAACGAATAAAAAAAACTTATTGCAGTATCCAGTACCTAATTAAAAAACATGTATTATGCAGATGTGCATAAAGTTTGTATTACATTTTACAATATTTGCTATACCTACCTAAATAACTTTATCTATCGTCAAAATAAACTACACCAATACGAAACTATAAGAACCCACCGGAGCCCTACTCTGTGGTGTCCTGTATTCTATTCTAAATAACTGAATACGAATATTAATGCGATATTAATATTAACCAAACGTCAAGTTTACTAAAAAATATTACGACTTTCTTTTGTTCAATAAAACGTAGGTACTGCAGACGCGTTAAGTAGCGCCATCTTTGTAGATTCACTTGAAACTTTAAGTTACGAGCAACCTTCTAGCAGCGCCATCTAGCGGAATTTTCCGAAACCACGTAGGTTGTATAAGGTTAACAAGTAGAAGAAAGCCTTGGAAACGCCACTAGATACCGCTTTTCACAATAAGCGCGAGCTTCGCGTTGGCGCGAAATTTAATCAAAACTTTGCAATTTTGATAGCGCAAGTTTTCAGCGTTGTTAACATTCATAATAAGTTAGAATTTTCTTTTAGAGCTTCTATATTTCGTTTTTTGGTATAAATGGATGTGCTTATGTGTTTTGCTTTTTCAACAGAAGTTACGAGAAATTAGGTACAAGGGTGCGAGTACAGCCTATTATGATAGGCTTGAGCCACACATTTTTATCATAGTTTGGGAGCAAAAACCGTGATAAAATGCGTGACTCAAGCCTATCACAGAGGCCGTGCTCGCCCCGCTAGTGTATATATTTTTAGATTATGAAGTATCTAGGTACCAACCAACTTTTAATATTTTCGTATGTGGATGTTATCATAATATGAATGATTAGATAGATCAGTCTTGTTAAAAAGTTACACATTGTTCTTTTGTTGTACAATGTTACAAAAAATCGTTTATTATTAGGTATCATAAACATGTTAGAGTACAAACACAAAGCGGGCAAAGAGGGCTCCAGGTGATGACACAATCTAAACAATTTCCGTCACGAGAGGACGCGCTAAATGGTCTGATTCAGCAGATTTCAGCTGTTTGATAATTTGCACACATTGTGTGTTGAGTTCTAACTTAAATAACGACGTAATGTAACCTCCAGCCGACTTTCGGACTATCGTCCGGAACAAATACACGACTGACCTACAAACACTCGCGAACACAGAATATAATATCAGCCATCCTTTTTTAACATCAGCATTTCTATATGGTGCGGAAGAGATGGAGCATCTTGTTACGATGACGAGCCTCCGTTCTCAATGTCAAGTTCACCGATTATTATTAGTTCTCAATGCCACAAAACACACGCAAGCATTATGGCGGACCGCCGGACGAACGAATACACTATAGAGGTTATTTTTCTTTAAACTTTGCTATAATTACGAGCAACGACGTAACTAGACGCGAAAAATCTTCCACATAGTAGAGCTCGCAAGAACCAAATCCAAACGCACGAAAATAAATTAGAAATGACCCTCAGTTGACATCATAATTTTACTATTTACAAATAGCTAACATTGGAAAATTTAACATACAACATTATTTTCCGCGTGAACTTGTTATTGTGATGAATGACTTTGGTTTTAAAATTGATTGTTTGCAGTTAGTTACGAAGCGCGAGTCAAGATTGTGGAAATTTTTGAGACGACGACGCTCTACGATTTTGGTTAATGACCGTATATTTTGAATGAATGGATGTAAATTGTGTTTTATCAATTATAAGATTTATCCGGTAATTAAGAAACATAATTAAGTATTCTGAATATTCAAGGCTTGCAAGTTTCCCTACATTTTTTTTTCTTTTTTTAATTTTTACATTTTAATATATATCCTATTGGGATGGGCAGATACCAGCGTGTACGTGTACATAAAGCGGTTATGTTTATTCAATTACTGTCTATGTTGATAAATAACTATGACCTAATGATATCTAAAGTTATCACATGGCGAGGTAGACCAAGACCTAACGCACCGGTTCAACTCGGGTTGGATGAAATGGCGAAAGGTCACGCGAACAACTTGCGACCCACGGATGCCCCTCAAGTTAAAGGGGAAAATTTACAAGTCCTTGATTAGTCCTGTCATACTGTATGTATCAGAATGTTGGGCTGTGAAAAATATGAATGAAAAGAGATCGCATGTAGCAGAGATGAGAATGATGAGATGGATGTGCAGAGTGACGAGAATGGATAAAGTGAGAAATGAGTGTATTAGAGGAAGTTTGAAAGTGTCGTCAGTGACAGAAAAGTTGAAAGGAAACCGTTTGTCATGTTATGGTCATGTGATGAGGAGGGATGAGACGCATGTTACTAAAAGAGGTAGATTTATATGTGGATGGATGGAGAGGCAGGGGTCAGCCAAAGAAAAGATGGATGGACTTTGTGAGGAGTGATATGAAAGAAAAGGAAGTCAGTGATAGCGTGACAGGGAACAGCACGGTATGGAAGAAGAAAACGTGTTGCGCCGACTCCAAGTAACATGGGACAAGGGCAGGAAGATGATGAGTCTTCTATGTTTAGTACAGTGAAACCTGGTTAAGTGAGACATCAAGGGACCTGCAATGTTGTTTCACTTATAGAGGTATTCCACTTACCCAGTGTCTCAGATATCCAGGTATAAATAAATATGTCTCATTTACAGAGGGTTACATTAATAGAGGTCAGAATACAGGTTATTTCAGTTATAGAGGTTCAATTATTAAATAAAATAACGTGTTATGTAAACATTATAAATGAGATTTAATAAAATAAATAAATAAAGGTAATACATATATACAAATGTAATAAACATAAATATTTAAGCAGGATATTCAGGATATTCTGATAAACGTACACGTTTTAGTATTCAAATTCAAATATTATGTTTATTCTGAATTATTCTACAAAGAGTAGATTTTAGCACATTAAATTCGACACAAACTTCATTGCGTGTCTTCCCACTCTCATAAACGGATATTAACTTTAGTTTTGCACGTACTGATAAAGATTGTAGCTTTCGTTTTGACATTTTTCAAATAAACATCCGTATGATAGTAAAGCGAAACTAAAACTGGAGGTCATCGAGGCTCAAAATTACTTACGTAGTTAAGGTAACACTAGTCGATAATTCTTCCATACAAACGTAGTCTAGGGATTACTCCACTGTTTGACAATGTACGTTCAAAATAAAAAATTATATCAATATGTCTCATCATTATCTAGCCTTGTATGGAGCCAAATAATTAAAAATTATATATTTTAAAGTTATGAGCGTCGAAACTTCCACATTTCGACACGTATTTTAACGCATTTTTGGGGGCATATAAATACCATAAGAACACGGAAAATTGCAAAACGGCCACCATACAGGGATAGATTATTAGTTCCAAAATGCAAATAATTTTATTTTGAACAGATACGTTTAGTCGATTTTTCATGATATCCAGACTCCCAAAGGTCTGTTTATATAATTTCGCGCGCTTGGTTTCGTCCTAACTCATTATCCATTTCGTTACAAATTTGAAAAAGTGTGTATTCGTACGCGAACTAGCTTCCTACTGCTCAACACAGCATCTATCTCTGCCGCACGTGTTGTCGGTTGATATAAAATGCATTTTAACCCCGCGCACAAAATAGTTCGTGCCGTCGACTAGTGTACCCTTAAGTGCGGAATTTGCGGGTAGAATAAGTATAAGTAAGTAAACAAACAAAACGATGTTATCTCAGTTACAGAGGTTTATGCATATAAAATTCACTCGCTGTCTCAGTTATAGAGGTTACTATGATGATAAATCGAAAGAACGAATCTCAGATATAGAGGTTTGCTTCGTCCCACTAACAGTGGTAATTCAGTGCCAAAGTGTTGGGACCTCAGCATGAGTTCCAGTTATGGAGGTTTCTCACTTATTCAGGTCCCATTTAACCAAGTTTCACTGTATTAGTATATCAAGTTGGTTTTAAATTTACTTTGTATTATAATGAACTGATTCTGATTTAAACTTTGTTACTGGAGTGATATGGTCGTTAATTACATAATTTAAGAATTCGATAACTCATTTACGCAAATAATAAAGAAAAGATTATTAAATAGAAACGATGTATTTTTTTCAGGAGAATATCTGTATAGTAAAATACATCGTTTCAGCAATCCTGTGATTGTTGGTAAAACACTAACAACCTTGCAGGGCTGTATCATAAACAACAACTTTAAAAATTCAACAATTGTAAAACAATTGATCCATACGTTCTGGCGAGTTATGCGAGCTTAAATTTATGGATCAGCAGATTTGCGCCTTGCAAAGTTGTTAGTGTTGTACAAACAACCTTGTATATAAAGTACTTAAATCAATTTGAGTACTTAGTTAGATTTAATTTTCCTTGTGTATACAGGCGGGTTGCGATCTCGTTTTCACAATTTTATACCCAAAAAACATGCTACAAGGTAATAGTTTCAAAGGGCATTAGTAGGTACTAATTTAATTGAGACAAATACATATAAAGACTTACAATCCGACGCGCTCTCGGAAGCAAACGTTAATTAATACATTTGTAATGTAGTTGCCTATATTTACAATAGTGTTTACCGCCAAGTGGCAAGCTTCCAGCGAACTTCCGCCAACATCTAACTCTACGCAGTATTTCCTGAAATGGACTGAAATTTTGAAGCCACAAATAACTCTGTAGATCCTAAATCATCTGTACATACTTTTTGAGCGTTTGTTTAGTCAATAATAATTAATTTTAGAAATTCATCCTTCATTCAGATAACTTTACTATTTATTCTCCCATTTTCATTTTCCCACGAACTTAATTTAAAAAAAGAAAACAAAATGTCTGTTGACAGGCACGTACACGGCACGTAGGTTAAGATAACTTGTAAATACGTACAGCTTTAAACCTTTGCCTTAAAATACAGTCTACTTTGATTTCCACCACGATCTAGAATAGAATAGAAAAATATTTGTTCGACACAGGCACAACACAACAGCAACAAATATGGAGTAAAAGAAAAGAAGAAGTGCAAAGACAAATTGCGCTGAACGTGCCCATACCAAAAGGGTTACCAACTCATCATTGGCTGGGCGTCAGACACCCAGCGCCGCTGGTTTTCAGTTGGCACCCCGCAGCGACACACGGACGTTCTAACAACTTGCTAATCTAGATATTATAGAGTTGAGGTCGTAATTCTGATTCACAAGCTGGTATATTCCAAAAGAACGTAAAGGGCTGTTCCAATGTAAAGGTATTTACGGCAGATCATGGCAGGATTAATTATTTACGAGCATCATACTTTTACCGTCGATCGGCGACTGTTCTCTATTTTTCTTATTTTGAGGTTTGAGCAATCTTTATTCACTTACATGTGAATATTAAAAGTAACATACGTTGGTAGAATTATTATTGTTGGGAGTTAATACAGGAGTAGGTCAACTTAATTCAATTTTGAGGGTAGACCAAACAACAATATTTTCGACTCTGGTTAAATAAATAAAATATGTTTATTTCAGATCTTTATCAGTCCATAGGTTGTTAGTGGTTAGTAACAGATTGTGCTTAAATGCTATGTTAGTGTTATTAGTACATTTTTATTAGTATAATGATAATTATTGTTTTTGGGATTTCACATTTTGCTTTTCTAAGTCGGCTTTAGATTGTAATAAAAATTGGGTTGAATAAATGATAAGTAGTGTCAGCAAAGGACGCTATAACTTATCATTCGTTCTTAAAGTCATTCCGGTCACATTGTTTTAGCCAATTTAGTACCGAACAAGCTTTATTACTCTTTTATTGATATTTCAATTTTCAGCTCGCTTCGACATTATTTTAGACAATTGGATAAATGCAATTTGCATACACATTTTATTTGAGTGGGGCGAATGTACGAATTGTATTTACGACACTTTAAAATCGACCTCTTCTATCAATTCATTATATCACGTGCAATCGCTGTAAATCATAACGTAACGTAATGTTACTCTCACAATGATTGTGACAGTGAACTAGCCGGAATTGGGGAAGTAATAGCATCGAATTTATTCCGGCGTGCAGATGCTTCGGGGGGCGCTTCGCCGCAGTCGGGCCCGGGGGCCCGCCACGCATTCCCGTGCAGTATTGATCGGCCGTGACGTGACTCATGCCGCCCTTGCCCGACATTCAACTACCCACCCCAACCCCCCCATTGCACACGCGTTATCGCCACTCGATACCTACAAACGTAAATATTTAAATACCCTGTATTTTTAGACTGGCTGTTGCCCAGCGGGCTTTTCCGAAGGATTTCCCGGATGTTATTATTTTTCCTTTATTTATCTTCTTTCTTATTTAGTACATTTTTAAATGTTAAAAAAAAAGAAAACTTAAAATCATTTAAAAATATAAAAAATAGAGGCCATCCGGTATCGGGAACAGGGTCCAAGCTACCGGTGGTTAGGGCTCCAGAGACAGGAACCTCCTCACAATGCGAGCCGTATCGAGGAGTACTGCCTTCTGTATCAGACCCTTGATCCAACCGCCCAATGACAGCCTTGACAGATGGTCGTCGAGGCTCTTGGCCATCAGGCCGTTGGCCGTAACGACAATCGGCACAATGATCGCCGAGTCCACATTCCACATGTCGACAGCCTCGTGTGCTAAGTCAAGATACTTGATTTGTTTTATTATTGTGTAGCAAATATTATTTAATAAAACCTTCCCCTAATTATTGCGATGATCTATTTATATAGCTGTTCCCCGTTTTCCTTGAAACAAAAACATGATGTTACTAGAATAATATTCGTTTTATTACGGTTAATAATAACCCGTCCCAAAGCTCAGCTCAAGACTATGAATGTTGTGCTTGTGAACTATTACAATTAAGTATTGTAGCAAGTTTTAAGTAAATGCAATTTCTGTTCTAGAATTACTTTTTGAATTTATAATTCCAAAAACGTTTGTCGCGTCAGCTCGCGGCACACAAACTCTCTACAAACACCGCTTGAGCCCCCTTCTCATACATATCTTCGTGTATCTTGGCTATAAGCAATCTACCCTCGTGACCAGGGCACCCTACTAACTTTTATTTCGTTATTAGATCGAAGGGATAGACGCAAGGAGGGCTCCAGTTCCACGTCTAAACGGATATTGTGTCATAATGGTCTGGAATAACAAAATACGTTTAAAAAAACCCTCACACAACCTACTTAAGATTGCTGTGTTGTTACCTAAATATATTGTTACTTACGGCTTCTTGTTTTATGAAACAAAAACAAAAACGTATAAATAGAAAAGCTTTGTATGTTTATATTTACGCCGAAAATTTCGCCAGTCTCGTACTTATCTTTACATAAAGATCACGTTTTTAATTATTAAAAGTATGTAAAAGGCATAGCTTCTCCTTTAGACACACTGAAGGTCAGTTATTATGGTAATAACCAAATAATGTAGATACTCCTTTAGTGTTACATCATCGACCGCAAGCTTCCGCAACCGGCGCGCCGAGATTGTTCAGTGGAAGCTCTTTAGAGGAAACTGAGCAACATCGACCACGTGCTCCATACTTTTAGTATGGACTACTTTACAATCCATATTTTATAAATAACATAAGTGTTTGCCGTCTAAGTACTGATGCAATTAGTATCTACGCTGTTTGGAGTTGTGCATTGGACATGTCAGGGATGTCAGTCGTTTAAGTTTGGTACGATTGATATTGGTACAGAAAATCGAAAATATTTGTAGTTTCTTACATAACTCGGCGATTACTTAAGTAATGCAACAGTGGCGTGGTTGAGGCAGTGCTTTGCTGGCACACACTTTCCGTTGCGCGAGGGTATGGCTGCTCGGATCGATGCCGCCCCATGTTCACGGTCATCGCCCTCCGCCCGCCCTACGCTTCCGCGTCACCGGCGCCACCGCGCGCCCTTCTCGCCCCGCGTCCCCCGCGCCCCTACACGCCGCGCTAAATATAGGCGCTTCATCTACACGACCCTTCAGGCAGCAGTTACGAAACGCAATTAGCTTCACTATTTCGAGAGAGACAGGCATTTCGTCTCCACTTGCAACGCAACTTACAATCTATAATTAGGTTAGTATGCATGCGCATTTATTGTTTGTTATTCCACTATTCGTATTGTTGACTGTTTTATGCATGCTGAACAGCGATTACTTAAGAGTTCATTTTCTTCTCATTGTGTACTTGTACTTACTCCGCTTTTTACTACGGTGTTTATTGCGCTTTTTGTAAACAAGTCTAGAGAACCATTTTAAGACCTTATTGTGTTTGAGTAGTTACTTTTATACTAAGCCTCTGTTCACATTGGTGAGGCGTGAGGCGATTTCAAGTTAAAAATTTTCGCTAAAATGAAATGATTGTAGAAGAATAAGAATGAAACTATTCTTCTATGAATTGAAAATCAAAGCACAATTTATTATTTAAAAAATGCATTGAGTTAAAAATATAATTAATTTTTTGGAATTGGTAAATAATCTACAGAGAAATGGTGCAACATCGGCTGTGTGCACTTCATTTAAATCATGTGTCTTTTGAAAACCACTCTCCGAACTAACATAATCTCTACTCTACTATGGCCTGACCCTAAGCCTATATAACGTTTACGCACTGTACACTTTTATTACAAGCTCGATCGCCGCTTATTTACATGCATATAGTTCAATATCACAAAGGCCTGTTACAAGGAAACTGCCTATTGTTGTTAATTCATAGACGAGCCCTCAATTACTTGTTTAGGTTGAAATAGGACCTGCGCCTCCTCCCGAGAACCGCGGCGGACGCAATGTTACTCGACCATCGATAACACTTCCATGGAACAGACTTTGTATAACATAATATGAGGTTAGTAGAAGACACTCAATAGATTCTAGAACGGCCAACTACGCGTTAAACTAGAAAAAACACCCTTATTGCTTCCACATAAAAGCGCTGTCAAAGACTTGCCATGGATGTAAGGTTGACTGTGCGTACATTGTTGTGCTACGCTTTATGTTTCGTTCTGTTTATGGCTATATCCGCTGTGACTGAAATGTACAGAGATACGATCTAACTCGTTGCTTGTTAGTTTTATGTATGGCCCCATTTAAAGTCTTTGAATATTTTAGCTGTTGTTTTAAAATTGTCGTTTATTTTTTTAATTCACTTTAATATTTAATAGGTCTTTTCATTCATAAAAGATCGAATCTAAAAGTATTGTAGAATGTACCTCAAACAAGGATACAACTACATGTGATTTTGCATCCTACGAAACCAGTTTGAGAGGGTAGCGCGCAATAATTGAATCATCATAATCGTCATTTCAGTCGAAAGACGTCCACTGCTCAACATGGGTCCCCAAGTGTTGCCAGTTGCCACATTGACCAATCCCGTGCGTCTCGCATTCAGCGGATTTCCGCAACCTTATTATGAATTTATTAACCGAACCCAAAGTTAACCATTTTGGTGTAAAAAACACAAACGAAGATTTTTCTACCAATACATTATTATTAATTCGTGATATTAAACGAGTCATGTTAACATTAAAAAAGTACAAATTGTAATTAAATCTGATAAAATACCAGATTACTATATTTCTATTAGGTACTTGTATTATTGTGTATTCTTATTATGTAATTATGAAAACCAAATTGTGTCGCAAACTTGTTTTCACTTTATTTAAATGCCCAAATATTTTTAGAATATCACGTAACCGGCCTGTAGCTTTCAGTAAAAAGAAAAGAAACTCAAGCCTTACAAGTAAAAGTTCAAGCACAATTTTATTTCGACGAAAGTTAAAATTAGAAAAGCGCCAAATAGGCTCACAATATGATTTTTTTCATTCATTCTAAGCAACATTCAGCTCACAATTTTAAACTTTACTATTTCTAAAAAGTCCCTATAATATATAGGGCGACTTGTGTTAAATCAGACCATAAAGTAAGGTGTGTATGAGGAAATTCCTGACATCTAATCATATTAAGCAAACCCAATTTTCAAAACGAAAGCTATCGGTTTTTGCGTGGCTGGCATCCCCTGCAGACGAGCTCACTCGTACATTCCGCCACCCCGGCACAGTATAACTACATTATAGACAAATAATACAAAAACTGCGTCTGACGCGACGAGGGTCCTCAGACATGCTCTATACGTGGCTATGGATATAGTACATTGCAGTGAGTGGGTGAGCAGACTGCAGGCAAAGCCAACTGAATCCCGGAAAACTACCGACCCAGTCTAGACATGGGGGCACTTCCCCTCGACATCGCCCCTCCTCCGCCGCCTGCGCCCCGCACCCCGCCCCGCGCTTCCCTGGCGCTTTCACCACCGACTTGCAGACATTATAAAAAGAGAACACACTGAAGCTTTTGAGTGACGCGGTGTGTGACATGCGAACAAAAAACTCTGGGAAATGGAGATGAAAAATTATAAAAACTTTTTAACAAAAATAAATAAACCGACTTCCAAAACAAAACACTACAAAGCAAAAAATAACTTAATCTTCGGCAGTCAGTGTCGTTGGTTTGTTAAAAAGTTTTTATTTTACTCTTTTTAGTTTTGGTACCTTATATTACCATTCAAATCATTTATAGCCAGAGGGCTACTCATAACAATTAAACAAGCCTAACCACGACTGGGATACATTAATGTTTTATTACGGAGTTCTAGTGCCTACCTATCTGCCGGCTTCATAACCAGATCAGTTCGACGGTACCATTTTCATTAGAACCATTTATTTAAATTTTCGTCATCACGGTCTTTTAACTATTCGATATATCTTATACCCAAAACATTATTTACTTATCATTGAGAAGTTCCAATGGCCATCTGTGGTCTCCTTTATCAGTTCCACTTCACCAAATGATACTTTCTGAATGCAGATGATTGCCATGTTGATTAAAATACCAAAATCGCTATATGAATGCATCTAAAATTTAAGGAGTGCCCTCGATTTCCATGGGATCCCAACACCAGATTCTGACCTGATGACCACCTGGAAAGTATACCCTTTCAAACAATAGAAGAATTTTCTAAATCGGTCCAGGCGTCTTTGAGTAATCGGGGGACATACATAAAAAAAAAACAAAGTTTCCGACAAACTGAGAACCTTCTCTTATTTTTTTTGTTATTTGAGATGGCTTTGCTCTTGACTCTAGTGTAGGTCAGAGGTGAAAGAGAAAGAGTCGACGATGGACTGAATGGATGGTATTTTTTTTTAAGTCAGTTAAAAAGGTATTTTCAATTAGATTTGAAATGGGCGCTATAAACGTCGGTATAATGTGCTCTACTGTCGCAACTTGGAACATAAACTTCGTAGCTCGACGTACCGTAGAGTTTCTACGCTAAGTTTTTACGTGTCCCTTCACTTACTGCACTTATCAAATTACTGTTACATTGTAAACCGGTTTTTACTCAAGTCGATAACTATTGTAATTAATTTGTTGCTTTGCATTCTTTATTGCCTTGTTAAATGATTATTAATCTGTTTTAAGAAACTTAAACTTTTCTTAAATTATTTTCTTTATTCACTACTACTTTCATTTTTAAGTCGCAGAGAATTTGAGAAAGAATCGCTGGCACAAAGCTCCTCACAACCCCTTATTATTTTAACAACGGCAGAAATCTATCATCGTGAGTGAATTCTAAGGTGGTTGAAGTCTAAGGAATACAAATTCAAAAAAAAGGCTAGCAGACATGTGAACACTTTGGACACTTTGGACCTTAATAATTTGATCTAGAATTATATTTGCATACACCGTTCTTATCCACCTTGAATTACCTAGACAGAACAATATGCATGATTGACTGTGCTGCAGTGGGTTAGTGAGAGTGAATTACATCCGAGAGGGGGCGGTGGGGTGGTGCACAGAGGGTGGGAGGGGGCGGACGGGGGTGCTTGCAGACAGGGTGGCGTCGCAGTGTGGGGCCAGACGGGAGAATCCCGACGCACCTCGTTTCCGCACCAAAGTGTAGTGTAACCGAACATACACAAATATACGTCTGCATGTAGGTACGACGTACGACTTACCGAGGGTAATCGCGTCTACAATATAGTCTGCAACATTGCAAGCCAACGAACACGCTTTTACCGCGTTTCAAAGGCTTTTCTCGGCGTGAAATTCTTGTCCGTTCTTCACAACAAGATACTTTTCGATTGGACCGTCCAATCGAAAAGTATCTTGAGAATGAATTATTATTACTTGTAAATTTAAACTTTTGACTTTCAAAAGTGCCGCTTAATGTCCTAATTGAAATAAATAATTTTGACTTTGACTTGACTTGATATTTGAAAGAGGAATCGTTAAAAGTGCTTAATTAAAGTTGTTTAAAGCATATTCTTTGTAACTATATGTTTACATTGGAATTAAAAATATACTTGTCTTATACAAATGTAGTATTAGTTACGTTAACAATTTCTAAAAAGAATATAAGAAATCAGGAGTTACTTTATTCTATTCTAATGGTAACTTGAACGAACCCTCGATTGACGCAATTTATTGTGTCTGGCTATTGACCTGAAACTTTCGTTCTAAACTAAGCATATTTTTAGCTATGTTCAGTTATTGACATATTAATGTTGCGTAATCGTTAGGCTCTTATGACAATGTGGCTTATTATACTATAGTAAGTAAAGTGTATCTAGTTGGGTGTGGCTTGAATTTGACAGATGAAATCAGCATTTTACCAGTTTCAGCATAATTAATCTAGCGAGAGGTGTGAGCCGTAATCCACCACGCGGTCTCCATGTGGGGTGCGTGTTACTAGGTGCAGCGTATTATCCTAATCTAGCTTTTAGGTCCAAGATAAGTCACTACTGATCATATTCGCTTAGTAAAATGTTAATTGCTGTTGGTCCCGACTGTCAATTGCAGATCTTTAACAGAGATATCCTAAAGTCTGATAACCGGACTACCAGACTATATACCGCAGGCTTATTACGTATCTTGCAAGAGCAAAATGATACCGATTTTTGCGCAATAATTGCTCTTCAATACAGAAGTTTTTAGCTGTATTTTTTAAATAAGCCTGCCGAACCAATTGCCTTTAAATCGCCAGTTGCCTTTTCACCTTCACGGTGGGGAACAGCAAGTTTATCCTTTCTTTTACACCCCACAAGTACACATCGAAGTTACGGCTGGGCCAATTGTAATTGTCTGTATCCGCCAGTTAGTTACAATGTAACTTCTATGGTAATAAGGGACTCCACCTTATACATCGGTTTACTTGCTAATAATTATTATTGTGTCATATGAATAGGCTCAAATAAACGTTTAATACGTGTCGTCATGTGAATATTAATATTTAGAATGAAAAATTTCGATTTCCTCTGCGGGAAAGCGTCTGAATAGAATCGATTGCAGCATTTTTTATGTATATGTATCTACTTAAGTAAATGGAAACAGCTAGTCCTTCTGGTAAATATTCTAATCCTGTACCACCTGAGGACTGCAATGAGACCTCAGGGGGGTGACTCAAATTGATACCGCTCTAAGAGCTTATGGTCACCCCCCTGGTCTACAAAACTTTTCCTTTCTGCGAAAACGGAGATGCATTTTCTTCTCCGTAATACCTAAGTAGAGGAAACAGGGAAGCACCCTGTATTCTTGGAACCCGTAGCCAACTATAATTTAATACTGAGGGTGAATAGCTCGAATCTCTTATCTGTACAACTAATTCATTCTCTAAAGTCTATGATTGGAAAATTTATTGAGAATCGGGTTCTACGCCCACTCCTACGAGTTCATTAAAAAACTAATCATCATCATCATCAGCCTATTAATGTTCCCACTGCTGGGACACAGGCCTCCTCTCTGCGAGAGGGAATGGGCCGTAATCCACCACGCGGGCCCAGTGCGGGTTGGTGGATGTCACATGTCTTCGAATTTTTGGTTCTAGGACATGCCGGTTTCCTCACGATGTTTTCCTTCACCGTTTTGAGAGCAGTGGTGATGAAATAATTTACACAAAGTAAAGCGCCTGCCTGGGCTCGAACCCACGACCTACAACTTGTAAGAAACTAATGAAACTGAATAAATAATTTATTACAGACTTTTTCACAGTCCATATTGTGCCCAACCAAGCGTACTTACATCACTACTTAATAGTATTTATACTTGTAATCATTCTATACACACTAAATTAACGAGATCTATACTTTTTGGATGAAGGGTACATTATGACGTTAACCACGACTCTTTTCAGATGAATTGGTGATTGTTGATCATAGTGGTGATTTTCACACAGGTGTTGCTACCCACCTGCGTGGAATAATCCTCTAATCACATTTTGCGACAACCAAGGGGAGAGACCCTATCCTGTCTGCCCTCGAGTGTTGGAAAATGCGAGCAGTCCTATTTCTAACCAGGAAAGAATAGTATTGAGTAAATAATTTAAAAAAAAAACTTAGTATGAATGAATAGATTGATGTCTGTTGTGGATGTTTTCACGCAAAAACTAGGTACTAAAGGGAACTTATAAAGATGGCCCCGGCCGTTTTATTTATCACAAATACAACACAGTAAGTCTCTCTCTCAGTAAACAAGTTTGAAAGAAAATCTCTAGAAATATACATAATGAAGCTCGGATTTGTATCTAAGAGCTTCTAATACACGTGTAGCTATCTAATAGGCAAGTTAGTATATAATCGAGTTAGATGGAGTGTCCCTGACCGACGGGCCTTGGCCGCGGACGTCGACTCGGGAGCGCGTGTCGCAGCCCTACTATTATCTCTCGCTTCTGATTTTATTCCTGCTTTATATGTTATATACGAGACATACTCACAAATAAATCTGTAACGCCTGTATTGCTCGAAGGTACTCAATACTCAATACATTTATTGCTTCCACATGTGAACTTAGATGGTAGGTAATCAGAGGTGTGCCTCAGAAAACACACATTTCGCTAATAATGTTTATCTTCTCATGTCATAGGGGACGGCCCTATTGCCACCAACCGGGCAAAAAGCCAAACTGCGAGATGCTAATGAGAAATTTCAGATGGAATTGCCATATAACATTTTGTCTGACTCGTGCATCGAAGCTAGGACCTCATACTCAGCAGCAAGATAGCGCTAGATTAACGAAAATGTTAATAAATAAAACTATCCCGAAAATGGCTTTCAGACGTTTTTCCGAGTAATTTACATCAATCAATTCTTGCAATCTGGTATAGATTGCAAGAATTGATTGATCGGCAGCTGGATAAGCACCTAATACTTCACGACGTCCAATTTGGGTTTAAGCGGTTTATATCCACTGAAACAGCTATCCTCTGTCTATAGCAAACTGTCCAGTACTATACAAGTAGGAAAAAACCTGTATTTGCATGAAATCAAAATCAAATATTTTTATTTTACATAGGCCTACATGGGCACTTATAAAACGTCGAAAAAAGGTGCACGGTTCGGGTTAGTCGTTTCCTATGGAGAAGAACCGGCAAGAAACTCCATGGTTACTCTTTTAAATTGTTTTGTTTACAATATTTCCATGTTACAGCATTAGTACTTGGATATGGGGGGACAACGTAGGCCCGACAATAAGTCGTACGAAATTGAAAAAAAAACAAACAAAAAAAAATAATGCACGAAATAAAAAGTTAACAAATGTTAACAATCATCTAGAAAACTAGAAAGCCTACAATGTTCACACATTCACAATAGGTAAAAGAATCTATACAAAGGTTAAAAAAAAAAAAAACCACAACACTGAATTTAACATGTGGCACAAATACTGTAATCAGTGCTGTAACTATTCTTAGCAAAGGGCTATAATGATGATTGAAAAATATTGTAAAAAGTCTAATTAAAAGGACCTCTCTAAGGCTTTAGACTTTGTGTCTTACGAATGCCTATTGAGGAAACTATAACATGTCACCAACTTGCATGCATGGGCATGGGGTCACCGATAGCCAGTTCGACGATGTGGACTTGGAGAGGAAACACAGAGCATTGACAGTTAGATGTAACATGCTGGCCCGTAGGTTCGCACGTTGTACGAGGGAGGTAAAAATTACGCTCTATAAGGCCAATCTCTGTATATTTGCGCTGTATAGGTCGGTTATACAAAAACCTAATACATTGCTCTGCCAGTCCAATATAACAACGCTTTCAGGTTAATGTTGGGGCTGCCACGCTTTTGCTGTGCATCGGGCATGTTCGCGGAGTCTGGCGTGCCAGACTTTTACGCCATCATGCGGACTCGGATATGATCTCTGATGCGTCGAGTGCACGGTAGATTCATCAGCCTTGTAGCTGTTGTGGCTGAAAGACTAGATAGCCCATTGATGTGGTACTGGATGACAACTCATAGAGCGTCTTTCAATTATGTTAAATAAGTTCTTAAATTTCGTATACTTTCGCAATTGTATGCGTGTGTGAACCTAATTGTTATTTGTGTGTGCAATGTGTAATTTTATAATAGGCTCTGGTCTGAAAATAAAATTTATTATTATATATTATAAAGGCAAAACAACGGTACCAAAGGCACATGTTGACTTACAGTTCCTGAACATACATTCCCTATGCTTTTAGTACTGACTGTATGCGTATTATTATATACATACATTTTGTGGAAAATTAAATCCTGCGTGACATGAAATCGACTTCGACACTTAGTAGCGTTAGGATTCTGAGGATCTTTCTCTCGCCATTGATCGCTCCTAACTACGTAGAAAATTCTACCGCTCTTATGACACTCTGATTAAAATAAATTGATCTTATTCTGATCTGTGTCCGCAATTCGGTGCTTTCGTGATTATTAATAAATCAATTGATAGCGGAGCTTTTCATAGTATCAATATAACACAATCTACTTTTTTGTAAATGGATCTTTTGAAATGGAAGATCTTGAACTCCGCTTTGTGTTTCAGGGAATGAAAGATTACTTACATTGCTAAAAGAAGATTTTGCTGCTAGAACTGAACCAACTTATAAAACTTTATTTGTAACTATAATTTCCTCGCCCAACTAGTACATTTTCCTTTACTGCAGTTTCATGTATATACTAGGGCTTATTAGAAATGGATAACAGAGTCTTGTTAAGCTATGTTTACAGTCAGAAAACAGTGTGCTTGCATTACTTATTGGTGTAGTTTTCCCAGGGCGGTGTGGTTGGGGACGCGGGGTCAAGCGCCGGGCGCGAGGGGCGGGTCGTCGGCCGCGGGTCGCACATCAGTATGCGCAAGCGCAACAAGCCGCAAAAACTGACCGAGCCCGCGCCAGCGCCCGCCTTCTTCAATGCTCTGAATTGATGCTACATCGCTCCATTATCATCTTTACTGCCACCTATCTACGTGCTTCAAATATTTATACGCGCCCACAAATGAAAATAAAAGTCACAAAGGGACAATTTAAAACCCGATTCATTGTTGCGTTCAAAGAAAAATCACAAAAATAAACTTTTTCGATCCAAAAGCTTGTCGTTGCGGCGTAACTGTTTGAAATTGAATCGTAAACATTCCAAGTACACAAACAAGCTTAAAATTATCTCTTTATTAATATAAGTAAATCAATATTCAATTGAACTCTTTCGAGCAGAGCAATACGAAAATATATTTTTTTCTATGAATCCATTTCGCTCAATTATCTATGAAGAAAGGCGTAGGTACTAACACACTTAAAGGCCGACGTTTATATAGCAGTGGAAATGTGTGTAATTAACACTAAGGTGTGGGCCAGGAACTGCAGCTAGGCATGGCTAGGACAGGTTTTCCGGATAAATAATTAGCCACCTGTTGGTAATGTTGGCTGGGCAGTGCCTGGGCAGCGAGGCAGCGCGGCTAGCTGCACAGTTTCACTCGCACTTTCCACTCGGAGTCGATGCACCCCTAACATACTCAACTGCTATTTACACCACTCGCCACATTCCATTATTTACGAATCGTGTCTTTCATTTTCTAAGCAAGGTTTATTTTATTTGAAAGCAGCAATTAAATTTTTAGCTTGAATATATTTTTGATGCACACGGCATTTTATTTTGTGAAACAGACAAATAGGTTTGCAAGAATCATTTAAATCGGCTACTGAAAGACAAATCATTACAAATATAATTAGCTATTTCAGAGTAGTCCAAACGTACGAGTCGTATTAATAAATCGATCGAAACGAGTTCGAATGTAAGGTGCGAGGTGTCGATGTCGGGGACTCGGGGTGTCGGTCAGTGGCGTACGATGACACCGGGCTCCGTACCCTTCGCTCACTGTATCGCAAATCATTCTGAATTCATGCATCTATTAGCTGAATCCCTAATTGCATATATTTTATAAAGCATGTGAAGGTGTCACTTTTAGAAATTCAAAAATGTGATCATTATATTATGACACTTAGCTTTTTTCGGTGTTTCTTCTCTGAGTAGTCCAGTCTAGGAAACACAGCCTCAATTTGTTAAAACAGACAAAAAAGATTGTCAATAAGAGTGTATTTTTAACCAATTTAAAAAATAAATATCATTCATCTACAAATTTCGAAATTCCAATATTTAAAAAAATGCTATAATTAATAACAGTACTTTATCATCCATAATATTATAAAACCACTTATTGTACAGAAACTTAGACAATATAGAATAATCTTCTATAACACGTGTTTAAGTTTATCGTAGCCACGACCCGAAAACCCAACCTTTTCAGTTCGTTGCGGTGAGTCACCATAATTTCAGGCTCAACAGGGATTTCCAATATTTATCAGGACACGTCATGTTCTCTCCCTCCAGAAAAACAAGATGACACATCACATTTCGCTGAAAACATTTGTAATTTCTTAGATGCAAAATTCTGATGCTAAAGTCTGTCGTAAATAAACGAAGATAGAACTGAATCATCCCCTATTTATTGAATAAAGATAAAATGTAAGAAGGAAAGCTAATCATTAAAATTTTCACCTACAAAACGAACTTTAGTGGACGTGATCTACGCTCGTAGCAATCTCGTAGCGGTTGCTACGACTCTACGAGTTCTCTAGAGCATTCATTGGCGTCGTCGCGTTCACTTGCAGGTCACTGGCACTGCTCGGCCACTGCACCCGACTTGCTTAGATACTTCTAACATTGCAGGTTTTTTTCTATTGCTAACATTCCCAACCCGCTGCGTTCAAACCACTTTTATAACTTATATACGCTAGCTAGTCTAGCTCTAGCTACGCTAACTAAACCAGGTACTCGGGTGAAGGTTGTTGACTTTCGATGTAACATTAATTTTGGATTTTTATGTTGGCACAGAATTAACAAACTGTTTTGTTTATTAGTTATTTACGTCAACGTACAGTTTATGTGTTTCAGGAGCATAATGCATTTTTTTTAAGTTGTGCTTTAAGTTGGAAAACCACGGGAAAATTGAAATACAATGTAGTGTAAAGGTTATTGATACCAATTTATACTGTCGTCAGCTAACAATCTCAATAATTTGAAAACTTTTATTAATTTTATTCTGTACTGTATACTCGAACGGACCAACTAACCATCGTAAAACAGCAGTGAGCTGTTTTCAGTCTTCATTATTTTCATTTATATTGAAAATAGTACTTAAGTGTTGCTCAATTATTTAACTCTAAAAATCCTTGCATGACTTATGCGCAAGACATCATTAAGAAAAGAAATACGATGCGCTAGAGAATTTATATGAATGGCAAATGCAAACAATAGAAGTGCACGCTGCAGCGCGCAGATCACATAATGAATCACTTTCGCGGTCGGGCTGCGCGCGCGCCGGGGATCGCGCAGAAAGTGCAACGCCCCGGTGAACTTCGCGCTACTAAGTGGGCCGAGCATATACAAAAACGATTGGCAATCAATTGTGAACCATTCAATTGTTTCACATAAGCATGAATAATCGACATATTGTTTTAGATGTATTTGGAGGAGGACTAATAGAATTTAGCTATGATCTTTGTTATTATTTGTATGATTTTTACTACATATTTTGAGTTGGTCAGAGCTGTTATTTAAAGATTTGAAAAACTGATGTGTCAAGATAGTTAATTAAGTTCGCTACTTTAATCAAAACATACTTGAAGCAAACGAAAAGAACTAAGAAGTAAGGGTAAACTATATTCCCCGAAACTATTTATTCATTGAAGCTGTCATGGCTTTTTCACGGCGGTTTCTCACATTACAGGTGAGTCGTTAACTAAGGCAAGGCACGGGAGCGCTCTGTCTAACTAAGCAAGCATGCTCTGAAATAGTCGGGACGGGATCTATTTCCCGGGCAGCTGCGTGCGTTCGTTGCCCCTGCGCAGGGCGTTAGAAGTGCAACGATCTCTGCAATTATCGCAGCGCCCGCGCAACTCTAAACTTGAACTGCGAGCAATGCGCCGAGCGTGCACCTCACCTTCACTGCTTAGAAAGCAACGCCTATTACGTCTAACGCTCACCACTGCAGTCTCGCGTAATAACCGACTTGGAAACAAGTAAAAGCGAGAGCACTACCTATTTCAATATTATATGTTATTCAATGAGAAGTTTGCTAAGTTTCCATACTGAATCCTCATCCGGTCGGCCAGGTGACGTCCGCGCATTGTCGTTGGTGAAGCGCGATTTTTTCCCACGCTTTCCCATATCCAAACTCGTTCCAATAACAATAATTAACTGTCTCAATGACAATCAAGAAAAATATTTGTTCAGAGTGTTATGATATGCCAAACAAATTGGGCTATCAATACCTTCGCCCAGGCATTGCAAGTGAGTGTTATTCAAAACAACTCGTCTGAATTAAAAACGGCGATTTGTCTTAAGATGACGATGTCATCTTCTTAGTAACTTTCGTAGATCGTAATAAGATGCTTTTATCAAAGGTTTTATTTTCATTACACTTACTGCAAAATATTTTTTTAAATTAGATAATAGGTACCTAGTTAGGATTTAAAATATTTTGGTCATAGGTATTTAGCACCTATGATCAAATAGGTATTTAAACTATGACATACATATGCCTATAATATACACAAACATATGCATATATGCTATAAATATATTGGCCACGTGTATGTACAGGTTTTATTTATAGATTAATATAATACATGAGCTTTATGTACTACTTATGCATGTATATAGTTATCGAGTGAAAAGTGCATTCAGATCTCTTGTAGCGTCGTGTTGCCCTGGTACTTGGTTGCACTGAACTGCATTCTCGGTCGAGCGCCGCGCGGCGGTATTGCGACTTCACTTTTATTCAAATTTTACACACAATCTTATTTAGTGAGTTTTCTAAATATTAATTTTTGTTTTAGATGTATAGATGATGTTTATGTTATAGGTAGCTGGACCTTCTCAAAAGAACTCTAGAGAAATAGTTGGGTTCCACTATTTTGATCCAAATAGAAAACATGGTAAAACCAGAAAAACATAATACACATGTATATTGAAGTCATACCTAAGGCTTATTAAAAAAATAAGTAAACTTTCTTAATTTTTTAGGATTTTTAAACCTCATTTGCCATTAATTTTATTTCAACCATGTGCGCATTTGTAGGAAAAGTCACTAACATCATCGTGAACTGTTAAGTTTCACTACTATCTACTAGGGCAACCGAACAAGCGAAGAGTTTGCACGTGCCAAGAAAATGGCGCAATGCATTCGCATGCAGTTCTAAAGAGGTATCGCCGCCAACGAGTGTAAAAAGGATAGCCATAATAATGCGCTTGTGTGCAGCTACTGCCAATGCGATAATCATGTGCAAATTGCATAAACTTACGTATGTATGCGTTTCGATACGTTCACAGATTCGATTGGCTGTGAACTTCGTTGCAGTGCATATGATTTGTTGGTTATTCTGTCATAACAGACGAGTTTACATGGATCTAAATATATATTCTGAACGAATATCAAAGAAAAACTATAGGTAGTTAGTACCTATCTCGTTGAATTAATTTGTGTCGTTCAAGAAGAAAAATGTAAATTGTAATGAATTAATTCTACTGTCTTACTATTGTGGAATGAAAGTGCATAAAAGATGTGAGATTATGTGTGATTTGAAGTTTTTTTTCATAAATTAATATATTTTCGGACGATTGCTAGAAAACCAGATGAATCTATATTATTTATTTATAAAAAAAAGAAAAGAACAAAGCTTGTCTTCAGTAAAACCAATAATTAAAACAGAATTATATAAACTGCCTTTATGTAGATCGTTTACGTATGAAATGCATTCGCGTTGTGCAAGCGGCTCGACGCAGCTGACGTCGTTGTGACGACGCGGGCGATAAGGCGACGCCGACGTGGACAAGCGATCGCCTCGCAACTCATGCTCTCCTGGTGACGAAGGTTCTCATACTATACAACCCTTTTCTGGTCCTAAAAGCATCTTAAAAGGACTTGTTCGATGTTGCATTGTTTGCAAATCATTCCAAGTATATTTTAAGACGAATATGTCTCAGCTCTTGGTTTTCCTGCAGTCCATACCACAGATTGTCGTACTGTGATGTATTTTCACCTGACTTTGTTCGTGGCAGACAACGCAAATACTTCAACTAATTACCTATTTGTTTTTAATTTTAAGCAATTTTTCTAGCTTTCTTTGAAGAGGGCGCGCCAATTCACGAACATGTTTCGATTTAAATAGATTAATGGAGACAATAAGTTATGAATTATTTTAACATAAATATGTTTACAAAGACGATAATTTTCTACATTAATAAAAGTAACAAGAGAATGCCACCAGTAGAGGCAGTTTCGCTTAGACTATATGCGATGATGTTGATAGAGAAACAGACGGAAAATTTATTGGTACAAACTACTAACTTTTCTAGTAATTTACACTCAAAGTATTAGATTATGTTGTATCCGAATAATATATGTAATAATGAAAATGGCGAAAAAAGCCATATCTGTCGTATTCTTACAAAAAAATGATCGCCTAGTGCGATAAGATCACTTATTGAGTTAATTATTTATACATAGCTTTGTTCCTTGTTGTCATTACTAATAGACGAAAAACAAAGTAAGTATATATCTAAATAACAAAAAGAAAAAGAAAAACACATATTACTTTTTTTATTTTAGGAGCACTCCAATTATGATAAAGTGTAAAAATAAAATTGTATTAGAGAAGATATATTGTGCCTAAAATAGACGCTAGAACATACATCGTTTTATTATTTTTAATTTAACATAGGTCAATGGAACCAGTTGGAATACGTACAAGGTTTTAGACGAAGACTATGTTGTCACAAGCTTGAGTCACGCGCCGTGGGTATCGCGTGGGCTTTGGTTAGGGTAACTAAATTATTACGATTAGTATCTGAACTTGTCCAATGATTCAACATTTATTTATGTCACGAACTTGTTCATAAAACTAGTTGACCCAAACCCCTAAAGGACACTCATCAATTTTATCACAACCTATTTTTTTCTGATCATGGTCAAAAACAACAAGTTTGCTACATAAAATGTTTTTTTTTTAAATTTATTTGTTTTAAATAAAGCCCACCAACCACATATTTACAAGTTAATTTTATATTAAGCATAATTCGCTGGTCCTGCTTATATAAATCAATTACTGGTATGCACATCCTATTCAGAGTACGACTATGAAATAGTGATTGTAGTTAAATTAATTATGACTAGACATACATAGACCTTATAGGTGATGTTCTTCAGAAAGGCAAGGTGCGCAGTACTCATAATCGGCGTGTGTGTATGACAAGATGTATGAATGTGAGTGAAGCAAAAGAAGTATGTAAGGATCGTAGCAAGTGGCGTTCTGTAGTTTCTGGCTACCCCCATGGGAAAAAGGCGTGAGTTTATGTATGTATGTATGTATGTATAATACAAAGTTGATTAGATATTATAATCAAAAAAATATAACGTTGTTAGTCCGAAGATTTTCTGTAAAAAGTTTTATCTGGCTGTATTAGCAGTCTTCAATAGCAGGCCGAGTTTGAATGTACGTGGCATGTTTAGGGAGCTCTTTATTTTTATCCGGCCGTTCGTTGACCCAGTCCTCTAACAAACAAATGTGTAATATCGTTACAGAAACATCTCGTCTCGTCATCTATCCGGAATAGAATTCAATTGGGGACTAAACTATTTTGTTACACATACCAAGATAATGTCGTGTGTTATGTTCGAATAACTAGCTGTTTGCGATGTATTATCGTTCATAGTATTACTTTAAGAAACTTAAAAACATTCGAAAAATAAAATCGTGAGCGGACGTAAGTATTCCTACAAAAAAAATTGTAACAGTTTCAAACTCAATATTTCCACGTTTTCCGCCTAGGTAGGTAGGTACACTGTAGTCCCTGGAAAAGCTCAGCCTGCCAGCTACACGGCATTCTGTCCTTGGAGTCGGCCAAGGACAGAGTGTGTAGCGGGAGGGGTCTCCGACAACATCGAGGCTTTTGTCTGTGAACAACCTTGTTACGACTTACCAATGTTGTTTCATTTGCGCAAATAAATAAGAGGTTTGAAAATAATTATACAGCTTCAAGATAAACCATGCTTTGCTTATAATATCTGGACTTTAATCAACAAATAACATTACAAAATTAGTAGCCTTTATTTTCAGTATCGTTCAAGCTAAAATTATAAACGTTTATTCACCTGAGTTCAGTTAACACGGCCGCAAACTCCTAAAATAGCATTCCAAAGGCTAAATACACTTTGGGTTCAGAAATATGAGCCCAATAAAGAGCAAGAAGCAATATAACGTAATATTTAACAGAACGTTACGTATAGACGAACCTGCACTTGACAGTGGCAGCAAGGAACCTTGAGCAAGGATATTAAATTCAATTCCGGGTGCATCCCGGCGCGGATCGATCGGCCGTGACCATGGCAACGCGGAGCGGAGTGCGTGGGTCAGGGGCGCCGCGCCCGCCCGCTTCCATGTCCGCTCGTCTAACACACTTATACAACTACTAGTTCCGTTTCCCGACTTTGCTGGCTTGAGAACCGCCGCACTGAATTATGAAGTTTTATACTGTTGTTCATTCTTCTTATATTAATAAATTAAGTGTAATTTAAAGTTAATAAAGGAGATAATATGTAAAATAATTAAAAAAAAATAGTACATTCAGTGTCCCGGACCCCGGTGTCAGTCTGTATGTACTTATGTAATCAAAGCATGCAATTTAAAATTTACCCGTTCCCAGGTGTTCGATTGAGCTCAAGTTTAGCACACACGTTTGTTTTTAAAGAATAATATAAAACTATTTTTTTTTAATAAGTAAACATTTATGACATTTTTATTTCATGCTACATAATTTATCTAGTACGAGTAGTAGACACGCTTCGATCGATAATCTATTGAACACGTAATTATGACAAGATGCCTTGCGAAAATACCCCGATTCAAACAGTAAAATGCTCGTAACTTTAGAACGGCTTAATCAATTTTCATCAAACTTAGCTAAGAACACTGTCGATAAAGACACCATTCAAACAAAAACGAAATCAAAATAGGTTCATCCGTTTAGGAGCTATGATGCTACAGACAGATACACAAATTTTATTTATTTTATTTATTTATTTATTTTAAGGAAAGCTTACAGACTAATAAAATCATTTATAAATAATCGTAGGTAAGGAAAATGGCTAATTATAAGCTTCCACATATATACATCGCGTTACAAAAAATAGCGATACACAGAATAAAATAAAAACAATGGGTAGACAAAGAATAAAAAAAAAGATTGAAATAAATGGATTCGTGCAACATTTAAATGATACAAATATAAACCTTAAATTAAAATTAAAATAAAACTATTTTGCACTCACGCCCGACTGCAAATACACAGGTACACACGTCAAACTTATAACACCCGTCTTTTTCCGTCGGCGGTTAAAAATTAAATGTTTAATATAAAATCTTGTTATAATAAATCAACAGAGGAGTAATAATAAATCTATTTTGTAACTTTTTCTGAAAGCTATTTATGGAATAGAAATAATTTATGAATACTTTTTCAGTTCGTAAATCGGTGTGTTTCGAAACCATTGTTGTTTGCCACGAAAAGCCCTGCGTGGCGGCCAACGAAAACCAACCCACATAGTGTTCTTTTTTCTTTCAGACATTATTTTTTTCTGTCTGACTCTCCGTAATGGGTTCAAATGAAACGATGCAGTTTAATCGGCTCGACTCAGTCTCCTCTGAATATTGCCAAGTTTTATAAGGGATTAGCATCTGCGCCAAATTGTTTTAAAGAAAGAAGAGACAGACAGACATCTTTTAAAATATGACAACGGTCATGGAACTTTAAAATTACTCTTTTTAACACTATCCCAAAAATAAGACAGAAGCCATATGACGTACTGTCTTACGAGTTCTGTATTGATATAACTAAAAGTATGTTAATTATCTCTATTAACCGTTAGTGTGCTGTAATTACCGAGATCCGAATTAGTCTGTGTGGCGTGGATCCACGTTTTAGGCAATAACGGGGATAAAGGTAAGGCGATTGTTTGTAATGTAGCTATCAAGTAAGAAAAATGTGGACCGTCACATTAGTCACATGTAAGTACACAATAAACATAAAATAACATAAATAATATAACAATCTTTATTTATGACATCTTACAGTTTTTTCCTTGAGTGTTTACTAGCGATAGCAGATCCGAAAGTTATCCGTATTCGTAGATCCGTTCAAACAAGCTTAAAGTTGAAATTTTCGGATGGGTAAAAACACATCGGGAGTAAAAACAACTATTAAATTGTTGTCATTCATTCTTAGTTCGGGCCCCGAATGAATCATCCGTCCGTAGGTGATACGGAGTAGCAAACGCCCGTAACGAAGGCCGAAACTACGGACGTCGTGCTTAGAGAGTAGACCCCCAGGTTTACAGTCTATTGCTGACTGTAAACATCATCTCTTTTATCATCTATTCGTTGGATAAACAAAGTGAGAAACAAGATCAATATTATTATTATTTTCAACTAGAAACAAGCTTTTAATGCCTTGAGCAACAAACGTGTGTGCAACATTTCAGTCTCGATTCAGCTGAAATTTTGCACTTACCTTTTTTTTTTAGAACTGAGTCAAATTTATCTTGCAAGATTTGATTACAGAGACAATAAATAAAAGCATGCAAAATAATAAAATTGTTTGATGCCTGAAAAAGGAAAAAAAATACATCGAATCTTTAGGTGAAGGTGAATCTGCTATGAGGGATTATTTTATTTGATTTTATTGTGATATAATATTTAGTTTTTTTTTTTTTTTGTTTACAGAGTTCTAATAATTTTATTACCAAAATATAAATTTACACTTTATCAAAAAACTTAATTAACAATAACTAAGTACTAAAATAAAAAACTAAAGACTACGAACACGTATAAAAGGGCAGGGGTCATTTGGCGTCAATAAATTCGTCCACAACCTGCTATGTAAGTGTTATTTAAATGTTTCTAAGAAGTGTTTTTATTTTTACTTTACTTCATAAAATAAAATACAAAACAATAGTCAATACCCACATTTATTTTTGGGCTCTGATTGAACTTTATAATTTGTAACTGTTGACGGAAAATTGAAGAAACCAATGTACAACATACTTTGTAAGATTTCCGTAATCAATCTTCTTTTGAAAAATAGATTTATGATGGTAGATGTAATCATAAAAGACGTAAATTAGCTTTGAACTCATCCCAGTGTTATGTGGACGGACAAGGCTGAATAAACCCTTGGTCGAGGGCCAACTGAGGACCGATTTCATGGTCACCTTGACAAACTAGTTGGTCCGAATTACATTTCTTTTACTTCGGGAGCAAACGTGAATACTGTCGCTCTACATAGTAATTTTGCTGTAGGTACATGTAATGCAATCCCTGGAACATTATTGGCATATTCGAGTGTGCGAACACGTAATCATTTTCCAAATGCAATAATCTGTCAATATCGAGTGTCAAGGATATTTGTGTGGGTACCTATCGAAGATAATACACGATTGAATATTATAATGATAAGTACGGCTGTTATACTTTCATTGTTTACTACTGTAGGTACCTGCGCACGTTTAGTCATGCTAATATTATAGCTACTTATGTTTTTCTAGAGTAGGATTAGCGTCACTTCACCCTGAAACGTTAAAAACTTGATTTCAGTAAAAAAATGTTTTAATTAATCAGAGAACTATGTGTACCTACGTACCTATATGATTACGCTATGTTTTTATTACGTTAAAGTATGAGGCACCTCAAATAACGTTTGTAACATTGCTGATTTCTTATCAATGACCTTCATACAACTCTCGGACTTGCACAATCAAACAAATACAAAAGTATTATATATTTTCATTTTCTGATATTGTCTGCTTCGCTTTGTTATCGTGGGCGAATGTGTGCCAAAGGAGGAATTTAATACGTAACACACTGACGTACCATATAAATCTATGATTAAAAGTATAATTTATATACAAATCTAAACAGGAAACGAGACCATCCTTATATTTTTATTACCAAATCACAGCGTTTAGGAAAGTAGGTGCGTGGCGTGGTTTTTATCATTCCATGAAGGCTAAACAAGTATTAACGTATTGATTCCAAATCTAGAGTCGTTTGTAGGCCAAAGTCAGTATTATCGAACGTACTTTACGTGAAGTAAGCTGTAATCGCTATTGTGTTCAGGCGACACGACACCTTTCATGAACTTGTAATCGAAAATTGATGGAGCACGTGCTTCGAAAATATGTGCGGCCATGACCTCTGCTCGGTCACGGCGAGAGGGCGCGAGGGTAGCGCGGGACGGGTTCAAAGCGAAGGCCACCGCGCGCCCCGGGCCTCGGGCCCCGAGGGCGCCGACCACCAAACATTAAAACACCTTTGACAATTTCAGCCGTTTCCATACCGACTGCTAAAAGCCTCACCGAGCAATTAGTGGATTCACGAATGACTTGTTATGAAACAATTTATAAGTGTTGCGAGTGACGCGCCGCGACCTCGGCCAAGGTTGCGAGCCAACACTTCCCTGTGTACTCAGCCGTTTATAGCGTACATACTTATGTAAATCTATACATGGTAGCTATAACAGTAGAGCAATCACATCATATGCCCAGTTTATTGTTTTCCGGGATATATTTTATTAACAACGTGTAAGATACCTGGATTATTTTTCACTATTATATATTCAGTTTCCTGTTCATTAGAGGTAACTTTATATGACACTACTATGAATAACGTCTTAATAGTTATTTGTTTTCATCAAAAAGACTTCAAACACGTGCGGTGTCGAACGTCGCAGAATATGTAAACTGTCCTTCAAGAAATATTTATCGACCCAATAACAGGGTCGTTGAAAATGACGCTGTTGTTTGATAGTTATCCTGTACTAAAATTATAATAATACTCGATAAATAATGAGACATACGTATATCTACTATTAGAATCAGCAGGAAGTAATTTGCTCACTCAGAAGGTTATGGCGATATGATAACACATAATTTGCGCTATGTAGCTGAATCTTTGCACACATTATTCACGTACGCATAATTATACTTCTGTTAACACTGAAAATCGGCAATCATGTCAATCAGACTACACCATGTGCAATTTATCAGATAGTTGTACAATTTTGTTTTAAGCTGGATCGTCTCTTAAGTTTTCCTTTCGTTCCTATTCTGTTCCTTCGAAAATTTAATTAGGAATCGTCTTAATTATTACTGTGGCACTCATGGGTGCTGCTGGCGAGAAATCATTGACGGTGCCCGAAGCATATCTTGTGACTCATCTGACGGATTGCTGTCAAACCGTTTAGCGCGTCCGAGAGGGTTCACAAACAAGGAGGGTGCAGGGGTCGCGAGCACCTGCGCCCGCGACGCTGACATTGCCAGATAAGATACGGCTATTATTTTGTCACTGCTATCGGTCCAATGTCACAGTGACCTTAATGACACCAAATGACGCGCCGCACACGTTCGTCGCTGTGACCTTGCGATATTTATCTAATCTTATTCGCGAAAATATTGTTAGCACGATTATTTTCCATATATGTCAGTGTTTACATAGAACGTTTATGTAGAACAAAGGAATACTTTTAAGAATTTTCAAGTTCAGGCGTATGTTAAGGTGTCCCAATCTCAAGTATAGTCTTGATAATTATGTTTTTCGGATACAGATATCATCTTGCGCTACAACTTTATTGAAAATAACTCTATGACTGAAGTGTTAGGTACATACTTTTAATGTTTTGAGATATAAATACTTTTTGGATCGTGTTTTGATAGGATGATCGACTGCTAGAAAATCTATACTTATTTACTTATATACTTATTACTTATTTTACTTATTATTATTATTATTTTATTATTTATTATTTTATTATTTATTATTTTATTATATATTATATTATTATATTATTAGGTAAATAGAGGTAAAATTTGTAAGTTTGTATGTAGGGGGTAATCTCTGGAACTAATGATCCAATCCTAAAAATTGTTTCACTGGTAGAAAGCTACATTATTCCTGAGTGCTATAGGCTATATAACATCACGCTACGACCAATAGGAGCGGAGCATAAATGAAAAATGTTGCAAAAACGGGAAAGAATATTACTTTTTAAGGGCTTCCGTTGCGTGCGCTGCTTAAACGGTTTCAGTTATGCAATCATGTATGTTGGGTAGGTGTAGAGTAGGGTAGGTAGGATAGGGTAGGTACGTAGCCAGTTGACGGGAGCGAAGCCGCGTGGGACAGCTAGTATGCTAATAAAATCTTGAGACGGACGTCTTAATTTTTCCAAAAAATAATCTTATACATACTTTTGTACCCAATGAGTGAAAAAGTAATTTTACCACGTTTTTCGTATTAATTTTTTGCAGTTATTACCTAGTGGCCGTGTGGAGGTGGATATGGGTATGAATCTCTCTTAAACGTGAGAAAGTGATGCAGACGAACATATTTTTAGATGACGGATCACTACTGAGGCACGTGCGTTTTCCGACTGTAAACGTGAGCACGTTTTTTCTCATGAAGTTGGTCAGCAGTACTCTACTGTCTACGGTTACTGGTTACTAAGAACAGTTTTTTTTTATTACAAGTTCAGTTAAAGTATTAAAAAAAATGTGGAAAACGAAAACTGCTTGACATTTTCTCAGGCTGATTTCTTTATTTATTTTTATATTTTGTAGTCTCGCATTTGACCACTATCTCGCTTGATGTTAAATGCTGATGTGGTCGACGGTGAAGCACGCTTGCCTAGAATTTAATTAAATCTATTTACTCTTGACTTAAATAGCCCTAGATTGTAGCTATCAGGAAACAAAGACTCCGGCAGGGAATACCACTCCTTAGCTGTGCGTACAATGATTCATACAAATATATGAAAAACAAGTAAACATCAAAAATAATGTTTAACTTTATACAACAGTAGAAAACCATGGAAAAATAGCTATAGTAGGTTAATTCTCTATGGCGAAATAAAAAACATGGACAGATTAAACGTAACGCTATTTCTAAGAACCTTAATATTTCTCGTCCCTCTGCCCGTTACGATGCTCGGAAAAGTTAAAAATAAATCTCATCCTTGTTTGTGTTTGTTTAGATAGCCTTACGTTATAATTAATCAATGCAATAATATATGTGTGTCGTTTATTTAATAAGTGCGGCCTTCGTGACGTGTCGTCATCACCCGGAAACTGCTGTGTGGCAGTAGTACGCTGTTACAATTTTCCGAAGCAGGAAGTATGAATTCATAGCGGCCAAGGCGATGTTGAATTATTATACGCAATTATTTTGTTATAGGTATTACCTGATTCTCTGAAGGTTACCGCAAATGTTACCTAAATACCACCAGATCATCTTTACTTAAAGTAAAAAAAAGAACTGTTTCGCGTTTTACTTTTATTTATTGGTTATTATTATGTTTGACATTCTAGCGTGGTTTTATATTTAGCATCTTAATAAAAAAAAGAGTCCATTTTCGAACGTAATTTTAGGGTTCCTTAGTCGCAGTATATTAGGAACCGACTTTGTCTTGTTAGTCCATACAGTCCGCCTGTCAGTTGCCGCACCCGTTTGTTGCACCCGCGTGATGATATTTTTAACCGACTTCTAAAAAAGGATGTTTCAATATTTTTTGTGTGGTGGTTCTCAATTCGGATGTTTCAATATTTTTCTTTAACATATCTCCGTCATATTCATATATAAACGGATTTGCAAAATCCTTTTTTTTCGAAAAAGTTTTTCCAAAATGGTCCCTTGGTAAAGATCTGATGAAGAACTTCAGAGATATACAACAGACCTCTTCAATAAATGACGTCAAATCTCTCGGGATTGCTGCAATCGTATGACTGTTTGTTGTTTACACCATTTCATAACATACCATTACGCCAGTATGCTCTAAACGGATACACAGATGTGTACAGTTCACCCTGGTACACTCTCATTCCAACGGTTATGTTCAAGATATTCCGGTTATCTATTCTGGCATCACTGTGGGCATAATACGACCTTACTATAGAACTTGTCCATTATGTACCACTAAATAGTGAAAAATAAAAAACTTTTTTACAAAAAAATACAACCGACTTCCAAATAAAAACACTACAAGGTTAAAAATAAATTCTATTTCGGAAGGCGGTGTCATAAAACGAAGAAACGAAAACGGGAACACCGACTTCCGAAATTGAAGTTATTTTTAACTTTGTAGTGTTTTTATTTGGAAGTCGGTTGTATTTTTTTTGTAAAAAAAAGTTTTTTTATTTAAAATTTCGGTAAAACGCGTGTTTTCATCAATTGTTAGCCTAACAAATGGCCAAATAATTAACTCTTTGTGAGGCTAACAATTGATTTCAATTTAGCAAAATTTGAAACTATTGGTGGACCATAGTTAACTATTATTACAAATCAAAAACTGGCCCTAAATGGTCTGCATTATTTATATTGCATGTTGGTGGTGTCTTGGTGCAACACATTACCTACATGCTTCTGCCAGCGTCTTCGCCCGTAAAAATGTCGTAAAATATCCCAAGAGAAAGTACTGTCGATTTAAAAAGTACCCCATGCCCTTCTGCAGGATCAACTTTCTCTATACCAAAATTCATCAAAATTGTTTCAGCATGAAAACGTAACTGATACATATACAGAGTTACTTTCTTATTTATAATATTAGTTTAGATTTGTAGCTAACTCGAAACAAACAGGGCCTAGGCATCCACGTTGATGTTGTTTCGAATTGAATACCTTTCACATGGTTTAAAAGTATTTTTTTTTTCATTTGTGTCTTTCCGTCTCTGATTTTGCCATCATTTGAATTTCCTACTGCGTATGGAAAATGTCAAGCAGATACACATAAAATACATAATAGTCCATACCAATATTATAATTGCGAAAGTAACTCTGTCTGTCTGTCTGTTATCTTTTCACGCTTAAACCGCTGAAACGATTTAATTAAATTTGCTATGGAGATAGTTTGAGACCTTGAGAAGGACATAGGATAGTTTTTATCCCGGTTATCATCCTTAAGGGGATGGAAAGGGGGAAAGTGAATGAGGTGAAAGTTTGTATAGAAAACCTACAATATTTTTGCGCGGTACAAAAAGTAAGCTATTCGAAGTACTAATGCTTCGCCGACGCTCAAGATGACAAACAGATTTACTGATTGTTTTAAATATTTATTCATAGTTTTGCAGAAAAATAGGCATAATCTCTGATTTATATGTACATTTTTGTAGATAGCTTACGAAACATGGTGAAAATCATTACTATGCCCATGAGAATCGATCATTTAAATATATAATTTTGTTGTGTATTAGGATTGGTAGTAAGCATGTTGTGTTTTAATGTTTTATTGAAATGTTATATTTATATAATGTACATTATAAGCTGAGAAAAATAATATGACAACATGACCAACAGGACTGTGCCAACGAAAGGCTACGCCCTCTGCCTGCCTAAATTTTGGTACTGAACCCTTAGAGCGCGACTCCGACTCGCACTTGGCCGGTTTCATACATTTTCTATATTTAAGTATTTTTAAACAACGTTTTCATCGAAATATTGTATCCTGAATGTAGATAGCAAAGTAGCATAGGTACCTACTAGATTTTTTTTGGAAAGTAGTTAGGTATTGTTGACGACCGAAATAGAAATGGTTTTTGAACTTATTTGGTAGGTTTTCAATTATTTTCATTGACTTTGTTATTCGTAATGTCTTTAAGATTTATAGGTCCAAAATTAAATTACTTCACATATGTTTTAAATTACTTTTATATGTTCTAAACACACATAATATATCTACCGAAAATGTAAATCAGACTTAAAAATTCTGTGCCTTGTGTGTACGGTGGTATCGTGTTCTCAAGACTGAGATAATAGGATAACGGAAATATAGACTAAGATAATATCAAAATGCACTTCAAAAATCCTTGACAAACGTTTATACTAGGAACTGACCTAAACAATGCATATCTTTTAGAGCTTCATTGACAAAAAGGTCACTCAATTAAATGATTTTGTTGTAATCTATGCATTATGTTGTGTTTAGATAATAATCTGGAGACAAAGGTAATGGATTCTAATAATGTCCCTGAATTAACTGTTCAAGGCTCTACATTAATTTTGTTTTACTTTTCGTTTTTTACCCGACTGCGACAAGTCAAAGCAGAAGGTAATGTGTTTTCAATTAAACTTGTTAAAAAATCATAATTGAAAGACATAAAATGAGGCTAACTTGACAATAATTATCTGGGCTCTTTTGAAATGGACATTTTTCATTTCAGTTTGGTTTAAAGAAACGCAAATGTCCACAGTAAAAAAATGAAAATTCTGTTGTAATCTTCGTAGTAGATGAAGTACTACAGACTTATCTGAATTACCTACATCAGTCATGTTTATTAGATTTATTTTAGGTTTTTTATTTACACGTTCGTATTTGTTGCATGTGACTAGATACGACAAATACGAATGGTAGGCTTTATAGCCATCTTTTAATAATTAAGAGCGATCAAATCTCTTCAGATGTTGCATCTTATAGCATACCAACACGAAGAGTCCATGCCTTTAGGATACAGCTTATTTTACATAAAGTCTTTTGGAAAATTACGAATGAATTATAAACAATACATCTAATAGTGATGCAAAATTTATTTTGATGCTCATAAAACATTAAATATTTTATGCGGATCTGTCGAAACGGTTTTGTTTTCAAGTATCCAAGGTCAAAGGTGAATGAAAAACTATACAAACTTCCGTAATTCCGAAAACAAAACATATTATGTTAGCGCTCATAATATTTATTGATATATTCGTAAATGAAGGCAACTGTAATAACTAATAAATAATAAAGTTCCTTTAAATCCGTCATTATTTGCATTACGTTGTTTATTACAAAAATGCTACATGAACATACGTCAAAATAAAATTATATCGTCATGTGAATTGACACGGTACTGGGTGTAATAATAGATACTATTAAATAAATACTTACGCATCGAGTCAAAATATTTTTGTTTTGACTGAAAATATGACTTAATAGATTGTAGCTCGTAGAACCTCTAGGCGGCGTAGATCTTGCTTCAAAAGACTTATACGGTGTTCTTGACAGTTTTATAATGATTGTATGTCTTACCTAGATCTGGAATGGAGCTGGATGGTTCCTCGAAGGATGGCGGCTTGTGGAGACGTGGTGGCGGCGGTGGAGGCGGCGGGGGCGGCGGGCGCATGCACTGGATCACCGAGTGCGCTGGCGCCAGGCTCGACGCCGTCAGCAGCACGGGCGCGCGGAACTCCTTGCCTGGCGGCGCCGGCAGCTCCAGCCTCCGCGCTCCGGGCAGCATCTCCGCCTCGTACGCCATGTCCATCGGCTCGCGCTTCGGAGATAACTTAGGATAACACTGCATCGTTCCTTAAATACTGTTAAGTCACTACGTCTCTCAAATTATCTATTATAGTCTCGGAAACCGGCTACTATAAAACTATCAATTACTCCACAAAAGTATCGAAAGTAAATTCACATGCAATACGGAAATCTTCTTATAGCGGGGACATTTCAGCGCATTGTTTACGTGGATCGAGTGCAAGTTGAAGGGCAAGTATCGCCGGGCGCCTGTTCGAGCGCGGGTTCGTGCGTGCGCGGCGCGCCGCTCGACTCGCGAGACTCGTTCGCTCGCCGCGGCCAACTTTCTCTCACTGGCGTGGCGGGCGGTCGCAGCCGGACGAAAGTGAATCTGCAGCGTGCGCCCCTCGCCCTCCGCCCTCAGGTGTCCTGCACCGCCCGCCCAACGCCGCCGCCACCGCCGCTGCAACGCCCATCCGACATCAACTTTAACCTTAACTCTGACCTTTACGGGAGTGCACTGCACTCACGATACACCTTACTCAATTACAAATAATTCATTGTAAACACACTCTCCAGAAAACATCTAGTCCTTACAGCCATTTAAATATTTAATACCGAAACCAGTCACAAAATTACACTTAACTCATACGTGTACGGTAGCACCAAAAAAAATAAATCACAGAGCATGGAACGGAATGATTCAAGTTTTTGTGGCATACGAATTAATTACGGTGCATGTCGCCCTTGAACTTGAGGATGGTGACGTAAGTACCAACGAGGTAACACTCAATTATTCAGCTTGTTAATCGTACCAGTACCCATGTAGCTAATTATGTTTAAAATTATAGATTATAGACTATTCGGCTATTTGAAAACGTAATTAGTGAAATGTTAATGTACCACAACAAAAACAGACATTATTTGAATGTAGTCGGCCTCCGTAGCTCCGTTCCTAAAGCTGATTTATTAAAAACAAGTGTTTTATTTTTACTTTTTCAATCAAATTCCGGAAACGCTCACTTTTCCCGCTCGAAAACCTGAACATGTTTTCGAAATATTTACACATATTTAATATAATTTTATCCGAATGAGGGTAACAACTATATCCAGGCACTTCCTCCAACTCGACTCCACCTCGAATCATCAAATTGACTGATAAGCTGCCTTATTGTTTATTAACATTGATCGAGAATTCGAGGGTTTTTCCGTTGTCATGGCGACTAAGTCGAGCGGCAGTCCTTCAAAGTGACTTGGAATATGGGCCTAAGGATACAAGGCTACTATGATATCATTTTAAACCATTTTCTACTTAGAATATCCCATTATAAGAAAAAAAAACTGGATCCTTGGTCGTGTAATCCAGGGAAAATTGTGGATGTTAAAACATTAATGTAAATAATTGTGTGTAACTTTTTTATTTAATTTTGACCGTCAGTAACAGTAGTCAGTACAATCAATTGTGTTTACACATTACTAGCTTTTTCCCTCGTATTCGCTTCTGTAGGTCCCTATATTTTTTCGGGATACAAGATAGCCTTTGACACAAGGAGACAGACAGTTTTTTTTCTTTTACTTCCAGACATGTAAAAGATAAGTACTTTCACATCGCATTTTTCACACATTCGAAACCTAGTAATAGTATTTTATGTTTGTGAAAACATTAAATACTATTTTAACTCTCTGTAATATTAGTAGAGATTAATTATAAAAATACGGGGTTGCTGGACCCGTCCTTGAGCGAAACTATCAATTTCAGTTCTCATAAGTACCTGAAACATTTAACACGTGTCCTTCGAACACGTTTTCATGAAACATTTCCGAAATTTAATCGCTATCTTAAATTAACCCGGTCAGTGTTAATGTCGAGAGATAAGGCGTATACGACGATAAGAGCTACATCACTTCCGCGAAGGAAAGGAGTGATATAGTGTGGTCGATCCATCGATCGGTGCTCACTGGACCCACGAGCACGCCCGCTGATAACGACTGATAACCATCTGTTAGATAGCACACCAACTGGACACGAATAAAACTGTTATGTGCTTTAAAGAACAGTTTTTTTATCGCCGATTTAAGATAATACACGATTTTTTTATCATCTTCTTTGACGTGCACGATAGAGCATTTGTGAGGCTGATACAGCATGATACTCCATTGATTGTATACTTAGTACCCTCAGTATGCACCTATAATAACTTTCTAAGAAACCTTTATCGAGAATTTTCCTTATCTTCTTCTTATCCAGATCTCTCGTCAAGATTTTAATTGAATTTTCTTTTCATAGCATTTCCTATCAGTCGATTTTCCTAAAACTTTCCACGTGCCAGAGTATTCTTAGTATTCTATTTCATTTCAAGTTATGCATACATAAACATAGACAAATAGAAAAATAAAACAGATAATGCTGTACATTTTTTACAATAATTTTATTTATAAAACCAACGGCGGCATTGCTATCCTGGTAACATTGCATTTAAGTTTAAGTTAGTTACTATTACTACACTTACGCAAATAGGAAATTAGAAAGTATCGTTCAGAATTTCAGATAATCTTCATACAATAAAGACATCATCTTCCTGCCCTTGTCCCATGTTACTTGGGTCGGCGCAACATGTTTTCTTTTTCCATACCGTCCTGTCTCCCTTTTTTTTCTTATCACTCCTCACACAGTCCATCCATCTTTTCTGTGGCCGTCCTCTCCCTCTCCATCCATGTACATTTATATCATAACTCTT